>CM060699.1:30200000-30800000 GCA_030686995.1 Artemisia argyi | reverse complement strand
AAAATTGATAAAATATCTAAACAATTCAAAACACAAATTGAAGAAAATTATTAGATACATCTTGAAAAACTATCAAGCATGTGTCCACGCAATCAGTTAATGCTAAATAGAAAATGAAAATGAAGATCCAAATACGTAAACAACACATAACTACATAATGAACAAAATAGTAGCAAATGAATTTATTTTAGTATACTTAAGTTGTCGTAGCAGGTCGGCTCACTCGCTCTAACTATTTAAGGATCATGTCCCACTTTCAGATTAGAATCTATGTTAGGAGCTCCCTTAATGAAGAAACATTTATCTGTTAAATTGATCATTTTGTATTCAGGCTATTAACGATATGTCGAGTGAACAGAATAAAATTGAATTGAGGAGGATGGGCGAAATTGATATGAGTGCCTTCAATGATGTGTGCAAGGAGCTTTTTTAGTAAAAAGAAACAAAACTTCTCCTTTCGCACATCACATAAAGCCTCCATATCAATTCTTCTCATCCTCTGCAAGCCAACATTGGCATGTCCAATTGTCATTCCTTGGATAGCCTAAATACAACAACAAATTTTTTTTATGCCTTGGCTCAGATATTGCATTGGCTGCAAAACTTGGTTGCGTTTCATGCCTTCCAGATTCTGCCATGCCGAAATTAAGACTCAGCGGGCGACAAAATCATCATAGCCCGACAACTACTATCCAATAGATTTATTAAAAAGAATTGCAAAATGCTCCAAACGAAGCTTCAGAATTCTTTTCGTCAATTACCGATTATGAAAAACAGGTGAGCACGCAACTAACCTCTAAAATTAGGTGGTAGCACAATGAAAAATCTGCCAAGAAATCCAACGGTATTACTGCACAAGGTAACCAGTCGTCCTTCATTAGTGTAAGCCAACAAACAATCTGAGATATCCTAAGCAAAATCGTATAAACAAAGTATAACATCACATCTATAGCAACAAAATGATAGGCATTAAAGAATGGCTCTGAGGCTCAGGTCTGCAAAGAATCAAAAGACCAGGATCAATCTACCATGGTTGAAATCATAGTAAGTTGCCATGCCAAGATGCAGATAATCTAAGCTTTCATCAATTCTGATCAGACACGTTCAAATCAATCATCATAGCCTCTTATAGTTTCGACTATCAACAAAACAACTTAATTTATAGTAAAAGAATCCGATCATCACATAGGACGAAAAGTGCTTGATCATGTTCGGAAACATCTAAATGACCACTAATTTTAATATCACATAATGTTCTTTTTTATTTATTTATTTATTTTTTTTTTTTATTTTTATTTTGTTAAATGCGAGACAAAAACCAACATACACATACTCAGTTCATTTTCCCTAACCCCTAAATACATGAAGCTAACACACCAAATAACTAAAAATTACAACAAAGAAAACATCAAACAGACTAAGCGCACTACATAATTGCTCCTCATCAATCACATGGACATCAAACCAACTAAAAACAAACACTTTACCAGCTAACTTACTGCTGGATGTTTCGTGAATCTGATGAAGCACTTTAGTCCTACACCTAAAAATGCAATTACACCAAGATGATTCACTAAGAAACTAAAAGATGCAACAAATAAAACACCAAACAGCTGAAGCACACTTCATAATTCGCAAACTTGATCAGGTACTTTTCATCCACACCTCAAAATGCAATTACAAAAAGATGAGACACCCAATGCACTAAGAGACTAGAAGTTGCAACAAACAAATTATCAAATAGTTCAAATATATCACATCAATATCAAAGAAACCAAAAATTTGAGCTCTTCATTAATACTCATGAATTAGATCCCTTACATGAAGAAATCCAACTATCAAGGTCGTTAACCAAACCATGTAAGGTAATGACGGAAATGACATATCCTCGAAGGTATAGTTTTAATTCAGTATTTCCCTACCCCGTAGCAAATATACACCGTCTTGGTGTTTATTATTTTCACCCACACTTGATTTCAAGTGAGGGGATAGACACCCTTGTTCCAAGTAAATAAGGTTGGTGTTAAGCTCGTGACTTGATGACATCAAATAAGTACATTTTATTGGCATCACTTATCTTATGTTATTCGCTTGTTTTATATTACTTTCTATGAGAATTGATACTTAATCGCTTACTTTTGTAATTCTCAGTTATAAACAAGCATTTGGTGGAAGTTAGCTATTTTGGATGAAAATTGGAGCAAAATGGATCAAGTTGGAAAAGTCTATTGAACTGAAGGAAGATACACTGTATCATTCTAGACAGATGCGCCGTATGGAATTATCCTATAGGCTGTATATGAAACCTTGGTTAACGAGAAGATCTGACTTGTTTTACTACAGACACGCTGTATTGCATTCTACATATGCGGTGTATCAATCTCAAGACTTCACCAAGATAATCCAAAATTCTGAAGAACATGCGCCATATTAAGACTGAAGGTACGCCGTATCTCTTAACAGTGTACACTTATTCTTGAATATTATATCTTGGACCCCACGCGAAGTTACCTAGATGCGCTGTATCAACTCAGTTGATACGCCATGTCGATCCTGCAGGCAGAAAAAATAAATACTCCATTCGACAACCAAATTATATATACATCACAACGGAGAAAAGCAGACGATTTGGCAACACAAGATACAACCTAATGATGAATTCAGAGCAGTAAGAAGGTCCTGCTAGTATTTTAATTCATAGGAAAACTCGTTTATTTGTATTAGCAATCTGTTAATGGTTGAGTTAGTGTCTTTTTTACTATTTGATCGGACTTAATCGTTTCCAGCTGTTATAAAGAGTATTTGATGTTTATTTGGTTTCTTTATGCATGTGCTTTGATTACATATTAGGATTTATCGCGCCTTGTCAACGTAGGCTCGCACAATTACTTCATTAACATCATCTGCATTGTTAACGTAAGCCTGTAAAAGGGATAAATAATAAATAAACCTTGCACGCCTGTAACTAAGACTCCACTGAGAGAGAATAGATTTTAGCACTCATCTTATATAGGTAAGCAATTAAACGTGTGATGTAACACCCCGAAATTTGATTAAGCAGCGGAAGTCTAATCGGGGTCATTACAGTTTAGTACACAGTCATACTCATAGAAAACAATTCAAAAGATAGACAATATCATTCCATGAAAACTCAAATATTCAGAGTTACAAACATTTTTCCAAAATTTTAATTGTTTAGCAAAAGAAGTGATGAGTTTGTAAAGAATGATATAATTATTGAAATCAAAAGGGAGGTCCTGTGTGCCCTTTTGCCAGCTCCGTGCCGCCATGCTAAGCAAGTGTGGTATGCATGATACGAATAAAAGTAGAAAATGAAAAGGGAGATAGTTAACTTACAACACCAAGTATGGTGGTGATGATGCCGTGTGATGCGAGGTACGAAACGAGCAAAAGAAATGATACCCCCTTCGTAGAGTGACCCTTGATCTAATACTTTGTTACCCAATCAACTTTTAACCCAACTCCTTGCGTGTACACCTTGTGTTCTTCGACAGTATCCAAGAGAGAATAGAGAGTGTTTATGATTTTGAATCTTGTGAACTCTTGCAAGTGTGAGGCAAAAGTGCATTTAATATGGGTTTATATAGGAGAGGCAAGGGTAGTTGTGTGTTTGACATGGTGAGACACATCTCTAAGTTGTTATTCGAAGGGAGACAAACATGTCTCCTTAGCCTTGCACTTGTCACGTCGAGTTGCTGTAGGAGGAAACAAAGATGGCTTGTGTTGATTAGTTTAGTCATAGTTTAGGCTATTAGGGCAATAAACAATGGTATTTAGAACACATGTGGAATGTATGTTGGGGAAGCATGGGACATTCGACCCATAGGACAATACTTGATTAATGGTTACTAGGTGGTTAATATGTTTATCCGATGGTTTGACGGCTTCATAGGGTGGCTTGATGTTTTCCAAGATGCAAAGTCAATGGAGGTTGTAAGGTTTGTGTCGAGGTGATAGGGAACCAAGGAGAATCGTGTATGGTTACTATGGTTTAGTTTCTTTGTTCGTTGGAGTAGTATGAAACGCAAGGCAAAAAGCACACATATGGGCTTGAGGGAAATCCAAGCCCAAACGATTATTAAGTGGAAGTAGAAGTTGGGTGGGCTTGTGAGGGTGTTCGGCCCAACAGTGGACAAAAGAAAAAAATGAAACATCATTGGGCTAGTGAGGTGATTCGGCCCAAAAATATCGGGGTGTCGGTGTTCCGTAAAATTTGTGAAATAAACCTCGGTGTCGGTGTCGGTTTGTGAAAACCTTAAATATTTAAACGGTGCCGTCATATATATATACTTGTATATATTCATATATATTTTACTCGTATATATATATATATATATATATATAAATTGTAATAATGAATTGTACTAATTAATATACATATCGTTATATATATATTAATAATGTTTCGGTGTCCAAAATAGAGTGTCAGGTCGCAAGTGGGAGTTACCGGTGCTTAACCTCATTGGGTGACATCCAAGAGTGACATTCTGGTGATATTGGGTGACAAAACATAATCGGGTGTTAAACAAACAGTGATCAAAACATTCGGGTGTTCAAACAAACAGTGTCTCATATAAAAATTTTCAAATTAGCCCGCAAAAATGGCTTAGTTTAGAATAGTGTTGGTAATTAGCATTAATAAATGACCTGGGATTTTACGGTGTATTACAGTACCCACCCGTTAGATTGGATTCGTCCCGGAATCCAAAGTTGAATCGGTGCTCGGGGTTGTCTCATCAAATAGTTGTGGGTATTTGGCACGCATTTGGTCCTCGCGCTCCCATGTGTACTCGGGTCCTCTCTTAGAGTTCCATCTGACCTTAACAATGGGAATGCGACTATGCTTAAGTCGTTTGACCTCCCTGTCCATAATCTCAACGGGTTCCTCAATAAAATTCAACTTATCATCGATTCTGATCTCCTTCAACGGAATCACCAGTGTTTCATCCGATAAACACTTTTTCAAATTTGACACGTGGAAGGTGTTGTGTACTCTACTGAGTTCCTCAGGTAGTTCAAGTTTGTATGCCACGGGACCGATCCTTTCAATGATCTCGAAGGGTCCAACGTATCTTGGGTTTAACTTTCCACGTTTTCCAAACCTAATCATTCCTTTCCAAGGTGATACCTTAAGCATGACCTTGTCTCCAACTTGAAACTCTATTGGTTTCCTTCGCACATCGGCATAACTCTTTTGCCGATCCCTAGCGGCTTGTAATCGTTGCCTAATCTTTACTATTTTCTCAGTGGTTTCAAGAGTCAACTCGGGACCTGAGAGTTGTACATCTCCAATCTCAGCCCAACAAACTGGTGATCTACACTTTCTTCCATAAAGTGCTTCAAACGGTGCAGCCTTAATGCTAGCGTGATAACTGTTGTTATATGAGAATTCTGCTAACGGTAGGTGTTTATCCCAGCCTTTACCAAAATCAATCACACATGCCCTAAGCATGTCTTCTAGGGTTTGTATAGTCCTTTCGCTTTGACCATCAGTCTGTGGATGGTAAGCTGTACTCATATCTAACTTAGTTCCCAAGGCTTTCTGTAAAGATCGCCAAAAGTTAGACGTGAAACGGCTGTCTCGGTCGGAGATAATAGAAATCGGCACTCCATGCCGAGAAACTATCTCCTTAAGGTACAAACGTGCAAGAACATCCATATCATCAGTCTCTTTGATTGGCAAGAAGTGCGCTGACTTCGTGAGACGATCAACAATAACCCAAATTATGTCCAACCCACTTGCTGTCTTGGGTAATTTCGTAATGAAGTCCATTGTAATCCTTTCCCATTTCCACATTGGTAGCTCGGGTTGAATCAAAAGACCGGATGGTTTTTGATGTTCAGCCTTTACTCTTGAGCAGGTCAAACACTTACCGACATACTCAACAATGTCAGCTTTCATGTTTGACCACCAATACAACTTCTTTAAATCTTGATACATCTTGTCTGAACCAGGATGAATGGAATATTTAGACCTTTGAGACTCGTGCATGATTAGGTCTCGTATTCCTCCATACAATGGAATCCAACTTCTGTCCTTGAAACACAGCCTTCCATCTGGTTTCTTGACAAATCCATTCGTGCTTTCTGGCATGCCGTAAATCTTCTCGTGCGGTCTATTCTCTTCCTTAAGGGCCTCAGCTTGAACTTCAAGAATTTGAGACGGAAGTGGTGATCTAATTGTCATACCCAATGACCTAACTCTAAGGGGTCTAAGTCGTTGCTTTCGACTCAAGGCATCTGCTACAACGTTTGCCTTCCCCGGGTGATAACGGATCTCACAATCATAGTCACTTAGCAACTCTAGCCATCGACGTTGCCTCATGTTCAACTCCTTTTGATCTAAAATGTGCTGAAGACTCTTGTGATCGGTGAAAACCGTACACTTGGTTCCATATAGGTAGTGTCTCCAGATCTTAAGAGCGAATACCACCACTCCTAATTCTAGATCATGAGTTGTGTAGTTCTCCTCGTGGGGTTTAAGTTGTCTAGAAGCGTAAGCGATTACCTTAAGTCTTTGCATCAATACAGCACCCAAACCTTGGATTGATGCGTCACAATATACCACGAAGTCCTCACTTCCTTCGGGTAATGCTAATATCGGTGCTTCACAAAGCTTCTGCTTCAAGAACTGAAATGCCGATTCTTGTTCATCTCCCCATTCAAACTTCTTCTTCTTCTGTGTTAACTCAGTCAAAGGTTTAGTAATCCTTGAAAAACCTTCAATAAATCTCTGGTAGTATCCGGCAAGACCTAAAAATTGGCGTATCTCGATAGGACTCGTTGGTGACGCCCAATTTTTAACAACTTCGATCTTGGCGGGATCCACATGAATACCTTTGCTGTCAATAACATGCCCAAAAAATTGTACTTTCTCAATCCAAAAATCACACTTCGAAAATTTGGCATATAATTTCTCTTCTCTGAGCAGTGTTAGTATAGCCTTCAAGTGTTCTGCGTGCTCTTCCTTACTACGTGAGTAAATAAGGATATCATCGATGAATACAATCACAAACTTATCCAAATAGGGTTTGCACACTCGGTTCATTAAGTCC
Source organism: Artemisia argyi (assembly GCA_030686995.1). Classification (NCBI taxonomy): domain Eukaryota; kingdom Viridiplantae; phylum Streptophyta; class Magnoliopsida; order Asterales; family Asteraceae; genus Artemisia; species Artemisia argyi. The sequence continues at coordinate 30,792,924 of CM060699.1, read as the reverse complement.
ATAAATACAGCGGGTGCATTTGTTAGACCGAATGGCATTACTTGGAATTCGTAGTGACCGTATCTTGTCCTGAAAGCCGTCTTAGGGATGTCTTCTTCCCTAACTCTCAGTTGGTGATAACCCGACCTCAAATCAATCTTCGAGTATACACTCGATCCTTGCAGTTGAGCAAGCAAATCGCCAATCCTTGGCAACGGATATCGTTCTTAACCGTAAGTTTGTTCAACTTACGATAATCGATACACATCCTGAAGGTTCCATCCTTCTTCTCCACAAATAACACCGGGGCTCCCCACGGTGATGAACTAGGGCGAATAAATCCCTTATCCGACAATTCCTCCAATTGTCCAGATAACTCCTTCATTTCCGACGGTGCTAGCCTATAGGGTGCTCGTGCTACGGGTGCTGCTCCTGGCATCAAGTCAATTTGAAATTCCACTTGGCGAGTCGGCGGAAGTCCAGGCAAGTCCTCAGGGAAAACTTCTGGAAAGTCCCTGACTACTGGCACATCCTCAAGTCGCTTCTCTTCCGACTTTTTCTCGGTGACTTGAGCCAAAAAGACTTGACATCCTCGTTCGATGTACTTCACAACCTTGACGCAAGAAATGATGCTCAGACGTGTCTTACTTCGCTCTCCGCGAACAATCAGGGTTTCGTTATTCAGTGGAATGTGAACGACCTTTTCGTCACAAATGATCTTAGCACGGTTCTCGGATAACCAATCCATTCCTACAACGACGTCGAAACTACCGAGTCTAATAGGCATAAGGTCAATGTCAAATGGGGTGTCTAATAGTCGTAGGGTGCAACCTCGGAGTATAGTGTTAGTACTTACTAGCTTTCCATCGGCTAGTTCAATCTCATATGTGGTGTCTAGTTGGGTGGGTGTAATATTAAGCAGGGGTGCAATGGAAATAGATACGAAACTTTGATCGGCTCCGGAATCAAATAAAACTTTAACGAGGCGGTTGTTTAGAAAGAACGTACCCGTGACTACGTTCGGATCTTGCTGGACATTTCCATCTCCCAGCACGTATGCTCTCCCACGTGCATTGTTATCCTTGTTAGGGCACTGACGCCTGTAGTGTCCTCTCTCTCCACAAGCATGGCATACCACAGCCACGGGTTGCAAGTTAGCTCCTGTAGCCTTGCAATCTTGTGTCTTATGTCCAACCCTTGAACACTTCCCGCACTTAGCATAGCAGGGTCCATTGTGATGCATCTTACACTTGTCACAGAATGGAAGAGGTCCAGCATACCTAGCATCCTTAACTGGTGCGGCGACATAAGCTCTGACAACTTCCTGTCGTCAGTTCTGTTGGTTGTGGTGGGTGTTCCTGTCATGGTGATAGTTACGGTTGGGGTTACGGTTGTTGTTGCTGTTGCTGTTGTTGTTGTTGTTGTTGTTGTTGCTGTTGTTGTTGTTGTTGTTGTTGTTGTTGTTGTTGTTGTTGTTGTTGTTGTTGTTGTTGTTGTTTGTCCTTCGATCATCAAACTTCCTTTTGTGATCGTTGTTTCCCTGAGCAGAGTTACGATTAATCTCCCGGTCTAGCAGTCTTTGGGCAATAGACATTGCTTCATCCAAAGATTGAGGCTTAGACAAGGTGACGTTTCCCTCAATGCTCCTGGGTAATCCCTCAATGTACCTTTCCAACAACTTTTCCAAATCGGGAACCTTTGAAGGGCAAAGTGTGGCAAGCTCCTGAAATCTCCTATCATAAGCCCTGAGATCATTTCCTTTCACAACCAACGTGTGAAACTCATCTTCTAACTTCTTGATCTCACCTCTAGGGCAGAACTTCTTCAACATCTTCTCCTTAAAGTCAGCCCAGGTGATCTGATAGGCCTCTTCCACACCTATCTTCTGAGCAATTGCATTCCACCAAGACAACACGTCTTCCAACAACGTTCCAGTAGCAAACGAGACCCGACTTTCAGCGGCACAACCGCTTCTCACAAACACAGTCTCAGTTCGCTCAAACCATCGAGCGAGCTCTGTTACTCGTTCAGTTCCTTTGAAGTTAGATGGTTTACAAGCAATGAAGTCCTTATAGGTGCACTTCCGAGTCACAGCGGACTCGCTCTCAGCAGTGGCTCGGTTATTTGTCACACCCCCAAAATCGGGTCCAGCGGAAGCATACGTGTAGCTGGGGTGTAACTCAATCCGTATCACAACACTAGTTCAAAAATGGTTTTCACTTCAATCATTTAGATTAAAATAGTTAAATCAAAAATATTGAATTTACATCGTTAAAAGTAGTGCGGAAGTAGGCCCTTAAAATAGTTTAAAACGGTCCCCATATAAATAATCAGAGTCTTCTATGACCATGCCATGCCCTGCCAAAACCTCCTGTAGCGTGCCATAGGTTAAAACCTGAAAATACATGCTAAAGTGTCAACACGAGGTTGGTGAGTTCATAGAGTTGTTTAACAAACAAAGTTTATAGAAAAATGGTCACACAACAAAGGCATCGTAAATCCACTCAGTTGCAAGTCCCGCCATAAGAGACTTGTAACCTGTGTGTTTACAACCCACTGCAAAAAGTAATATGTCTAGTTGTCAAGCACAAGTGGTCAATATAATATGTCAAATTGTCAATCATATGTACGTGTATCATAGTAGTTAAAAGTGTAAACGTCACCACAAGGGTCTTCCGACATACAGTCAGGATGCACAACACACCTCTAGGGTCTTCCAACAACTTACGGTTGGGATGCATCCAAATTAATGGCCTTCCAATACCGTAGTATTAGGATGTATCCAAATTAATGGCCTTCCAATACCGTCGTATTAGGATGCTGCTCCGTCGACAGGGGAGACTTTATAATGCTGCTCCGAACAAGGGAGACTTTAAGTCAAAGTACGTACGGTACATAAGTTCAAAAATTTAAGTCAAGTTCAAAAGGTCAAGACAAGTCATAAATTCATAATAAAGTTCAAGTCAAAACCATGTTTAAAGAGTCAAGTAATAGTTCAAGTAAAAACGAGCATGTATTCTCCCCCAAAAGTTGACAAAACAATTTAAAAGAGTAGGGGCTATGACTCACCTGGTGCGAATAGCTACGAAGACAAAAGTGGTTACACAGAAATGAGGTTCGATCTCTAACCGCGACCTATAATGAACGAATGATACGATCTACTTAAATTATGAGGGGATGCGATGAATGTACATGCACATGAAGCCTATACCACTCGTAGTTTGAAAATAAGTGTTGGCGTTGATTTATAGTGTTTCCATAACTTAAGAGAATATGTGCTATTAGAGGTTGTCAAATATATATATATAGTTCGCCTAGTTTCAAAAGTGTATATCTTGGTCGTTTTAAGCTCGTTTTCTACGTTCTTTACATTCCCGGAATCGTGGGACAACATACTAACATATTTTTGATAAGTCGGGATGGCTAGATCAAGTTTTTATGCTCAAATTTGTCCGTGAGTACTGTTCATCAGCAAGCAGTTTTTCAGAAAACTAGTTTTCGTCGCTAAATTCGGAAAATCATATCTCCTTCGTTATTAACTCGTTTTAATCCGTTCTTTCGCCAAAAGTTTCGTTTTTAAAAGTATTTTCTAAATCTTTGGTCAAAAATTACCCACCACCTACTGATTTTCCCACGATTTCAAAACAAGGACAGTAGGTACAAATATAGTTTCAAAAGTCATTTCTAATGTTCCAAACTAGTTTCTAATCCAACCAAACCACTTTCAATCACCACAAATCTAGTCTAATCTTACCATACACCTTCTTAGGGTGTCATGGGTTCCTAAACATCATAAACCAAGTGGATCTAACAAGGATCTAACTATAATCCATTTCTAGAGTTCAAAAGTTATATATATATATATATATATATATATATATATATATATATATATATATATATATATATATATATATATATAAATGAGTGGTATATACTAACATATGCATGTAGATCTTGAATGGAAATCATATGATCATAAAAATAACATGAAAAAAATTATGAACAAGAGTTTGACAACTTACATAGAAAGATTATAGAGTTTGGATGAGTAAAACCAAAGTAACCTTGAGTTTTTAATACAAAACTCAAACAAGAACAACAAAAGGGACTAGATTAGAGTTTGATCTTGGAAAAATGATGGATTCTTGATGTTGTTGTGTTCTTGGCCGATCATGATGAGAAGAGAGAAAAGAGATGAGTTTTTACTTGTTAGATCTAATAGAATGAGAAAAAAATATGTTGGTTTGTATATGTATTATTGTAGACAACAAATGACAACCATAAATGAGATGGTAACATTTTTCAATGGTGTGCAAGAAAAGCAAGGGTGGAAGAGTTTTGCAAAAACCTTGACTTTTGGTGTATGATTGGGTAGATATTATTTGTTTTAGGTGATACCGGGTACCGAGTTAACTAAAAATAAATTTTAACGAGATAAAATAAAATATAATGAAGTTGTAAAAATTGAAAAATAATATTCCTGATGAGGATCGGAAGTTAAAATAATGATCGGGTTGAAATATCGCAAACCGACGGAGTTTTAAGCTTTGACCGGAAAACGTAACAGTTGACTTGAAAATACCGGGTAAATTAATAATAAAATTTTTATATTATTATTATGAGTATAAAAATATGTTAGAACCATAGTTGGGATTATCGGATCAATTATTCAAAATAATAGTTTATAGGATAACGTTTATTAGGTAGATAACCGTACGTTTACAAAAATGACGCAACCCACGTATAAATGACAATTTTTCTCCGGAGGTGAATAGTGTTTTATGAATAGTAAAATTTTAAAACGCTTCTCAGAATATCAAATTGACCTCAAAAATGATGAATAGTAAAATGATGAATAGTGAACGATGAATAGTAACCAATGAATAGTAAATGTGAAAGTTCGGGAAAAGACCAGAATTTACGAGTTGTGACATTATTGCTACTAGTTCGTGCCATTGCAGCAGCCTGCTCTTCTAAAGCTGCAGCAACACTGTCGGCAACCAACTTTCTGATAGCAGCTTGGGTCATAGCGGGTGACGAGGTAGTAGTAGCGGTTTTCCTTGGGGCCATAACTCTATAAAATCGTAAGTGCATAAGTACAAATCCCAAACATCAATAACAAGAGAAATAGTGTAACCAACTCATAATAGTCGAGATCATCACAAAGTACATATCACAATCACACCATAAATATATACATCAACATAAACCATACCATTCATAAATAAACATCACGACATGTAACAAGACACATGGAAATTATAATGAATCTCAATATGGGAGCATAATAAAAGATCAAACAACTAGAACATCATAAATCAATATCAATACGTTACAATCGTAACCAACATAAAGTTTTAATAATTTTTGAATTCATTGTTACAAAACAATAAGATACAACAATTATTAATGCCACAGGCGGCAAGTTAAGATGTGTCTGTAAGTAATGACATGTCATAGATCTATGAAGGTCCAGGTGCACCTCCTGATCTCCTCTCCAGCTCTCTGATGATCCTGATCATCCCCAACATCTCCAAATCCCTGGATCTCTTACGGGCCTGAATCTCCTCAATAGTAGCTGAAAGTGTGTGGATGGTAGAACTAGATGTAGCTAACTCCTGTGCCTGATGCTCCATAATCTCCTGTGTAATGGCCGCAATCGCTCTCAAATCATCTATCTCATGCCTCTGAATATCTAGTCGATGACCAAACTCAGTGATGGTAGCCTGTGCCTCCTCGATCTCTATCCCCAACATCTCAAATACCATCTCTAATGCTGTCCTATGTACCACAAGGTTCTCGACCTCCTCCTGCATACACTCAATCCTCTCCAAGGATATATCCTCAATAACGCTCAACAGCTCATCAAGACGATCCTCATGTCTCACTAACCTAGCAGCCAAAAGAGGGATAGTATGGTGTATCGGCTCCCCAGTGACCGGTAACACCGCTGAAGAGCCATCTCCAAGCTCAGCAGCCCTAGGCGATCCCTCAACCAATCTCCATCTACGTATGTAGTCTAACAAAAACGACCATCGACGAGCATCAACCAATCTAAGAATGCCAGGTGAGGTGGGGTTCTCGGTGGGAGCAGGTGATGGTATAGGTGATGTAGCAGGTGATGGTATCGGTACAGTGGTAGTCTGAGAGTAGAAAACTGTAGGTGGTGGCATGGGTGGTAAAGCCTCGGAGGTGTGGGGTGCGGTGTAAGTAGGCAACATGTAAGGATGTGGCTCGGGTGGGGGTGATATAGGTGATGGTGGGGGTGCTGGTGATGCCACAGGTGTCAGATCTGGCATAGAAACAGGTGGTAATACAGATATAGGTGATGATACAGGTGTAGGTACAGGTGGTGTAACAATAGAAGCAGGCAAAATACAGACTCGTTTCCGAGCCGTGCATTTGCGGGTATAGTCTCCCTCATGATATCGAAACAACTCACCGAAAGGCTCAGGCTCATAGGGCACAAGAATCCTCACTCGCTTGCGCCGACGAATCGGTGCAGGCGGGGATGGTGGTGGAATAGAAGCAGCAGTGTCAGAAGTATCGGAGTCAGAAGACTCGTCATCAGCATCTGAACTGGTGTGGTGACTAGCAGGTGGTGTAGGACGATCATCAGCCGCAAGAAACTGCTGAGATGTCAGGTACTGATCATAAAGGTACTATCCCTGTGTCATGGTTCCATAGACAGGACGAAAGAGGGGCTGAATAGCAAAAGAATCAATGGGTGTAGAAGCAACCTCACCCTCCTCAAAGGGCTCAGTGTCAGCAGATGGGTCTCCAGATGGAACAGGAGATGGTATAGCAGGTGATACAGGTTGGGTGTCATGGTCAGAATCATGGGTGTCTCGGGTGTCATGGGTGTCATAGTCAGATAGGTCAATAGTAGGGTGAGTGGATGATGCTGGCACGACGTCTTCACTGTCGGACAAAATAATAACCGGGGGCGACATGGTACTGTAATATCCTAAAATAGCAGTGATATAAGTCATTTAGTCTACATAATGCTACATGCACAGTGATCATGGTGTCATAGTGAGCTAAATGCGATGGGTGCTAAAAATAAATCAAACCTTAAAACATGACGTTGGCAAGCGCTGGCACGGAGGGCACTTCGGTGATAAATAGTTTGTTTAAAAATCCGGTGAGGTTATAGTCCAATGTTTTGAAAAATCATTTGGTTCTCTATAACCTGGCTCTGATGCCAATCTGTAACACCCCGAAATTTGATTAAGCAGCGGAAGTCTAATCGGGGTCATTACAGTTTAGTACACAGTCATACTCATAGAAAACAATTCAAAAGATAGACAATATCATTCCATGAAAACTCAAATATTCAGAGTTACAAACATTTTTCCAAAATGTTAATTGTTTAGCAAAAGAAGTGATGAGTTTGTAAAGAATGATATAATTATTAAAATCAAAAGGGAGGTCCTGTGTGCCCTTTTGCCAGCTCCGTGCCGCCATGCTAAGCAAGTGTGGTATGCATGATACGAATAAAAGTAGAAAATGAAAAGGGAGATAGTTAACTTACAACACCAAGTATGGTGGTGATGATGCCGTGTGATGCGAGGTACGAAACGAGCAAAAGAAATGATACCCCCTTCGTAGAGTGACCCTCGATCAAATACTTTGTTACCCAATCAACTTTTAACCAAACTCCTTGCGTGTACACCTTGTGTTCTTCGACAGTATCCAAGAGAGAATAGAGAGTGTTTATGATTTTGAATCTTGTGAACTCTTGCAAGTGTGAGGCAAAAGTGCATTTAATATGGGTTTATATAGGAGAGGCAAGGGTAGTTGTGTGTTTGACATGGTGAGACACATCTCTAAGTTGTCATTCGAAGGGAGACAAACATGTCTCCTTAGCCTTGCACTTGTCACGTCGAGTTGGTGTAGGAGGAAACAAAGATGGCTTGTGTTGATTAATTTAGTCATAGTTTAGGCTATTAGGGCAATAAACAATGGTATTTAGAACACATGTGGAATGTATGTTGGGGAAGCATGGGACATTCGACCCATAGGACAATACTTGATTAATGGTTACTAGGTGGTTAATATGTTTATCCGATGGTTTGACGGCTTCATAGGGTGGCTTGATGTTTTCCAAGATGCAAAGTCAATGGAGGTTGTAAGGTTTGTGTCGAGGTGATAGGGAACCAAGGAGAATCGTGTATGGTTACTATGGTTTAGTTTCTTTGTTCGTTGGAGTAGTATGAAACGCAAGGCAAAAAGCACACATATGGGCTTGAGGGAAATCCAAGCCCAAACGATTATTAAGTGGAAGTAGAAGTTGGGTGGGCTTGTGAGGGTGTTCGGCCCAACAGTGGACAAAAGAAAAAAAATGAAACATCATTGGGCTAGTGAGGTGATTCGGCCCAAAAATATCGGGGTGTCGGTGTTCCGTATAATTTGTTAAATAAACCTCGGTGTCGGTGTCAGTTTGTGAAAACCTTAAATATTTAAACGGTGCCGTCATATATATATACTTGTATATATTCATATATATTTTACTCGTATATATATATATATATATATATATATATATATATATATATATATATATATATATATATAAATTGTAATAATGAATTGTACTAATTAATATACATATCGTTATATATATATATATATATATATATATATATATATATATATATATATATATATATATATATATATATATATTAATAATGTTTCGGTGTCCAAACTAGAGTGTCAGGTCGCAAGTGGGAGTTACCGGTGCTTAACCTCATTGGGTGACATCCAAGAGTGACATTCGGGTGATATTGGGTGACAAAACATAATTGGGTGTTAAACAAACAGTGATCAAAACATTCGGGTGTTAAAACAAACAGTGTCTCATATAAAAATTTTCAAATTAGCCCGCAAAAATGGCTTATTTTAGAATAGTCTTGGTAATTAGCATTAATAAATGACCTGGGATTTTACGGTGTATTACATGTGACAAGTTGTCCTACTATCGGCCATGCCTCTTATCTGTATATGTCTTCTATCTGTGTACGTGTGTGTCATTCGTTCCCTTGTCTTGTTTTATTTACTACTCACTTAATCTACACAATCGTGCCAGTCTCTCAGGCTGAAAACCCCCTTGCGTTAGATTAGGTTATTAGAACTAACTTAGGATTAATATACTGATAGATATCTAGGCGTTAACATTCCAGTTTTAGTATTCGACACTCTACTTACCAACTAGCTACATTGATCGGGTACACTGCTCGTTAGTGTGTGTTATAAGATAAGTCGGCTAAATATAAATTTAAAACTTGATATATATAATCTATTCTACAACGATATACGCACGCATGTGGAGTGAATTGTTTAACACTTGAATATCTGTTAATATTTTAATTTAGAATTAACCTGATTAGTTTTTATTTTTAGTTTTTTATTTACTAACTTTGTTGTGTATTTGTAATATTTGCATTCATTGTACTTTTCTACATATTTTCTGTTTTTATGTTTGATTGTTTTCTTTTGTTTTTTGTGTTTTTATGCATTTTTTACTATCTAATGTAATTTGCTGAACTAAACGACCCGGCGTATCTATTTATATAGAATGGCATATTGCGTTTTTATTTTACATACAACGTATCTTATTTAATAATTCGAGTATGACGTATCTATCCCCTAGATACGGCATATTCTGTTTTTAATTGAGAAATTTTCAAAACCCTAAACGCCATACGGCCCATGGGTTTTTCTCATATGTTGTATCTATTAATTATTAGAAACAGCTTCGAATTCTTTAAATAAACGAGAAACTGCGCATCGATTTTTGTCGATACGGCGCATTAATATCAAAAAGCTTGTATTTTGAGATGTAATGAACGTATTGCATATACGCATCTTCGTATACGGTGTATTTATTTTTAAATTTATAAGCGGTTTGAAAATTAATATGTATGGCGTATTGATCTCCGTCATTACGGAGTTTAGTTTTTATAAAATAAAGTCAGTGTCTTTAACGAAGTAAACATACGCGTATGCGGATGACTGGATACGGCGTATCATCTGTAGATATCAGAAACTTTTATTTTTCATATTCCATTTTTGCTATTAGTTTTCAGTTATTATACTTTTTCAAACTTATCCTACTGATGCTTTTCTATTGATTTCAGGAAGTGCATGACTAGGAGTTCTACTAAAGATCTCGTTAAACCTTACAAAGAACCTGAACAAGCTTTCCATTCGCTTAGGAAGCTTTTCCGTGCAACAAGCCTTGATTGCTCGAGTTTGGTAGAGCTCGATTACTTTTTTGATCAAGAAACTTAGAGTGAAGAAGTGATCAGAGAAACAATGACGGAACCTAAGATAGAAGAATACATGACTAAGACCCAAGAAGAGTGTGTGTCGGGTATTGTTAGGCACTAAGTTTGACAAAGAGGGCAAGTTTGAATTGAAAGGTCAATTTCTCAAGGAATTGCGTGAGAATGCCTTCAGTGGATTAGAGCATGAAGATGCAAATGAGTATGTGGAAAGGATCCTTGAAGTCGCAGACATGTTCACAACTAAGGAAGTGTTTATTGACTAACTAATGCTTCGTGTTTTCCCTATTTCACTTACAGGAGCTGCTAACAGATGGCTGAAAAATGAACCATCTGGTTCAATTACTTCATGGGAAGACTTGAAGAAGAAATTTTTGAAGAAGTACTGCCCGCCTACTCGTACTGCTAAGAAGATGGAGGCTATCAATAATTTAAACAAGAGCCCGATGAAACTCTTTATCAGGCTTCGGAACGATTCAAAGAGCTATTATTGAAATGTCCTCAACATTATTTGACTACTATGCAGGAGGTTATTTTGTTTTATCAGGGTCTGGATATGCCTATTCGATAGCTTTTGTATTCCAAAGGAGCTGTACCTCAAATGAGTGTAGTAAATGCTAGGAAAGCCATCTAAGAAATGGCTTATCATTCTTAGAAGTGGCACGATGGAACCTCTACTAGAACTAAAAGCAGTGATACTTTTGATGGATATGCTGCTATTCAAACTCAATTGAATAAACTTAGTAGAGATCTTAAGAAGGTTGATGAAAAGGTGTATACTGTACAGATTGGGTGTGAAATATGCAAAGTACCTCACTACACTAAGGATTGCCCATCAAAGAATGAAGGAGAAACACTTGAAGAGGCATACTACACATAATTTGGCCAACCTTTTCAACCATCAGGAAGGTATAGGGCATGATGTGTCTCGAAAGCTTTAAATTTATAATAACAAGTTCTACCGATTCTCTTAATTCAAAACACACGGGTAAAAGTATAGCCCTCGTTTTATAGTAAAGAGTTTTGGTAAGACTAGGTCGTTCCACAGGGACTGAGATTATTCTTGTATATCGTTTAACTAATCAGGATGAGTTTAGAAAGCCTTTTGATGATTATGCAAACTAGGGTGTAATTCAAATATTGGAGAGATATGATTACTTGGATAGTCTTTATAAATCAGTAATGGTTAATGATATTGATCTCGAAGATGGGGCAAGTTCAACCAATGACTAGTTGTTTTCGTCAAAATAACTTTTCATGAATTAACAATGATGATTCAAGACTTATGTCTGCCAATCTTTGGACAAGTGTTAGCAAACTCAAAAATTGGTTGTTATGTTTTAAACTAAATTGTTTATTACTTAACCAAAGCGATTTCTAAGTTCAATTGATCAATATACATAGACATATATTAAAAATCATAAAGTACTAATGGATTCTTTTGACCCTTCCAATTAGTAGTTATAATCAAAAGTGATAAACAATAGAAACTAGTTTAGAACACAACAAGGTTTCAACATAAACAAGAAATCAACTAGAGATCATAACCATAACCAATCACTTATTTATATTAACATCTCCAAGCAATCATAAAGAGTTTTAGCCTAACATGGCTTTAATGATCATGCTTACAGTGATTGAAATGATTGAAATGAGCATAATACTTTCTGAATTAGTACAATGAAGAAGCTACCATCACTAGCGATCACTATAATAATATCAGGAGAGTATCTTCAATGTTCTTAGGACTTTGACTTCACCTGGAACTCTAAAATGTTGTAATTCGAGAGAGCAATATTATCAGAGCTTTATTGATAGTTGGGAAAAGAGGTGTGTCAAAATGAGGCGGATTTGAGCGCAATTTATAGACTTTGAGAGACCTGAAGTACGCCGCACTTGGACTGAGGTCGACAGGCTTCACAAGCGACACCGGCGATCTAAGACTTAAACACCAGCGGGCTTCAATAGATTTCTTGGCGCCAAAGGGTCATTAATTCAACTGAAGGCCGGTACACTTTTATTATAAGATCATTGTACTTTATTTGTTTGGCTTAGATTAGATTAGGACTTAAAACGCTCCCGTAACCGGCGTACATTGATTCTAAGAGTGGCGCTATTTGACTTTGATAGGCGACATGTTGCTTTAGCATAGACTTGACTTAGATTAGTACACTTTATCTTGATTCTTGAAGTTCTTTGTCGACTGGACCTAAAATGTATTCTCAAGCAATTAAGTATCAAAAGTCCATAAATCATTAATAAACTAACAAATAACGCTATATAAAATATGTATAATTCAAGCGTCATCAGGGCAGCTGCTCCAAGATATTTACAAAGGGACAATGAGAATCCATCATATCAAGAAAGGAGACAGACTTTGGAAGAATCCATGAAGCAAATGATGGCTGATGCTGCCAAGAGACATGAAGAAAATGCTGCTTTGATCAAAGAAATCCGTTCTTCAATAGATGCTTCTATCAAAAATAATGGAGCTTCGATCAAAGCATTGGAACTACAAATTGGACAGATAAGCAAGGTACTTCAAGAAAGGGGATCTGGAAGCTTACCAAGGTCGACTGAAACCAATCCAAGAGATTATGTCAAGGCAACCACCACCACTGAAGAAATTTTGCCTTGTGTGCCTTTCCTGGAAGACTATTGGATGCTGCTGATACTAAAAAACCCAAATTCTTCTTTAACTCTTCAATTAGTTTAAGAAGATTGCTTAAGGAAAAGTCAAGAATTGAAAAATAGATCAAGGCTACTATGAAAGAAGAGTGCTCTACAACTGATCACAATGCCTTGTCTCATAAGGAGAATGACCCAGGGAGTTTTACTTTACCTTGTAATATAAATGATATGTCTTTCAATAAAGCCTTAGCTGACTTAGGTGCCAGTGTTATTGCCCTGCCTTTATAAGACCTTTACCACTTTAGGCTTAGGAAAATTAGCTCACACTAAGCTACTTATTGAATTGGCTGATAAAATTGTTAAACGTCCCGAGGGTATAGCTGAAAATGTGCTTGTTAGGATCGAGAAATTCCTCTTCCCCATAGACTTTGTTATATTAGATATGCCTGAGGATATCAAAATTCCATTGATCCTTGGAATACCATTCTTGTCTACTACTCATGCTAAAATAGATGTCTTTAAAAGGAAAATATCTTAAAGAGTTAGGGATGACAAATTAGTCTATAAGTGTGATAATCCTCTTAAGAGCATTATTAGAATCTTTATGTGCTAGGATTAAGAGAACGAATGGACCTCGACCTTGAAGCTAGGCTAATGGGCGAAACCTTAATAAAAAATAGATCACTTGACCCTAATAATAATGACTTTATTGAATTAATCGACCTTAACGAACCAATTGAACTCAGAAACTATGTCTTGAGGATTCTGATGATGAGTTGAATGATTGTGTAGTTATCAGTAAACCTAGGATTGATATTCGGGAGACTTGTGATACCAATGAAACATTTGTTGAACTACCACCACACTTGGAATATTTATGTCTTCATAGGAAACATTTCCCATCTATTGTTTTATCATCCCTACCCGTAAGGGATAGGACTTTTCTTTTACATATCTTGAAGAAAAATAACTTGAGGATCAAGTAAGACCAAGATGTGATTGATATTAATGGATTACGGATGAGGGAGCACGATGCTTTTGATGCATACAGTGACACAAAATAAGAGCTGAAGATGAGTCTAACTTGAAGACTCTAGTATAAAGAAAAGTCCCACCGAAAGACAACCCAAACTTATTTTTTCTGTTTTTTGTTATCAGACCTACACATCGATGCGGCGCATCCCTTCCCGTGGATGCGGTGTATCGACTACACATGTCATATCTATCTTTTATTTTTCTGCATTTAATTTTCTGCACTTTGAACATTCTGTCACTTGACTCAATATGGCGCGTCTGTGTTTAAGGATGTGTCGTGTCAGATTTTTTGACTCGTATTTTATTCTAGGCATACGGCGTATCGATTGACCTGATGAAATTTCCAGTTTTTATGTTTATTTTTAGGTTTATTTTACACTAACCATCGATTAACATGATATGCACTAGTTATAATTTTCGAATTAACACAGGTTGTTTACAAAGAAGAAGTAGTATTTACATACGTGCTGAATTTTCTGTGTACGCCATTCACGGAGGCTTGAACGCCTTTCACACATAGAAAATAAAAAGTTGCTCACAAACGCATAATGGAGGATCATATCGAGCAAATCTCAGGGGAGTTTTCCGTTCTAATTCTTTCCATTTCCCGTTTTAAATTTCAATATTAAACAATGAGGATGTTGTTTATCTTAAGTGGTGGGATGGAGAATTAAAATGTTACTTGTTCTTATTTTTCATTTGCTTAATATATGCTTAATATGCTTAAATTTAAATTTTTTTAGCATGTATTTGTTAAATCGAAGTTGCATAACCGCACACATAACCCTTATTTCCAAATTGTGAGAATTAAGCTTATTCCGTTTCCCAATATTTTACCCAAATTCCACAAAAATATCAGTGTGCCTATGACTTGTTGTAAACTTTAAAACTTGGCTTGTATACTATTCGAGACCACCATAATAAGTATTATTTATATAATTGGAGTGACTTGTCTAACTAGGTAAATTTCTAGGATTACACCCAAATAACCTTTGTATTTTATGTGTTATTAACTGATTACATTGGTTAACCCCATGTTAAACCCTTTGTTACTCTCATTTTAGAGTAAGATACCCCTAGAAAAACCCTTAGAGCCATTCATTACGTTTCTTACACCAATTTAAAAATGTTTCGTTACACATTTACACCTTAGCCTACCCTATAGATTTAAGTTCGTGGTTAGTCGCTTTAGTAAATGTGTATTTCCTGTGTTTCCTGTGTTCGTGTGCGTAAATTACTATCTTTATTTAGGTTGGGAATTACACATTGCAATAGGGTGAAAGTAGATGTTGTATTTTTAATTTTCGTATGTTTACTACTTTCACTATTATCTTTATATCTGAAATTAAGTATGGAGAACGATTATCCAGATCTATTGTGATAGTGATGTAGTGAAATTTTACACAATTTAGTATTTTATGTTTGAAAAAAGAAAAAAAAAAGAAAAGAAAAAGAAAGAAGAAGTTGGTAAGTTTGATAGACCAACAATGTATAGTTATGTACTAGTAGAGATATCACTACTGCTTGTTGTATTATATTTATGGATTTCAAGGGAGTTGGCAGTCATGGGAACGCCAACTAGAGCTGGCATGACAGGTTACACGAACCTGTTAAGACACGAACCTGTTAAGGTCAAACACGAACACGACCTGTTAGCTTATCGTGTCATTTTTTTCAAACACGAACACGACACGAAAATAAACAGGTTAACCTGTTAAGACCTGTTAAGAACCTGTTAACATGCATATGACCTGTTAAGTACCTGAACCTGTTAAAAACCTGAACCTGTTAAGAACCTAAACTTGAATATGAAACATACAATTTCAATTTCAAAGAGCTGCTCAGCTGCAGTGCTGCAAAGCCTGCACTTGAACTCTTGAAGATGCAAAAGTTCATACATAATGCAAAAGTTCATACAATTTGAAAGACCCACAGAACATGAAACATACATCACAAATCTTAAGTCTTAACTAATACATAAATACATAATGATAATAATCCTTAACAATATGAAGTGGGATTGTTGACATTATATCTTTCAGCGAGCTCTTCAATTTTGACGCCTTTACTCGTATCTTCCATTTTAAATCTGAAAAGTCAAAAGAGTAAATATTAGAAAATGGTCCGGTCTCTACTTGGTGCTACAAATATATCAAGGTATATCACTTATGAATATTTTATCAACATGTGAAAATGGTCCAGTCTCTACTTGGTGCTACAAATGGTCCAATCTCTACTTGGTGCTACAAATATATCAAGGTATATCACTTATGAATACTTTATCAAGAGCTGGTTTTGAGCCATAATTTAAATTGATATAGCAGCTGTATTTAACTTACGGTCATTAGAAGATGCATTATCCAAAGTTATACAAAATACCTTATTTTCTATGCCCCATTCTTCTAGAATCGAAAACACTTTTGCATTTAAAGCAACACCGGAATGAGGTGGTGGCATGAAAGAAAAAGATAAGACTCTCTTTTGCAAAACCTATTCCTTGTCAATAAAATGCACTGTAATAGCCAAATAACCATCGGTAGTAATAGAAGACCACAAATCCGAAGTTAAACATAACTTTCCCGGTGATTCCATAAGCATGCTTTTAATGTTTTCTTTTTCTTTCTTATACAATTTAAACACATCAGATTTTAAAGTATTCCTAGTAAGGACATTTGCTTCAGGTTGCAAGTATGTAAATACATCCCTAATACCCTTATAATCAACAAATGACAAAGGCAATTCAAGCCTAACAGTAGCAGCTACAAGCAAATCGCGAAAGGTATTTTGATCAAATCTAGATGACCGTAATGCCATGTCACTATTAAATAGCATTTGACCAACATCATGAAATTTTTTACCAAAACATTTCTCCATGTGTCGCTTAAGATTACCCGTCCCTTGAATACTATCATACATGAAAATAGTATTACACTTTTTGCACTTACATGACACTTTTTTGCTGCCTTTTACTTTGCCTTTCTCATCTTTGTCAAAGAAATTCCAACAAATAGATCGTTCCTTACGTTTTCTCTTGGCTCCTACTTCCTTTTCCATGGACTCGACCTCATCAGGTTGTGTAGACTCATTATTTTGTGGGTCAATTTCAATACATTCAGAATCCATCTACAAGAAACAACAATACACAATTAGACAATTATATGTTTAATCTTAAGCATATATGAATATGTGTAACAACATAATGTATGTCCTAATATCTAAGTTTAATAGTTACAAATTTACCACCAATTATCCAATCTTCAATATAACAGATAATGATAATGCTCTAAACAGGGGGTGTTTGGAATTTCATATGCAATACAAATTATGCATTTGCGAAAAACTACTCTAAGAAAACACAGATTAATCACTTTTTTCAAATGCTTCGCCAAACACTATTTCGCGCTTATTTCTGTTTTACAAAAGCAATAATCAGACAGTCTACTGTAAAAGGCAAAATCCGAAACACACTTTACGGACCAATAAGTAAGTTCTTCTTATAATACCAAACTATTAAATATTAATGTTCAATTGTTCATCATATAACTGTGCTTATTAAAACTTTTTTTTTTTTAATCCTTAAACAAGCATAATTGACAAATATATGCTTATATCTTAAACAAGCATAATCCTTAAACAAGCATAATCGACACTCAACAGTCGACAGTCGACAACAATTACTTAATCTTGTCCACGAAAACAAACCAAAATATATATGGGTGATGGGTCGACATTCAAATATCCTACCGATTATATTGCTACCGATTATATGCTACCGATTATATGTTTAAGAGATGAGAGGGAATAGATTTAGTGATCTTACAATTAATGTTGTTGAACTTGAAGACTTGAAGCTGCTGCTGCTTGCCTAATACCGATTAAATGTTTAATTCATTAGTCGATTTGAGAGAGGGAATAGAAAATTAGATATAGATCTGAATATCTTATGGATTTGGTTTGGAGGCGGATAGGAATAATATGGATAAATGGATTTGGAATTTTGGATCTGATGGATTTTTAGGGTATAGGTATTTAATTTTAAGGATAATATATATATATATATATATATATATATATATATATATATATATATATATATATATATATATATATATATATATATATATATATTATAATATTAACAGGTCATAACAGGTATTAACTTGTCTGACCTGTTAAGACACGAAACCTGTTAAGCTCAAACACGAAACCTGTTAAGAACAGGTCGTGTCGTGTCGTGTTAACAGGTTTCGTGTCAAAATTGCCAGCCCTAACGCCAACTAAGGTTTATACTCTATTATTGAGTTTAATTCATGTCTATCTACTAAAGCATGAGTTTCCGTGTTAAAGCGTGAGTTAGTCGATGATTTGTGTCTTATTCATGGGATGATTGAGAAATGATTAATCACATTTATTAGGACTTAATCTATTTGTTTTGTTTATTTTATTTAACACCAATTATTTCCTAATTGTATCCTTACGCTTTACTAAGTTACTATTGTTAGTGCAAAAAGTTTGATGAGTATGGATTAGGCTTTGTTTGCGTATTGGGCTACCTGGGTAGGCTGCCGAAGGGGTGAAGTCTGCACTAATTAAAGTGATGGACTGATTCCCTGCATAAATGAAATTAAACCGTTAGCCTTACCGTGGGGACGGGCCCCACGATTAAGCTTCGGCACAAGAGTAAGTTTTCATGCTTTTGTCAGAGAATGTATATGTATTGGGATGCGTGAGAAAGCCATACCTCATAAGTGTGTCGGAAGATTGCCTTTTATAGGTGAGCTTAATATTAGGGTTTCCCAGTATTTTGCTTATTTACTGCTAATGGCCGGAGTGGAACCCTTGTTGGGAAAGGATCTGTAACTTAATCATGATTGCGGATACAGAACACTTTTCGCGGTTGTGGGTTGGTCCATAAGCGTGCTACTGGAGTATTACTTAGATGATCTGCGCGCGTCTTTGTAAGGCTAGGCCATACCCACTTGTTATCGGGCTTGGCGGTAGTCCAGTATACCTGTTAGTTTGCTATGTTTTGTTGTGTTGGACCGGAGCCCAAATGTGTAAAATGCAGTTCAGGCCCAATGGGCCTGCTATCTGCATTATACGTCATCAAGTCCACTTAATCTAGTGCGTTTTATTGCATGCGTTCGCCTAGTAGCATCCGGTAGATGCTACTAGACTAAAGGCTCGGTTGTAGTTCCGCTCCATAATTTACTTCTTCTTTAGGATGCTTCCTAGCGTTTGGTAAGTGTGGTCATAGGGAACGTGGATCATTTTTAGACCTTTTACCTTCTTACTGTTATGACTGTTTGAACTCCTTGCTTCACTGTCATTCTTATCTTTTACTTTTAATCTCGACCATTGAATAAAACAAATTTTGAAATGTGTCGTATGCTGAGTTTATGCTTGATTAAATATTCCGTGGGTATAAATACCTTATTTGGTTTTTACTACTCCTTCTTATTTTTGTTCATTCTTCTCCATTATTCTTGAGGGTATTTCTAACTTTTCATATCTCTGCTCACGTGCCGCATTTTTCTTGGAGTGTTCTTCAACCGTTATCGTAGATTTCTATACTTTTTGTTCCGTCATGAGTGATATTGCGGATGTTAAGTGCCGTCTTTCTCAAGAGGCACTGGACGACTTCTGTCAGAAATTCCACATTCCCCCAGAAGTGCATGCCGTATTACCCGATGGTGATCAAGCCATTCATGAGTATCCAGCTGGGAAGATTGGTATCTATACTCGACTTTTTCGATTTTGCCAATTTTTGATTATCGCTGTCTGTTTTTCTTGTCAATATTTTAAATTATTACCGCATCAACATATCTCAACTATCCATTATAGGAGCGTCCAAGGTTTCTCATTTAGAAATTTTGTTTTGCGTGTATAATATCGTGCCGACGGTAGGGTTGTTCTGGCGCTTTTATGTTAATTCCAAGAAAAATGGGTAGTAATCGTTTAGTAAGCGTACAGAAAAAACTAGTATCTGCTATACAAAGGTTCTAGATTCCGTTAAGAACTGGAACGATCATTTTTTTTGGGTTGATTCTTTTGCTTGTCCTAACATCCACCCTTGGCATACCGCCAATAAAGTTAGTAAGGACCCGGTTCCTGAGCCTGGTGAGTTTAACACCGAAGATTATGCCACCCTTGTTAATAATCCTGCCCCGTTCCGGAGGTACCCGGAGGCTTTCGTTTGCTAGGTTTATTTGAGCCGCATGTATCCCTTGGATGAGGACGCTTATCCCGTTTTTCTGGATCATAATGAAGTTTGTAAGTACTTTGCTGTTCATGTTGTACCTTTGCAGTTTTTATTTCCTCTTTTAACCGTTTCCTTTGTTTGTGCAGCGATGGATATTTACAAGCTTATCAAACTTTTGGATCCAACTAAGGTGAAAGTTGGTGAGAGGCAATGGTTGGAGGTGAACCAAGACTTCTGGACAGCACTCGCCTGTGAGTGGTTTTGTTTCACCCGGTTACTCCTATCGTTTCGGAAGGTGAGTTGGAGGCTGGCACTAATGAGTTGCTTGGTAATAAGGCGGAGATGGAATCAAGTGATCCGTTTGCTGATGGAGGTGGTGAGGAGCCAGATGGTGCTAGTACCGGTGATGTTGCTGCGGAGCGAGCGAATATATTGGCTTAGAATGCTCAATCCGAAAATGCTATTATGAAGCCTAAACAGAGAAGGAAGGTAATAAATGTGTCCGTTGGCACTGGTGCGCCGTCTCTTCCCGCAAAGAAGTTAAGGGCTAATCATGGAACTTCTGATAGGCCTACCACTGATAGTAAGTCTATGGCCATTATTCAGGGTTTGTTGTCTATAATATTCTAAATTTTAAACTTGGTGTTGAACCTTTGACCCCTCTTCCATTTGTTTCGTCCTTCGTACTAGTCATGCTGGAGCATGGAGTAGGAGCTCAACTTCATTCTGCCTCTAGGCCTCTTGTTCCTTTATTGTTAATAGCTACCTCCGCTACTACCTCTGTTGTCTTTGCTTCTTCTTTAAAGGGAAAGGAGAGAGATAAGGTTCCTGAGTCTTCTCTAGTTCTAGATGCCTTTATATCCTCCAGCGGTACCAAGTTTGGTGCTAGTGGTTTTCTGGAAATTTTTGGAGGTGAATTTCCTTTTGGGAGTATCCGTGCCATCGGCGGTGTGGATCCATATCTTTGACATCGTGACGTGGTTGACGAGTTTTGCTTCTCCTTAATTTTGTATTGAGGTTCGTGGTATGGGGTACGATAATCTCTTTACTGAATTTAGTGTTAGAACTGCTCGTCAGACTGTTTTAAATTCCGAGGTGAGGATGCGGGCCGAGCATGACCTTGCGGAGAAGAAAAGATTGTCCGTTCAGTGTGACCAACAGGCTGATCTATTATGCGAAAAAGATGAAGAGGTCTCAATGTTAAAAGCTTAGCTGGCCTCTACGAAGGCTGAAGCCATTCGCCTTCATACCCAGGTTTCCGAGTTTGGTACTTTTGAGAATTCTCTTACTTGTGAGGTAACTTCTTTGAAGGAATGAACCGCTGTTCTTAAGGGGGAACATGACAATCTTGATGCGAAACTAGCAGAACTTCATTCTTCTATGGTGGATAAAGACCGTTGTAGGAACATAGAACAACCTTAATCACTTATGAATCTTGCCTAAATCTAGAGAGAGAAAGTAAGTAGAGAGAGAAAGTGGGAGGGAACTCCTAGTGTGTGAAATGAAGACAATGTTATTACTAAGAGCACCAACCTCAAAATGAGGCCTTACATGAGTATTTATACTTGTAGTCTAGGGCTTCACATATCTTTGACCATATTACATAACTGGCCCTTAGACTTTATAAAAACATGAAAACATTATTAAAACTTCATCATAATTATATTCTAATGCAACCTATTACATAATATTAATGACCGACACTTTCTATAAATAAAATATGATCCTAACAATCTCCCCCTAAGTGTTGGTCATCAAAGGTTGCGCGACGTTATCATCTTTGTCTTTTAACTTTAACATTCGTAGCTCTGGACGTCTTTTAAGAATCATTAGATGAATCATAGTTCCCAGTTCATCGTGCTTCATTCATTGTAGATGTAGTGATCCAATGTTGTCGTATGCCTTTTGTCACTTCTTTGTGTTTGGTGGTTATGCGCCCTTCCAACATGCTCATACATCTTTAGTCTTTTTCATACATACATTTGTTGTTCCCGTTCATTCACTTTGATCTTTGTCACTTTACTTTGTAGATTCTTCTTTTTGGCGTAGAATCTTTCTTTGACCGTTGCTATCCTTTGATCTTTGTGAGAACTTTCCTTTGACTTTGTGATGCATGTATGAGCATGTGGAATCCATTTCCATGGAGATGATGTATAGCTGCAGGTAAACAGCTAGCAGTTAATCAACCGGTACTTACAGATAAAGAATTAGAGATCGTCAATAGCATAGTGTGAAGACTCCTTCTAATCCTTACCAAGGCTGTTCCCCTTTCGGATACTCCTGAGGGAGCTTACGAGACCTAATAAGTAGCTCAACGAATGGGTGAGTCGCTGGGGATCACTCCACGACTGTAGACCTTTTGAAACCACTGCGAACACTAAGCGTAACCCATAAAGAATTACCGAAGTGACCTGCTGTCAGGGCTGCTTGATGTTGACCCTGGCAGGAATTTCCGTTCAATCATTGAGAAAATGCATTAGTAAATCCTCTCATAAACATTCTCGGCAGATTGCTAAGATCTACGTAGGACTCTTAAGTTTACATCTGGCGTCCTTAATGATGAACAACCAGTGTAGAAATATCATGTGTTCCTATGAGATCTTTTGATGAATCTCGGGGCTCTAGACTCGATAAGTGCACATTTGGTTTCCTATGCGGAGATTAGGGAGAGGTCTCCTGCTTCAATATCAACCATCTCTAAGAGACAGATCGATAGATTACACTGGTTCCCCGTGATAATGAAACAAGCTCTTTTAAGAGAACTTGAGTGGTTAAGAAGGTTAAGTGCAGTGCGTCACTGGGTCCATGACGTCTTTATCTTCAATACCGGTGTCACCTTAGTAACAACCAATAGCATACGAATTGAACCCGGTGTCTGCCCTAAGGTTGAACATATGGAGGGCTATTTCTTTTCACCCTTTTTCATAACTTTTCTTTTTAATTCTTGAACCCCTTCTTTCTCCTTTCTCCTTTCTCATTTTCTCCTTTTTTCAATCATACCTAAGGACTTCTAATTCTACTCTATTGGAATTGTCCTTGGGTAGATCCCTCCGGCTCTGGCGGATCATAGGATGGTTTTTTCCTAACCTTAGTCTCCTTATAACTCCATGACTATCCTATAATTGCCATGAAACCATTTATGAAAATCTCTCGAAGTGTTTATGAATATAAACATATTTTTGTTGACACTTTGAGAGTTTTTGTTTCTTTTGAAGGACTCCTCCTTCACATGTGCTCATGGATTTTTAAGAATTTTGCACATGCGTGAGGAGTTTGCACTTTTTGAATTGATCCACTTTCAGTGAACATGACCGATTCGAGACACGCTTACATCACTAGTTAGACTAGCTTTAAGTTATTACCCGTCCTGGTCAAGTCCAAAGAAAGTCTCTCGATATGGTACATTCTACTCAGACAAGTCCTATTCGAGACACGCTTACATCACTAGTTTGACTAGCTTGAAATTATTACACGTCCAGGACAGGTCTTTTCGATTACTGACATTTTAAGCTTCGTCAATTCATTGGTACTATTTGAGTCGAGCTCTTCTGAGATTCAGTCACAAACATTAAACATCTTTGATCACATTTTAATCATGTCTTCTCCCCCTCAAAAATAGCATATCGTGATATTTTTGATATCAACTGATTAAGAAAAAGCTTTATGGAGAGAAAGAAAGATTTCATTTTGCATGAATACGGAACATTTTTGTTTTTGTACTCCCCCTTAATGATAGCTCATTTTAAAATCAATTAACGGTTTAGAGGGAGTTTTCTTGAGCACCAATTTTGAAAGATTTTGAGAAATCTTTTGAACAATCTTGAAAAAGTGCTCAAGAATTATGTTTGGAAAACGAGTTTTTGTTTGAAGTCTTTTTCGTTTGTTTAGACTCGAACTTTTTGAAAAAGATTTCGTCTTTGAAAATACGAGTCCTTGATTTGAAAATAATCAGAAGTCATCATTCGGGTCCGGGTTTCGTACTGAAGTATACGAAAGTCATTGTGAAGAAACTTTTGAGAAACGACATGTTTTAGAAAAACATTTTAAAGAACTCCCGTTCAAGCATATATACATGTCCGTATCATTGTTGAAAGATATTTCTAGGCACGTACAGAATATTGATTTATACGAGAGACATGTTGTGAGAAGAATATTTTTGTATTTTTTTTGATTTTATATTGTTTTTCTATTTTTTGAAATTTTCTATTTTTGTATTTTATTTTTGTTGGTTTTTCAAATTTTGTATTTTGTTTTTTCAAAAGTATTTACAGCGAAGCAATTTTGAAAACATTTTTCAAGAAGATTCATGAAGACGTTCTAGCTCCTAAGGAGTTAGACTTCGCATGCCAATTCGTCGAACTAAATAGTCAAACCGTTCTTTTGGAAGGGCTTTAGTAAATAGATCGGCGAGTTGGTAATCAGTCTTAACGAAAAATAATTCAACAGTACCCTCTTCTACGTGTTCTTTGATGAAATGGTAGCGGACTTGATATGCTTCATCTTTGAGTGTTGTACGGGATTACACGAGATGGCTATGGCACTTTTTGAGTCACAATACATAGGTATTCTGTCAAAAGTAAAGTAATAATCTGTGAGCTGTGTCCGCAACCAAAGAACTTGGGTACAACACGCAGATAGAGACACATACTCGGCTTCGGCGGTTGATAGCGCAGTACAATCCTGTTTCTTTGACGACCATCTTACAAGCTATTCACCCAAAAATTGTGCTCCACCTGATGTACTTTTTGCTGTAACTTGATCTCTTGCATGGTCGACATCTGAAAAGGCTGTTGGATTAAACCCCGAATCCTTCGGATACCATAGTCCCATGTTAATGGTGCTTCGTAGGTACCGAAAGATCCGTTTAACCTCTTTGAGGTGAAGTTCGGTAGGCTTTGCCTGAAACCGTGCAAACAAACAAACAACAAATTGAATATCGGGTCGACTAGCAGTTAGGTACATGAGAGAACCGATCATGCTCCGATATTCCTTCGGATCGATGGGTTTCCCAAACAAATAAGCACCTATTTTTGGTGAAGTGACCATTGGTGTATGTAGAATATTAATTATGTTGGAAACATGATTAAGTGGTGGTGAGTTAGGCGTAGAAATGGAAGGAAGGAGGAGAGGAGAGAAAGAGAGGAACCTTGAAAGAAAAAGGAAAAGATTAGATTGAAAATGTATGAAAGGTCCAACCCTCTCCACATGTGGAGAGGGGTATTTATAGTTACAATATAACGCCCACTCCCGGGCTGTGGATCAGGCATACAGTGGGTAAAGACCCGTTCCTTCTTCCACGGTGTTACTTAATCTAATACTAATTAACTAGTAAACTAACTAACTACGAGCTAACTTAATGCTATTACAATCATTAGGTGACCGAGACTTTTACAGGAATATTTGTATTCCTAACAATCTCCCCCTAAGCGAGGTCACCTTTGAAATTCAGCTCTTTGGTCTTTAAGCATTCTTTCGTCTCTGTAGCTCGTAGGATCTGATTCTTCACTTTACTTCACACTTTGTACTTCAAGCAACGAACTTGTGATTTTGAATTCCTTTGAGATATGTGATCTTTGAGCTTCCTTTGAGATCATCAGCCAAAGTAAATCTCCAAGCTCATCCATAGTTGTATTGCCTTCATGTGATGTAGTGACTAAGGACCATCATGCTCACACCCTTCTGTGTCTGGAGACGTTGCATTAGAATTGTAGATCAGGAGACTTTTTCATCAGAGTTGCGGAAACGTTGTTGGTAGTCTCTCAACATTTGTTGTAGCAAGTCTCTCATCTTCATTGATAGTGTGGAGGATGTGTGAGCATGAGGTATGGATTGACCCGATTCAGCTGGAAACTGGAGCCATCAACGCCATCTTTATATGTGTCCCTGAAATAAAACAGTTAGCAATAAAGATAGAGAATGAATATGGCTTTGTCATTCGTTCTGCGAGGACAGACTACCCTCCGGTTTTGTGAAAACCGACCTGTGATCAGGTAGAGTCCTTTTTAAAGAAGACTCTCCTTGACAGGAATTTCTAGCTTGTAGTAATGAATTTTCCAAAGAATCCACTTTGGAATCTTCATACTTAGCATGTTCTCATACCGGAACGTCTCAAAGCAGACAGCACGATAGAGTGAATCGGTGAATTGACATTCACGGATTGATGAGAAATTGATTTACAGAAATCACTCGCGTGTCATATGATAAATATTTTTGAGACACGACGAGAGTTTTATACTTTGAATCACATTTCCATCAGAAATACTTTTGTTTGAAAGATATTACACAATCAATGTGCTCGAAAGATAAGTTGGTGAGCACATTGAGAGGTTTTGGCAAAAGTATCCGTCAATCCATATCTTGGAACAAGTTTGATTCAATGTTGAATCGCACCATTGTTGCTTTCCAGTTGTCACTTGATCATTGATCCAAGATGGATCTCACATGTCACCTACCAAGAGCTTGAGTGATGTTCGCTCCAGAAGGATTTCCATCGTCATTGTGAATATTTTCATATCACTCGGATGTTCTGGCAATACCACAAGGATAAAGCGTAGGACTCTAAATATTTTATCTTATTTTCCACATTATGTGAAACAATAGGCATATTTGGAATGTGTCCTAACGAGATTTATGGATGATCTCATGGCTCTAGACTCAATAGTGCGTTTTGATCCGCTCCTGGAGACTGGGGAGGCGTCTCCTGTTTTAGGTATCAACTTAGCTCGCAATGAGCGGTCGATACATTGCACAGGGTTCCCCGTGAGAATGAAACAAGCTCTTTTAAGAGAACTTGAGTGGTTGGGAAGATTAGTGCAGTGCGTCACTGGGTCCATGACGTCTTGTCTTCAATACCGGTGTTACCTTAATAACCGCCAGTAGATTATGAATTGAACCCGGTTTCTGCCCTAAGGTTGAATATAAGGAGGGCCATTTCTTTTCACCCTTTCTCATTTCAATTCTTTTTCATTCTTCAACCCCTTCAGTGCTTACCGAGACTTCACCACTAGAACCTTGTTGGGTTTGTTCCAGTCCTAGCTCTATCTCAATCCGCACTCTTCCCTTTCTCACTTTACTCCTTTTTTCAATCATTCCTAAGGACTTCTAATCTATCTATGGATTGTCCCTGGGAAGATCCTTCCGGTTCTGGTGGATCATGGGAACTCATACCTAACCTTAACCATCCTTATAACTCCATGCATAAAGATAAATGGTCGGTCTTTGGTATAACTTCCACAAACGCCTTTTGCTCCCCCTCAATACGTGCATCGATATTCGAAAGTGTTTAGCACATATGTGGGAGCCTATTTATTGAGTCCAAAAGATCAAACTTGATATCAGATTTCATATTTAAATCATATTCTCTCCCCCGATCAAAAATTTCAAATCTTTTGTGATTTTAGATCCCAATTGATTTAAATAAGTTAGAAAACGTTTGGGAGAGAAATGCGGTTAATTTTTAATATTTTTTGATAAAAGAAACTTTATCTTGCTCCCCCTCAAAAAGTGAGGGAGGTTGTTATGTGTCAGATTTGAAGAGTTTGTAAAAGATTCGAAGTTTTAGTGAAAACTCTTTGAAAATTTACTCATTCTGACACATAACACATCACAAATCATTTTGTTGCAAGGTTTTATGTACAAAGTGTGGGGAGTTTTGATGATACATAAAATTTTGAGAAATCACTCTCCCCCTCAATCAATGACGGATGTTAAAGCATAAATATTTTCATAAACTATTAACGTCATTGATTGAGTGAAAATTTTATCAAACTTTTGAGTTCAATTCGATTTTCATTCAAAATTTCATGGTACCACCAAGTTTTGCACAAACACTTTCCGGAAAAATCATAGAAGGGAAAGTATTTGGCGATAAAAAGAAAATTTCTCTTCTTTATCAAGAAATAATGCACTGAAGCGTACATTAGATCGAGGGTGCATGAATATAAAGTAATTCACGCTCGGATGAACGGCACCCTTTGTTAGGAACAACCGTCTTTTTGGCGACGTGTTTTCCTTAATTTTGAAAAGCGGGTTGCTATCTAAAGTAATAGCAAGCCATATTTAAAGAATGTTTTGAGATACGACATGTTTTTGAAAAGAACTTTATTTGAAACCGAAAGAAACTCTTGCTCAAGCATATGTATGATTCCGTGTCATTATTGAATGACATTTCTAGAATCGTACATAATATCGATTATACAAGAGACATGTCGAGAGAAAAATATTTTTGAGATTTAGTAATTAATTTTTTTTTTTTTTTTTTTTTTTTTTTTTTTTTTTTTTTTTTTTTTTATGGTTTTTATGGGTTTTATAATTTTCTATTTTCTTTTTGATTTGATACTATACAAGGATATGTGAAGCAACCCCTTGACTCCTCTTGATCTTCCTGTTGACATTTGAGATCCTCAGGTGTGAGACTCTTCATACCAAGGCGTGGGAGGATGAAGTGAAATCGTTCCCTAGAAAGTGCTTTGGTGAAGATATCGGCTAGTTGGAACTCAGTCCTCACAAAGTAAAGTTCCACAATTCCTTTCTCAACTTGTTCCCTGATGAAGTGATGTCGAATGTCAATGTGTTTAGTTCTTGAATGCTGGACATTGTTGCAGCAGAGTGCAATTGCACTTTTGTTGTCACAATACATAGGAACCTTATTGCAGATGAGCCCATAGTCAGAAAGTTGAGATCGCGTCCAGAGGATCTGAGCACAGCATGATGACATGGCAATGTATTCAGCTTCAGTGGAGGAGATGGATGTACTCATTTGTTTCTTTGAAGACCAGCTGACTAGCTTATTTCCTAAAAACTGTGCGCCCCCAGATGTACTGCGACGAGTGTCTTGACATCCAGCATGATCAGCATCCGAATATGCTGTGAGAGCCATAGAAGTTTCTTTAGGGTACCAAAGGCCCAAGTGGATTGTTCCTTTAAGGTATCGAAAGACTCTCTTAACAGCTTCCAAATGTTTCTTGGTGGGTTTAGATTGATACCGGGCACAAATGCAAACTGCGAACAGAAGGTCGGGTCTGCTTGCAGTAAGATACATTAATGAGCCAATCATGCTTCGATACATGGTTTGATCGACCGGAATTCCCACATCATCTTCGTCAAGCTTTGAACGTTCAATCATTGGAGTATCAACTGAATCACTGGAGTCGAATCCAAATTTCTTCAACGTTTCATTGGCGTATTTGGATTGATTGATGAATATGCCATTGGGGTTTTGAGAAATTTGCAGTCCTAGAAAGAATGACATTTGACCCATCATAGACATTTGGAATTCGGAGCTCATCTCTTGAGAGAAACGATCACATTCTGAGGGATCAGACGAGGCAAAGATGATGTCATCGACGTAGATTTGTACATGTAGAAGGTGTTTGCCTGTTTTTCTGGTAAAGAGGGTAGGATCAACAGCCCCTTTGGAGAATTTGTTGGCTAGAAGAAATTTAGACAAGGTGTCGTACCACGCCCTGGGTGCTTGTTTAAGCCCATATAGAGCCTTCTTTAATCGATACACGTGATTAGGGCGATCTGGATCCACAAAACCTTTGGGTTGAGATACATACACCACCTCTTTCAGATCCCTATTTAAGAACGCGGTCTTGACATCCATTTGATAAACCACCATGTTTTGACTTGCAGCATTAGCTAGAAAGATCCTTATGGCTTCTATTCTAGCAACTGGGGCGAAGGATTCTTCAAAGTCAATACCTTCTTCTTGTCGATATCCTTTTGCCACGAGCCTAGCTTTGTTTTTCCGAACATCTCCATGCTCATCAAGTTTGACCTTGAATATCCATTTGAGAGCAATGATCATAGCACACTCGGGAGGTGGTACTAGTTCCCAGACGTCCAGTCGATCAAATTCATGAATCTCGTCCACCATAGCAGTGAACCATGAGTGTTTAGACATTGCATCCTTGACGCTTTTTGGTTCAGCTTTAGAGAGAACAGAATTGAAGAAACACCATAATGCGTCAGTTGCAAGTTGCTTGCGGGTTGATACTGGACGTGAAGGGTTCCCAATGATGTTGTCAATAGGATGATCATTGGTCCATTTTCGAAGGTATTCATGGGGTTGAGAATGTGGAACTGAGGTAGCCGTGTTAGATTCATCAGAGGATGTTGCTTCATTTGATGGTTCAGGGGCAAAGATGTTAACCAATGGCTCATTATCAGGTGGAGCAAAAGGATTAACTTCAGATGAATTATCTACATTTGCCGCTCGATGTGCAAGTGAAGGTTGGACATTGGACGTGCTGACCGATTGACTGATGTAGGGGGCTTCAGAATCCCATGACAATGAAGTGGATGGACCGTTATGGTCATCTTGATCATTCACCATCCCATCTGGTGGTTGAACCACTGTAGCTTCGGGAGCATTCATCTGTTGAGGCTCAAAGTATTCATCAAACATTGGGTCAAACAATTTCTTCCAATCTTCACTCGTAGGGGGTACAAAAGGAGCAGCAGGAATGGGATTCTGTACAAGCCTGGAACTAATTGGTCCAGGGGACAAAAGGTTAGGTACGGGTCCAGAACTTGATTGTCCAGGAACCGGGTGCTCAGTCAGCTCATCGAAAGTAACGTGGATTGTTTCCATTATATCTCTGGTACGTTTGTTGTAGATTCGGTACCCCTTTCGCTCTGGAGCATAGCCTACGAAGAAACCAATGTCGGCCTTGGCCTTGAGTTTCCCAAGGTCTTCACTGTCATTTGTAGGATAGCACAGTGCACCAAAAACTCGAAGAAACGAAAGGTCGGGTTTTCTGCCATGGACCAGTTCATAGGGAGTTTAGCAGTGGAGAGGATGTATCAAGGATCGGTTCTGAGTGTAACATGCGGTGGCAATTGCCTCAGCCCAAAGAAATAGAGGAGCTTTGGAAAAGATGAGCATAGTCCTTGCAGCTTCAACTAAGGTGCGATTGCGTCTTTCTACAACTCCATTTTGTTGAGGAGTTCTTGGTATGCTCTTTTGATGACTAATCCCGACACCTTCATAAAATAGAGTAAGTTGTCTGTTCACAAATTCTGTTCCATTATCAGTACGAACGACTCTAACTGTTTTGTTGAGACGGACTTGCAACATCTTGATGAGTTTGATGATGGTTTCAGGAGTTTCATCTTTTGATCGTAGAAACTTTACCCATGTGAATCGAGAGTGATCATCAACAATAACCAGCACATATTTCTTTCCATTGATACTTTGAATCCTCATTGGTCCACAAAGATCCATATGAAGGGTATGAAGAACTTCCATGATTGAATTGACGGTTTTGGGTTTATGGGTATGCTTTTTGCTTTTGCCCATTTGACAGGCGGAACACAGATGATCTTTTTCATACTTGAGTCTGGGCAAGCCTCGAACAAGATCCTTTCGTGTAAGTTCATTGATGGTACCGAAGTTCAAATGGTTTAAACGTCGATGCCACAACCATGACTTGTTCTTGGATGCTTTAGAGAGCAGACAAATTGGAGAGGACCGTAGCATATCTTCGATGGAGATGGTGTAAAGATTAGTGCCCCGACTCCCCTTGAGAAGATCAACACCATCTAATTCTCTAACAAAACAGGTGTGCTTTCTGAAGGCGACTTCGAGATCTGAGTCACAGAATTGACCAACAGAAAATAGATTGTGCCCGAGACCTTCCACGTAGTAGACTCTGGATATGACACTGTCTCCAAAGACATAATCACCATAACCCATTATAGACCCAAAATGGTCATTCCCAAACCTAACCGTACCAATAAATTTTTCCACGAAATTCTTGAGCCTTGAGCGATCACCAGTCATATGTTTTGAGCAGCCTGAGTCCAAATACCAAAGGACGATTTGTACGACCTGCATTTGAAACCAGACAATCGTGGATAACTGAAAAAGCTGGAGCCCCACACACAATTGGGGTCCGTTTGGTTAGAACACACAAATATTGGATTATCATAAGTAACAGGTATCTCACTGAAGTGTTCACATTTTGATGCACTAGAACTAGAGGTGGTATCTATTGCTTCTATAGGAAATAGTCTACCAGTAGGTCTCCACTTCCTAATAGGCATATCTCTAGAGTTAGTAGTCCTAGTTACTGGGCACATTTTCCTTGGAGTGAGTTTCCTTCCAGTAGGTCTCCATTGATAACCAACATTAGTGAACACTTTTCCTGTTTTATTCCAGACTTGTTTTGCTCGTTTAACACTAGAAACATTCATATCTGGTGATCGTATAATAGATTTAAGAAAAGGCACAGCACATGCATCATGATCACCATAAAATAAGCATTTGTTACATGTCTTACAAATAGCATCAGAATTCGAATTAATTACATCATTGTTCACACAAATGTTTGAAATAACTCGATTCCTTTCACTAAGCAACACTTTATTGTTCCTAGATGATTCTTCTACTTCCTTCATAAGTGAGCTCTTAGCCGGCAAAGTCCTATCATTCTTTGTATTGCTCTTAGGCTGTGACTTGCTAGCATTAGATACACCTTTTACTCCTGTAGAAGCAATGATGGGAACATTAGTCTGATTAGTTGCTACCTGTTTACTGGTGATCAAGATGGAGGATTGAGGCATGATTTGGGGAAAGTCAACTGTGACATGCTTGTTGCCACTGAGAGGGTGCAATGCAGTCGTCCTACCCGACTTGGTATCATTCTTGGGGCATGATCCTATGGCATATTCTAACAATTCCTGGGCCCTATTAGTGAGAAAGCACGCACCAATAATACCATCATCAAGTGGTTTAGCAATCCTCTCATCTTCAATGGTTTCTCTAAGTATGGCCAGACAATCCTTAAGATTTCTAAGATAGTTATTATGAACTAACTTATTGTTCCTAAGGGGAAGAGAAACATTCACAGCATCGCACGCATATTTATTACAAGCAGGTATCTTGGACATTGCATGATCACATGAAACAACGGGCATTTTACCCTTTACCATGGTCTTTAGATTCTCAATTTCATTTAACAAAGAAGTGACTTTCTCATTGTTTTGGTCACGTGTTGATTTGATTGACTCAAACAATTCTTTATAACGTTGTTTAGCGTTGGACATTTCAGCACGAAGCCACTCATTTTCATGTTGTAATTCATTGATAATGCCCTGTTTTTGAAAATTTTGAGATTCCATAGACTTCTGGTAGTTGGTATTGATCACATCGCTTCTGTTCGATTTTAATTGTGCAATTTGGACCTTCAACTTCCGAATCGTGTTAGAGTGAGCTTGAATTACTTCATCCTTTTTGGCTAATTCAAAACATGTATCAAATTCAGGAACATCCGAAGATATCTTGGCATTTGATATTTTTATACTTTCTTCTAGATGTTGATATTTTAATTGTAGGTTCAAATTATCAACTTCTAGTTTTGAGAAA
Source organism: Artemisia argyi (assembly GCA_030686995.1). NCBI lineage: Eukaryota > Viridiplantae > Streptophyta > Magnoliopsida > Asterales > Asteraceae > Artemisia > Artemisia argyi. The sequence continues at coordinate 30,759,413 of CM060699.1, read as the reverse complement.
TTCCAGACCATGTTATCATGATCATCGTTTTGAATTTTTTTAATAAGTTTGTAATTCTCCCCCTCAAGCTCAATCACACGATTTTGGAAGACATTCAGAGTAACTGACATTTCATGAAATTGTCGAGCAGATAGCGCAGAGTCGGTAACAGTATAAAACACATCTTTAGCAATGCAATTAGCAATCAAATTATCATTCATGATGAGAATGTTTTTCCTGTCAATTTCACTGTGTTTGAGATCAATAGCAAGTTGGTTACCCTCACTTTCCACTTCATCAAAAACCTTTTTCATTTGACTCACATCATCATTAATGGTGTTTTTAAGTCCCTCAAAATGTTCTTTTAGAAGTTTAAAAAATGGCATAACTTCAGTTAGGTAACACTGTTTTGTTTGCTCAAAACCCCTTTCCCCTTCTGTAATCCCTGTAGGTGTAATTCTTATTTTACAGGTTTTCTCAAAGTCATTGAACAATTGACCAAGCACATACAGCCCAATTAGAGTATTACATTGTGTGGGAAGAGTGAGAGGGACAAGGTGCCTGGGTGTGTTCAGGGGATAGGCAGTTGGGTGAGCAATTCTAAACATAGTGCGTGTGTTGCCTACAACTCTTTCAGCTTGCAATTTCTCAATGTCAATATTCCAAAACACTTTTTCAGGACAAATTCTCTTTTGAGGAACAAAAATTGCAGTGTGATTGTCATTGGCATAATCATAGTGAAACACGAGATTCTTAGCAATGCATTTAGGATCCTTTAACCGTTCAGCAAGTTTCGCCCTAGTTCTATCCTCTGCCTCATTGATGTGGTCATAGGATCGAGTATCAGGAGGTGCATGGTTAGGTTCAAGCATAGTTTTTGCATCATATAATGCAGGTTGTGCACCTAGACCTATTTTAAGGAATCTTGCTTTGGGTTTGGAGGTATCATGTTCACTAAATTCATCACTTAACTTCCTGTGGTTTTCCAACATTTGAGCAGATTGAATGGTTTGACCCTGTGTGTACAACTTATCTTCCAATTTATTTTTTAACGTTTTTAATTTTGAGAAGTCATTTAGAAGTTTAGTTTCTTTATCCTTGAATTCTTGTTTGATTGTAGTCAAACCTTTTTGAACCTCAAGTTTTTGTTTGACGGTTTGATTCAATTGGCTCTTTAAAGAAACTAGTTCCCTTTTTAATGATTCTTGTTTGGAATTATTTTCAGATATGTAAGTACGCAGTTGCCATTCCATTTTCTGCTCACGTTCATTTAGCTCAAACTTAGCACGCTGCTCATAAATGTTTACTTGATCCTTAAGGGCGTTAATTCTAGTGATCAGAGAATCATCAGGGTTGTATATAGAGTGCTCATACATCTCATGGTTACTAGAATCAATAGACGGCATGTCACTCGGTACAACTTGGGTTCCATTGTCAAACACATACATTTCATATGGGATATTATTGGTATTACCCATATTTGTGATGTCTGTGTTGACAATATTCTTGAGTTGTACAGAGCCACATGCCCCCTGTACAGGTGCAGAATCATTTAGATCATGTATAGCAGATGTTGGTACCTCAGAGATAGCAGACGTGATGGATGAATCAGGATGCTGTGAAGAGGATGCTGCTGCAGACAGATTAGCCATGAAGATTGTTTGAGCAGTTGGTTCATCATCCACGTCTGAGTCAAATGCATCACACTCTTCAACTTGAAAGATATTTGGATCATTAAGAGCCATGTCCTGAACAGGTTGATCATCCACATCAGCGTCAAAGGTGTTCCCATCATTACCAGCCAGAAAGAGCAGAGCTTCTTCATCCAACACAGTCCCATTTTCTTGTGCCTGCATTAGCAGCATCTTGTCTTTGAAGTACTCAGAGTTTTGGGGACGTTTTGGGAGAGTGCAGTTCCTAGCAATGTGGCCCAACCCTCCACAGTTGTAGCATTTCGGTTGCTTAGCTTGTGCTTGAAGAGCATTCCCAACTCTGTACTGCCCATTCTCTCTACCAGCATTTCTTTGGTTGAAGTTCTGTCTTCCCTGCACATTCTGCACCACTACCCGACCATCTTCAATGACTGCCTGATTACGTGGATTAGATGAGATTCTGAGCTGGTTGTTAGTAGATGGGAGTGCAGCCCTGAACTGTTGGACCAGTAAAGACACTTGGTTGGAGAGATTATCAATCATCATGTCAGTGTGAGAATACCCAGAATCAAGTTGAGTATTCAATGCAGACGGTGAGGAAGTTGATGATTGACTAATGGTTGGGGTAGACCTGGAGGATGATTGTGATGGTTGAACTTGATCTTTAGAGGTTTGACTGGGTTGTTGAACATTGGAGACAAAAGCAAGAGATTCATTTGTTGCAGACGGATTGAGCTTTTCTCGCATTAGCCGATCATAAGCTGCATGTTTCTCATGTTGCTGGAGATACGCATACAGCTGTTCATGATTGGTATGCCTGAGACCCTTGTTGAGCTTCACAGCCGTGACAAACCTATCCCATTCCGGTGCCATGTTGTTCACGAATTTTGAATTGAGCTGTATGTTGGGCATTGTCATCTTGATAGCTCTCATGTCATTGACCAGCTTGTGAAATCTGACGTAATAGTCAGTGATGCTTTCACCTGGATTCATTTTGAAATGCTCAAATTCATCGTATAGCTGTGACTCACGATCTTCTTTAGTTAACTCAGACCCTGCAAGAAGCATTTTGACATTATCCCAGACTGCCTTTGCTTTAGTGTTGAAGTTGATCAGTTTGTAGACATCTTTGGGAAGGCCTTGAATGATGATATTAGATGCTCTGATGTCTGCATCATAGCGTTTCTTTTCTTCTTCAGACAACTCATTGTAAGTGCGAGGTCTATCAGGACCAAACACGGCCGGTAATTGATCAGTTGCTTCTGAGATTGTGTCTCTAGTAGTACCCACTTGAAAGGGTCCCTCATCGATGGATTTCAGAATGTTAACCCCATTATCTTTACCTAGACAGTACAGCCGTATCCTTTGAGCCCATGATTCATAGTCAGTTCTGTCCAACATCGGAGGTCGAGTGTCAGACCCCGCAGCTTGAATGTCATCGGAAGAAGTCGACATCACAAATAAGTTAACCACAACTTAACCACAATAAAAACCAACCTCAACTTAACCACAACTTGACCAAACCGCAGAACACAATCCAACCGCAGTATGAGCTAACCGCAACCAGAGCAAACCGCAGGCCAAAGATACTAACCGCAGAGTACTAACCGCAAGTTATACCAAACCGCAACAAAATCCAGTCGCAATATAAACTAACCACAACCTACACGAACCGCAGACCAAAAATACTAACCGCAAGACACTAACCGCAGATTATAACTATCCGCAGAAAAAGTTAACCGCAATGCACTTGAACACAAGACACTTAACCGCAATGAGTTAACCGCAACACACTTAACCGCATAGAATCTAACCGCAGTACTTAGAGCCAAACGCAAAATATTTAGCCGCAGAACCTAGAAGCAATACGCAAGCTGAGGGAGACTTAACCGCAGAATCTAACCGCAGAATCTAACCGCAGAGACAAAAGTCCAAAACTGTCACTTTCGTTGCGTTTTGTTTGTATTCCCGAAATAGTAAACGCAGAAAGTTAATCGCAGCTCGCAGGACTTAACCGCAACTAAGAAATGAACCAGTGGACTTAACCGCAACTAAGAAAAACGCCTAAAAACAATTCCAAACTTCCAGTAGCTTGATGATATTGTAACACACTCTACACTACAATGTTCCACAAACACTAATGAACATAAAAGGACATCACAGACATGTATAACAACACTAGATGGATGAAACCAATATGTTTTCCAAGAAAGTGGCACTAAACTCACAAAACCACTCAAAACATCATCAAATTCGATTCTACAAGGCCCTAAGATGAAACCATGGATCTGATACCAATTGTAGAATATTAATTATGTTGGAAACATGATTAAGTGGTGGTGAGTTAGGCGTAGAAATGGAAGGAAGGAGGAGAGGAGAGAAAGAGAGGAACCTTGAAAGAAAAAGGAAAAGATTAGATTGAAAATGTATGAAAGGTCCAACCCTCTCCACATGTGGAGAGGGGTATTTATAGTTACAATATAACGCCCACTCCCGGGCTGTGGATCAGGCATACAGTGGGTAAAGACCCGTTCCTTCTTCCACGGTGTTACTTAATCTAATACTAATTAACTAGTAAACTAACTAACTACGAGCTAACTTAATGCTATTACAATCGTTAGGTGACCGAGACTTTTACAGGAATATTTGTATTCCTAACAGTGTACCAACAGAATCGCAGTTTTCCATTCCATGTTTTCCTAAAATCTCTATTGTATATTTAGCTTGATTGATAAACATACCACGAGGGGATTGATGTATTTGTAAACCAAGAAAGAATTTTAGTTCCCCCATCACGGACATTTCAAATTTGCTTTTCATGAGATTTTCAAAATGTTTTGAATGGTTTGGATTGGTTGATAAAAAAATTATGTCGTCCACGTAAAGTTGAACGATCAAAATGTCATCTTTGAATTTTTTGATAAACAAGGTGTCATCAACCGTTCCTTTGGTGAAATTTTTTTTGAGCAAGAAAGATGATAGTTCGTCATACCACGCTCTTGGAGCTTGTTTTAAACCATAAATGGCTTTCTTAAGCTTGTAGACGTAGTCTAGATGATCTTTGTCAATGAATCCCTCTGGCTGACTCACATACACTTCTTCTTTCAGAGTTCCATTCAAGAAAGCTGTCTTAATGTCCATCTGATAGACTGTGACGGTTTTGCGAGCTGCATATGCTAAGAAAATCCGGACTGCTTCAAGTCTAGCTACAGGTGCGAATGATTCTTCGAAATCTATCCCTTCTTCTTGTAGATATCCTTTAGCCACGAGACGAGTTTTGTTACGAATTACAGTCATTTCCTCATCCAGTTTGTTCTTCCACAACTACTTGAGATCAAGAATACGTTTATCAAGTGGTCGTTCAACAAGTTCCCAACTATCATGTAACTGGTATTGAAGAATTTCATCCTGCATCGCTTCTATCCATGGGTTTTCTGCCATTTCTTCCTGAATTTTCTTAGGTTCTTTGAGGCTGATTGAGCAAATGTAAATGCACAATTCAAGATCGGTGGCAAGTTGTCTCCTCGTCTGAACTAGCTTTGAAGGTTCACCAATAACTTGTTCTATTGGATGGTCTTTTGTCCATTGAAACGTAGAAGAGTACCTTGGGTTGAACGAATGTATGTTAGATGGTTCTTGTAACCTTGAAGAAGATTCAACAGAGTCTCTTGCAAATGGGTTTTAAAATATTTCTTCTTCTTCTAACTCAACATCGTTTGAATTATTTGTTGGTTCTTCTTGAAAAATTGTGTTTTGGTTTTGCTCATCAACTCTTGGTAGAACAATTTTAATAACTGGAGTTGCTGGAGTAGATGTTGATGATGCTGAGGGAGTTGGTGCTTCAGCTTCGATTGTTGTAGATGCATCTTGTGATGGTGGTGGTTGATGGTTTTGAGCGGGTGCAGCGGAATGTTGTTGAGATGAATTTTTCGAAGTTCCACCATAGTATTCATCAAACATTAACTCAAAGAAATTTTCCAGTTCTTGTTCTGAAGGTTTTTCAGTGTTTGTTGAATGAGCTCCATTAGGCACGAGTCCTGAACTGATGTGTCCTAATCTGGTTTGATTAGAAGCCATCGGATTAAGCGCGGGTTCTAGAGCGAGTCTCTCAGAAGCCATTTGTGAAATCTCGTCAAACTTCACATTCATCGTCTCCATTATCCTTTTTGTTCTTCTATTATACACCCTCAATGCCCTCGAGTTTTCTGAATATCCAATAAAGATGCCAATATCACCCTTAACTTTCAACTTTCCTAGATCTTCTCTGTCGTTCGTCGGATAACACAAAGCACCAAACACGTGAAGATAAGAGATATCCGGTTTCCGATTGTTCACAAGCTCATATGGTGTTTTATTGAATCTTGGATGGATTAGGGATCGGTTCGGAGTGAAACAAGCAGTGGCAATAGCATCAGACCATAAGAATAGTGGTGCACTAGAATAAATTAGCATTGCGCGAGCAGCTTCCACAAGAGTTTGATTTCTTCTTTCAACTACCCCATTCTGCTGTGGAGTTCTAACAACTGATGTTTGGTGAGTGATTCCCATATCTTCAAAGTAGGTTCTTAACTCCTGATTAGTGAATTCTGTGCCATTGTCTGTTCTTACAATCCTTACTAGGGCTTAAAGTAGAACTTGAATACGCTTCAGAAAGGTGATGATGATGCCTGGTGCTTCGTCTTTTGATCTCAAAAACTTTACCCATGTATATCTTGAATAATCATCAACGATAACAAGAATATACTTTTTCCCATTAATGCTTTCAACTCTCATTAGGCCACATAAGTCCATGTGCAACAAATGTAACCTTGCTTCCGAACTATGTACGGTTTTAGGTTTATATGATGCTCTTTTGCTTTTTCCTTGTTCGCATGGTGGACATAGATGATCCTTGGTGTATTTCAACTTATGAAGACCGTTGACGATGTTGTCTTTGGCTAACTTGTTGATGGTGTCGAAATTGAGATGGGATAAATGTCTATGCCACAGCCAGGACTTTGTTTTGGTTGCCCTTGTCATGAGACAAATTGGTGATGTAGAAGGCATTTGGTTGATGTCGATAGCATACAAGTTTGTACCACGATTACCAGTTAAGAGATCATCACCAACCACATTTCTAATAAAAATCGTGTTTCTCCTGAATGCAACTTCTAAATCTGCATCACAAAACTGCCCGACTGAAAACAAATTGTGTCCCAACCCTTCGACGTAGTAAACTAAAGTGATTAAAAAATTCCCAAACCGAAGATCTCCATAACCCTGAATAGCTGCTACATGATCATTTCCAAAGCGTACAGTTCCCATGAATTTCCAGACGAAATTGATTAGCAGCTTTAAATTCCCGGTCATGTGCTTGGAGCAACTCGAGTCGACGATCCAAAGACATATTTCGATAACCTGCCAATAACAGAAGAGTTTGTATTTGGAAACCGTTTGGAATTTGGTTCCATGGGGTTTGGGGTACAATCCAAATCACACTCATAGACAGTTGCTACTTGTTTAGCTTGAACTATTTCTAATTTGCCATTCTTGAGTATAAATTCTCTACCCGTTGGAATCCAAGCACAATGCTTAAGATAGTTCCTAGGCGTACGACTATTAGTGGTGTTCCTAATTCTTTTAATTAGGTTTCCAACAAATCAAGATTTTGCACTAGGAACTTTCGAAACGCACTTCTGTTCAGGCGTAACATTCACACTCTTAGAAACACATTCATTCTGAACATCATTAATTAAACATTTCTTGTATATTAAACAAACAGTGTCATTACATGCATTAGAACCAGTACTCTCTACATTACATTCAGATGAAACATGTCTCTTATTACAAAGTGATAAATTCCTAGGGTGTTCTTCTACTTTTTCAACTTTATTCTTGCAACTACTCTTAGAGGTAGGCGGGACTCTATTGTTCCTTGTATTGCTCCTAGGCTTTAGTCTGCTGCTCCTAGAAGTGCTATCTAATCCTGTAGAAGTTGAGTCACACGCATTAGGATTTATATTGTTGTCCTTTTTAGCAACACTAGACTCTTTAGAATTATCCTTTTTGCCCTCATAAGTCTTAGATGTGGAGGCAGACGCATTAGTGGGACTAATCCTAAAAAGGCCAGGTGCTATCACTTTTGGTGTTTCGACAACCGCTTTTCCTTTATCAACAATCTTTTCATTTTCACTTTTCTTGGGCAAGGGTATTGGAGTGACTGGTTTTGTCAAATCCGTTTTCTCATCGACTCTTGGAGCAAACCGTGAAATAGACATTTTTGGTTTTTGAACCGTGTTTGGAACATGTGGTTTCTCTGAAGTCGATGGTTTTGCAAACTTAGTTTCCTCACCCTTCCCTTTTTGACTTTCAAGCTGAGCCCTCAAAAGATCATTTTGCTCTTTCATGTTCTTGAAAGCACGCTCATACTATAGTTTGTCATACTTGCATTCTTTCTTTTTTTGATCCAGTTGTTTAAAACATGACACATTTTCTTTTTCAAGCTTTATAAGAGCATTTTCATATTTGGAAACAATTTCAGAGGTCTCAGCTCTCAGTCGTTCATCGTCTTGAACCGAATATGTTTGTATGATGGTAGACATTATATCAGTAGATAGAACTGCTTCGATGAGAGAATCATTTAACCTTTCCAAAACATTCATGTTTTCACGAGTTTCATTAGCTTGTTTTACCAGGGATTTGTGGTCCTTGACCAAGTCGGCCGTTTCTATTAAGAAAGCGTTTTCAAAATGGATTACCATCGCACTGATGTTATTCAGTGGAATAGTAATTTCGTTTTCAAACACCTTTTTCTATTCGATATGAAAACTAGAATGCCAGTCGTTAATACTGATAGTAATTTTAGATTTAACAATATTTTGAAGTTCTTGAATTCTCTTTTTAACGTCATCAAGAATGTCTCTAGCCTCACTTGTATTAAAAGTGTTGTTAGAAGACATTTGTTCCATTTTTGAAAGAGATTTGGAAACAACTATCTTTTTAGAAAAGAATTTCGCGAATGGTCGTTTTATGGAAAACACAGATGGTTCCGTTTGTGGAACAAAAGTAATTCCCGAAAGTTTGTTCAAGTTGTTGTAATCAATGGGTTTCAAATCCATTTGTTTCATTTTATTTATGCTCTCTTCGACAAGTTCCATCGTTTGCACAGAATCCCGAACGACGGGAGGATCATGTTTGGTGTAAATCACATTACCATTATACAAAACATTCTATTCTTGCTGATCTTTCTTGAGATTACAAGGGGTGTTGTTACCTAGAGCCATTTTATGTTTTGTGTGGTAAGTCGGATTAGTTTGATTTGAAATCATTTTCATTCTTTGACTTGACTGACTCGACTTAACCACTAATTCTTCTAAATGTGCAATCATGTGTTCTGATTCTACAATTTCTTCCAATAGTTTATCTTGTTTCTTTGCAAATTCCCTTTTCAACTCATCCCTTTCTTTTTCAAGATTGGAATAAGCTGATTTTTGTTTAGAGAGTTGGTTTTGCAAATCCGAAATTTCCGCGTTTAAAGCTTTTATCTTCTTGAAAGAATTAACATCAAGTGTATCAAACTTGATTTGCAAAAGTTTTTGTAGGACCATAGAATAACCTTAATCACTTATGAATCATGCCTAAATCTAGAGAGAGAGAGAGTAAGTAGAGAGAGAGAGAGTGGGAGGGAACTCCTAGTGTGTGAAATATGAGACTATGTTATTACTAACAGCACCAACCTCTCAAATGAGGTTTACAAGAGTATTTATAGTTTTAGTCTAGGGCATCTCTTATCTTTTACATTATTACACTAATAGCCCTTAGACTTTTACAAAACATGAATACTAAACATAAACTTCATCATAATGATATTCTAAAGCAACCTATAACAATACATTAATGACCGACACTTTTTATAAATAAAATTCGATCCTAACAATCTCCCCCTAAGTGTTGGTCATTGAAGGTTGCGCGACGTCATCATCTTTGTCTTTAAACTTTAACATTCATAGCTCTTGACGTCTTTAATAATCATTAGATGAATCATAGTTCCAGTTCATCATGCTTCATTGTTGTTGAAGTGTTCCAATGATGTCATCTGCCTTTTGTCACTTCTGTGTTTGTGGTGGTTGTTTGCCATTCCAACATGCTCATACGTCTTAAGTCTTTGTCATACAGACATTTGTTATTCCCATTCTTTCACTTTGAGCTTTGTCACTTTACTTTGTAGATTCTTCTTTTTGGCGTAGAATATTTCTTTGACTGTTGCTATCCTTTGATCTTTGTGAGAACTTTCCTTTGACTTTGTGATGCATGTATGAGCATGTGGAATCCATTGCCATGAAGATGATGTATACCTGCAGGTAAACAGTTAGCAATAAATCAACCGGTACTTACAGATAAGGAATTAGAGATCGTCAACAGCATAGTGTGAAGACTCCTTCTAACCCTTACCAAGGCCGTTCCCATTTCGGATACTCCCGAGGGAGCTTACGAGACCTACTAAGTAGCTCAACGAATGGGTGAGTCGCTGGGGATCTCTCCACGACTGTAGACCGTTTCAAACCACCACGAAAATACATAAGTAATTCCTCTCAGGGCTGCTTGATGTTGACCCTGGCAGGAATTTCCGTTCAATCATTGAGAAAATACATAAGTAATTCCTCTCATAAACGTTCTCGGCAGATTACTAAGATCTGCGTAGGACTCTTAAGTTTACATCTGGTGTCCTTAATGATGAACAACCAGTGTAGAGATATCATGCATTCCTATGAGATCTTTTGATGAATCTCGGGGCTCTAGACTCGATAAGTGCACATTTGGTTTCCTATGCGGAGATTAGGGAGAGGTCTCCTACTTCAATATCAACCGTCTCTAAGAGACAGGTCGATAGATTACACCGGTTCCCCGTGAGAATGAAACAAGCTCTTTTAAGAGAACTTGAGTGGCTAGAAGGTTAAGTGCAGTGCGTCACTGGGTCCATGACGCCTTTATCTTCAATACCGGTGTCATCTTAGCAACAACCAATAGCATACGAATTGAACCCGATGTCTGCCCTAAGGTTGAACATATGGATGGTTATTTCTTTTCACCCTTTTTCATAACTTTTCTTTTTAATTCTTCAACCCCTTCTTTCTCCTTTCTCATTTTCTCCTTTTTCCAACCATACCTTAGGACTTCTAATTCTAATCTATTGTCCTTGGGTAGATCCCTCCGGCTCTGGCGGATCATACGACGGTTTTTTCCTAACCTTACTCACCGTATAACTTCATGACTATCCTATTGTTGCCATCAAACCATTTGTGAAAATCTCTCAAAGTGTTTATGAATATAAACACATTTTTGTTGAAACTTTGAGAGTTTTTGTTTCTTTTGAAGGACTCCCCCTTCACATGTGCTCATAGATTTTTAGGAAATTTGCACATGCGTGAGGTGTTTGCACTTTTTGAATTGATCCAGTTTCAGTGAAAATGACCGATTCGAGACACGCTTACATCACTAGTTAGACTATCTTGAAATTATTACCCGTCCTGGTCAAGTCCAAAGAAAGTCTCTCGATATGGTACATTCTACTCAGACAAGTCCTATTCAAGACACGCTTACATCACTAGTTGGACTAGCTTGAAATTATTACCCGTCCAGGACAAGTCTTTTCGATTACTGACATTTTAAGCTTCTTCAATTCATTGGTACTATCTGAGTCGAGCTCTTCTGAGATTCAGTCTGAAACATTTAACATCTCTGATCACATTTTAATCATGTCTTCTCCCCCTCAAAAATAGCATATTGTGATATTTTTGATATCAACGGATTAAGAAAAAGCTTTTTGGAGAGAAAGACAGATTTCATTTTGCATGAATTTGGAACAATTTTGTTTTTGTACTCCCCCTTAATGATAGCACATTTGAAAATCTATTAAGGGTTTTGAGGGAGTTATCTTGAGCACTCATTTGAAAGATTTTGAAAAATCTTTTGATGAATCTTGAAAAAGTGCTCAGGATTTTTGTTTGGAAAAACGAGTTTTTGTTTGACGTCTTTTTCGTTAGTTTAGACTCAAACTTTTTGAAAAAGATTTCGTCCGTGAAAATACGAGTCCTTGATTTGAAATAATCAGAAGTCATCATTCTGGTCCGGGTTTCGTACTGAAGTATACGAAAGCCATTGTGAAGAAACTTTTGAGAAACGACATGTTTTAGAAAAACATTAAAGAACTCCTGTTCAAGCATCTGTACATGTCCGTATCATTGTTGAAAGACATTTCTAGACACGTACAAAATCTTGATTTATACGAGAGACATGTCGTGAGAAGAATATTTTTGGATTTTTTGATTTTATATTGTTTTTGTATTTTTTGAAAATTTTCTATTTTTGTATTTTGTTTTTGTTGGTTTTTCAAATTTTGTATTTTGTTTTTTCAAAAGTATTTATAGCAAAGCAATTTTGAAAACATTTTTCAAGAAGATTCGAGAAGACGTTCTAGCTCCTCAGGAGTTAGGCTTCGAATGCCAATTCGTCGAACTAAATAGTCAAACCATTCTTTTGGAAGGGCTTTAGTAAATAGATCGGTGAGTTGGTAATCAGTCTTAACGAAAAATAATTCAACATTACAGTTGGGAATAAAATGCTCAAGTTAAAGAGTCTGCCAGAAGAGCCTGCCAGATGAAAGTTAAGCCTGCCTTTTTGTTTTTGTTAAAGTTGAAGATATACTAACAGTACCTTCTGGGTGAGAAGGTACTGATAGTTGATGAAGGTCATGCCAGTTTAAACGTCAAGTTATTTTATTTTATTTATAGATATTTAGTTGTATCATTAGTCTTTGTACAAAGTTACACGTTAAGTAGAAGTAGTACAGAGGTCTCAGTAGATAATATGGAGTGTTTTACCTTGAAATGTGTAATATTAGGATAAGATAAGCCCTCTTAAGTATATTATATTATGCAACTTGACAACTTGTAATAAGGGTCCCTTATTCTATAAAAGGAACCATTAGTCACCTTCTAACATACACATGACTGCATGCACAACTTCAACCATAATATCCCTTTTACGTATTAAAAGATTCAAGGTTACCTTTGTAATCCTGGTGATAGTTTAGATCACCCGTATTATCTCATCAGTAATATTGAATCGTTTTGTGTTATTCATGTTGTGTTCATCACTCTAAATTATTCACGTTTACTTATTCACCACCTTTGTTCCTTTAGTATGTTCTAGTAAATTCCGCGTACTAAAACATATTCATTCATAAATATCCCAAACACATTTCTATGACTAACATCCCAAGTGTTTGCGAGTATTCCTTCCACAAGTGGTATCAGAGCGAGGCTGAGATTTACGACATAAAAGAACAAAGCAAAATTGGATGTTGAGCACATTCAAACCCATGTGGCTGCAAAACTTCCATTACTCAAACAAAATGAGTTTGAGATGTGGAGACTGAGGGTTGAGCAATACTTCCAAGTGCAAGACTATGCACTTTGGGAGATTATTGAAGAAGGAAATTCATTTAAACCAATAACCACCACCTCCACAGTAAACGATGCACTTGTCACAACTGTGCAAGTAAACCCAACAACCGCAGAAGAAAGAATCCAAAAGAGAAATGATCTTAAAGCCAGGAGTATGCTTCTCATGTCTATTCCAAATGACCAGCTCTTAATCTTTAACAAGTACAAATGTGCTAAAACCCTCTTTCAAGCTATTGTGGCTAGATATGGTGGTAATGATGCCACCAAGAAAACACATAAAACACTTCTAAAACAACAGTTTGAAAACTTTTCAGCCACAACAAATGAGTCCTTGGACAGCATGTTCAATAGACTTCAAAAGCTTTCAAGTCAGTTAGCCATTCATGAAGTGATAATATCTCAAGAAGACTTAAACTCCAAATTCCTAAGAAGTCTACCCTCTGAATGGGCCATGCATGTCATTGTCTGGAAAAACAAACCAGATATTGATTCCATGAGTCTTAATGATCTTTACAGCAACTTCAAAATAGTAGAGCATGAACTGAAGAAGTCTACTAGTTCAAGCTCAGGAAATATGGCCTTTGTGTCATCTCATGGTACTTCCAAGAAAGTTGATGAAGAAAAAGATGGTAGAGAAGAAGGTACTGCCAACACAAATTTTGGTACTGCCAATACCTCTAGCAGTACCAAAACCATTTTAGATGAAACAATTGGTTGTGCTTTCCTAACATCACAACACAATGGTTCCATATTGACCTTTGAAGATCTTCAAGAGATCAGTGATGATGATCTTGAAGAAATGGACATAAAGTGGCAACTTTCACTTCTTAGCATGAGGGCTAAGAAATATTTGATGAGGACTGGAAAGAAGATTGTCATCAATGGTAATGAACCTGCTGGGTATGACAAGTCTAAAGTGGAGTGCTACAACTGCCACATGAAGGGCCACTACTCAAGAGACTGTAGAAGACCAAAGAAGCAGGGTGATAAGGGAAGAGGTTTTGAGAACAAGAACAGGGAAAACAATGAGAACAAGAGCAAGGAAGTAGACATCACTGAAACAAAAGCTATGGTAGCTATTGATGGGCTGGGTTTTGATTGGAGCTTTATGGGTGAAGAAGAGTCATTTTCAAATGAAATGGCTTTAATGGCTTTCTCCAATCCTGAGGTACAAATTACTAAATGTTCTGCTACTTGTGAAGTTTTTAAAGAATTAGAAATTTTAAGAAAACTTTATGATGAACTGAAAGTAGAAGAAAGAAAAACTCATCAAGACCTAGTTAATCATAAATGTGGTATGGAAAAACTTGAGAAGCAGATAATTCACTTTAGGGAAAATGAACTCACCTTTTCTGACACAAAAGCTATTCTTAATAGAGACATATTTTTAAAAGATGCTGAAATAATCCTGTTGAGAACTGAGTTTGCTAAAGTGAAACAAGCAAAAGATAATATTCAACTAACTGTTACAACATTAGAAAATGCTTCTGCATGTACTAGAAGTATAGTTGAAAACCAAATGAACAAGAAAATCAAATCTGGGATTGGATACAACACATGTCCACCTCCTTACAGAGGAATTCCCTTTCCCCCAGGTATAGATCTTGCTGAATCAGGTTTACATGAACTCACTCATAAACCGCTAGAAAATGTAAAACCTGTAGAAAATAGTGAACCTTTTGAGAGTGCAAGTGATACTTCACTTTCTAAAGAAAAGGTGCTCACTGATAAGAGCTCAGATGATACATCTATTGAAGATTGGACATCTGATGAGAATGAAAAAGAGACTGCTTCAAAGAAAGGAAACAAAGTAGGACCAACCAGTCCTAAAAGTGTAGATAGTATGACAAAGACTAAAATTGTTCTAAAAACAGTTGAATGTTGTGCTAAATGTAATAGCAAACCTAGAGGTAGTCAGATAAATTGGAACAATCTTAAGTCACACCAACTTGGTGATAATTTTGTCATCTACAATAAGGCATGCTATTACTGTGGTAGTTTTAATCATACTCATGCTTATTGTAACAATTGGGTTTCTGGGAGTACATCAAAGTCTAAAACAAATAAAACAAACCCCAGAAAAGGTTTTGGGAAATCTAACACACCAAAAGTCAATCATAATGTTAGACCAAATGAGCCTGTTTACCCAAAATTCACTACTGAGGGTGCAAGTAATACTTTCAAACATACACCAAGAGTTATGAAAAGTCTCATTGAAAGGAATTATGTGGTTAAAACACAAGACTGGAGACCAAAACCAAAAGGTCCTGCTAGACCAAATGGTCCTGCTAGACCAAATGGTACTGCCAAATTTGGTATTGTCAGACCAAAAACCACAAAATGTGTTAAAAATGAAAATGCTGTTAAGTCCTCAGCATGTTGGATTTGGAGACCACTCCAATCAAATGGTTCATCAACAGTCCTAAAGAGGTTTGATTACATTGATGCACGAGGCAAACCCAAGTCAGTCATGGCTTGGGTACCCCAAGGAAACTAATATGCGTATATATGTGCAGGAACATTCAAATGATATTGCTGATCAAGGATATGTAGATAGTGGATGTTCAAGGCACATGACAGGCAACATGTCTTACCTCACAGACTTCAAATCGTTTGATGGAGGATATGTTACCTTTGGGGGAGGAATCAAAGGAAAGATTACTGGTAAAGGTACAATTAAAACCAGTAAATTAGATTTTGAAAATGTGTATTTTGTGAAAGAACTTCAGTTTAATCTCCTAAGTGTCTCACAAATGTGTGACACAAAGAACAATGTCCTTTTTACTGACACTGAATGCATTGTTCTTTCTCTTGATTTTAAAATTCCTGATGAAAGTCAGATTCTTCTTAAAATCCCTAGAAAGAACAATATGTACATTGTTGATTTGAAAAACATTGTTCCTAAAGAGAGTTTAACCTGTCTAGTAGCAAAAGCCTCATTTGATGAATCTATGCTTTGGCATAGAAGACTTGGTCATGTAAACTTTAAAACAATCAATACAATTGAAAAATATGATTTGGTTAGAGGTTTACCCAAAAGATTTTTCAAAATGACCAAACCTGTGTTGATTGTCTAAAAGGCAAACAACATAGAGCTTCTTGTAAGCCCAAGACCCATAACTCAATTTCTCAAGCTTTATACATGCTTCATATGGACCTCTTTGGTCCTACATCTGTGAATAGCTTGAATGGTAAAAAATATTGTCTTGTAGTTACTGATTACTACAAGAGATTTTCTTGGGTTTTCTTTTTGAGAACTAAGGATGAAACAAGTGAGATCCTTAAGTCCTATATTACAGGGATAGAAAACCAAATTGATAAGAAAGTAAAAGTAATTAGATGTGACAATGGGACAGAATTCAAGAATAGAGTTATGGATGATTTTTGCAAAGAAAAAGGAATAAAAAGAGAATATAGTGTAGCTAGAACCCCACAGCAAAATGGAGTAGCAGAAAGGAAAAATAGAACTCTTATAGAGGCTGCTAGAACAATGTTAGTAGACTCTAAGTTGCCAATTTCATTTTGGGCTGAAGCTGTATGTACTGCTTGTTATGTGCAGAACAGGGTTCTTGTGATTAAACCTCATAGAAAGACTCCTTATGAACTTTTGTTTGGTAGAACACCATCTCTAAGTTTTATGAGACCTTTTGGATGTCATGTCACTATTCTCAATACAAAGATCATCTAGGAAAGTTTGAAGGAAAAGCTGATGAAGGCTACATGATAGGGTATTCTTTGCAAAGTAAGGCCTATAGGGTGTATGTTAGCCTTGCTATTTTATAAAAGATAACGTCACACATAAAGAAATGGACTAGATATCACACAAATAGTACTTTAGGGACTATTATTGTAATATAGGCAAACTAGTGATGTAATGAGCCTATAAATACCCCTCATGACTCTCCATGAGGGGTGTGGGAAAATAGTGTGTGTAACCAAACTTTGTCATTTTAATAAACCACCTTTTCTTCACCTTTCTCTCTCTACTTTCTCTCTCTAGAACAATGGTGTATTTTGATTAACCGCGACCTCCGGAACATGTTTCTTGGTCATAACAAGTGGCATCAGAGCTAACCGGGGGCGAATCGTGGTGTTTTTGGGTGAAAAATCGTGTTTTTGGGTGAAATAAGACGAATCGGTACTGTTCATCGCCATTATGTCGAGTTTGAAATTCTTTTCGAGTTTGGGAAATTAGTTACCGAGTTTGGAAAATTCTTATCGAGTTTGAGTGGTATACCGAGTTTGGATGCTTATCGAGTTAGGTATCTTATCGAGTTAGGGTAAGCATTACCGAGTTTGAGTACTGTTTATCGAGTTAGGCCTATTTTTTTTGGCGAGTTAGCCTTGATCCCTTATCGTTCATCGAGTAAGGTTTTTTCATGTTTGCTACTTAGGCGAAACTCTGCCAAATTCTTCTGAGGTTACCGAGTTAGGGAATGGTTATCGAGTTAGAAGAAGCTATCGAGTTAGGGAATGGTTATCGAGTTAGAAGAAGCTATCGAGTTAGGGAATGGTTATCGAGTTAGAAGAAGCTATCGAGTTAGGGAATGGTTATCGAGTTAGAAGAAGATATCGAGTTTGGGAAGTGGTTACCGAGTTAGGTACTTTACCAAGGTTACCGAGTTAGTAGCTTTATCGAGTTAGGAGCTTTATTTTTGAGAGGAGACTAAACATTCAATTTTTACGCGAGATTTTAATTTTGGTATAACGTTGAAAATTTTGGCCCGAAATTCAAATTTTTAGGCCAAAATTCAAATTTTTTCGGTGAAATTTGGCGTAAAAATTTTCAAAACTCAAATTTTTCTGGTAACCTTAGAATTGCATTTCATAGTGATTTCCAAATTATGGGCGAGAAAGTTTTCCAATTTTATTTTTGGAGGGAAAATACGAAATCACTACGAATCACCCGAAATAGTATTTCAAGCTTCACCAAAACACACCACGGATTGCTTAAACGATCCTGATCAAGAATCACAATCAAATGACAACGGCTAGTATCGGATTTTGTGATTATGGGGATAATTCTTTATCACTTTTCTGGGTTTAAAGTTCATTTCAAGGACATGTGTACTTATTTATCTAAAAGTCTAGGGGTGGATGGATGCATGACTTTCGAAGATACTTGTTTGGGAAAACACTAAAGATAGTGATTAAGACTTGGATTATCTAGTTATACCCGATGTAAGGAGTTACATTGTAGTGCTCACGGGTTATAACTATCACTTAAAGGAGTTACGTTGTAGTGCTCAGTGTCACATGCAGTTGTGGATAATCAAGAGGTGATGTACGTCTTATACTTGATGGTTGGTTGGTTGAAGAGTATAGAGTACTCAGAGATTCGATGGTGTACGAACTCTCTACACCGTTCTTAGTCACACCATAGTACAAGATTAAGTAACATATCTACGGGATGTTTACTTTACTGTCAGATTTGTTATATTGGATTGTTTCTATAGTCATTGGTCATTTACTAGCTGGTTGGAATTTGAAGAGGTCGCTTACAGGTTGAAGAAAAGAGATGAGATTGTAGAAAAAGAGAGTCATACTTTTGCGACATATACTCACAAATTATGCTTACACGGCCTATCTATATTGCATCAGAAGTGTAAAGTACGGGTAATTTTGGCATGTACATACAATAGTATGATGATTTCGATACATCGCAACCATCAGGAGGGAGAAGAACATGCCAAAAGAAGTAGTGTTTCATCTCTTGTACGTTGGTTGATCGAGGGAATTGTGCTTACACTAGAACCGAAGAAGTACTAATGATGTGTACATCGGAGCGTATTACCAACCTTCTGTGCAATACTATGTGAGTTATGCTATGATGCTCCCAGAATGACAACCACAGTGCAAACTCATTAGTATCTACCTTATCCGCTGCGAGATGAGAAGAGAGTTGTCAGTTCAGGAGGGAGCAGAAGAAAAAGAATAAAGGCTCACTAGTTAGGAGGGAGTAATAACCTAACTAGACCATTACAGTTGAAGTTCAGAGCTACA
Organism: Artemisia argyi; assembly: GCA_030686995.1. NCBI lineage: Eukaryota > Viridiplantae > Streptophyta > Magnoliopsida > Asterales > Asteraceae > Artemisia > Artemisia argyi. The sequence continues at coordinate 30,740,335 of CM060699.1, read as the reverse complement.
AAGACCTTTGCCGTTAGTGTCAAAGATCATACGCCGAGATCGTCAGAAGAGAGAACTTCAAGGCTGCCTCAGTATCTAGACTACAGAGACTCTGCGCTTCAACAACGTCAACATAGTTTACTATTGTTGCAATTTACATGTTTATGTGTTTATAGGTCTCATTGTATCCATACATGTGTGACGATATCTTGGAGGGAGATTGTTAGCCTTGCTATTTTATAAAAGATAACGTCACACATAAAGAAATGGACTAGATATCACACAAATAGTACTTTAGGGACTATTATTGTAATATAGGAAAACTAGTGATGTAATGAGCCTATAAATACCCCTCATGACTCTCCATGAGGGGTGTGGGAAAATAGTGTGTGTAACCAAACCTTTGTCATTTTAATAAACCACCTTTTCTTCACCTTTCTCTCTCTAGAACAATGGTGTATTTTGATCAACCGCGACCTCCAGAACGTGTTTCTTGGTCATAACAAGTGGCATCAGAGCTAACCGGGGGTGAATCACAGGTACAAATACTAATGATAATGCAGGTTTTGAAGACAATGTTGAAACAACTGATGATCAAGATTATATCTTAATGCCAATTTGGAAAGGATTGGATTCATCTTCAAGTCATGGAGAGCCTTCTAATACAACAAATGAAGGTGTTGAAGATGATCATGGAACTCAAGGTCAAGGGAATCAAGAAAATTCTGCAAATGAAAATGATACTGCCAATTCACCAAATGGTACTGCTAGTTCAACAGATGGTACTGCCAGTTCACAAGTTGGTCCTGCTGAACCATTAAATGTTCTATCAGATGATTCCTTACCAGAAGATGTAGGGATTGGCAGCCTTCCAATTTCCTATGATGTTCCTACAACACACAACACAAGAATTCTCAAAGATCACTCCATTGATAATGTGATTGGCAGCATTGATTCTGGTGTTAAAACAAGAACTCAAGTCTTATCTTCAAACCAAGCAGGGTTTGTCTTAGCTGTCTATGAAGAAAAGAACCATGAAGTTGCCAACATATGCCTATTTTCATGCTTTCTCTCACAGGTTGAACCCAAAAACATTACCAAAGCCTTAGATGATTCAAGTTGGGTTGAAGCAATGCAAGAAGAACTACTTCAATTCAAACTTCAAAAGGTTTGGATACTGGTTGATTTGCCCAAAGGATACAGGGCAATTGGAACCAAATGGGTATTCAGGAATAAGTAGGATGAAAGGGGAATAGTGATAAAAAAACAAAGCCAGATTGGTGGCCCAAGGGTATACTAAAGAAGAAAGAGTGGATTATGAAGAAGTTTTTGCTCCTGTTGCAAGAATTGAAGCAATTAGGCTATTTTTGGCCTATGCTTCTTTCATAGGCTTCACTGTTTACCAAATGGATGTCAAAAGTGCCTTTTTATATTGTACTATTGAAGAAGAGGTGTATGTTTCTCAACCTCTAGGCTTCATTGATGCAGAATATCCAGACAAGGTGTACAAGGTTACCAAGGCTCTTTATGGTCTACATCAAGCTCCTAGGGCATGGTATGAAACATTGGCTTTCTATTTTTTGGAAAATGTATTTCAAAGAGGCAAGATTGATCCAACTTTGTTCATCAAAAGAACCAAGAAAGACATCTTGCTGGTACGGATTTATGTTGATGACATTATCTTTGGATCCACAAACCAGGAGTTGTGTGTGGAGTTTGAAAAACTTATGCATAATAAGTTTGAAATGAGTTCCATGGGGGAACTTACTTTCTTTCTGGGCCTCCAAGTGAAACAATCAAATGAAGTCATATTTATTAGCCAAGATAAGTATGTAGCAGAGATCCTAAGGAAGTTCGGGTTTGCAGATTCAAAGGTTGCAAGTACACCAATGGATCCAGAAAAGGGGTTACTCAAAGATGCTGAGGGTGAAGATGTTGATGTGCACAATTACAGATCAATGATTGGGTCCTTGATGTACCTTACATCATCAAGACCAGATATCATGTTCTCAGTGTGTGTATGTGCAAGGTTTCAAGTAAATCCAAAAGTTTCTCATCTCACAGCAGTCAAAAGGATCTTTAGATACCTCAAGGGTCAACCTAGGTTAGGTCTATGGTATCCAAGGGAATCATCTTTTGATTTGGTAGCTTATTCAGATAGTGACTATGCTGGTGGAACCCTAGAAAGAAAATCCACAACTGGTGGATGTCAATTTCTTGGCTGCAGACTCATATCATGGCAATGCAAAAAGCAAACAGTGGTGGCCAACTCTACAACTGAAGCAAAATATGTTGCAAGTGCAAGTTGTTGTGGCCAAGTTCTTTGGATCCAAAATCAATTGCTTGACTATGGGTACAATTTTCTTAACACCATTATTTACATTGACAATAGCAGTACTATTTGTATCATTAAGAATCCAGTTCAACATTAAAAAACAAAACACATTGAAATCAGACACCATTTCATAAGAGATTGCAATGAGAAAAGGTTAATACAAGTTGTCAAAATTGATTCTGAAAAGAATTTTGCAGACCTTCTCACCAAAGCTTTTGATTTAGGTAGATTTAAATACCTGGTAGCAGGTATTGGTATGATAAATCTTTGAAAAACATGTGTTTTTGTACATAAAATAAACAAGTTCTGGTCTTTAAACATGGTACTGCTAGTTAGTCATAAGGTACTGTCAGTACACAATTGGTACTGCTAGTTCAAAGTTTGCTCTATTTTTGTTCATCTTGATGCTTAAATGTTGACAATGCTATAAAACAAGTGCTCTGCACTCTGTTCTTTTGGTCTACAACTAACAAATTTCAGGTTACTCAAGGTTGATAACAAAATCAGGATGTGGAAATGGTAATCAGTTCACCAAGTTTTACAAACTTAAAGAGCTGGCTAGTCCAAAAACAAACGGCTATTGGTAAAGACTTATCAAATCCGTTGATAGCTGATAGTTTGCTAAAAACTATAAGGTAATCAGTTCACCCAGTTTTACAAACTTAAAGAGCTGGCTAGTCCAAAAGCAAACGGCTATTGGTAAAGACTTATCAAATCCGTTGATAGCTGATAGTTTGCTAAAAACTATAAGGGATTTTTACTAAAATTTCAAAGAGACTGCCAAGTTATATTTCTAAATACAAGGTACTGGTAGTTCAAATTTTAGTACTGGTAGAGTAAAATGGTACTGCTACATAGCCGTTGAGTCTGTCAGGTTAAAAAATATAGCCGTTGTTTTGAAGGGCGTTTTTGTAAATTACTCGTGTTTTCCTCAAAATTAAGGATATGGTTATTATAATAAAAGATCTTTTTGACCGCCTCTTCAATTACTCATCCATATCTTCAATAGTCGGTCAAAAGTAATTTTCTCATAATCAATCCTTATCACAATTCACACTCACCTTTCATCTTCTACCAGTACAACAATAAAATCCCACCATCATAATCAAGTTTTTCCATAAAAATGGCTCATCTGAGTTTTGTCAAACGTCACAACCAGTTAGCATTTTTGGAAAAGTCTGAGGAAAATGAATCTTTCATCAAGCAGTAGACTTTTTAAAAAATTCTTATATCAAGTTTGCTTTACTTGTGAATCCCACTATTTTTGAATCTCAAATTTTACAATTTTGGCAAACGGCTAGAGTTAACATTCTCAGGAATGGGATTCAAGAGTTAGTGGTCAAAGTGGATGGCAGAACCCTGACTTTTACTGAATCATCCATTAGATGACATCTTCATTTGGATGATTCAGATGGTATTAGTAAATTGCCTGATACTGAAATCTTTGAAAATTTGACAAAAATGGGATATAATGTGACTTCTACAAAGCTTACATTTCTTAAAAAGTATTTTACCCCTCAATGGAGATTTTTGATTCATACCATCCTTCATTGTTTAAGCCAAAAGAAAACCTCATGGGAGCAGTTTAGTGGTAACATGGCTGCAGCTCTCATTTGCCTGGCAACAAACAAGAAATTTAACTTTTCAAAATACATTTTTGAAGGATTGGTTAAAAATGTGGATAGTGAAACAAAGTTTTTGATGTACCCGTTGGAATCCAAACACAATGCTTAAGATAGTTTCTAGGTGTGCGACTATTAGTGGTGTTCCTAATTCTTTTAATTAGGTTTCCAACAAATCTAGATTTTGCACTAGGACCTTTCGAAACGCTCTTCTGTTCAGGCGTAACATTCTCATTCTTAGAAACACATTCATCATGAACATCATTAATTAAGCATTTCTTGCATATTAAACAAACAGTGTCAGTACATGCATTAGAACCAGTACTTTCGACATTACATTCAGATGAAACATGTCTCTTATTATAAAGCGATAAATTCCTAGGGTGTTCTTCTACTTCTTCACCTTTATTCTTGCAACTACTCTTAGAGGCAGGCGAGACTCTATTGTTCCTTGTATTGCTCCTAGGCTTTAGTCTGCTGCTCCTAGAAGTGCTGTCTAATCCTGTAGAAGTTGAGGCATACGCATTAGGATTTATATTGTTTTCCTTTTTAGCATCACTAGACTCTTTAGAATTATCCTTTTTGCCCTCATAACTCTTAGATGTGGAGGCAGACGCATTAGTGGGACTAATCCTTTAAAGGCCAGGTGCTAGAACTTTTGGTGTTTCGACAACCGCTTTTCCTTTATCAACAATCTTTTCATTTTCACTTTTCTTGGGCAAGGGTGTTGGAGTGACTAGTTTTATCAAATCCGTTTTCTCATCGACTTTTGGAGCAAACCGTGAAATAGAAATTTTTGGTTTTAGAACCGTGTTTGGAACATTTGGTTTCTAAGAAGTCGATGGTTTTGCAAACATAGTTTCGTCACCCTTCCCTTTTTGACTTTCAAGCTGAGCCCTCAAAAGATCATTTGCTCTTTCATGTTCTTGAAAGCATGCTCATACGACAGTTTGTCATACTTGCATTCTTCCTTTTTTCGATCAAGTTGTTTAAAACATGACACATTTTCTTTTTCAGGCTTTATAAGAGCATTTTCATATTTGGAAACAATTTCGGAGGTCTCAGCTCTCAGTCTTTCATCGTCTTGAACCGAATATGTTTGTATGATGATAGACATTATATCAGTAGATAGAACAGCTTCGAAGAGAGAATCATTTAACCTTTCCAAAACATTCATGTTTTCTCGAGTTTCATTAGCTTGTTTTACTAGGGATTTGTGGTCCATGACAAAATCGGCCATTTCTTTTAAGAAAGCGTTTTCAAAATGGATTACCCTCGCACTGATGTTATTCAGTGGGATAGTAATTTCGTTTTCAAACACCTTTTTCTATTCGATATGAAAACTAGAATGCAAGTTGTTAGTACAGATAGTAGTTTTAGATTTAAAAATATTTTGAAGTTCTTGAATTCTCTTTTTAACGTCATCAAGAATGTCTCTAGCCTCACTTGTATTAAAAGTGTTGTTAGAGGATATTTGTTCCATTTTTGAAAGAGATTTGGAAACAACTATCTTTTTAGAAAAGAATTTCGCGAATGGTCATTTTATGGAAAACACAGATGGTTCTGTTTGTAGAACAAAAGTAATTCCTGAAAGTTTGTTCAATTTGTTGTAATCAATGGGTTTCAAATCCTTTTGTTTCATTTTATTTATGCTCTCTTCGACAAGTTCCATCGTTTGCATAGAATCCCGAATGACGGGAGGATCATGTTTGGTGTAAATAAGATTACCATTATACAAAACATTCTATTCTTCCTGAGCTTTCTTTAGATTACAAGGGGTGTTGTTACCAAGAGCCATTTTATGTTTCATATGGTAAATCGGATTAGTTTGATTTGAAATCATTTTCATTGTTTGACTTGACTGACCCGACTTAACCACTAATTCTTCTAAATGTGCAATCATGTGTTCTGACTCTACAATTTCTTACAAAAGTTTATCTTCCTTTTTTTGCAAATTCCTTTTTCAACTCTTCCCTTTCTTTTTCAAGATTGGAATAAGCTGATTTTTGTTTAGAGAGTTGGTTTTGCAAATCAGAAATTTCCGCGTTTAAAGCTTTTATCTTCTTGAAAGAATTAACATCAAGTGTATCAAACTTGATTTGCAATAGTTTTTCCCTTGAAACGGAATTTTGATAACCATTTTCTAATTCAGACAATTTTTTGTTATGAAATTCAAAAGCTTTAACGTTTTCCTTGTAACTCTCAAGCTCAGTGGTCAATTTAACATTCGCGGCCTTAACATCGCGATTGACCTTTTTCACATTCTCAATTTCAATACGACAATTATTCGATAATGATTCAAACAAAGCACGTGTTTCCTCATCATTCTCAGCATGCATTGAAACAAAGCCTCCATTATAATTCACATCTGGAGTTGCTGAAGGAGTATTACTACTACTTGGCGTGTCCAAGTATGTATCAAAATTAGATGCTAGCTTCTCAGAATGTTGTTCCTCATGAGGAGACATATCAAACATATCATTATTATGACATATGTTGAAGTTGGATACCGCAGATGGTGCATTGGTGTCATAAACAGGAAGTGTGTCAGAATCCGTCTCATACTTAGCTTCTTGAAGATTCACCATGAATATGCAGTTCGCATCGATATCCTCTCTGTCTTCCATGTCATCCATAAGATCCATAAAATCATTCTCCTCTACGTTCAACTGAAACCCTTCCTCGTTCTTTTGTGCCAACATCAATGCTTTCTGCAAGTACGCTGTGTCTCTTTTGTTCGGCTTAGTAGGACAGTTCCTTGCCATATGACCTACACCCTGACAGTTGAAACACTTTACCAGAATACCCTGATTCACATTTCCCAAATTCCGAACAACTAGAGCTGCAACATTCCTATTCAGAATACCCTGATTCACATTTCCCAAATTCCGAACAACTAGAGCTGCAACATTCCTATTCTGATTACCCATTGCCTGATTACCAACATTCTCACCCCTCTGATTTCCAACAAACTGACCCATCTGATTCCCTGCATACTGACCTGCATTCTAATTCCCTGCATACTGACCATACTGATTCCCTACATACTGACCTGCATTCTGCATATTCTGATAACCCATATGAAATCCAGTAGTATATCCCTGCTGATTCCCATAAACTCCAACCATTTGGCCTCCGTTTCCCATATTGAAACTCGGCTGAGCAATCTGCTTGTTGCGAGTGATCGATGAAATCCTTTGGTTGTTGTTAGTTGGTGTAGAATAACGTCCTTGGAATGCCTTTGTCAGAAAGGCAAACGCTTGTGTCAAGGCTGCAGTAGCTTCATCATTGTCAGTGAATTCTGGTTCTTGGAACTGTGGGTATTGTTGTTGTTGCTGTGGGTAGAACTGTTGTTGGTAGACCGGTGTTGGTTGTTGAATGCATGATGGTTGTATGTAGTTGTGAGTGGAAGATGATGATGGTTGTTGTGTGTTCATTGAAAACGGTGTTGGTGTAGTAGCAATTAATGCGAGAGGATCATGATTCTTTGCCAATCTTTCTTTCCTTACTTCATTAGCCTCGGCTTGGTTTTGCTTCAGAAAATCATAGAGTTGATCATAATTTACCTTATGTAAATCCTTTGTTTGGTTGACAATTGTAACATAACGACCCCATTCTTCTAGAAGGTTATTGATGAATTTGATGTTTGTTGCAATTGTTCGTGGTGTCAACTTGTTTCTGATTAACTCATTAATTAAAGTGCAAAACCTTGTGTAGTAGGATTCAATCTATTCACCTTTAGTGGATGTAAAGTTCTCCCATGCAGTTAGAAGTTTGTTCTCAACGTCTTGTTGCCCAATCTCTGTTCCATAACATATCCTTCTAACTCGTTCCCACATATCAAAAGCAGTTTCACAGCTGTCGACCGCAGCAAAGATCTCGCGTGGTAATCCAAGTTGGATTAAATGCATTGCCATATCATCAGCGGCGATCTGCCTCTTGTCTTCATCCGTGTAGTATGCTTCTGTTTGTTCACGCACGAATGGTAGAGTAAGAGGTGTTGTATTTGGATTACCTTCAACTTGAACTTGTCTTGGCTTAAATGGACCATTTGTAATGGAGTTGATCATTAATTAACCATCGGTCTTTGTTTTGATGTTACGAAGCATGCAGCTTGTCCATGGAAGATATCCGCCTTTTTTCAAGCATTGGAGGTCAATTTTCGGCACCGGTAGCATGAATGTCTTGTTGAGTTTCCATGATTTGAATTGGATCTTTTGAAAGATAACAAAGGTTGTTGTTGTAGATTAGATGTTTTTGGTGAAGTTGAAAATTCGTTCTCTGTAGATCTTATTGATTTTGTAATTTCCCGCCAAAAATTGAGTATGAAAATTTTCTTTCTCAAAATTTGAAAATCACTATAAAATGCAAATCTAAGGTTACCAGAAAAATTTGGACGCCAAATTTTACCGAAAAAATTTGAATTTTGTCCTAAAAATTTGAATTTCGGGTCAAAATTTTCAACGTTATACCAAAATTTGAATCTCGCGTAAAAATTGAACGTTTAGTCTCCTATAAAAAATAATTTTTTTTACTAACTCGATAAAGCTTTTGTAACTCGGTAACCTCAGAAAAATTGTAACTCGCTAAATCTGTAACTCGGTAAGTCTTTGTAAATTGGTAAGTCTTTGTAACTTGGTAAGGCTCTAACTCGGTAAGACTTTCAAACTCGCAGGAACCAATCTAACTCGTTAAGAATTTCTAACTCGGAAGACTTGTCTAACTCGCTAAGAAGTTCTAACTCGCAAGGCTTGATAATATCTTAACTCGATAAGTAAATGTTCAACGAAGTATAGTTCCCCCTTACTCGATAACATCAAGAAACCTTACTCGATAAACGATAAGGGTTGTTAGCTAACTCGCCAAATCCTAACTCGCCAAAACTAGTTCGTAACTCGCTAAAGATTGAAGTCCTAACTCGCTAAGAAAAGTTCAAACTCGCTAAAAAAAACCCTAACTCGCACTTAGATCACGTAACTTACCACCGGCCGATTGGTCAATTGCTCGCCTTGTGGAGAGATCGATATGGTCATAGAAGATTTGGACTTGGAGCCAAAGATCTATGCCATGATGAGGGACTTTTGGGAGTAAGTCCTTGAATCGAGTCCATGCTTCATATAGAGTTTCACCTTGACGTTGTTGGAACATCAAGATATCATTTCTAAGCTTGGTAGTTCTCCCCGGTGGGAAAAATTGAGCAAGGAAATGAGTGGTGAGATCATCCCATGAGGTGATGGATCTCGCGGGTAAACGTTCAAGCCATTGGCTAGCTTGATCACGTAGAGAGAAATGGAATAGGCGTAATCGGGTTGACTCTCTAGTTGTAACATCAAGGTCTATAGAATCTACGATTTTAAGGAAGTCGTTGAGATGTTGGTTTGGATCTTCGGAACAAAGTCCATGGAAAGCACATCCGCTTTGAACCAACCAGATGGTGTCGGATCGCAAGGGGGTCACATTGGCTCCTTGGGTGAGCTCAATGATGTTTCGATAGCCTTGGTGGCTAGGTCGGGAATACTCTCCTAGGGTTCGGGGCCTAAGAGTTTGGTTATCTACTGATTCATTTGATTCCCTGCATACTGACCTGCATTCTGCATATTCTGATTACCCATATTAAATCCAGTAGCATATCCCTGCTGATTCCCATAAACTCCAACCAATTGGCCTCCATTGCCCATATTGAAACTCGACTGAGCAATCTGCTTGTTGCGAGTGTTCGATGAAATCCTTTGGTTGTTGTTAGTTGGTGTAGAATAACGTCCTTGGAATGCCTTTGTCAGAAAAGCAAACGCTTATGTCAAGGCTGCAGTAGCTTCATCATTGTCAGTGAATTCTGGTTCTTGGAACTGTGGGTATTGTTGTTGTTGAATAACATGTTATTGTTGCTGTGGGTAGAACTGTTGTTGGTAGACCGGTGTTGGTTGTTGAATGCATGATGGTTGCATGTAGTTGTGAGTGGAAGATGATGATGGTTGTTGTGTGTTCACTGAAAACGGTGTTGGTGTAGTAGCAATCAATGCGAGAGGATCATGATTCTTTGCCAATCTTTCTTTCCTTACTTCATTAGCCTCAGCTTGGTTTTGCTTCAAAAAATCATAGAGTTGATCATAATTTACCTTATGTAAATCCTTTGTTTGGTTGACAATTGTAACATAACGACCCCATTCTTCTGGAAGGTTATTGATGAATTTGATGTTTGTTGCAATTGTTCGTGGTGTCAACTTGTTTCTGATTAACTCATTCATTAAAGTGCAAAACCTTGTGTAGTAGGATTCAATCTATTCACCTTTAGTGGATGTAAAGTTCTCCCATTCAGTTAGAAGTTTGTTCTCAACGTCTTGTTGCCCAATCTCTGTTCCATGACATATCCTTCTAACTCGTTCCCACATATCAAAAGCAGTTTTACAGCTGTCGACCGCAGCAAAGATCTCGCGTGGTAATCCAAGTTGGATTAAATGCATTGCCATATCATCAGCGGCGATCTGCCTCTTGTCTTCATCCGTGTAGTATGCTTCTGTTTGTTCACGCACGAATAGTAGAGTAGGAGGTGTTGTATTTGGATTACCTTCAACTTGAACTTGTCTTGGCTTAAATGGACCATTTGTAATGGAGTTGATCATTAATTTTCCATCGGTCTTTGTTTTGATGTAGCGAAGCATGCGGCTTGTCCATAGAAGATATCCGCCTTTTTTCAAGCATTGGAGGTCAATTTTCGGCACAGGTAGCATGAATGTCTTGTTGAGTTGCCATGATTTGAATTCAAAGTGAAGCGTTTTTCTGAGGATCTTTTGAAAGATAACAAAGGTTGTTGTTGTAGATTAGATGTTTTTGGTGAAGTTGAAAATTCGTTCTCTGTAGATCTTATTGATTTCGTAATTTCCCGCCAAAAATTGAGTATGAAAATTTTTTTTTCTCAAAATTTGAAAATCACTATAAAATGCAAATCTAAGGTTACCAGAAAAATTTGAGTTTTAAAAATTTGGACGCCAAATTTTACCGAAAAAATTTGAATTTTGGCCTAAAAATTTGAATTTCGGGTCAAAATTTTCAACGTTATACCAAAATTTGAATCTCGCTTAAAAATTGAACGTTTAGTCTCCTGTAAAAAATAATTTTTTTTACTAACTCGATAAAGCTTTTGTAACTCGGTAACCTCAGAAAAATTGTAACTCGCTAAATCTGTAACTTGGTAAGTCTTTGTAAATTGGTAAGTCTTTGTAACTCGGTAAGGCTCTAACTCGGTAAGACTTTCAAACTCGCAGGAACCAACCTAACTGATGAGTGCTCAAACACTCATCATTTTTATCGTATCTGGACTGCCAAAACATCCAAAAACACCCAAAAACGCATCAAAATACACAATTTATTCCAAAAGTGTGTTTTATATGTTTTAGATGCAAAATGTTTGAAAACAAATGAAAAACGAACAAAGTTTGCACAATTGGCAGTTTCAGTCCCTCAAGTTTCAAAATTTGGCAAAACTAGTCCCTGGAAGTTTAAAACAAAAGAAAAGTCAACCCAAGGCAAAGAAAAGTAAAAAATTATCAAAATAAGTCCTTGGGTGAAAAAGTTTGAGAAAATGACACTTTTACCCCTTAAAATCCAAAAATGGTCCCTGGAATTTTGGAAATTGACAGATTTGGTCCCTGGTGGAATAATTTTGAATGAAAAATCATCTAGGGTCCTTGGAAAATCATAAATTGTCAAAAATGATCCTTTGGTGTGAGTTTGAGGAAATTACAACATTGGTCCTTCAAGTTTGGAAACTTGTCATTTATGGTCCCCGGGAATTTCAAAAGTGGAAAAATTACATTTATGGTCCATGGGAATTCAAAACTTGGCAAATTACACCCTTGGGATATTTTGGAAACATGCCAAATTCAGCCCCTCATGTTTTGGATAATTGCAAATTGGTCCTTGTAATTTGCTACAACCATACGGACCCTTGTTTTTGTTATTACCAAAACTAAACCCAAAATGCAAATAATACCCAACTCCCTTGGCCCATTCTACCTATCCAGCCCACCTCACATAGCAGACCAATCCCACACCTTTTAAATAATAAAGCCAGTCCAATGTTTGACCCGGTTTGACCATCTCCCACCCCCAAACACCCCGTGACCTCTGAAACTAGCAATCATCACCTTCACACCTCTGCTTTACCCACCCAACACTCTATCATCATCACCCCTATCCCCTCCTATCACCTCCAAACACTACCCTCCAAACCTTCCCTTCTGGCATCAAGTTATCAGAGGAAAACTCCAAAAATAAAAAGAGCTTGGCGCCAAAATGAATGAAGGGGCAAGATTGAATTCTATTGATCCTAGGGTCAAAATTTATGCAGGGATATGCTCACTAAGGTCCAAGGAACCCTAAAGTTCAAGTATAAAAAGGGTACTGAAGCTGTGGAGAAGGAGTTAGTTTTTTTAGTAGTTTTAATCTAATTTTCCAAGTATTGTATCTTTAAATTCATTCAAATTCTCAGTTGTAATTGAACTCTTTCAGTTTAATAGAAGTATTGTTTCAGAAAGTTAAGTTGTTTTGCATTTCCAGTTTCATAACATTATAAATAAATAAAAAAAATATATATATATATAAACAGAAAAAATAATAATAAGAAAAGAAAGAAGAAGCATGAAGCACAGTGAATAATTGATGGCTGTGGGTTAGTGAATCCGTGGGGATTCAATAGGAGTTATGATTTGGTCCTTTGTTCAATTGATTTAGCTTGGTTGCACTTTGTAAGTTCTTATTAATCTTTTTTTTACATTTGACAGTAGATAAGCTTATGTTGCTTAATTGTATTTTTTCATGCTTATTCAGTATACTGAGATGATAACATGATTTGGAATTGCTTGTTTGTTCCTTGAACATTTTTGAAACTCATTTTACATTTCAGCTGTCAATTTAGTTTGATAATGGTTTGTAGGATTTGGATGTTGGAATCTGTATACACCTGGTCATTTCAACTTGTTAAACCAATTTAAGTGTTGAGACAACAAGTTTTTGGTCTAAACATCACATTTGTCTCATTAAACTCAAAATCAGTGTTAGAAAGGGGTGTTTGGCAATTTAGGTTTGGAAGTGTTGTTGACTTTGTTATGGGTAAAAGACAGCTAGGTTCTACTCCTTAGTAACTAAATAGCTCAGTTCATCCATAAGCTTGGTAGTTCTTTTGAAAAAAGTCAAAGTTAGCTTCTATCTAGTATAAGAAGTACACTGTTAGGTATTTAGAGGTATAAGATTATCAAATCCATTTCTAAATAGAAAATATAGCTTAATTCAGTGTTAATTTAGTTTAAAACTACAAATTCAGTCATTAAATCAAGTCCAAATTTTACCAAAGTCAAAAAATGGCAATTGTCAAAAAAAGTCAAAATGACTTAGTTTTCAGAAAACCCAAATATTCCAAGATTTTTCATGAATTGTGTGTTCAAAATCAAGCCTTGAAATCTCTTGTGGGTTAAGTCTACCAGTTAGGCTACAGGAATCTATGGTTGTATAATTTTTTAGATTTTTTTGTGAGCTTATGCAAGAGCTTATAGTTGCCTGCAGGCCATGCTCATGCCCTGCACCTCAGTTTGTCCAACTTTTCTTTGGACCACAATTTGTTCATTAGTGGGTCAAAATTCTTGTTTCTTGTCGATTTGAGAACTTTAGTAGCTTGCTTATCTGAATCAAAAATAAAGTTAGGATTTGGAACTTATTTGCTCATTAAAGATTTACCTTGAAGTGGTCTGTGTGGAAATGTTGATGCCCTGCACCATCAGATCCCAATTGGGCAAGTTTTTCTTTTGATGATATCTTGGTAAAATTTGATCTTTGTTGTCTGATTCTTGTTATTTTTGAAAGTTACCAAGGTTGCTTGCTTGATGTGTTTTTAGTTTCCCTAGCTTATTTTTTTTTAGACCCTTATTTAAGCTCTTAGTGAACTGCTACTGCTGTTGTCTCATTCAGTCAATTGAGTTAGCTTGTGTTATTGCTTATTGTTGTATGTGTTGCTATTAATTGAGTGTGTATAAGTTTGTTTAAGCTGGTTAGCTTGTGTGATGATTTGCATAAGTTGCTGAGTCCTTAGATTAAACCTGGGCAACCATTTCTGTCTCAGCAGACCACCCTCACACCACCACCTTTTGTGGTGGTTTGTGACCACTACAGTGGTCCAAGGTATCTGTTTTTGGTTCTCCTCAACCCCCCTCCTACCAGGGAGTATTTGTGAACCATTTGTCTGACTCCTAAGTCTGTGAACCCCACCTATTTTTGGCCTTTAAGCTTGTCCCAAAAACTGCCTCAGTTTTCCATTAGCAAGTGCTTATTTGTTGCTTTTTGGCTTATTCAGGCTTATTTGTTGGTTGTTATCTGCTTAATCTTGTTTAGTAAACTCAGAGAAACCAAACTTGATCAGTGTGGACCCCACATTTCCCCATTTGAGCTTAAAATACTCCACAGTCAACAAAAGTCAACTGTGGGTATAATAAGCACTTCAAGTGCTTATTTATTGGGTTTAAACAAAAGTGTTTTCAGTAAAAATAGTTGTTTTTAGTTTATTATTAGTTTAGAAAAAGAAAAAATCCAAAAAAACCAATTTTAAAAATAGTGATAGCTTCTATTTAATAGGATTTATCAATTTATTTTTCTTTATAATTTATTTCTAAGTAATATGTCACTTTTATATTTTTAGAAATTATATTTTAGGTTAAAATAATTTTACAAATTTTTCCAGATTTTTATTTTGTCATTTAGTGGTATTTCTAATTACTTTTAGTTTAATTTAGTTTTAATTAATATTAATCAATTAAATAGCATAATTAGATTTTATATAGTATAACCTAGTTTTTATATTTTTTCTAGCTTTTATTTTAGTTAAAACATTTTTATAATTTTTTCTAAAATTTTTACTGTTCATTTAATAGTTTTCATAATTTAAATAGTTTAATTAGATATTAATTAATAAATAGAATAATAATTAGTTAACTAGTTTAAAAATTAATAAAATTAACTTTTTATAATTTTTTAGGATTCCTGTAATGGTTAATTAGATTTATAAAAAATTTCTTAATTTTCTAAGTCTTTTTAGTATTTTTAATAATTCTAATTAGTTTAATTAGTATTAAATAGATAATTAGTAATTAATTAATAATAATTAATTAAATAGTGTAAAAATAATTTTTATTTTTCTTAAAATTTTCTTTTATTATTAGGATTGTGAAAATATCAAATTTACACTTTTAACCCTTCCCGTCCTTCAGTTGTACTTTTTGTTTTGTGCGTCTGTGTACGTTTTTAATTAAAACGTACGTTTTTAGTTTTTAGCTCAAATCTCCGTAATCTAAATTCCCGTAATCAATCACGTAGCTTTCCTAAGCTATATTTGTTAATAATTTCCAAATAATTCTGATCATAACCTTTTCCTGTGAATAATTACCCGATCACAAATACGCTAAAGTTACAATTCACACTTCAACGGGACTTAACGACCTGGTGATACCTTATATTACCCGGAGTATTGACCTAGGCTATTTGACTTTGTTGACCATTATTTGGTTAATATAAGTTAGGTGGTTCGGGCTCAATCAAAATTTGGCGCCGCTGCCGGGGAAGTGTGCGCGTTTCTTTAGCGTTATTTGAGATTAGTGTTATCTCACCTCACTCACTGTATAAATACCACCACTTGTGTATATTTTCATAATCAAAATACAAAAAAGTCATTAACACTTTTCCTAAAGTGTTAAAACACCAAAAAAATTAAAAACAACAAAACAGATCATAACGTTTTCTGATTCGGTTTTCTTTTAAGGTGATTCTTAAAGAAAAACGATTTTGGTAAACGAGACGATACCAAAAATATTTTCCAAAAGTTTTAAACCCATACACAAAACACAAAAACATCCGTCTTTTCTTGTGAATAATAATTCTACATAAAAATAAACCGTCGAAAACCAAGACAGAACACCTTCCAACTGGGGGTGTGAACAAATAAGTTCCCAAATCAAAAAGATTAAAACTTGCCTTTGTATCCTGGCGTGTGGTGTACCTTTTCTAAAGAAGCCACTCACTTGTGATTATTGGTTTAAGTTCACTGTGGTTTTGTCTCGACTTTGTTTTGATTGATTTTTGTTCCTAGTGCATGCGCACTCGTTCTTCTAGGTCTACTAGCCCATTACGTGAGCTTGTACGAAAACCTAGGAGACCTCGTAGACGTTCAGCACCAACAGTCGGATCTGAGATCCGTACTGTTGCCACACCCACTATCACCATGGCGGAAGACGGTCCCATGTGTGAACTTCTCCAAGCACCCATCGAGGGTTACGGAGATGCCATTATTGTCCTAGCCATCGTGGCTGATAGTTTTGAGCTCAAAACCGGGTTACTCAATCTTGTAACCTCAAGTCAATTTTACGGTTCTGAGAGGGATGATCCTCATGCTCATATTCGATGGTTCAATAAAATCACATCGACCATCAAGTACAAAAATGTCCCGTGTGAAGCAATAAAACTTCTTCTCTTCCCATTCTCCTTGGAGGGACAAGCCCGGATTTGGCTTGAAAAACAACCTCCACGATCTATTGAGACTTGGGAAGATCTTGTCAAAAAGTTTGTGAATGAATTCTTCCCACCTTCCAAGACCACGAGTCTTAAGAACGAAATCACCAAGTTCACCCAAAAATATGATGAATCTTTTGGTGAAGCGTGGGATCGTTTCAAAGAATTACTTCGCAAGTGTCCACATCATGGTTTCTCTGAGTTGATGCAACTCGATACGTTTTACAATGGCGTGAGCCAAGCTGATCAGGATTCACTCAATGCCTCCGCGGGAGGCAACTTTTTGAGTAAAACCACAAAAGAAGCTTTGCAAATCATAGAAAACAAGTCTAAGGTCCGCTCTACACGAAGCAAACCGATTGTTTCCCAAATTAATGCGGGTCCTTCCACTTCATCTTCTGTGAGTCAATCTAGCACAGATGCTAAGCTTGACAAGCTCACTGAAGCGATCCAAGCTTTGGTTCTCGCCCAAACAAAGAAAGTTTCATTTCCACAACATCCTCCACCTGCTGAGGTTAAAAAAGTGGAAGTCTGTGTAACTTGTGGTGGGCCGCATGCCTACTACAATTGCACAGCTACTGATGGTACTCCATACGAAGCTCATGCTTTAGCGGGGTCCCAAAATCAAGGAGGCAATCAATATCGCCCTCCTATGGACCCTAGCTATCGTCCTCAACATCATTATCCTGGACCTCCTGGTTTTAATCAAAACCAAAATGTCCAAAACCGTGGCCAAAATCAAAATAGAGCTAACCAAGGTTATCAAAACCAAGGTTATCAAAACCAAGGTTATCAAAACCAAAGTAACTTCAATCAGGGCCACGGTTTTCACAATCAAAACCAAGGATTCCAAAATCAAGGTTTCCAACAACAAAATCAAGGAAACTTTAATCGGAACCAAGGTCAGGGTAATTTCAATCAGGGATATTTTCATGGAAACAACAACCCTAATCAGGGTAATTTTCAAAATCAAGGTCCCAATCCGAACAATCGAGCTCCAAATATTCCTAATCCGAATCAAGCCATTGTTCCAACCGGGCCTTCATCTGACGAGTTGTTGAAACAATTCATGAAGTCCCAAGAAGAGTTGAACAAGTTGCTGGTCAGCCAGATTTCTGACATTAAGAAGTCTTTAAATGATCGACCCTCGGGCTCAGGTACTACTTTACCGAGCAACACGATCGCTAACCCGAGGGGCGATGCTAAGGCGATCACAACACGAAGTGGTGCTTCATATGATGAACCCGCGATTCCTACTACCTCTTCTTCTCCTCCTATGGTAGTGAATCGTGAACCTGAGGTGACAAAGGACAAAGTGCAAAATCCTAGCCCACGAAGTACAGCACACGTCCAACCTCAGGTTATTCCTGAAACCAGATGTAAGCCTGGAGTTGTCTTTGAACCACCAGAAACTCCAGTGGACAGCCCTAAATCCAAAACTTCTATTCCCTATCCATCACGTCTCAGTGAACAAAAGCTCCGCGAAAAAGCTAATCACCAAATGGATAAATTTTTCCAAATCTTCCAAGATTTGCATTTTGATATCAGCTTCGCGGATGCTATTCTCTTGATGCCCAAGTTTGCATCAACAATCAAAAATCTGTTGAGTAACAAAGAAAAATTATTTGAGATGGCAAGAACTCCTCTGAATGAGAACTGCTCTGCGGTTCTTTTGAAAAAGCTTCCTGAAAAGCTTGGAGATCCCGGGAAATTCCTCATTCCTTGTACTTTCCCGGGTATGGTTGATTGCTTCGCCCTGGCCGATCTAGGTGCTAGCATTAACCTAATGCCATATTCTGTGTGGAAGAAACTCTCTCTTCCCGAACTTACCCCCACGTGCATGACTTTAGAGCTTGCCGATCGTTCGATTTCTCGTCCCATTGGCATTGCCGAGGACGTATTCGTTAAAGTGGGGAAGTTCCATTTTTCGGCAGATTTTGTGATTGTTGACTTTGATGCCGATTCAAGGGTCCCTCTCATTCTTGGGCGGGGATTCCTTAGAACTGGGCGAGCTCTTATCGATGTATTTGAGCATGAGATCACATTACGTGTTGGAACGGAAGCCATAACCTTCAACCTAAACAATTGTAACATATAAACCCCATTCTTCTGGAAGGTTATTGATGAATTTGATGTTTGTTGCAATTGTTCGTGGTGTCAACTTGTTTCTGATTAACTCATTCATTAAAGTGCAAAACCTTGTGTAGTAGGATTCAATCTATTCACCTTTAGTGGATGTAAAGCTCTCCCATTCAGTTAGAAGTTTGTTCTCAACGTCTTGTTGCCCAATCTCTGTTCCATGACATATCCTTCTAACTCGTTCCCACATATCAAAAGCAGTTTTACAGCTGTCGACCGCAGCAAAGATCTCGCGTGGTAATCCAAGTTGGATTAAATGCATTGCCATATCATCAGCGGCGATCTGCCTCTTGTCTTCATCCGTGTAGTATGCTTCTGTTTGTTCACGCACGAATGGTAGAGTAGGAGGTGTTGTATTTGGATTACCTTCAACTTGAACTTGTCTTGGCTTAAATGGACCATTTGTAATGGAGTTGATCATTAATTTTCCATCGGTCTTTGTTTTGATGTAGCGAAGCATGCGGCTTGTCCATAGAAGATATCCGCCTTTTTTCAAGCATTGGAGGTCAATTTTCGGCACCAGTAGCATGAATATCTTGTTGAGTTGCCATGATTTGAATTCAAAGTGAAGCGTTTTTCTGAGGATCTTTTGAAAGATAACAAAGGTTGTTGTTGTAGATTAGATGTTTTTAGTGAAGTTGAAAATTCGTTCTCTGTAGATCTTATTGATTTCGTAATTTCCCGCCAAAAATTGAGTATGAAAATTTTTTTTTCTCAAAATTTGAAAATCACTATAAAATGCAAATCTAAGGTTACCAGAAAAATTTGAGTTTTAAAAATTTGGACGCCAAATTTTACCGAAAAAATTTGAATTTTGGCCTAAAAATTTGAATTTCGGGTCAAAATTTTCAACGTTATACCAAAATTTGAATCTCGCTTAAAAATTGAACGTTTAGTCTCCTGTAAAAAATAATTTTTTTTACTAACTCGATAAAGCTTTTGTAACTCGGTAACCTCAGAAAAATTGTAACTCGCTAAATCTGTAACTCGGTAAGTCTTTGTAAATTGGTAAGTCTTTGTAACTCGGTAAGGCTCTAACTCGGTAAGACTTTCAAACTCGCAGGAACCAACCTAACTCGCTAAGAATTTCTAACTCGGAAGACTTGTCTAACTCGCTAAGAAGTTCTAACTCGCAAGGCTTGATAATATCTTAACTCGATAAGTAAATGTTCAACGAAGTATAGTTCCCCCTTACTCGATAACATCAAGAAACCTTACTCGATAAACGATAAGGGTTGTTAGCTAACTTGCTAACTGGCTAACTCGCCAAATCCTAACTCGCCAAAACTAGTTCGTAACTCGCTAAAGAATGAAGTCCTAACTCGCTAAGAAAAGTTCAAACTCGCTAAAAAAACCCTAACTCGCACTTAGTTCACGTAACTTACCACCGGCCGATTGGTCAATTGCTCGCCTTGTGGAGAGATCGATATGGTCATAGAAGATTTGGACTTGGAGCCAAAGATCTATGCCATGATGAGGGACTTTTTGGAGTAAGTCCTTGAATCGAGTCCATGCTTCACATAGAGTTTCACCTTGACGTTGTTGGAACATCAAGATATCATTTCTAAGCTTGGTAGTTCTCCCCGGTGGGAAAAATTGAGCAAGGAAACGAGTGGTGAGATCATCCAATGAGGTGTTGGATCCCGCGGGTAAACGTTCAAGCCATTGGCTAGCTTGATCACGTAGAGAGAATTGGAATAGGCATAATCGGGTTGACTCTCTAGTTGTAACATCAAGGTCTATAGAATCTACGATTTTAAGGAAGTCCTTGAGATATTGGTTTGGATCTTCGGAACGAAGTCCATGTAATGCACATCCGCTTTGAACCAACCAGATGGTGTCGGATCGCAAGGGGGTCACATTGGCTCCTTGGGTGAGCTCAATGATGTTTCGATAGCCTTGGTGGCTAGGTCGGGAATACTCTCCTAGGGTTCGAGGCCTAAGAGGTTGGTTATCTACTGATTCATTTGATTCCCTGCATACTGACCTGCATTCTGCATATTCTGATTACCCATATTAAATCCAGTAGCATATCTCTACTGATTCATATAAACTCCAACCATTTGGCCTCCATTGCCCATATTGAAACTCGGCTGAGCAATCTGCTTGTTACGAGTGTTCGATGAAATCATTTGGTTGTTGTTAGTTGGTGTAGAATAACGTCCTTGGAATGCCTTTGTCAGAAAAGCAAACGCTTGTGTCAAGGCTGCAGTAGCTTCATCATTGTCAGTGAATTCTGGTTCTTGGAACTGTGGATATTGTTGTTGTTGAATAACATGTTGTTGTTGCTGTGGTTAGAACTATTGTTAGTAGACCAGTGTTGGTTGTTGAATGCATGATGGTTGCATGTAGTTTTGAGTGGAAGATGATGATGGTTGTTGTGTGTTCACTGAAAACGGTGTTGGTGTAGTAGCAATTAATGCGAGAGGATCATGATTCTTTGCCAATCTTTCTTTCCTTACTTCATTAGCCTCAGCTTGGTTTTGCTTCAGAAAATCATAGAGTTGATCATAATTCACCTTATGTAAATCCTTTGTTTGATTGACAATTGTAACATAACAACCCCATTCTTCTGGAAGGTTGTTGATGAATTTGATGTTTGTTGCAATTGTTCGTGGTGTCAGCTTGTTTCTGATTAACTCATTGATTAAAGTCCAAAACCTTGTTTAGTAGGATTGAATCTGTTCACCTTTAATGGATGTAAAGTTCTCCCATTCAGTTAGAAGTTTGTTCTCAACGTCTTGTTGCCCAATCTCTGTTCCATGACATATCCTTCTAACTCGTTCCCACATCTCAAAAGCAGTTTCATAGCTGTTGACCACAACAAAGATCTTGGGTGGTAATCCAAGTTGGATTAAATGCATTGCCATATCATCAGCGGCGATCTGCTTCTTGTCTTCATCCGTGTAGTCTGCTTCTGTTTTTTCACGCACGAATGGTAGAGTAGGAGGTGTTGTATTTGGATTACCTTCAACTTGAACTTGTCTTGGCTTAAATGGACCATTTGTAATGGAGTTGATCATTAATTTACCATTAGGCTTTGTTTTGATGTAACGAAGCATGCGGGCTTGTCCATGGGAGATATCCACCTTTATCAAGCATTGGAGGTTGATTTTCGGCACCGGCAGCATGAATGTCTTGTTGAGTTGCCTTGATTTGAATTCAAAGTGAAACGTTGTTCTGAGGATCTTTTGAAAGATAACAAAGGTTGTTGTTGTAGATTAGAATTTTTGGTGAAGTTGAAAATTCGTTCTCGGTTGATCTCAGTGATTTCGTATTTTCCCTCCAAAAATTGAATTTGAAAATTTCCTTTCCCAAAATTTGAAAATCATTATGAAATGCAATTCTATGGTTACCAGAAAAATTTGAGTTTTAAAAATTTTGACGCCAAATTTTAGGGAAAAATTTTGAATTGACCTAAAAATTTGAATTTCGGGCCAAAATTTTCAACCTTATACCAAAATTTGAATCTCGCGTTAAAATTGAACATTTAATCTCCTGTAAAAAATAAATTTTACTCAAATTTTTCTCAAATAATTATTTATTTATTTATTTATTATTATTTTTTTTTTGTCTAACTCGATAAAGCTTTTGTAACTCGGTATAGCTTTCTCAAAATTTAACTCGGTAAAAGTTCCTGATTCTAGCTAACTCGATAAGGCTTAACTCGGTAAGAATCTTGAGTCTCTAACTCGATAAGCTTTTGTAAATCCTAACTCGGTAACAAGGTTAAGTCTCTAACTCGATAAGCTTACTGAAAATTGTAACTCGGTAACACAAACTACCAACTTAACTCGGTAAAGTGAATACAATTGGGCAGAGTTTCCCTTAAGTATTGAGTACAAAGATCCTTACTCGATAAACGATAAGGAAAGGCTAACTCGCCAAAATGTAACTTAACTCGCAGTAGAGGTCCTAACTCGCTAAACCAAATGATCTAACTCGCTAGAAATGAATATAACTCGCTAAAGTCAAAAATCCCAAACTCGATAAAAACTGGCTAACTCACGAAATTGGCGATGAACAGTAACCGATTTCCAAAAAATTCACTTTTATACGTAGTTTTTTCTACCAAATCAAACCTAAATCAACCTATATTATCCCTTGGCGAATGATACCACTTGTAGAACCATAGAAAAACCTTAATCACTTATGAATCTTGCCTAAATCTAGAGAGAGAAAGTAAGTAGAGAGAGAAAGTGGAAGGGAACTCCTAGTGTGTGAAATGAAGACAATGTTATTACTAAGAGCACCAACCTCAAAATGAGGCCTTACATGAGTATTTATACTTGTAGTCTAGGGCTTCACATATCTTTGACCATATTACATAACTGGCCCTTAGACTTTATAAAAACATGAAAACATTATTAAAATTTCATCATAATTATATTCTAATGCAACCTATTACATAATATTAATGACCGACACTTTCTATATATAAAATATGATCCCAACAACCGTGATCTTGCGAATCTTAATGCCGCGGTTGCTTCGAGTGAGTCTCAAAACAAAGGTTTTGCAGATCAGGTATGCATTTTCAGTTTGTATACTTTACTGGTGTCTTATATTGTTATTTCTTTCTCAACCCTTCCCTTGTTTTTGTTGTTACGTATATACTTATCCGTTTTGTGTCTTCTTTTGCTGTAGGTGCGCGCCTTAGAAGCTGTATTGAAAGGTTTGAGGGAGGAGTTTGAGACAGCGCAAGATGCCCAAATGAGTGATGTGTCTGACAAAGTTGCTAAATTGGAATTTGATCTGTCTCAGGTAGCATTGCACGTTTTTGAGACGTTATATTTTTGTTTACTTACCGTTGTTTATGGTCGTCGGTGGTTATTGGGTCATGGCATGAGGCTCGCTTTTTCTAAGTGCCTTAATTCTTCTGAATACCTTGAAACTTCGGGTAGAGTTTTGAGTTGGGCTATCTTGAAGGGAGCTCAGGAAGGTTTGGCCGTGGGTATTGAATATGGTAAAGCAGGTACAAGTCTTGTGGATGATGCTGCCTATAACTCTTCTACGAAGGCAGACTATGAATCTGCTTTGCAAGTCTTTCGCAGCTATGAGTTCCATTTATTGGATATCCTGACAGCTCATAAGGACTCCTGCATTGAGGATATCATGAGCCTTCTTCGTCTTGAGGGTCAGCTTGCGGAGAAACCTAGTATGGTTGGTTTACTACCAAGTATGGAGCAGCTTAACGTTCCTATTCATAAAGCTGGAGATGACTTGGTTATTGATGAAGCCTCCTTGTCTTCATCTCTAGACGTTGCTTTTCATAGGGTCAAGAAGATTAGGGATAATATTGTTGTCGAACGGCCTACGCTTGCTAATGTACTTGCTCCTTTAGTCAGGCCTTTTTCTGCTGATGTTTTGTTGGGTTTCGGAAGTCGATCCTTAGAATGAGCCGGTTACTAGCATGATCTCTGCTCCGTCAACAACTTTTACTTCTGCTGTGTCCGTCGGGCTTCTTTCAACGGATGATTACAAGATCATGGATCTTGGCAATGACGGGAATGTTACTTCTTTCCTTCCAGTAACTGTTTGGATAAGGAAGAATGTGAATCTGGTCCAGAGCAGAGTGACGCAGAGTAGTTTTTGTAATTCTCTTACGCCATGACCGTGTGTGGTCTTCTTTAACCGGCTGTTTTGTAACCTAACACAATTCTTCGCATGCTTTGTGCTTTTGACTTGTATTATTTTCTGTTTGCCTCCCATGGGTTCTCTTTTTTTATATATCACCAACATTAATGTTTTGAGAACGTATTCTCAGTGTGTGCTGTGGTCATGTTAGACTCTTATGCGGCACTTTGCACTTATGGTATGTGCTTTGCTAATTTTTTAAAAGCCGCACTGACACGTTTTTTTCTTTTAGTCTTAGCTGAATACTTTTGGGTTATTCTCCCGGTACTGGCTTACAATACCTCTTATGTACCATTGAGTTAATTTTCAAGGTACTCATCCTTTTGTTATGCAGAATAACATTCTTGGGGTCATGCCTTTATGTGTGCGCGTCTTATTCACATATGTAATTGACTTTGCAAAGTAAATATTGAAAATTTGTTAAAGTAATCTAGTGAAGCTAATCTCCATTTATTTTATTAAAATCTTTAAAATACATTAATACAATAAAAGAACATTTAATACAAGTATCTATTGCGGAGTCCACTTAAGTAGACTCCTTGTATCTTACAATTGTAGCATTTCTTGAATTTTGCATGTATTCCATGCTTGTGGGAGTTGTTTCTACCTTAGCTTATCGACTTGTAAGTGTCTTCCCTTACGTTCTGCGATCTTCAGATTTGTGCATATTTAGCTGCTTGGGATTTGCGGAATTTGATTTCCTTCCTTGTTTGTATATACCTTTGTCTGGTTTTTTACACATTATAGTGTTCTTGCGTAACTTCCTTTGATTGTTGTACCATGCGATTATTCAATCCTGAGATTGTGTAAACTCCCCTGGTGCTGCCATGTTTTACACCGTGGGATAGGACGCTTTGGAAGCTTTTCCTCCTCTCCCACGATAATACTTGCCCGTTTTACATTTTAGCTGTGAGTGTGCTTCTCGGCTTTTCGCTTACGTGCTAGGTAGTAAACAAAGATAGAGAATTCATCATTTCTTGTCCTTTGTTGCTTGACGTCGTAGGGTGAAGCCTCTTGACGAACAATTGCCGCTTTGTGTAATGAAGCCTTCTTAGTGCGTTCTCTACGCCCGTTCCTACATACGTATGCTCGTCAAGATTCTATCTCTCCTATTACTTTGCTCTAGCGATTCTTTCCTCTTTCTCGTGATTGTTACCGAGATCAACCAGCAATCATATCATGCTATCTGCACCATCTACATAGACCTTAGCCCGCGCTTATTATGTTCCGCGGTAGGTGGTCACCAGGATTGGTAAGTATGCATGAATTTGGGAAGGAGGATAGATTGCCTTTTTGTGGGAGGTCGGTTTAGCTGCAACCATATTGCTAAGGAATAGGCTGGAGAATAATGTTCAGGGGAGCTTGGATGAAGGGGATTTGTAGAGCATTATGGTTTAGGGTTATTAGTCGTCACTTAAGAACGACTAACTATTATTAGCAGTCATTTGAGAACATGCCTAGACGATTGAGTTATCCCTTTCTCTTTGGCCCTGGTCACCGGTCTCCGACCGGCCCATAAATTTATAAGAAATAATTGTGATTAAATGACGTCTTGTTAATGAACAACTGTTATGATCAAACGTCATTGTGTTACAACGTGTCGACGGTAGCTTTATCCTTTCTTTAGGGGATATCGGCGAAACTTTTTCCTTTTGTGAACTGATTATGGATTTGATTATTTCCCCTTCTTTTGACAGGTATTTATAGTAGAAGATTCGCTATCTTCTCACGTGTGAGCAGTATGCTTGTTTGAACTTTTAGTAAGTAGGCACGTGCCTAGGCTTGCAGCTAGGTCTGACATAAAGTGAGTCGATTAGTCATTCTAGTATCTCGGGAAAGAGCACAAAATTGCGTTTCCAATGGTCTTTCCGCTTGAGATGTCCTCGCGGTTGTTTTCTCCTTTTGCCTCGTAACGTCCGGGTAGTGTGTCTTTAAGAGAATTTGACAGTGTCACGGGTAGATTTGATTATCTGGAAGGCGTATTCTTTCATTCTTTTTGAGGCTGGCCATCGATAATCCGGGCCAAAATCGTATACGGATATTATCTCGCTCGATGACTTATCCTCCAGGTGTTCCGTTGAGGAGTTATCCCAGGGCTTCATCCTCTCACCAATTGCAACTTTCGTGCCTAGATGTAAATTATCGCTATTTCCTATTTTTCCTTTACTGTTGCGGTTATCCTCCAACCTTTGTGAATTGTTACTAGCATTGTAGGTTAAGCTTTTTCCATAATTTTTTCTCCTATCCGTATTATGTTGTCTTTTGATGCCTACATTCCACCGTAATTTTTTATTTGTACGAATTTGTTCATTATTCTGGCCAATAGTTTGGTTATCTTTGCTATCTTGTTCTTTACTTCCTGGACATTTCTTCATCGTCCCGGGGTCTGTGAGCTATGAATGCTTTCTATTTTTTTCCCAGTGGGTTGTTATTTATGTCGACGCCTTCGTTTTTGGTTGTCTGTGGGAGACTATCTTTCTGGTGTAGGGATTTTCATTCTTTTGAGCTGCGTATCTCTTTAGCGTATGTGCTTCTCCATCATAGAGAGGACTTGTGTAGGTCGTAAGTTGCAAGGTTTGTTTTGGTAATCCATGCCTCCCCTTTTTACTAGTGGTAACATTTATCTGTTTATCCTTTGATCTTGGAATTGGTCTAGACCAAAGTTATTGTAGCAGAGACCGTTTTATGTTCTGTTTTCGGACAGAACCTCTTATGCTGCGATTAAAGGATAGGAAACAAGGTTTTTATTAGCTTTTGCGTTCGTGGCCGTTGTGTTTCTAGTTCTTCCTTATGTTTTTATCTGTAGGGGAGTTATTTCATGGAAGAGGTTTCTTGCTCACCCTTCGCCCAATTAGGCCCGCGCCATTAAGGTTGCTGATGATTCGTTCTCGTTGGATGTTTCAATGATGCATGGAATTGCACCCTCGAAAAAGGTTTTACCTCTCAAGGGATCTTGAGAAGCTTGCAATCCCCACCAGGAAGTGTACCTGTTCGTTGTAGTATAGTATAGTGACAAGTACCGAGGGATTGATCGTTTAACTCAGCAATAGTGTTCGCTAGAATTAAAAAGTCTACTAAACTAGGTCTAAAGGTAAAGGATGATTCTTTTTGTATTTTTATATTTTTATGAAAGCAAGTAAAATCTCGGGTTTTGAAGAAGTGGGCGGAATTAGTTGCTAGTCAACTAACCCAATTAACTAAAGACGCAATCAAAATAAAATAAAATAGAGTAAAACTAATGTGTGGTGTAAACAATAATAAGAGAAAATGTGTTTACTTAGATTTCATTACTCCCTAGATATCTTTTACCGGTTGATTAGCTTGTTACAATTGCATGGATGACGGGTTATATTCCTTAATACTAGTCGTAGGGCCGTGTACGAAATTCCCTAACACTAAAAGCTCCTACTTCACTCCTATGTCGAGCCGACTAAAAGCTACTAACATGGGATCACTAGAATTTGCTCATGCATTAAATACAACCATAAATCGTAGTACACCTCCGATCATGTTTCTTAAGACGTTCAAGCAAGTTACCAATTGGAAGTCAGCCAGTTTTCTTAAGCCTAACATCGAATACAATCATCCACAACAACTATAAACAAACCATGAACCAATAATCAACATCTAGGTTTCATTACATCTAATCAAACACAATAAAACCTAGCCTAGCATATTAAAGAGAAGAAAAGCATAAGATAGAATTACACAACACATAGACATATTGTATGATTATTGGAAAACTTATCTTCAATTGAACATGGATGGAACAAGGGTTAAAACCCTTATTATCATAGAAAATTCGTCTAGGGTTTTTACAAAGAAGCTCTCCAAAAGTTCCACACCTAATGAATGAAAATTAGAAAACTATATATAGATTTTACACCTTGACGGCGTCACATTTTGGCTTGTGACACCGTCAACTCGCCGCCGAGATAAAATTCGTATTGCCTAGATCCACTTATGACGCCGTCATGTGTAAATTTACTCTGGGCCGTCACATGTGTTTTGACCCTGACGGCCTTGGTGACGCCGTCAGGCCAAATTGCCTTGAAAATGTTCTGGGCCGTCATGTGTATTTTCCACATCCACCTCTTCTACCACTCTGGACGCCGTCAGGTACTGTTCCTCGCAAGGATTTTGAGACTTCGTCGTTTCTTCACTTTTTCGCTCCAAAAACGTCCAAAATGTTTCCTTTTGTAAATTTCCTCTCAAAAGTACCTAAAATGACAAAAGGAACGATTTAGGGCAATAATTGATCAAATAATTACGAATTCGGGCTTAAATGACCCCCCAAAAGCGGTACACTTTTCGCCTTATCAAATACCCTTGCACTTGAGATTTGCTTGTCCTCAAGCAAATGCGCTTTTATTCTAATCAAAATACAAGTTAGGGGTCATTTAACACTAAGATAAAAGTAATTACAAAAAATAATCGTTCCACTTAAAACAAAAAACAATCACGGAGGTTATACACTAGCACCTCACAAATAGTGTTTAGATACTCACATCTCTCGGGTGTAATAAAGTATATATCACAATCAGGAAATGAAAAACATCTCTCACTACCTGTCATAGCAAATAGATTACCATAGGCTTGGGAAAGGATCAAACCTCCACCACTTGGCGTAAGCACCTAGCATAAACTATCAAAGAGGTCTTTTGAAGGGTTATAACATAAGGTGTAGGGATATGGTAACCACGGTTTTGTTGGATAAAGGCAATATTTACTAGTGGCGAGTTAATCATCCTGGTTAATTACATGTATAATATGGCGTTGCTAAGCCAAGACTCGACTCGACTTAAGCTAATAAATCAAAAATAACAAAAAATAAAACAAACGTTGAATGAAACGGGATGGTCGTCCGTATGTTTGTTCTCTTTTTCTATTTATATTTTTTTATATTTTATTTTTTTATTATTTTTTTGGCATACACTCTTTCCCTACCATCCAAAATAATACATCATACGAGATTTGCATTCCCCTTACACTTGAACTTTTACATACTTTACGATAAACTATTCTAATGACTTGGAGTACTTTTTAAGATAATCAAAACACTTGGAGTACTTTTTAAGATTAACACACGTATGGGGGTAATATATAATATTCTTCCCCATTATTCCATAACACTAGTACTTTTCCCATGAGTCCCAATCGTCCAAAACAATATGTACAAGATATGACTCGACTTAGCAACCATGTAACCAATTAGACAATTAACTAAGCGTTCAAACAAATAACAATAATGCACTAACGATGAGTGCATACATGGAAGGCTAAGGCGATTTGGTTGCACGTTTGGGGTGGATTGTTAACAAATGATTCCTTTAAGTAAAATGCTTAAAGTTTGAAACGAAAAGATAGGCTCGGAGGGGTGTACTAGGGGTATCGTGTACTAAAAATGAGTACAACGCAAAGGTGTGGGAAAAATTAATTGACTTTACTAGTCAAGGTATTTGACTTAAATAGTCAAGTAATTATGATACGGGTTTAACACAAGGGTGATCCTAATGCCTCTTATCATGTAGTAAATCCTACTACACGAATGTAGTCTCACTAGAGGTGTCGGGATGCATCACTAACGCAAGTTCTAGAATCTAGATACTACCGGTACACTCATAAGCACTAATTATGAATGCTTTTCCTAACAAATCTAAAGGCGAACCTCACATATTTGGGTGGAAAATTTTTCTGAGTGGTACAGTTTTTGTGCTAGTCATACAACTCCTATCCATGAGACGCTCATTAAGGCTAAAGCTTCACACCTAAATGTTGTAAAAAATTTTAAATTTGGCGCTAAAATTGCCTTAACAAGTATTTCTCTTAGTTTTATTACACACCTACTATTAGACAAACAAACTCAAGCATAATTGTATTCTCAAAAGTATCATCATTTACCCTCCCTTAGACTTAAGCTGAACATTTTCCCCAATGTTCAATAAAAAGATGTAAAAGAAAATACGATAAAAGAATGAAAACAAATACTCCCCTGATTCGTTCGGTGTGGATAGTGTGTCAACAAGGTTAGATCTTCTTCCAAGAAAATAAACTTTGAAAGCTTCTCTCCAGAAATATAAATCATCCTCTTGTCCAATGTAACATGTTAAACCTGAGAAAACAATCAAGGCAAACCTCGCGTAAAATCGGTGGCAATCTATATATACTAAAAATCCTAGAAAACAAATTAAGATATAATGCTTGTGGAATGAATGTTTGCAGATTTCCTGGAGTTTATAAAACTAAAGAATCAACAAAAACTTTAAGACTCCGGTATAAACAAAACTCGCAAAATTTTCAGAATTTTTGTACCCGAAGCCGTCAGGTTTTAACTCCTGACGCCGTTAGAATGTTCCTGCAAAAATCTCATGTTAAGTTTCCGGAAAATTTCTGGAAAAACTTATGCCTTACTTCTTGGAAAATCCTGCAAAACATCATTATGACTCGATAAAAACATTTGACTCAAACAATTACTAATACACATGTTCATTAAATATTGTTGTGGTTCATGTCCAATTTCATTCTTATAAACAAATTTGGGTCTCTCTTACACCTAGCTTTTGCAAAATACCTTTATATGTAATTAAGGCGAAGTTAAAAACAAAATAAAGCATTTTCACAATTTACTTTGAACCATGATCCACAAGCAATAAAAATAAAACACACATATGGAAACAAATAAAATTAAACAAACAAAACAAATAAAACAAATAAAACATGGGTTGCCTCCCAAGAAGCGCTTTTCTTTATTTACGAGACTTGTAGCTAGACTCAAGGTCATGGGCTACCGTGTGTCGGTTATGCTCACATACCTAAGTGTGAGCCATCTAATAGTTGCCTCATCTTTCTTATAGTCATCACTTAGCTCTAAACATATGCGATAATACTTTTTGTTCTTTTCATGAGGATATTTAAGCCCTTTCCTTTTATCATTGTCACTTAGCAAATCAAGGGGTGGGTACCTATTACATTTCTCAATAGAAAAATCCTTGAACCTAGGGTGTGCACGAGGCATTTGGTAAACAAAATCTTCATCTCCATCCGAGAATGTAATTAATCTTTCCATAAGTTTTTCATCTAGGTTGGTTAACCTTTTGAAGGGTTTCCCAAATACAACTTGGGTTAGGTTATTATCGATAAATTCTCCTAGATTCTCCATAACCATAAACTCAACCAAATAAACAAAGCTTCCTACAAACACATGCAATGTCTTTACTCTAGCAACAATATTATCTCCATTGTATTCCAACTCATTCACCGTAACTTTATTGTATTCATTACGCGAGATTATATTCATTGGTAGAGATGAGTTAAGGTAGGCATCAAAGCTCCTAAATCCAATTTTACAAGGAAACTGTATATTAAATGAGCTATCATTCTCAATCCTTGTCCTAGGGTCGACATACCTAAAAGGGTTCACCTCATCTTCCATCCTATCCTCATTGATTACATCACCATCATCTAGGTCCTCATCGGAGTCTGAATAGTAAAAAGGACTAGCCCTATGGTCATTATCATGGTTAGACTCCTCCATCTCAGAATTATTGTCGAAGTGATGGTCAGGCGAGAGGTTAGGTGGGTTCTCATTTTCCACTAAAGGGATTGGGGCGGGTATTTGGAAAATCCTACGACGAAAAACATGAATAACAGGAATCAAACGATCAATGCTATTGTTATCCATCGAGATAGCTTACGAACAAAGGAAACGAAATAAGATAGACTAAAGAAAACCTATAAAAATAAAATAAAAATCTTACTAGAAAGGAATCTAGCAAGTAGACCTAATAAAAAGAAATTCTAACCTAGACAATAACTATTCCCCAGGCTGCGGTGCCAAAAACTTGATGCGTGGAATTGTACCCTCGCAAAAGGTTTTACCTATCAAGGGATCTTGAGTAGCTTGCAATCCCCAGCAGGCAGTGTACCTGTTCGTTGTAGTATAGTATAGTGACAAGTACCGGGGGATTTATCGTTCAACTCAGGATTAGTGTTCGCTAGGATTAAAAAGTCTACTATACTAGGTCTAAAGGTGAAGGATGATTCTTTTTGTATTTTTATATTTTTATGAAAGCAAGTAAAATCTCGGGTTTTGAAGGAGTGGGCGGAATTAGTTGCTAGTCAACTAACCTAATTAACTAAAGATGCAATCAAAATAAAATAAAATAGACTAAAACTAATGTGTGGTGTAAACAATAATAAGAGAAAATGTGTTTACTTAGATTTCATTACTCCCTATATATCTTTTACCAGTTGATTAGCTTGTTACAATTGCATAGATGACGGGTTATTTTCCTTAATACTAGTCGTAGGGCCGTGTACGAAATTCCCTAACTCTATAAGCTCCTACTTCATTCCTATATCGAGGCAACTAAAAGCTCCTAACATGGGATCACTAGAATTCACTCATGCATTAAATACAACCATAAATCGTAGGACACCTCCGATCATGTTTCTTAAGACGTTCAAGAAAGTTACCAATTGGAAGTCTGCCAGTTTTCTTAAGCCTAACATCGAATACAATCATCCATAACAACTATAAACAAACCATCAATGAATAATCAACATCTAGGTTTCATTATATCTAGGTAAACACAATAAAAACCTAGCCTAGCATGTTAAAGAGAAGAAAAGCATAAGATAGAATCACACAACACATAGACATATTGTATGATTATTGGAAAACTTATCTTCAATTGAACATGGATGCAACAAGGGTTAAAACACTTATTTTCATAGAAAATTTATCTAGGGTTTTTATAAAGAAGCTCTCTAAAAGTTCCACACCTAATGAATGAAAATTACAAAACTATATATAGATTTTACACCTTGACGGCGTCACATTTGAGCTTGTGACGCCGTCAACTCACCGCCAAGATAAAATTCGTATTGCCTAGATCCACTACTGACGCCGTCATGTGTAAATTTACTCTGGGCATTCACATGTGTTTTGACCCTGACGGCCTTGGTGACACCGTCAGGCCAAATTGCCTTGAAAATGTTTTGGGCCGTCATGTGTATTGTCTATATCCACCTCTTCTACCACTCTTGACGCCGTCACTTGCATTGCCTTGACGCCGTCTGGTACTGTTCCCAGCAAGGATTTTGAGACTTTGTCGTTTTCTTCACTTTTTCGCTCCAAAAACGTCCAAAATGCTTATTTTTGCAAATTTCCTCTTAAAAGTACCTAAAATGACAAAATGAATGATTTAGGGCAATAGTTGATCAAATAATTATGAATTCGGGCTTAAATGACCCCTCAAAAGCGGTACACTTTTCGCCTTATCATTCAACTTTTTTAGTTATTCCCGAATGTCCTTTTACTGAATCTAATGACTTGCCGTTTTTTAATGCTTCTCCTGTTTGCTTTTTTAAGTGCATGCACTCTTCGGTGCTATGTCTTGCTTCCCCATGGAACTCGCAGAACTTGCTCTTTCTCATTTTGTCAGTCGGAGTTGTTGCTGGGGATAGTATGTGAATCTCCACTTCCCTTAGAACTAGATTTTCATTTGAAGCGACGTGTAGACTAGTCAGACTTTCTTTTCCTCTTATGCTGGCCCTTAAAGTTCTCTTTCTGGAAGTTCTATCTTTGTGTATCCTCGCTCTGCTCCCAGGGCGGGGATACCGTTTTTCCCTCTGACTTCCGGTTGCTACTTCTCCCCTGAGGAAGGACGTAGTTACACTCATCATTTCATCCATGGATTTCGGGATGTTATCATGCAAACGCTTGACTAACTTTGGATTGTATATTCCATGCATGAATCCCGAATTTTTTAGGACTTCCGGTGCCCCTTTTACATTTCTACTTTCTTCCGTGAATCTTTGCACGAACTCTTATGTAGATTCTCCCTATGTTTGTTTAATATGGTAGAGTTCTACCAGATCCTTGATACGTCTCTTTTGCTGGAGGAAGTCGGCCAGGAAGACCTCTTTCATGTTGCCATAACTGTTTATTGATTCCGGTGGAAGATCGCCAAACCAGATCGTAGAAGATCCTGTTAATGTGGAATGGAACATGTGGCACCAGGTTGACATTGCCCAGAATTCTACCTTGATGACCGACTCCCATCATATGTCTTAACATTAGCTGGCTTGCGAGTTCTTTTTGGCAAGTCGAAGTAGTGGATACGAGGAGTGAATGGATCTGCTTCCTTGCATACCTATGGCTGAGATAGGTTGTTGTCTTCAGTACTCAACCCTTGCTTTTTCGACTTTTACTCATTGCGTATGTCACCTCGCTCCTCTTTATCTGGTGCGTTTTCATTCCGTCGAGAGGACGCCCTATGGCCGTAACGTCTTTCGGGATCTTGATAATAAAAGCTCTAATAACAGCTGTCATCCCTTCTCCGATTCCTATGGTAATACGGCCACGGGGAGTCCTAGGAATGTATAGATACTCTTCTTTCTCTGTTTCCCATCCTATTTAACGCATCTCTCTCCGACCTTAGGAATGTTGTCTTCCTTTCTGCCCCTTGAGTCTCTCCTGTTGCATCTTCTCTTGATGGACTTTCATTTTTATGATTGGTAGTATCTCGTGGTAGTGTTTGTTGCATTATTCTCGGAGAACTGCCTCTGACATAGAGCTACCTTGATCTTCCAAAGCTTTATCCTTCCCCACCGTGTTCCTAACAGTAGACGTTGGTACGGAAAGAGCAAGGTCTGGATGTTTGCTCATGGTGAGTATTTTCAAGAACACAGTTGTGTACTGGGTCCCACGGATGGCACCAACTTGTTAGTGAAAAAAGTGTGATGACTATGGATTGGTGCGTATTGGGCTACCTGGGTAGGCTGCCGAACGGGTGAAGTCTGCACTAATTCAAGTGATGGACTGATTCCCTACACAAATGAAAGTAAATCGTTAGCCTTACCGTGGGGACGGACCCCACGATTAAGCTCTGGCGTAAGAGTAAGTTTTCATGTTTCTGTCAGAGAATGTATATGTATTAGGATGTGTGAGAAATTCATACCTCATAAGTTTGTCGGAAGATTGCCTTTTATAGGTGAGCTCAATACTAGGGTTTCTTAGTATTTCGCTTATTTGTTGTTAGTGGCCGGAGTGGGACCCTTTTCGGGCAAGGATCCGTAACTTAATCATGATTACGGATACATATCACCTTTCGCGGCCGTCGGCTGGTCCGCAAGCGTGCTACGGGAGTATTTCTTAGATGATCTGCGTACGTCTTTGTAGGTCTGGGCCATACAAACTTGTTATCAGGCTTAGCGGTAGTCCAATATACCTATTAGCTTGCTATGTTTTGTTGTGTTGGGCCGGAGCCCAAATGTGTAAAATGCAGTCCAGGCCTGCTATCTACATTATACATCATCAACCATGTTCGTTGTTAGCTTTCGAGCATCCGGATATGGTAATGGCTAAGTAAGAATGTCAAATTCAATAATAAGGCAGTGACCATCCGAGTTTTAGACTAATCGAATAACGCGCCAGCGATCTGGAGTTTGTCTTGGTGACCATCCGTTATGAAAATAATGCGTCAGCGAACCAAGATACACACTAGTGACCATTTGTTGTTTGAGGGATCGAGGGCTCGCGCCAGCAACCTACTAAGTTTGTGTAAGAGATATTAAAATAAAGCCCGGTTTAACCCTTAAGCCTTATAACAACCAATTTACCACTTTAGACTTGTCACTCCTTAGCTTTAGTGGTGGAGATTTGTATCCTTGCCAAGCTTATGATAGAATATTCGTCACGACCGAGCAATTGAGCGAATTACTTAAATGTTATCACATAGATTAGTTGAGTGATTTGAGTGATTTCATTTTCCTACTTCGTGAGGTATTTGGTTGTGCATTTATTATTAAAACGAATGAGTGCTTTAAACTATAAAAATAAGTCCTAGATTATATTTAGGATGCATTTTCATAAGTTTAAATGTAAGGTTTATAATTTTTTGAGGAAAAGTAAAGTTCAAGTGATGGGATATTTGATAACATCAAATAAGTACATTTTATTGGCATTGTTTATCTTATGTTATTCGCATGTTTTATATTATTTTCTATGAGAATTGATACTTAATCGCTTACTTTTGTTATTCTCAGTTATAAACAAGCATTTGGTGGAGGTTAGCTATTTTGGACGGAAATTGGAGCAAAATGGATCAAGTTAGAAAAGTCTGCTGATTTCGAAAGATACGCCATATGATTCTTGACAAATACGCAATACTTAAAGACTTAGACGAATAAGAAGACCATTGCCTGACTTTGAAGCATGCGCCATATGGAATTATCCCATACGCCGTATATGAAACCTTGGTCAACGAGAAGATCTGACTTGCTTTACTCCAGATAAACCATATTGCATTCCACATATGCGACATATAAATATCAAGACTTCACCAAGATAATCCAAGATTCTAAAGAACATGCGCCATATGAAGACTAAAGGTACACTGTATCTCTTAACGGTGTATGAATATTTCTAAATATTATAATCTTGGACCCCACGCGAAGTTACCTTGATGCGCTGTATCGATCCTATAGAAAGAAAGTATAAATACCCCATTTGACAACCAAATTATATATACATCATAAGGGAGAAAAGTAGACGATTTGGCAGCAAAAGAAACAACCTAAGGGCAAATTAAGGTCCTTCTAGTATTTTAATTCATAGGAAAACTCGTTTATTTGTATTAGCAATCTGTTAATGGTTAAGTTAGTGTCTTTTTCACTATTTGATCGGATTTAATAGTTTCCAGCTATTATATAGAGTATTTGATGTTTATTTGGTTTCTTTATGCATGTGCTTTGATTACATATTAGGATTTATCGCGCATTGTCAACGTAGGCTCGCGCAATTACTTCATTAACATCATTTGCATAGTTAATGTAAGCCTGTAAAAGGGATAAATAATACATAAACCTAGTAATCATTAAGTGTTTACATGCCTGTAACTAAGACTCCACTGAGAGAGAATAGATTTTAGCACTCATCTTATACAGCTAAGCAATTAAACATGTGACAAGTTTTCCTACTATCGGTCAGGCATCTTATCTGTATATGTCTTTTGTCTATATACGTGGGTGCCATTCGTTCCCTTGTCTTGTTTTATTTACTATTCACTTAATCTACACAATCGTGCTAATCTCTCAGGTTGAAAAACCCCTTTTAGTTAGATTAGGTTATTAGAACTAACTTAGGATTAAAATACTGATAGATATATAGGCGTTAACATTCAACTTTTAGTGTTTGACACTATACTTACCAACTAGCTCCATTGAGATGGTACTCTGCTCGTTAGTGTGTGTTATAGGATCAGTCAGCTAAACATAAATTTAAAACTTTATAGATATAATCTATTCTACAACGATATACGCACGCATCATGACTTGAACAAAAACAAGCACTTCGTAGGAGGCACCCCATGCCCATCTTTTTACTTATGTTTTGATTTTAATTTATAGGATTTTATGCTTGGTGTTAGGAAAACGAATATTCATATAAAAGACTTGGTCACCCCGAGTATCGAATAGCATTACGTTAGCTCGTAGTCGTTACTATCATGAGTTAATCTTAGTGTAGGTTAAGTAACATCGTGGAGGAATGACAGGTCTTTACCTACTGTACACCCGATCCGCAGCCCGAGTGTGGGCATTTAAGTTGTTGTATAAATACCCCTCTCCCTCTAAGGGAGAGGGTTGGACCTTTCATGGTAATCTAATATATCACTAGTTTCTCTCCCTAGAAAAGGCTCCCACACTCTCTCTCTAAAACTCTTCCTATAATCGAATCATACACCAAGCCACACATGTTTATGATTATGAGTATTCTACAATTGGTATCAGGATCCATGGTTTCATCTTAGGGCCTTGGATATTCGGATTTGGTGCGGTTTTTGTGGCTTTTGGTTAGTTAGATTAGTTTCTTTAGAAAACATCTTGGTTTGATCTTGTTAGTGTTATATGGTGTGTTATGGATGTACTTTTGTAAATATAAGTGTTAGATCTACTTAGTTT
This sequence comes from Artemisia argyi, assembly GCA_030686995.1. Lineage (NCBI taxonomy): Eukaryota > Viridiplantae > Streptophyta > Magnoliopsida > Asterales > Asteraceae > Artemisia > Artemisia argyi. The sequence continues at coordinate 30,702,112 of CM060699.1, read as the reverse complement.
TTTCAATTGGTGAGGTTATATCAGTCATTTGATTGGAGTTTGAATGATTTTGGGTGGTTTTTCTTCATAGCAAGGTTACCTCTTCTGTGTAGTATTCTTGGTAGCGGTTAGCTCGGGTAAAGTAGCGGTTACCTCTTAGCGATTAGCTCTGTAAAGTGGCGATCAGGTCTAGTGGTTAGCTTTCTTTACAATATTTGGACAAAAGGACAAATCGCTAGATAGCGATTGGTTTGGCGTTTTGTGGTAGCGATTAGTACGCTTTGTCGTTTTGTGAATCTAGCGATTAGCTCCAGAGATTAGCTTCAGCGATTAGCTCTAGCGATTAGCTCAGAGTTAGAGATTAGCTCAGAGTTAGAGATTAGCTCAGAAGTTAGAGATTAGCTCAGAGTTAGAGATTAGCTCAAAGTTAGAGATTAGCTCCAGCGATTAGCTATTTTCAGCGATTAGCTCCAGCGATTTGTTGGTGTTTAGCGATTTTCTAATGTTGCAGTTTAACCAAAGTTGATTTTTTTCGTCAAAACTTCAAACGGCCATAACTTTTGAACCGTAACTCCGTTTTCAGCGAAATACTTGTCAAAACGACCGTGAGACCGAGGAGAATAACACGTTGAATGATTTATTGATTCAGGCGAAGTCTCGAGGCCCAAATCATCTCTAGAGTGAAGTTATTGAGGTTTTAATTTTTCAAACCATAATTGCACCATTGTAACTTGCATCAACCGAACCAAATCACACTACTGGTTGATAATTCACTGCTAGTTGATCAAGTTGTTGTGAGGTGACTATACGCTTCAAGTTGAATAGTTCTGTGATTTGTGAATTGTTGCAACTTTTCCAATTACAATCTGACGTTGCGAGTTGATTCTTGCAATTGGACTAATTGTGATTTGACTCGTTGTGACTTGACTTAGATAACTCATTGTACCTTGCAAAGTTTATCATCTCACACTCAATCACTAAAGTACTCAACATCATTTCACGGTTTCTTCTTGATTTTTTAAAATCCCGCGAAAGAATCTATTTATTGGTTTAAATCATAGAAGTGTAAAATCCCGTGCACGTCCACATCATGTCAGATTCTTCAGATTCAGTCATACCTGAGATACTCAAATTATATGACATGATCGATGAACATAAGACTTCCAACCCTTCACAACAAATTAACGTGCTTGAATCTGATAATGTTGCAATGGAATCTTCGTGCTCGAATTCTCAAGAGAATGAGCTACATCAGCCAATTCAATTACCTGACAATGCAAAGGAAAGTTGCATAGAATGTTTTCGACTACTTCACTCACATCTCAAGGTTCTTTTTGAACAACCTGGATACTTGGGAGGCTACAAACGTGCATTCGCAACACTCTTTGGTCAAAATGTTGAGACCTTCACAGTCAAAATGACTCTATACTTAGATCAACTTCAACAACAAATTGAAAAAGGTGAATTTTCTGAAGGTAGATCTATGGTTGCATTCTGTGTGATCGACAACCAACTCCAAGCATTCATTGGTTCGAGATTCATTGAGGAGTATGATCATGAGAGTCAAATGAAGAAAAAGAGCTTTGCTACTTACACGGGAATCGAAGTTGACGTGTTCAAAGTCACACTACTCTAACTCATGGGTAATGTGAAGGAGTACATTATGGAAAGAACACAACACAAACTCAAATGTGAAGACAAGGTGAAGGCATGTCGGGTGCAATCAAGTAATGGTATTTTGGATTAGGGTAAAGCATCGAATGTTGGGTCAGTTGTCACCGACGACAGAGGTTCAGGGACTAATAACCTTGACTCTACCAACAGTTCAATGACTCTAGTTACATATGATGTGGATACATATATCAGACCGGTAAAAGAACTGGTATCATGTGCTAAGGCACTCAAACTGTATGACATGGTCGATAAACATGAGATTCCCAACAAAGTACAACTGACAAACGTTGTTGGTTCAGATACTACTAATATGGGAAATAGCGATGTTTTCCCATATGAACAATATATGAAACACAATGAAGAGTCAATTGTACCTTGTAGTGCAGCTTCCGTTGTTGATAATGATTGTGATTTACATGAGCACACTGTCTATATCCTTGATGACACCATGACCACTAGACTTAACATCCTTAAAGATCAGGTGACTTGTTATGAACAACGTGCAAAATTTGAGCTAACCGAACGTGAACAAAAAATGGATTGACAAATGCGTGCATATATAATTGAACGTAATTTAAAGGAAGAAACATTGAAACAAGAGTTAAAATCTTTACAAAATCAACTTGATCAAACTGTTAAACAAAAATAGGAGATACAGAAGTGTATGATTACACAAAAACTTGATATTCAGGATAAGGAAACAAAACTCTTAAATGATTTTTCCAGACTTAAAAAATTAAAGAATAAGCTCGAAAACAAGTTGTACACACAAGGCCAAACCATTCAAACTGCTCAAATGATACAAAAGCGTAGAAAGTTGTGTGATGAAAACAGTGAAAAGGATGTAGGTGAACCCAAATCTGATTGCCTTAGGAGCGTTAGAGATGCCCAACCTGCATTATATGATGCAAATGTTATGCTTAAGCCTGGTCATGCCCCTCCTGATGTAACATCTTTTGATGAGACCAATGAGATAGAAGTCATAACTAGAGAGAAATTGGCTGAAAAATTAAAGGATCCCTTGTGCATTGCAAACAAAATTTTGTACAAATATGATTACTCTAAAGATAACTGATTAGCTATTTGTGTCCCTCAAAAAAGGTTAACCCCAGAGCAAGTATTTTAGAGTATAGACTTAGAAAAATTGAAAGCAGAAAGAATTGTGGGTGAAACCCGTAACATGTTTAAAATAGCTGATCCAACGTTGTACCCACCAAATACACATAGGAATCTTGTCCCTTTAACTCTCCCCACTCAAAATAATACTCTAATTGCTCTATACGTTCTTGGTCAATTATTCACTGATTTTGATAAAACATGTAGAAAGAGAATTACGCCAACGGGTATTACTGAAGGGGAAAGGGGTTTTGAACAAACAAAAAGTTGTTATTTAACTGAGGTTATGCCATTCTTTTAACATCTCAAGGAACATTTTGAGGGTCTTCAAAAAACCTTAAATAAAGATGTTGATGATATGAAAAAAATGTTTAAAGAAGTGGAATACGAGGGAAAACAACTGGAAATTGATCTTAAATGCAGTGAAATTGAGAGGAAAAATATTCTCATCATGAATGAGAATTTGATTGCTGAATGTATTGCACATGATGTATTTTATACTGCTACTTATTCTGCATTATCTGCCTGCCAATTTCATAAGATCTCTATTGCATTGAACATTTTTTAGAATCGTGTTGTTGAGCTTGAGTGGGAGAATTTAAAATTGCGTGAGAAAATTCAAAACGATGACCATGATAACATGGTCAGGCATTTGTCAAAACTAGAGGTTGTTAATCTTAATTTGCAATTAAAGTGTCAACATTTAGAAGAAAGAATTAAAATCTCAAATGCCAAGACATCTTTGGATGCTCCTGAATTTGATGCATATTTTGAATTAGCCAAACGTGATGAAAAGATTCAAGCTCACACTAACACGATTCGAAAACTGAGGGTTCAAATTTGTCACAACTCGTAATTTCCGGTCATTTTCCAAACCTTGACAATTTACTATTCACAGGTTACTATTCATCATTTACTATTCATCAATCACTATTCATCATTTTTGGGGTCCATTTGATATTTTGAGAAGCGTTCAAAAATTTTACTATTCACTTGACACTATTCATTTCCAGAAGAAATACCACTATTCACGTGCATTACTCATGTCATCGCAAATTTAGTTTACGAGTATTTAGATTCGCGTAACCGTATTGGTTCAGAAGCGAATTCATGCATTATCATTGGGACATCTCATACGGACTAGAAATAGTCTGGATATCATCATTATGACACTTGTATACTATTCTACTCGTAGGATATTTAAATTAGTACTTTTGGTATAATTAACTTTTACGTATAATTATTTCTATATAAACGTTAACAAACGATTAATAATGTGACTAACACGTCCGACACTTCCGACTATGATCCTAATATATTTTTATATTCATTTTAATAATATAAAATTTATATTATTAATTTACCCGGTGTTTTGAAACCAATGGCTACATTTTACGGTCGGAGCTTATTACTCCGTCGGTTTGCGTTATTTCAACACAATAATTATTTTAACACCCAATTCTTTCAAAGAATAATATTTTACAACTTTTACAACTTCGTCGTATTTTATTTCACCTCGGTAACATTTATTTTTTTAGTTAACTCGGTACCCGATAACACCTAATACACAAAAGATCTAACTAATGCATACTAGGGAGACATAAGCTTTAATTAGCCACAAACTTTCCCCCATTTCTCTCCTAAAAACCGGCCACATGCCCCCTAGGACCAAGACTTCAAGATTTTTTTAGACCAAATATATCTATTTCAATCTTTCATTTTTCTTTTATTTCATACATTTCAAAACAAACTAGCAACTTTCTCTTTTCTTTCTCTCTTTGGTGGGGATCGGTTCAAACAAAAACAACAAGAAGAAATCATCATTTTTCAAGAACAAGATAATTACAAGTCATTTATATGATCCTTGTTAAGGTTTTGAAATAAAAATCTCAAGGATAATTAAGTATTTCTCATCAAAAGCTCATTAATCTTTCAAGTAAGTGTATGAAACTTATTTTTATAATTTTACCAAGCTTTTATAATACTCATATGGTTTTCATACAAGATCTTATGCATTTGTTAGCTTATACCACTTCATTTTATAAACTATTAACTTTTATGCCCTAGAAAGTGAATATAGTTAGATCCTTGTTAGATCCACTTGGTTTATGATGTTTAGGAACCCATGACACCCTAAGAAGGTGTATGGAAGGATTAGACTAGTTTTGTGGTGATTGAAAGTGGTTTGGTTGAAGTTGAAACAAGTTGGAAATTAGGAAAATGGTTTTTGAACAAGTAAAAATACATGCTGTCCTATTTTGGTTCACCCAGAAAACTCCGAATTTACACAGTAACTTTTGATAATATTTTTAGAAAATACTTTCAAAAACAAAGCCGTGGGCGAAAGAACGGATTAAAACGAGTTAATAACGAAGGAGATATGATTTTCCGAATTTAACGACGAAAACTATTTTCTGAAAAACTGCATGCTGTTTGACAGTTTTCGACGGGCAAATAGAGGCGTTAAACGTAACCTAGAGGAGCCGAACTATTGAAAATGTATTATTATATACTAAAACGAATCCGTGGATATAAAGAACGAGGAAAATGAGCTTAAAACGACCAAGTTATACACGTTTTAAAATCGTCAAAACTATATATATATATATATATATATATATATATATATATATATATATATATATATATATATATATATATATATATATATATATATATATATAGTCACTACTAGAAATAATATAACTACGTACTAAATGAGATATTTTCTAGATTTCTTATTCAAGGAGTTTATTTTTAACTATCGAAGTACGTACGACTCAAGATTTATTACGCGACTACTAGACATTATTTTAAGGTTTTCAAGACGAGGAATATAACACTAACATTTTTATACGATATACTACGACAAGTTATATACTTCTATATTTGGACTTATTTTCCTAAGTATGGAAACTATTTTAGTTTGACAATAACTAGTATTTCCAAGTTACGAGTGGTATAGGCATCATGTGCACGTGCATTCATTTCATCATGTCATGATCTAAGGAAGATCGTTATTACTCATATTAGGTTGCGGTTAGAGATCGTGCCTCCTTTCAGTGTATCCATTCTTGTCATCGTAGCTATCGCTCCAGGTGAGTCATAGCCCCTACTTTTTCAATTGTTTTGGTAAACTCTTTGGGGGAAAATACATGCTCGTTTTACTTAAACGCATTACTTGTTATACCTGGTTGATTTCTCAAATATTTCCAATGTTATCTAAATATATGTTTGATCACCTGTATTCATTGGTATGTTTGATTTCCTGTATTTCATGGGATTGATTATCCTTGTTTATATGACCTCATAGTCACCAATTGTTCTTATATGCTCATTGTAATATTGTGGTATTTCCCACTTGACTGTGATGTCAAACGTAATATTGTGGTATTCCCCACTTGGCTGTGATGTCAAACGTATTGTGGTATTCCCCACTTGGCTGTGATGTCAAACGTAATATTGTGGTATTCCCCACTTGGCTGTGATGTCAAACGTAATATTGCTGTTTCCCTACTTGATTGACCTATATGTTCATTGTAATATTGTGGTATTCCCCACTTGGCTGTGATGTCAAACGTATTGTGGTATTCCCCACTTGGCTGTGATGTCAAACGTAATATTGCTGTTTCCTTACTTGACTGAATTGCGATGCCTTTGCATCAACCTTATTACGGGTTTTCCTGCTTGACTGATTTATCATATGGCCTCATTGACTGAATTATTTATATAGCCGTTTGCTATATTTATCTGGGATTTTGGATACCAGTATTACTTTTGTTCACGTAGACTTTAACACATTTGGCAGTGGGTTGTAAACACACAGGTTACAAGTCTCTTATGGCGGGACTTGGAACTGAGTGGATTTACGACGCCTTTGCTGGGCGATCATTTCTCTATTGGCATTACTTGTTAAACAAATTCTATGAACTCACCAACCTCGTGTTGACACTTTAGCATGTATTTTCAGGTTTTAAGCAATGGCACGCTACTGGAGGTTTTGGCAGGTTATGGCATGGTCATAGAAGACTCTGATATTCACTTGGGGACCGTTTTAAACTATTTTACGGGCCTACTTCCGTTAAAAATGTAAATTCAACATTTTTGATTAAGCTATTTTATTCTAAATGATTCAAGTGAAAACCCTTTTTGAACTTGTGTTGTAATACCAATTGAGTTACACCCCAGCTACACGTATGCTTCCGCTGGACCCGATCATGGGGGTGTGACAGATTGGTATCAGAGCTTTGGCTATAGCGAACTAAGTGTTTTTAAAACCTAGACTATAGCTACTTTTACGAAAAACTTAACCCTATGACCGTCACGTGCCTGCCTGCCAAGATGATGCCTCACTTGTGGTTTGTTGCTGACTTAGGTGATGAGATTTGTGTCTCATTATCTGATATACTATATTCATTTATCATGGTTGATTACTATAATTGTCTTTCATATAAGCATGTTCACGTATCATATATGTCACCCTGTTATGTTTCTCCTGGCATAGTTTCATCATTCGACCTCGAGTTTGGTCACTTGCTTTTGTCTTTTAGAACGCCTTGGTATTTGTGAAGGACATAGTCTTAGTATAACTGAGCTGAGTATTTCAAAATTCATGGAACCTCGGTGGGATATAGACTGGTCATCTATATTCGACCCGGGATAGTGAGATATAGGTTGACCACCTATGTCTGACTCAGAGATGAATTTTGCAAGACTGAGAATGGTTATAATAAAATTTTGTCTGGATTAAATTCTCTACCCAATTTCCAAATGCTTCATTCATGTGTGCGTACTTACTTTCATCACAATCTCGTTATGTCGCAGCTGTCACAGTCTTTTCCCTTCTCACCATTATTATCATTCCTCTTCCCTATATATATCAGGAATTAGCTTACACTCTATAGATTCATATGTCACCTATCACTCAATACTACCAATATTGATAAGTGGATATTATCAATGACCTCCCTAGGAAATGCTTCCCATACCATATATAAAGAGGATCCCTAGGTACATTATGACCATTTAAAACTCAACAGAAATCCCAGGATATCACAAAACCACTCGAGCCACGTCAACGTGTCATATCGCAACATCAACCTTTCATTCTATAATAACCCTCTCTCGAACATCTACTACTAGGAAACGTCTTAATTATGTCTCACCCTTCTTTCTCGTTTTGAAGAGCTATGCCGCCAAGGAAAGTTAAAGCTACTCCAACTATGACACCTGTTGCTATTCGGAAATTGGTTAAGGATAGTATAGCTGAAGCTCTAGAGATCGAGAGAGCTGAGGTAGCTGCAAGGACTGCTGAAGCCACTTTACAGACAGGGACAGATGGACAATCCGATAATAGGCGTGAATGTACTTGGAAAAATTTTAAGATTAGCGATCCCATCAAGTTTAAGGGCACTGAAGGAGCGGTTGCTTTGATTCGCTGGTTCGAAAAGACTGAGAATGTGTTCCTTATGTGCAACTGTCCTGATGGCAGCAAGGTAAAATTCGCTACTGGTATGCTTTTGGATGAAGCTATGTCATGGTGGAATTCTCATGCTCAACCGATTGGTATGGAAAATGCCTACAAGCTCACCTGGGAGCAATTCAAGAAATTGATGACTGATAAGTTTTGCCCTCGTACTGAGGTGCAGAAGTTGGAAACAGAGTTTTATAAGCTAGTGACAGTAGGTAATGATATCGAGGCATATATCCGAAGGTTTCAGGAGTTGGCTGTGCTATGTCCAACTATGGTTTCAGATAACGAAAAGCTGCTAGAAAATTTCATCGGTGGACTACCGCGCAACATCAGTGGGAACGTAATTGCTTCTAAATCAGACACGCTGGAGGAAGCTATCAGAATGTCTCAAAAGCTTATGGCTCAAGTAAAGAAGCAAGAAACTACTGTCAACAACAGCAACGAAAACAAGAGGAAAAGGAACGACAACCAAGGAGACGATCAAGTATGGCAACCAAACAAAGGACAACAAGTGTTTAGAGCTTATGCTGCAGGACCAAGCACAAAGAAAAGATATACTGGAAATTTACCTTACTGCAACATGTGTAATCTGCATCACTTATATCATTGCAGTGGACTATGTGGAATATGTAAGAAGCGGGGTCATCTGACTAAGGACTGTAGGAAACCCACAAATTAGAGGATTCCAGGAAGTTGCTTCAAATGTGGAAACTTAGGGCATCTCAGAAAGGACTGCCCGGAGCTAAAGAACAAGAAAACCAAAGCCTTAACTCTCTAGTGTTGTATTTCCTTTGTGTTTAAATTCTACGTTCTATCGTATAAGTTTCATGTACTATTAACAAATTCCGATCTAATGAATATTCTATCTTATATCACCGCAAACTCCTAGCGATTTCATTAAGATTCCTTTGGAACTACACCACCTATCATCTGCAGACCAATGGTCAGGATTAGAGAACGATTCAAACATAGGGAGATATGCTCAGAGCATGAGTGGTTGACTCTAGAAATGGTTGGATTAACCATTTGCCATAAATCAGATTCCTTTATAACCATAGTTACTACACGAGCTTAGAGACTACACCATTTGAAGCACTCTATGGTCGAAGTGCCAACATCCAAGGACGGATCGAAATTCGGAAAAAGCCAAACTCACTAGTTCAGTAGGCATTCATGAAATAACCAGGAATTTCCTACAAATCAAGAATCAGTTACAAGTTTGATAAGTTGTAAACCCATAGAATTTCAAGTTAATGGCAGGATTATGTTGAAAGTTCTGCCTAGGAAAGGCATGATACCATTAAGAAAAATTTGAGAAGATAAACCCGAGATACATTGGACCATTCAATATTTCAGACAGTATGGGCCTAGTGGCCTAAAGACTTGAACTCCCATTAGAGCTCAGTAGCTTACACGATACATATCATCATCTTTTCGCCAATACCTCTCTAGAGACCAACAAAAACTGAACTTCGGGACGAAGTTCCTGTTAGAAGGGAAGACTGTCACAACTCGTAATTTCCGGTCATTTTCCAAACCTTGACAAATTTACTATTCACATGTTACTATTCATCATTTACTATTCATCGATCACTATTCATCGTTTTTGGGGTCCATTTGATATTTTGAGAAGCGTTCAAAAATTTTACTATTCACTTGACACTATTCATTTCCGGAAGAAATACCACTATTCACGTGCATTACTCATGTCATCGCAAATTTAGTTTACGAGTATTTAGATTCGCGTAACCGTATTGGTTCAGAAGCGAATTCATGCATTATCATTGGGACATCTCATACGGACTAGAAATAGTCTGGATATCATCATTATGACACTTGTATACTATTCCACTCGTAGGATATTTAAATTAGTACTTTTGGTATAATTAACTTTTACGTATAATTATTTCTATATAAACGTTAACAAACGATTAATAATGTGACTAACACGTTCGACACTTCCGACTATGATCCTAATATATTTTTATATTCATTTTAATAATATAAAATTTATATTATTAATTTACCCGGTGTTTTGAAACCAATGGCTACATTTTACGGTCGGAGCTTATTACTCCGTCGGTTTGCGTTATTTCAACACAATAATTATTTTAACACCCAATTCTTTCAAAGAATAATATTTTACAACTTTTACAACTTCGTCGTATTTTATTTCACCTCGGTAACATTTATTTTTTTAGTTAACTCGGTACCCGATAACACCTAATACACAAAAGATCTAACTAATGCATACTAGGGAGACATAAGCTTTAATTAGCCACAAACTTTCCCCCATTTCTCTCCTAAAAACCGGCCACATGCCCCCTAGGACCAAGACTTCAAGATTTTTTTAGACCAAATATATCTATTTCAATCTTTCATTTTTCTTTCATTTCATACATTTCAAAACAAACTAGCAACTTTCTCTTTTCTTTCTCTCTTTGGTGGGGATCAGTTCAAACAAAAACAACAAGAAGAAATCATCATTTTTCAAGAACAAGATAATTACAAGTCATTTATATGATCCTTGTTAAGGTTTTGAAATAAAAATCTCAAGGATAATTAAGTATTTCTCATCAAAAGCTCATTAATCTTTCAAGTAAGTGTATAAAACTTATTTTTATAATTTTACCAAGCTTTTATAATACTCATACGGTTTTCATACAAGATCTTATGCATTTGTTAGCTTATACCACTTCATTTTATAAACTATTAACTTTTATGCCCTAGAAAGTGAATATAGTTAGATCCTTGTTAGATCCACTTGGTTTGTGATATTTAGGAACCCATGACACCCTAAGAAGGTGTATGGAAGGATTAGACTAGTTTTGTGGTGATTGAAAGTGGTTTGGTTGAAGTTGAAACAAGTTGGAAATTAGGAAAATGGTTTTTGAACAAGTAAAAATACATGCTGTCCTATTTTGGTTCACCCAGAAAACTTCGAATTTACACAGTAACTTTTGATAATATTTTTAGAAAATACTTTCAAAAACAAAGCCGTGGGCGAAAGAACGGATTAAAACGAGTTAATAACGAAGGAGATATGATTTTCCGAATTTAACGACGAAAACTATTTTCTGAAAAACTGCATGCTGTTTGACAGTTTTCGACGGGCAAATAGAGGCGTTAAACGTAACCTAGAGGAGCCGAACTATTGAAAATGTATTATTATATACTAAAACGAATCCGTGGATATAAAGAACGAGGAAAATGAGCTTAAAACGACCAAGTTATACACGTTTTAAAATCGTCAAAACTATATATATATATATATATATATATATATATATATATATATATATATATATATATATATATATATATATATATATAGTCACTACTAGAAATTATATAACTACGTACTAAATGAGATATTTTCTAGATTTCTTATTCAAGGAGTTTATTTTTAACTATCGAAGTACGTACGACTCAAAGTTTATTACGCGACTACTAGACATTATTTTAAGGTTTTCAAGACGAGGAATATAACACTAACATTTTTATACGATATACTACGACAAGTTATATACTTCTATATTTGGACTTATTTTCCTAAGTATGGAAACTATTTTAGTTTGACAATAACTAGTATTTCCAAGTTACGAGTGGTATAGGCATCATGTGCACGTGCATTCATTTCATCATGTCATGATCTAAGGAAGATCGTTATTACTCAGATTAGGTTGCGGTTAGAGATCGTGCCTCCTTTCAGTGTATCCATTCTTGTCATCGTAGCTATCGCTCCAGGTGTCACACCCCCAAAATACCTGAATGGCAGCGGAATGGAATACCTGGGAGTGACTGTCATAGCACCATAGTTTACCGTTATATTGAACGACCTAAAGTGTCGTTTAGAAAATACAGCGTTTGATCATCAAATCATTCAGAGTTTACAAAGCTTAGGTCCCAAAAGAGTTTGCCAAAATAGTTAAAATAAGTTCAACAAGATCAAACGTTTCATAAGTGCAGAAAATATAGTGAGACGCGTCGACTCCGCGACTCCATGAAGGTCCAAATGTATGCAACATGAGCTACCTTAATAACCTGAGAAATACATTGCGAAAACGGTCAACATAAAGTTGGTGAATAATCATAGGTTTATAAGTTAAATCGTATGTACAATAAGCCACAAGTATAAAGTAAAGTACTAAAATGTCAAAAAAGCTACATTGTCTCTTAAGCTCATGGCACCGAAGCTCGACGTACTAAAATTGGCCCCAAAGGAGTGTTTATCAGGCACTCGTACTATAATTAGACATGAAATGCATTCGTTTTCCTTATGGAGCAACCCAAACACGAATGGAGGAGTCACCCTCGATAGATCTATCCACTCACTCTCGCTTGGCAATATAATTAACGGTCCATGATAATAAAGGGGACTTGAAGTGATAGTACTACCAACTTAAGCAATGTATGGAATTTAATACTTGGGCATGTACAAAAATAATATAATTGTGCAATGTATTCTCCCCCGTGGGATTTAAAATCAAATAAGTACTAAAAACGGGGCTATGAGAACTCACCTCGAAAGGATGGTACAACGATGGTACAATGATGTAAAAGTAGTCGGGACAATGAGGCGCGAACACTAGCCGCAACCTAAATGAATAATCGCGATCTAATTTAGATCAAGCCATAATGAAATGAATGCACATGCACATGATACCCATACCACTCGTAATTTGGAAATACTAGTTATCATCATAGTAAAATAGTTTCCATACTTAGGAAGATAGTCCATATATAGAAGTATATAACTTGTCATATTAACTCGTACGAAAAAGTTAGCGTTATAATCCTTATATTGAAAACCTTGAAATACGTCGTTAAGTCGTATAAGTATTCCCTTGGATCATACGTATTCGTTTGATAAGAAAATAGTCCTTAGTAATATTTTCTAGAAAATATACCGTTTAGTGCGTACGTTATTATTTTTATTTGTGACCAAAAATATATCCATAGTTTGACGATGTTAGAATGGTCATAACTTTGTCGTTTTAGGCTCGTTTTCCTTGTTCTTTATGTCCACGGATTCGTCTTTGTATATACTAGTATATTTTAGATAACTCGGCTCTTTTAGGTTACGTTTAAGGCCTCAAAATACCCATCGTATTCTGCCCAACAGCAAGCAGTTTTCTGGAAAAGTAGTTTTCGTCGTTAAGTTTGCAAAAATCATAACTCCTTCGTTATAAGCTTGTTTTAGTCCATTCTTTCGCCTAAAGCTTCGTTTTTGAATGTATTTTCTAAATCTTTGGTCAAAACTTAGCCCCCATTTACTGATTTTCCCACGAATTTAAAATAGGGACAGTAGGTATATCAAAAGTTTCAAAAACCATTTTCAAGTCTCTAAACTAGTTCCATCCTCCATCAAACCACTTTCAAACACCACAAGGCTAATCTAATCCTACCATACACCTTCTTAGGGTGTCATGGGTCCTTAAACATCATCAATCCACTAGGTCTAACAAGGGTTTCATATGTTTCCATTTCTAGGACTTCAAAGTTAATATATACAAAAATGAAGTGGTACAAAATGATGCATGTAAAAGATCTTGTAAGAAAATCATATGAACATAATAATAACTTGTAAAAATCATAAAAATGAGTTTGTATACTTACTTGGTGGTTTAGAGAGTTTAGATGATAAAAAGCTTACTAATCCTTGAGTTTTTATTTCAAAACTCTAACAAGGATGATTATACTAACTAGTTTGTAATATGATCTTGTAAAATTTACCCTCCTTGCTCCTTGTTTACCCCAAATCGAACCAAACACAAGAGAAAATGAAGAGAAAAGTTGCTAGTTGTAAGTAAAAGTGATTTTTATGTGATAAATGTGAGAAAAAGTTTAATATATACTAGAGACATAAGTTAGGTGTACCATTAAGAGTGTTGGTGAGTTATTAAAGCTTGAAGACTTTTAGGGGGGGGGGGGGGGGTTGGCCGGTTTTAGGGAGGGAAATGGGGGGATATGTTTGGTGATTAATTAGTAAAATTAGTGTTAGTAGTAAAGTGTAGTTAGGTTAGGTTTAGGTTTAAGGTTTAATCGGGTACCGGGTTTGTTAAAAATAAGTTTTGTTGAAGTTATTCGGGACGTAATAAAGTTATAAAAGTTGTAAAAATAAGTCGGGTACAAGTACGGAGAGTTAGGGTGATTATCGTTTAATTTTGGTGAAAACCGGCGTTATTAAGTTAAACGTACGATACGTAATGGTTAAATTTCCAAAATACTGGGTAATTGAATATTATAGTTTTTATATTATAGAAATGAGTATAAAAATGTATTGGGATCATAGTCGGGAGTGTCGGACATGTTAGACATATTTATAGTTCGCGTATTAGCGTTTATTTAAAATAAACGTACGTAAATCGTTAATCGTACCAAAAGTATAAATTTAATTATCCTACGAGTGGAATAGTATGCAAGTGCCGTAATAATGATATGTCGACTATTTCTAGTCCGTATGAAATGTCCCTGACAATAATGCATGAATTCGCTCCTGAACCAATACGGTTACGCGAATTTGAACACTCGTAAACAAAATTTACGATGACATGAATAATGCACGTGAATAGTGGTTTTCTCTCGGAAATGAATAGTGTCAAGTGAATAGTAAAATTTCTGAATATGTCTCGGAATGTCAAATTGACCTCAAAAACGATGAATAGTGATCGATGAATAGTAAATGATGAATAGTAACTTGTGAATAGTAAATTGTCGAGGTTTGGAAAATGACCGGAAATTACGAGGTGTGACAGTCTTCCCTTCTAACAGGAACTTCGTCCCGAAGTTCAGTTTTGGTTGGTCTCTGAAGTATATTTGGTCAAAAGACGTGGATACTTGAGTTGCATTCGGTCCTCTCGTTCCCAAGTAAATTCGGGTCCTTTTCAAGAATTCCAGCGAACTTTCACGTTAGGAATTTGACTTTGCTTCAACCGTTCGACCTCATGGTCCATGCTTTCTACTGGTTCTCTTACCAAGTTTACGTTTGTCTCAGGGTTGGATCCTTTTCCCAATGGGATTATGATTGACTAATCTGAAAGTCATTTCCTGGATTCAAATAGGTGAAACATAGTTGTGTAATCCGGCTATTCTTTAACAAGGCTCAAGTCTGAAGGCTACTAGGCCTACTCTGTCTGAATTAATACATGGTCCAGTGTATATCGGTTTTAACTTTCCAAATCTTTCCGAATAATATCATGCCTTTCCTAGGCAGAACTTTCAACGTAATCTGGCTACCAACTTGAGGTTTTAATGGTTTACAATTTTATAGAATTTGTAATTGATTCTCGACTTGTAGGAAAATTCTGGTTATTTCATGAATGCTTACTGGAATAGTGAGTTTGGCTTTTTCCGAGTTCGGTTCGTCAATAGATGATCAGTGCTTCTTCAGGTTTATAATGTAATATGGGTAATATATGTTGCTGAACTCTGTCAGAACTCAAATCTTATATTTCAGCTGGTCGATTCTAACATGAATCTGAAATGGTCCAATATACTTAAAAGTTCAATCTCTCGTGTTACCAAAATCGTATCATGCCTCTCCAAGGCAAAGCTTTCAATTTAGTTCGTTCTTTCACGTGAATCTAGTAAATTTGCTTGTTCAAGGATACCCAATCCGTATGATGTGCGTCATGTACCAACATAACTCCTACCAGTTTCTCGTTGCTTGTAACCGATTCTTGACTTGTGAAATTTTCTTTGTTGTTCCATGGTTTAGTTCTATACCAGTGAATTTTTAACTTTCCGATTTCAGTTTGTAAACGGGTAATTGGTACTTCGACCATAAAGTGCCTCAAATGGTGTAGTCTCTATGCTCGCGCGATAACTATGGTTGTAAAAGAATCCAATTTATGGTAAATGGTTAGTCCAACCATTTCTAGAGTCAATCACTCATACTCTGAGTATAACTTTCCTATGTTTGAATCGTTCTCTCGTTATGACCATCGATCTGAGGATGATAGGCGGTGTTCACATCTTTATGAGGTTCCGAAGGAAATCTTAAAATGATTGCTAGAAGTCCAAGGTGATTCAATCACCTTTATCAGGAATAATTGAAACGGTACGATAAATCTTGTGACTAATTCCACAACGTTACGTCTCTCGAACACGGCGTTATACGAAGAAGATAAAATACGGCTAACAACATTTGATTCTTTGGGTTTTGGTCTAATGGATTGCTAAGACATGTGTCATTCTTTGCCTACTGTGCTTGGTCTCCATTACTGACGTTTGTAATCGTTCTATGATGTTCCTCCTAATTTCCTTCATCACCTATTCCAATATTCCTTATTGTCAAGTCACAAAGCCCTAAATGCACAAGCGATATAGCATGGTGATTTGTTTCCAAATTTATCTCGCGATTTTCGAGTTTTTTTTTTTTTTGGTCGAAATCTTTTTCTGAATAAACAATTTTAGAAAATGGAACAAATGGTATACTCAATATTAGCTTTATTGATGATTCAAAATTTAATAGTTATGAAATGTGACGCGGTTTTCAAACATGTTGTGAATAGAACTATTTACCAAAGTTTGATGTTTAAACATTTCTCATTGTATAATGGTTCAAGTAAATACTGGCTAAAAAGGGTCGTATTTATTCAAAATAGGCAATTCAAAATTATTTTCCACGAGATATGTGATTTGTATGGACAAAATTTTGAAATCCACTTCATTTAAAAGTAAAAATACTAGCAAGGATAAAATGGTAGGATCGGAAATATTCGCATAAATGCATAGGTGTCTAACCTTCGGTTCCTGACATTAGAAAATGCCTATTGGCGATTATTCGACAAAACTACAAGTCTAGGTATCCAACCAACTTAAGTCCTGAGATGGTTTATCGTTGAAATTGTTATCATGTTGGCAATATGAGGGTTTCAATTGATACCATGTCGATGAATTTCCGTATTGTCTTCACATGTAGCTGGGGAGATATTCTTGAGTCTGATGCCTTTCTCGATGTATAGGTGAGGTTATCCAGAAGTTCTAAAGAACATAATGCTTTAGGGGAATCTATATCGATATCCATAATTCGAATCAATCATTCTTGTCGTAAACTCACTGCAGGGAAGTTTGCGTATGGGTGAGACCATGTTAACTCAAACACTTTACAGTATCGGTTAGGAGGCTTGGTTTATTCCCATGGTGTTGCTTAGCGTACCTTCACAATGTGTTTGATCCTGTAGATCAGTCTAACTAGTACCCTTGAATAATAAATTGGACAACTAAGTCAGAGATGGTGGGTCGGATGGTCCAGTGGCATCTTAGAACTGTTATTGAGCTATAAATTGCCTTGGTGTATACTTCTATTCTAGGTTAGTAGTTTTCGTAACCCTTTTATTGTTTTTCTTGTATCGAGGAATCCTCCTAGTACTTAATATGGGAAGTCTCTCCCAAAGAAGTCAATGGAAAGTCTAACTTAATGACTAAGCGTGTGACAGGTGGGGTAAGTATCCAGAGAAAATTTGTCATAAAGAAATATTCATAAAAGAGTTTATTTGTTTAAAACGCTTTTGGATGAAGATTGTTATTAACAATACTTTATAAAGTAACTATTTCCTTCATGGCATAATCTTTCCTGAAGTATACATAGGTGATCAGGCTATGTATAGTTGAGGACTAATGATGCGATGCTTGATTTAATCAAAATAATATTATTTTTCTCAAAAGCTTTAGATGGTGTTCAACGTTTTGTTTCGAAGAATGGTATTCTAGTCATTTCCTTTCAAAGCAATATAAAAATTGTTTCACGTAATAATAGTAAATATTTGGCGTAATATCGGAAAAATCAGTTTATAGTACGGTAACAAAACGACTTATTTTAGAAATTCGGTAAAAACAATTTCCCCATAAGGTAGTAAAATAGTTTGAAATAAAACTCGTTGAATGGTTTATTGGATACATGGGTAAATACTATGGATTGGTAATAATCTACTAATCCGTCAATTACGAAATCGGTCAAATCCTTAATAAAACAATGGCATAATGTTACGAAACGATTGAAAATTGAACGATTGGGATAGAAAGCGGAGTAAACGAAGGTTATGGTTATCATAGAGGTAACAAAAGATAGTCATTACATTGGATAGGAAAGTGCTTAATACAACTAGGTTACATCAACGTACTTATGGAAAGTACCAAAAGAAAGTACAACCCTAGAGGGCTCGAACTATGGTTTTAAAACATGAACTGCCTCCTCCAGTTCCGGTCTCTCAACACCGGGCATTCACTCTTGAAGTGTCCCACTACTCCACATTCACGGCAGATTACCGTGAGTTCCTGATGCTTTGCGAGGGTGGGAGTCTTGCAATCCTTGGCTTTGTGTCCGATCTTCTTACAGTTGCCACATGGTTCCGGGCAACGTCCTTTGTGATGAAACTGACACCTGTTGCACTCGGGTAATTTACCTACATATCCTTTATTTTGGCTTGACCCAGCAGTAAAGGTCTCCACCACTTGTTGTATCTTAAATGGTCGTTGAGTAGCATTAGCATCCTGATTACCGATCTCTTTTCTCTTGTTGTTATTATTGTCTCCCGATGTCTTGTCGCGAACTATGAGTTCCTTTGTTTCGATTGCCATCTGGATAGCTTCAGACATGGTATTGGGTTCACATGCGATGACCATCCTACGAATTTCAGGAGGTAGTCCTCCTACGTACCTTTCAAGTCTCTTGCTTTCCGGTTCATCCATTGCAGAGCCTAGTCGAGCAAAATCATAAAAATAAGCAGTATACTTGACAACGTCATTTCCTTCCATGGTAAGGTTTAGTGTTTCTTGTTCAATTGCTTGTAATTCGCTTTTCACACAGAACTTCAAACTCATCATCCTTTTTAGTTTCTCCCAAGAGTGTGAGTAAGCAGCATCAACTCCTACTACCTGGACATACTTAGTCCACCATTTCTGGGCATGCTTCTGAAAAGTGCAAGTGGCGAACTTAACTTTGTCTTCCTTACGGCAGTCACCACTTTGAAAGATTGTTTCTAATTCTTCGAACCATTTGAGAAATTCTTTTGTGTCTACATTTCCGCTAAAGAAGGGGGGATTACAACCCATAAATTCCTCGTGAGTAAGTTCCTTGGTGGGGGCGGTAGTTGCGTTCCTGGCAATGAATTGTCCAACAGCGGCTTGCGTCATGCTTGGAGTGGTTTGCTTAAATCTATTTCCATCAAATCATGAGAGTCCATGAGGATCTATAGGTAATAAAATCATCATATTCATAACACATGAATATAATACATGAAGGTTTCGGTCAATATGGACCAATCTCATAGATAGCACAACCATTCCCTTATAGTAGAGTCAATACTTGGTGATTCCGTTTGTTCACCAATCAAAATACTACAAATTTCTTCGAACTATGCCACACCTCTCGTGGCTAGGGTAATAGTAAAAGCTAGTAAAGATATAAGTCTAGTCTAAAGACTTCCTGTAGTCCTTCTAGGTGAAATCAGGTTTATGGCATCATAAGGTCGAGATAGTCCTGAAGTAGTGTCTGAAGTTGTGCATCGATCAAGTCCTAGATAGTGTAGATTCTAATCCATTCTTGAGGAACCTGCAGATGTTCCTGTTGAGTCCGTAATCTTGGTATTATCCACAAGGTGTTATCTAATTCGTGGCAAGTGGAAATGGAAAAGGGAAATGACAATAATGGTATTCCAAAGGATGAGGATAACATTGATGACAATGAGATCCTAGTGATGAGTTAGGAGATAATGGTGATAATAGTTAATGGGATACTACCCTCTTTCGCGCTCTCTTGCGATATCCAAGAGGTAAAGTTGAAGTACGCACTATGGGACGACCAATAGTGTAATAAGTAACCAACGGTGGTGGTAGTACCTAAGTAGTAAGCGTCCTACTAGTGAAGGAAATAAGACATGCTATCTCCCTTGTAATAAGCATCCAAATAAGTCCATTAAAATTAAGTCTGAATACTCTACCAAACGGCATTCTATGTATAGGCTGAATGATAGGAAAACCTTATTCCTATAACAAATCAATAGTGCTAACGATGGTATACGTGCAACTGGTGGTATAATGGTAGTGGAAGATGACAAGGCATCTTCAATGTCGGAATCCGACGAAAGGATAACGGCGTGGGTATCTGAAGACATGTCACTTGTGAACCAGGTCAATATAATCATATATATATATGAGTATAGGTATGAATAACTTGCACAGTGTGTGCGTAAAACAACATGTATAATGAATATGCACCTATGATGAAAAGATGAGATGCTATGATGATGTGGTTATAGTCTAGGGTCCAAGATACATCCTAGTTCGCTATAACCTTAGCTCTGATGCCAATCTGTCACACCCCCAAAATACCTGAATGGCAGCGGAATGGAATACCTGGGAGTGACTGTCATAGCACCATAGTTTACCGTTATATTGAACGACCTAAAGTGTCGTTTAGAAAATACAGCGTTTGATCATCAAATCATTCAGAGTTTACAAAGCTTAGGTCCCAAAAGAGTTTGCCAAAATAGTTAAAATAAGTTCAACAAGATCAAACGTTTCATAAGTGCAGAAAATATAGTGAGACGCGTCGACTCCGCGACTCCATGAAGGTCCAAATGTATGCAACATGAGCTACCTTAATAACCTGAGAAATACATTGCGAAAACGGTCAACATAAAGTTGGTGAATAATCATAGGTTTATAAGTTAAATCGTATGTACAATAAGCCACAAGTATAAAGTAAAGTACTAAAATGTCAAAAAAGCTACATTGTCTCTTAAGCTCATGGCACCGAAGCTCGACGTACTAAAATTGGCCCCAAAGGAGTGTTTATCAGGCACTCGTACTATAATTAGACATGAAATGCATTCGTTTTCCTTATGGAGCAACCCAAACACGAATGGAGGAGTCACCCTCGATAGATCTATCCACTCACTCTCGCTTGGCAATATAATTAACGGTCCATGATAATAAAGGGGACTTGAAGTGATAGTACTACCAACTTAAGCAATGTATGGAATTTAATACTTGGGCATGTACAAAAATAATATAATTGTGCAATGTATTCTCCCCCGTGGGATTTAAAATCAAATAAGTACTAAAAACGGGGCTATGAGAACTCACCTCGAAAGGATGGTACAACGATGGTACAATGATGTAAAAGTAGTCGGGACAATGAGGCGCGAACACTAGCCGCAACCTAAATGAATAATCGCGATCTAATTTAGATCAAGCCATAATGAAATGAATGCACATGCACATGATACCCATACCACTCGTAATTTGGAAATACTAGTTATCATCATAGTAAAATAGTTTCCATACTTAGGAAGATAGTCCATATATAGAAGTATATAACTTGTCATATTAACTCGTACGAAAAAGTTAGCGTTATAATCCTTATATTGAAAACCTTGAAATACGTCGTTAAGTCGTATAAGTATTCCCTTGGATCATACGTATTCGTTTGATAAGAAAATAGTCCTTAGTAATATTTTCTAGAAAATATACCGTTTAGTGCGTACGTTATTATTTTTATTTGTGACCAAAAATATATCCATAGTTTGACGATGTTAGAATGGTCATAACTTTGTCGTTTTAGGCTCGTTTTCCTTGTTCTTTATGTCCACGGATTCGTCTTTGTATATACTAGTATATTTTAGATAACTCGGCTCTTTTAGGTTACGTTTAAGGCCTCAAAATACCCATCGTATTCTGCCCAACAGCAAGCAGTTTTCTGGAAAAGTAGTTTTCGTCGTTAAGTTTGCAAAAATCATAACTCCTTCGTTATAAGCTTGTTTTAGTCCATTCTTTCGCCTAAAGCTTCGTTTTTGAATGTATTTTCTAAATCTTTGGTCAAAACTTAGCCCCCATTTACTGATTTTCCCACGAATTTAAAATAGGGACAGTAGGTATATCAAAAGTTTCAAAAACCATTTTCAAGTCTCTAAACTAGTTCCATCCTCCATCAAACCACTTTCAAACACCACAAGGCTAATCTAATCCTACCATACACCTTCTTAGGGTGTCATGGGTCCTTAAACATCATCAATCCACTAGGTCTAACAAGGGTTTCATATGTTTCCATTTCTAGGACTTCAAAGTTAATATATACAAAAATGAAGTGGTACAAAATGATGCATGTAAAAGATCTTGTAAGAAAATCATATGAACATAATAATAACTTGTAAAAATCATAAAAATGAGTTTGTATACTTACTTGGTGGTTTAGAGAGTTTAGATGATAAAAAGCTTACTAATCCTTGAGTTTTTATTTCAAAACTCTAACAAGGATGATTATACTAACTAGTTTGTAATATGATCTTGTAAAATTTACCCTCCTTGCTCCTTGTTTACCCCAAATCGAACCAAACACAAGAGAAAATGAAGAGAAAAGTTGCTAGTTGTAAGTAAAAGTGATTTTTATGTGATAAATGTGAGAAAAAGTTTAATATATACTAGAGACATAAGTTAGGTGTACCATTAAGAGTGTTGGTGAGTTATTAAAGCTTGAAGACTTTTAGGGGGGGGGGGTTGGCCGGTTTTAGGGAGGGAAATGGGGGGATATGTTTGGTGATTAATTAGTAAAATTAGTGTTAGTAGTAAAGTGTAGTTAGGTTAGGTTTAGGTTTAAGGTTTAATCGGGTACCGGGTTTGTTAAAAATAAGTTTTGTTGAAGTTATTCGGGACGTAATAAAGTTATAAAAGTTGTAAAAATAAGTCGGGTACAAGTACGGAGAGTTAGGGTGATTATCGTTTAATTTTGGTGAAAACCGGCGTTATTAAGTTAAACGTACGATACGTAATGGTTAAATTTCCAAAATACTGGGTAATTGAATATTATAGTTTTTATATTATAGAAATGAGTATAAAAATGTATTGGGATCATAGTCGGGAGTGTCGGACATGTTAGACATATTTATAGTTCGCGTATTAGCGTTTATTTAAAATAAACGTACGTAAATCGTTAATCGTACCAAAAGTATAAATTTAATTATCCTACGAGTGGAATAGTATGCAAGTGCCGTAATAATGATATGTCGACTATTTCTAGTCCGTATGAAATGTCCCTGACAATAATGCATGAATTCGCTCCTGAACCAATACGGTTACGCGAATTTGAACACTCGTAAACAAAATTTACGATGACATGAATAATGCACGTGAATAGTGGTTTTCTCTCGGAAATGAATAGTGTCAAGTGAATAGTAAAATTTCTGAATATGTCTCGGAATGTCAAATTGACCTCAAAAACGATGAATAGTGATCGATGAATAGTAAATGATGAATAGTAACTTGTGAATAGTAAATTGTCGAGGTTTGGAAAATGACCGGAAATTACGAGGTGTGACAGTCTTCCCTTCTAACAGGAACTTCGTCCCGAAGTTCAGTTTTGGTTGGTCTCTGAAGTATATTTGGTCAAAAGACGTGGATACTTGAGTTGCATTCGGTCCTCTCGTTCCCAAGTAAATTCGGGTCCTTTTCAAGAATTCCAGCGAACTTTCACGTTAGGAATTTGACTTTGCTTCAACCGTTCGACCTCATGGTCCATGCTTTCTACTGGTTCTCTTACCAAGTTTACGTTTGTCTCAGGGTTGGATCCTTTTCCCAATGGGATTATGATTGACTAATCTGAAAGTCATTTCCTGGATTCAAATAGGTGAACATAGTTGTGTAATCCGGCTATTCTTTAACAAGGCTCAAGTCTGAAGGCTACTAGGCCTACTCTGTCTGAATTAATACATGGTCCAGTGTATATCGGTTTTAACTTTCCAAATCTTTCCGAATAATATCATGCCTTTCCTAGGCAGAACTTTCAACGTAATCTGGCTACCAACTTGAGGTTTTAATGGTTTACAATTTTATAGAATTTGTAATTGATTCTCGACTTGTAGGAAAATTCTGGTTATTTCATGAATGCTTACTGGAATAGTGAGTTTGGCTTTTTCCGAGTTCGGTTCGTCAATAGATGATCAGTGCTTCTTCAGGTTTATAATGTAATATGGGTAATATATGTTGCTGAACTCTGTCAGAACTCAAATCTTATATTTCAGCTGGTCGATTCTAACATGAATCTGAAATGGTCCAATATACTTAAAAGTTCAATCTCTCGTGTTACCAAAATCGTATCATGCCTCTCCAAGGCAAAGCTTTCAATTTAGTTCGTTCTTTCACGTGAATCTAGTAAATTTGCTTGTTCAAGGATACCCAATCCGTATGATGTGCGTCATGTACCAACATAACTCCTACCAGTTTCTCGTTGCTTGTAACCGATTCTTGACTTGTGAAATTTTCTTTGTTGTTCCATGGTTTAGTTCTATACCAGTGAATTTTTAACTTTCCGATTTCAGTTTGTAAACGGGTAATTGGTACTTCGACCATAAAGTGCCTCAAATGGTGTAGTCTCTATGCTCGCGCGATAACTATGGTTGTAAAAGAATCCAATTTATGGTAAATGGTTAGTCCAACCATTTCTAGAGTCAATCACTCATACTCTGAGTATAACTTTCCTATGTTTGAATCGTTCTCTCGTTATGACCATCGATCTGAGGATGATAGGCGGTGTTCACATCTTTATGAGGTTCCGAAGGAAATCTTAAAATGATTGCTAGAAGTCCAAGGTGATTCAATCACCTTTATCAGGAATAATTGAAACGGTACGATAAATCTTGTGACTAATTCCACAACGTTACGTCTCTCGAACACGGCGTTATACGAAGAAGATAAAATACGGCTAACAACATTTGATTCTTTGGGTTTTGGTCTAATGGATTGCTAAGACATGTGTCATTCTTTGCCTACTGTGCTTGGTCTCCATTACTGACGTTTGTAATCGTTCTATGATGTTCCTCCTAATTTCCTTCATCACCTATTCCAATATTCCTTATTGTCAAGTCACAAAGCCCTAAATGCACAAGCGATATAGCATGGTGATTTGTTTCCAAATTTATCTCGCGATTTTCGAGTTTTTTTTTTTTTTGGTCGAAATCTTTTTCTGAATAAACAATTTTAGAAAATGGAACAAATGGTATACTCAATATTAGCTTTATTGATGATTCAAAATTTAATAGTTATGAAATGTGACGCGGTTTTCAAACATGTTGTGAATAGAACTATTTACCAAAGTTTGATGTTTAAACATTTCTCATTGTATAATGGTTCAAGTAAATACTGGCTAAAAAGGGTCGTATTTATTCAAAATAGGCAATTCAAAATTATTTTCCACGAGATATGTGATTTGTATGGACAAAATTTTGAAATCCACTTCATTTAAAAGTAAAAATACTAGCAAGGATAAAATGGTAGGATCGGAAATATTCGCATAAATGCATAGGTGTCTAACCTTCGGTTCCTGACATTAGAAAATGCCTATTGGCGATTATTCGACAAAACTACAAGTCTAGGTATCCAACCAACTTAAGTCCTGAGATGGTTTATCGTTGAAATTGTTATCATGTTGGCAATATGAGGGTTTCAATTGATACCATGTCGATGAATTTCCGTATTGTCTTCACATGTAGCTGGGGAGATATTCTTGAGTCTGATGCCTTTCTCGATGTATAGGTGAGGTTATCCAGAAGTTCTAAAGAACATAATGCTTTAGGGGAATCTATATCGATATCCATAATTCGAATCAATCATTCTTGTCGTAAACTCACTGCAGGGAAGTTTGCGTATGGGTGAGACCATGTTAACTCAAACACTTTACAGTATCGGTTAGGAGGCTTGGTTTATTCCCATGGTGTTGCTTAGCGTACCTTCACAATGTGTTTGATCCTGTAGATCAGTCTAACTAGTACCCTTGAATAATAAATTGGACAACTAGGTCAGAGATGGTGGGTCGGATGGTCCAGTGGCATCTTAGAACTGTTATTGAGCTATAAATTGCCTTGGTGTATACTTCTATTCTAGGTTAGTAGTTTTCGTAACCCTTTTATTGTTTTTCTTGTATCGAGGAATCCTCCTAGTACTTAATATGGGAAGTCTCTCCCAAAGAAGTCAATGGAAAGTCTAACTTAATGACTAAGCGTGTGACAGGTGGGGTAAGTATCCAGAGAAAATTTGTCATAAAGAAATATTCATAAAAGAGTTTATTTGTTTAAAACGCTTTTGGATGAAGATTGTTATTAACAATACTTTATAAAGTAACTATTTCCTTCATGGCATAATCTTTCCTGAAGTATACATAGGTGATCAGGCTATGTATAGTTGAGGACTAATGATGCGATGCTTGATTTAATCAAAATAATATTATTTTTCTCAAAAGCTTTAGATGGTGTTCAACGTTTTGTTTCGAAGAATGGTATTCTAGTCATTTCCTTTCAAAGCAATATAAAAATTGTTTCACGTAATAATAGTAAATATTTGGCGTAATATCGGAAAAATCAGTTTATAGTACGGTAACAAAACGACTTATTTTAGAAATTCGGTAAAAACAATTTCCCCATAAGGTAGTAAAATAGTTTGAAATAAAACTCGTTGAATGGTTTATTGGATACATGGGTAAATACTATGGATTGGTAATAATCTACTAATCCGTCAATTACGAAATCGGTCAAATCCTTAATAAAACAATGGCATAATGTTACGAAACGATTGAAAATTGAACGATTGGGATAGAAAGCGGAGTAAACGAAGGTTATGGTTATCATAGAGGTAACAAAAGATAGTCATTACATTGGATAGGAAAGTGCTTAATACAACTAGGTTACATCAACGTACTTATGGAAAGTACCAAAAGAAAGTACAACCCTAGAGGGCTCGAACTATGGTTTTAAAACATGAACTGCCTCCTCCAGTTCCGGTCTCTCAACACCGGGCATTCACTCTTGAAGTGTCCCACTACTCCACATTCACGGCAGATTACCGTGAGTTCCTGATGCTTTGCGAGGGTGGGAGTCTTGCAATCCTTGGCTTTGTGTCCGATCTTCTTACAGTTGCCACATGGTTCCGGGCAACGTCCTTTGTGATGAAACTGACACCTGTTGCACTCGGGTAATTTACCTACATATCCTTTATTTTGGCTTGACCCAGCAGTAAAGGTCTCCACCACTTGTTGTATCTTAAATGGTCGTTGAGTAGCATTAGCATCCTGATTACCGATCTCTTTTCTCTTGTTGTTATTATTGTCTCCCGATGTCTTGTCGCGAACTATGAGTTCCTTTGTTTCGATTGCCATCTGGATAGCTTCAGACATGGTATTGGGTTCACATGCGATGACCATCCTACGAATTTCAGGAGGTAGTCCTCCTACGTACCTTTCAAGTCTCTTGCTTTCCGGTTCATCCATTGCAGAGCCTAGTCGAGCAAAATCATAAAAATAAGCAGTATACTTGACAACGTCATTTCCTTCCATGGTAAGGTTTAGTGTTTCTTGTTCAATTGCTTGTAATTCGCTTTTCACACAGAACTTCAAACTCATCATCCTTTTTAGTTTCTCCCAAGAGTGTGAGTAAGCAGCATCAACTCCTACTACCTGGACATACTTAGTCCACCATTTCTGGGCATGCTTCTGAAAAGTGCAAGTGGCGAACTTAACTTTGTCTTCCTTACGGCAGTCACCACTTTGAAAGATTGTTTCTAATTCTTCGAACCATTTGAGAAATTCTTTTGTGTCTACATTTCCGCTAAAGAAGGGGGGATTACAACCCATAAATTCCTCGTGAGTAAGTTCCTTGGTGGGGGCGGTAGTTGCGTTCCTGGCAATGAATTGTCCAACAGCGGCTTGCGTCATGCTTGGAGTGGTTTGCTTAAATCTATTTCCATCAAATCATGAGAGTCCATGAGGATCTATAGGTAATAAAATCATCATATTCATAACACATGAATATAATACATGAAGGTTTCGGTCAATATGGACCAATCTCATAGATAGCACAACCATTCCCTTATAGTAGAGTCAATACTTGGTGATTCCGTTTGTTCACCAATCAAAATACTACAAATTTCTTCGAACTATGCCACACCTCTCGTGGCTAGGGTAATAGTAAAAGCTAGTAAAGATATAAGTCTAGTCTAAAGACTTCCTGTAGTCCTTCTAGGTGAAATCAGGTTTATGGCATCATAAGGTCGAGATAGTCCTGAAGTAGTGTCTGAAGTTGTGCATCGATCAAGTCCTAGATAGTGTAGATTCTAATCCATTCTTGAGGAACCTGCAGATGTTCCTGTTGAGTCCGTAATCTTGGTATTATCCACAAGGTGTTATCTAATTCGTGGCAAGTGGAAATGGAAAAGGGAAATGACAATAGTGGTATTCCAAAGGATGAGGATAACATTGATGACAATGAGATCCTAGTGATGAGTTAGGAGATAATGGTGATAATAGTGAATGGGATACTACCCTCTTTCGCGCTCTCTTGCGATATCCAAGAGGTAAAGTTGAAGTACGCACTATGGGACGACCAATAGTGTAATAAGTAACCAACGGTGGTGGTAGTACCTAAGTAGTAAGCGTCCTACTAGTGAAGGAAATAAGACATGCTATCTCCCTTGTAATAAGCATCCAAATAAGTCCATTAAAATTAAGTCTGAATACTCTACCAAACGGCATTCTATGTATAGGCTGAATGATAGGAAAACCTTATTCCTATAACAAATCAATAGTGCTAACGATGGTATACGTGCAACTGGTGGTATAATGGTAGTGGAAGATGACAAGGCATCTTCAATGTCGGAATCCGACGAAAGGATAACGGCGTGGGTATCTGAAGACATGTCACTTGTGAACCAGGTCAATATAATCATATATATATATGAGTATAGGTATGAATAACTTGCACAGTGTGTGCGTAAAACAACATGTATAATGAATATGCACCTATGATGAAAAGATGAGATGCTATGATGATGTGGTTATAGTCTAGGGTCCAAGATACATCCTAGTTCGCTATAACCTTAGCTCTGATGCCAATCTGTCACACCCCCAAAATACCTGAATGGCAGCGGAATGGAATACCTGGGAGTGACTGTCATAGCACCATAGTTTACCGTTATATTGAACGACCTAAAGTGTCGTTTAGAAAATACAGCGTTTGATCATCAAATCATTCAGAGTTTACAAAGCTTAGGTCCCAAAAGAGTTTGCCAAAATAGTTAAAATAAGTTCAACAAGATCAAACGTTTCATAAGTGCAGAAAATATAGTGAGACGCGTCGACTCCGCGACTCCATGAAGGTCCAAATGTATGCAACATGAGCTACCTTAATAACCTGAGAAATACATTGCGAAAACGGTCAACATAAAGTTGGTGAATAATCATAGGTTTATAAGTTAAATCGTATGTACAATAAGCCACAAGTATAAAGTAAAGTACTAAAATGTCAAAAAAGCTACATTGTCTCTTAAGCTCATGGCACCGAAGCTCGACGTACTAAAATTGGCCCCAAAGGAGTGTTTATCAGGCACTCGTACTATAATTAGACATGAAATGCATTCGTTTTCCTTATGGAGCAACCCAAACACGAATGGAGGAGTCACCCTCGATAGATCTATCCACTCACTCTCGCTTGGCAATATAATTAACGGTCCATGATAATAAAGGGGACTTGAAGTGATAGTACTACCAACTTAAGCAATGTATGGAATTTAATACTTGGGCATGTACAAAAATAATATAATTGTGCAATGTATTCTCCCCCGTGGGATTTAAAATCAAATAAGTACTAAAAACGGGGCTATGAGAACTCACCTCGAAAGGATGGTACAACGATGGTACAATGATGTAAAAGTAGTCGGGACAATGAGGCGCGAACACTAGCCGCAACCTAAATGAATAATCGCGATCTAATTTAGATCAAGCCATAATGAAATGAATGCACATGCACATGATACCCATACCACTCGTAATTTGGAAATACTAGTTATCATCATAGTAAAATAGTTTCCATACTTAGGAAGATAGTCCATATATAGAAGTATATAACTTGTCATATTAACTCGTACGAAAAAGTTAGCGTTATAATCCTTATATTGAAAACCTTGAAATACGTCGTTAAGTCGTATAAGTATTCCCTTGGATCATACGTATTCGTTTGATAAGAAAATAGTCCTTAGTAATATTTTCTAGAAAATATACCGTTTAGTGCGTACGTTATTATTTTTATTTGTGACCAAAAATATATCCATAGTTTGACGATGTTAGAATGGTCATAACTTTGTCGTTTTAGGCTCGTTTTCCTTGTTCTTTATGTCCACGGATTCGTCTTTGTATATACTAGTATATTTTAGATAACTCGGCTCTTTTAGGTTACGTTTAAGGCCTCAAAATACCCATCGTATTCTGCCCAACAGCAAGCAGTTTTCTGGAAAAGTAGTTTTCGTCGTTAAGTTTGCAAAAATCATAACTCCTTCGTTATAAGCTTGTTTTAGTCCATTCTTTCGCCTAAAGCTTCGTTTTTGAATGTATTTTCTAAATCTTTGGTCAAAACTTAGCCCCCATTTACTGATTTTCCCACGAATTTAAAATAGGGACAGTAGGTATATCAAAAGTTTCAAAAACCATTTTCAAGTCTCTAAACTAGTTCCATCCTCCATCAAACCACTTTCAAACACCACAAGGCTAATCTAATCCTACCATACACCTTCTTAGGGTGTCATGGGTCCTTAAACATCATCAATCCACTAGGTCTAACAAGGGTTTCATATGTTTCCATTTCTAGGACTTCAAAGTTAATATATACAAAAATGAAGTGGTACAAAATGATGCATGTAAAAGATCTTGTAAGAAAATCATATGAACATAATAATAACTTGTAAAAATCATAAAAATGAGTTTGTATACTTACTTGGTGGTTTAGAGAGTTTAGATGATAAAAAGCTTACTAATCATTGAGTTTTTATTTCAAAACTCTAACAAGGATGATTATACTAACTAGTTTGTAATATGATCTTGTAAAATTTACCCTCCTTGCTCCTTGTTTACCCCAAATCGAACCAAACACAAGAGAAAATGAAGAGAAAAGTTGCTAGTTGTAAGTAAAAGTGATTTTTATGTGATAAATGTGAGAAAAAGTTTAATATATACTAGAGACATAAGTTAGGTGTACCATTAAGAGTGTTGGTGAGTTATTAAAGCTTGAAGACTTTTAGGGGGGGGGGGGGGGGGGTTGGCCGGTTTTAGGGAGGGAAATGGGGGGATATGTTTGGTGATTAATTAGTAAAATTAGTGTTAGTAGTAAAGTGTAGTTAGGTTAGGTTTAGGTTTAAGGTTTAATCGGGTACCGGGTTTGTTAAAAATAAGTTTTGTTGAAGTTATTCGGGACGTAATAAAGTTATAAAAGTTGTAAAAATAAGTCGGGTACAAGTACGGAGAGTTAGGGTGATTATCGTTTAATTTTGGTGAAAACCGGCGTTATTAAGTTAAACGTACGATACGTAATGGTTAAATTTCCAAAATACTGGGTAATTGAATATTATAGTTTTTATATTATAGAAATGAGTATAAAAATGTATTGGGATCATAGTCGGGAGTGTCGGACATGTTAGACATATTTATAGTTCGCGTATTAGCGTTTATTTAAAATAAACGTACGTAAATCGTTAATCGTACCAAAAGTATAAATTTAATTATCCTACGAGTGGAATAGTATGCAAGTGCCGTAATAATGATATGTCGACTATTTCTAGTCCGTATGAAATGTCCCTGACAATAATGCATGAATTCGCTCCTGAACCAATACGGTTACGCGAATTTGAACACTCGTAAACAAAATTTACGATGACATGAATAATGCACGTGAATAGTGGTTTTCTCTCGGAAATGAATAGTGTCAAGTGAATAGTAAAATTTCTGAATATGTCTCGGAATGTCAAATTGACCTCAAAAACGATGAATAGTGATCGATGAATAGTAAATGATGAATAGTAACTTGTGAATAGTAAATTGTCGAGGTTTGGAAAATGACCGGAAATTACGAGGTGTGACAGTCTTCCCTTCTAACAGGAACTTCGTCCCGAAGTTCAGTTTTGGTTGGTCTCTGAAGTATATTTGGTCAAAAGACGTGGATACTTGAGTTGCATTCGGTCCTCTCGTTCCCAAGTAAATTCGGGTCCTTTTCAAGAATTCCAGCGAACTTTCACGTTAGGAATTTGACTTTGCTTCAACCGTTCGACCTCATGGTCCATGCTTTCTACTGGTTCTATAGTCACCAATTGTTCTTATATGCTCATTGTAATATTGTGGTATTCCCCACTTGACTGTGATGTCAAACGTAATATTGTGGTATTCCCCACTTGGCTGTGATGTCAAACGTATTGTGGTATTCCCCACTTGGCTGTGATGTCAAACGTAATATTGTGGTATTCCCCACTTGGCTGTGATGTCAAACGTAATATTGTTGTTTCCCTACTTGATTGACCTATATGTTCATTGTAATATTGTGGTATTCCCCACTTGGCTGTGATGTCAAACGTATTGTGGTATTCCCCACTTGGCTGTGATGTCAAACGTAATATTGCTGTTTCCTTACTTGACTGAATTGCGATGCCTTTGCATCAACCTTATTACGGGTTTTCCCGCTTGACTGATTTATCATATGGCCTCATTGACTGAATTATTTATATAGCCGTTTGCTATATTTATCTGGGATTTTGGATACCAGTATTACTTTTGTTCACGTAGACTTTAACACATTTGGCAGTGGGTTGTAAACACACAGGTTACAAGTCTCTTATGGCGGGACTTAGAACTGAGTGGATTTACGACGCCTTTGTTGGGCGATCATTTCTCTATTGGCATTACTTGTTAAACAAATTCTATGAACTCACCAACCTCGTGTTGACACTTTAGCATGTATTTTCAGGTTTTAAGCAATGGCACGCTACTGGAGGTTTTGGCAGGGCATGGCATGGTCATAGAAGACTCTGATATTCACTTGGGGACCGTTTTAAACTATTTTACGGGCCTACTTCCGTTAAAAATGTAAATTCAACAATTTTTATTAAGCTATTTTATTCTAAATGATTCAAGTGAAAACCCTTTTTGAACTTGTGTTGTAATACCAATTGAGTTACACCCCAGCTACACGTATGCTTCCGCTGGACCCGATCATGGGGGTGTGACAAAATTGCCCAATTGAAGTCAAACAACAGTGATGTGATTGGCACCCAAAAACCACAGTCTATAGATTCTCAGAATTTTCAATTTCAAGATTCCATCACTAAATTGCAACATGAAAATGATTGGTTTCGTGCTGAAAATTCGAAAGTTAAACAGCATTACAAAGAGTTATGTGATTGAATTAAGATCACATGTGATAAAAACAATGAAAATATAACTTCTTTGCTTAAAGAGATTGAGATTCTAAAGACTCTGGTGAAAGGGAAAATGCCAATCATCACTTGTGATAATGTTGTTCAAAAGGTTTCTGCTTATAAGAAATATGATGTTGATGCTATGAATATCCCGCTTCCTCTTAGGAACAATGGGTCTGCTCATCATGATTATCTCACACATCTTAAGGATAGTCTTGACATTCTTCGTGAGATTGTAGAAGAGGATAGAATAGAGAAACCACTCGATAGTGCAGTTATAGATGCATGCTTCCTCACTAAACGATCTCAAGAACTCTTAGAATACGTCATTGGCACATGTCCTAAGACTGATAACAAGAGAGATAGGTTTATTGCATCATCCTCAATGATTAAGAACAAGCATGTAACCTTTGAGGCACCTTTCGAAATTCAGATCCCAACACATCAAAACATGTTCTACAACTAGAAGTGAAAACGACTAAGGTTCCCATCAGTCCTTCTATAGGTGTTAATAGCGACACTAAAGCTATCGAATCAAAACCTAGGAGAAATATAAAATATTATAGGACTTCTCTAGCTAAAAGTGTTCCTAAGAAGAAAGTAGAAGACCACATGAGGAACTATAAGTCTGAGTTGAACAAAAGGAATCATAATGCAAATCCTAATTCACTTTGCAAAACATGTAATAAATGCTTAATCTCGAGTAATCATGATAAATGTGTTGAGAAATTTCTGAAGACATTCAACAAAACCCTAGTTAAGAAAGTTTGGAGAGCCAAACAAAGTAAGCAAATTTGGAAAGCCACAGGAAATCTGTTTGGCAATGTTGGCTATCAGTGGAAGCCCTCTGGAAGGAAATTCACTTTAGGAGAACAGTGCCCTTTTACTAGGATAACTAACTCTAAAGTAGTACCCATTAAGGAATGTAAGCCAACTAGTAGAACTACCCTTTTAGAGACCCAATGTCCTTTAACTAGGTCCATTGCATCATCTAGTGAAATTTCCACCATTGAAACGAATGCACCTAAGGTCTCAGTTGCTCCAGAATTTGTTTGCACTAACCAACTGGAACCCAACTTAAATTGGGGATCCGACACTCCAAATTCTCTTCTTTCGTCTGTTTTCAAATGCAGGTCGTACAGATTGTCCTATGGTATTTGGACTCAGGCTACGCAAAACATATTACTGGGGATCGCTCTCGGCTCAGAAATTTCGTGAAAAATTTTATCGGGACTGTCAGATTCGGGAACGACCATTTTGGAGCCATTATGGGCTATGATGATTATGTGTTTGGTGATAGTGTGACTTCTAGAGTTTACTATGTGGAATGACTTGGGCACAATCTATTCTCTGTTGGACAATTCTGTGACTCCGATCTGGAAGTGGCCTTCAGAAAACACATGTGTTTTGTTAGGGAATTGGACGGAGTTGATCTTCTCTAAGGAAGTCGTGGCACAAATCTTTACACCATCTCTATCGAAGACATGTTGCGGTCCTCTCCCATTTGCTTGCTCTCTAAGGCCTCGAAGAACAAATCATGGTTATGCCATCGTCGATTAAATCACTTGAACTTTGGTACCATCAATGATCTTGCTAGCAAGGATTTTGTACGAGATCTACCCAGATTAAAGCTCGAAAAGGATCATCGCTGTTCGGCTTATCAACTGGGCAAAAGCAAGAAGCATACCTACAAACCCAAAACTGTCAACTCCATCATGGAAGTTCTTTACATCCTTCACATGGATCTTTGTAGACCAATGAAAGTGCAGAGTATAAAAGGGAAGTATTACGCTCTAGTTGTTGTTGACGACTACGGTCGGTTTACATGGGTGAAGTTTCTGAGAACCAAGGATGTGACTCCAGAGGTTATCATCAAACTCATTAAACAGCAGCAAGTATGACTCAACAAAACCATCAGAATCATCCGCACACACAACGGAAATGAGTTTGTTAACAAATGACTTGTTTAATTTTGTGAAAGTATTGGCATCACCCACCTGAAAAGTGTTCCAAACTCTCTTCACAACAGAACTTCATATGAGCTGATACATGGCAAGAAACCGGATTTCTCCTTTCTATGTGTGTTTGGTGCTTTAAGCTACCCTACAGATGACAGTTAAGATCTAGGAAAATGCAAAGCTAAAGCTGATATTGGATTCTTCATTGGTTATGCTCCAGATCGTAAGGGATACCGAATCTACAACAAACAAATCCGATAAATCTTGGAAACCATTCACGTCACATTCGTTGAGCTGACTAAGCGTACGGCTCCTGTACACATCAGTGCAGGACCCACGTCTAAACTTTTGTCTCCTGAACCAATCAGTTCAGGTCTTTTACAGAATCCCACTCCTGCATGTACCTTATGTACCACCTAAAATGAGCATTTGAAGATCTTGTTTGACCCAATGTTTGATAAATACTTTGAGACACCTACTGATGATACATTGACACCACCAGCTGCTGCTACTCGGTTCTGTACAACTCAAATGGTCCATTAGTGTCTGCTTGAATTGATCAAGATGCTCCATCTCTGTACATCAAGGTTCTGCAGTCGACAATTCTTTTGAAGTGAATTCATTTGCTCCTCTTCAAGATGCTCCATTCAAAAACCTATTTGCTCCTGAATATTCTTCTGAGACATCTTCTTCAAGGGATATAAACACGGCTTCTTCAGGTTCCTACCCTCATCCACATGAACATCACAGAAAACGGACATATTATCATCCGATTGACAACATTATTGGGAATCCTTCTCGAATGGTGTTCATACAAAGGCAACTTGCCACGGATGCCTTGCGGTACTTTTATAAGTCTGTATTATCCAAAGTCGAACCCAAAGATTTCAAGACTGCCATCTCCTAAAGATTGTTGGGTTAATGCGATGCAAGAAGAAATTCACGAGTTCGATCGACTTGAAGTATGGGAATTGGTACTACCTCCAAACTGTGCAATGATTATTGCTCTTAAGTAGATCTTCAAAGTGAAACTTGATGAGCATTATGTCGTTCTGAAAACAAGGCAAGGCTTGTTGCTAAGGGATATCGTCTAAAGGAAGGTGTTGATTTTGAGGAATCTTTCGCTCCAGTTGTTCGTATTGAAGCTATCAGAATATTTCTCGCCAATGCGGCAAGTCAGAACATGACGGTCTATCAAATGGATGTGATAAATTGCATTTCTAAATGGCGAGTTGAATGAAGCTATTTATATCAGTCAACCTGAAGGATTTGTGGATCTTGATCTTCCTACCCATGTCTATCATCTGAAAAGGGCTCTCTATGGCCTAAAGCAGGCGCCTAGGGCATGGTATGATACACTATCAAAGTTTCTCTTGGTAAACGAATTCTCCAAAGGTGTGGTGGAACAAGTTGAGAAATGGGTAGTGGAACTTTTACTTCGTGAGGATAAAAGCTGGCAGATTTCTTCACAAAAGCACTTTCGAGAGAACGGTTTCAATTCATTCTCCCGTGATTTGGAATGAAGAGTCTTACGCCAGACTCTCTCAAAAGTCTTCAGGAAGAAAATGAGGAGTAATGAATTTTCCTCACATATCCTTTGTATATAGTTTAAAATCAAAAAGCAAATAGAAAATTATAAAACCTATAAAAACCATAAAAAAATTAGAAAATCCAAAAATTCAAAAATATTCTTCTCACGACATGTCTCTCGTGTAATCAATATTATGTACATTTCTAGAAATGTCATTCAATAATGACACAGAAACATACATATGCTTGAGCAAGAGTTTTTCTTTTAAATTCAAATAAAGTTTTTCTTCTAAATCATGTCATTTCCCAAAACTTTCTTTCAAAATGGCTCGCTATTACTTCAGATAGCAACCCGCACCTCTAGATGGGGAAAACATGTCGCCAAAAAGACGGTTTTTCTTCTTACTGGGGTGAAGTTCACCCAGGCATGGATTACTTTATACCCATGTTTCCTCGAAATAATGTACGCCTCAGTGCATTATTTCTTGTTAAAGAAGAGAAGTCTTCTTTCCAGCGCAAATATTTTCCCTTCTATGATTTTTCAGGAAAATGTTTGTGAAAAACTTGGTGGTACCATGAAGTTTTGGAAATCATTCAGAATTGAATCGTTTCTTAAAATCACTCAATAAATGACAACGATTTTTTCAAAAATTATAAATGGTTCATTGATTGAGGAGGAGAATTATTTCAAAAATTCTATATCATCAAAACATGATCTTTGTACATAAAAAAAAGGCAGTGAATAAAATGTGATTGTTATGTGTTAGTATATGAATTTTTCATGAGTTTTTCGTTAAACACTAAATCATTTATAAACTCATCATTTCTAACACCTAACATGCCTCCTCAAGGATTGAGAGGGAGCAAATGTATCGTCTCATAATCAGTCATTCTTAAATATGGCCACATTTTTCTCCTAAAATCTTTGAACTTATTTAAATCACTTGGGATCACAAATCTCAAATGGTTTGAAATTTTTGATCGGGGGAGAAAATGTGATTTAAATATGAAATGTAATTAAAATGAGATGTTTTGGACTTAAATGTAAGCTCTCCCGTATGTGCTATACTCTTTTGTATATCAATGCACATATTGAGGGGGAGAAAATGGTTTGTGAAAAAGGATCCTAGCATCTTGTGTGAGGGAGACTCAGACTCTTACCAATGAATTGACGAAACAAAAACTGTTCTTAATTGAAAGGACTAGTCCTGTACGGCTAATAACTTCAAGCTGGTCTAACCAGTGATGTAAGCGTGTCTCCAAAAGGACTTGTCTGAGTAGAGTGTACCGTTTCGAGAAACCTTTTGTGACTTTCATCGGGTCGGGTAATAACTTCTAGCTAGTCCAACTAGTGATGCAAGCGTGTCTCGAATGCCTGCTCATGTTCACTGAAGGTAGATCAATTCAAAAGTGCAACTCTTCCCGACATGTGCAAATTTATAATTAAAACATTCGAGCACACGTTAAGGGGGAGCATTTGAAAATGGTAAAACTCTCAACGTGTTAACAAAAATGTGTTTCTTATTCATAAACATGTTGAGAGAATTTTCAATGATTTGGTGTGTGGCAAAATAGGATAGTCATGAAGTTATAAGGTGGCTAAGGTTAGGAAAACCGTCCTATGATCCGCCAGAGCCGGAGGGATCTACCCATGGACAATACCGAATAGATAGTATTAGAAAGTCCGTAGGTATGATTATGAAAAAAAATGAGTAATGTGAGAAAGTAGAAAGAAGGGGTTGAAGAATTAAAAAGAAATAAAATGAGAAAGGGTAAAAAGAAATAGCCCTCCCATTATTCAACCTTAGGGCAGAAACCGGGTTCAATTCATATGCTACTGGTCGTTACTAAGGTAACACTGGTATTGAAGACAAGATGTCATGGACCCAATGACGCACTGCACTAAACCTTCTAGCCACTCAAGTTCTCTTAAAAGAACTTGTTTCATTCTCACGGGGAACCGGTGTAATCTATCAACTTATCTCTTAGAGATGGTTGATATTGAAGCAAGAGACCTCTCCCTGGTCTCCGCATAGGAAAAACTCAATTATGCATTTATAGAGTCTAGAGCCACGAGATGCACCAAATGATCTCTTAGGAACACGTGCTACTTCTACACTGGTTGTTCAACATTTAGGACACCAGGTGTAATAATATGAGTCCTACATAGTTCTTAGCAATCTACCAGAACATTCATGAGAGAATTTACTTATGTAATTCTCAAATGATTGAATGGAAATTCTTGCCAGGGTCAACATCAAACAGCCCTGAAAGTAGGCCACTTCGGTAATCTCTTGTGGATTACGCTTAGTGGTTGCGGCAGTTACACGGTCTACAGTCGTGGATTGAACTCCACCAACTCGCCTAATCATTGATCTACTTAGGTAGATCGTGCAAATCCTCTCAGGGATTGCCGATTGGGAACGGTCTTGGTAAGGATTAGAAGGAGTCTTCACACTATGCTGTTGATGATCTCTAATTCCAAACCTATAAGTACCGGGTGATTTATTGCTAACTGTTTGCTTACAGGAATTTCTGATGATTGCTGCTGATTGCTAAAAAGATGCCGATCCATCACTCTGTGCTCACACTTTATCATCAATGTCAAAGAAATTATGAGAACTCAAAGGCCTTCATCCAAAGCTTCTGCTACTCTGATGCTGAAAACATGATTCAAGAAAAGTGTGAGCACGCCAACTCATCAATCACAACTTCACATGGATACGATGCTGCACAAAGATGACTTAAAGATGAAAGTTGGATGATTATCTCAATAAACTCTCAAATATCATCCTAGATATACAACAAGAAATCTTAAGCCTACTGCCTATAGCACAAAGATCAAAGACTTTGAAAAATCAAGGACTACGAGCTATGAAGTTTACTCCAAAGTATAGAATGCTAGAACTCATGTTGTAATTTCTGGGGTGACCTCCCTTAGGGGAGATTGTTAGGAATACGAATATTCATATACAAGACTTGGTCACCTAGCAATAAGTTAGCTCGTAGTCGTTACTATCATTAGTTAATCTTAGTGTAGGTTAAGTAACATCATGGAGGAAGGACAGGTCTTTACCCACTGTACACCTGATCCATAGCCCGAGTGTGGGCGTTTAAGTTGTTGTATAAATACCACTCTCCCTCTAAGGGAGAGGGTTGGACCTTTCATGATAATCTAATATATCACTAGTTTCTCTTACTAGAAAAGGCTCTCACTCTCTCTCTCTAAAACTCTTCCTCTAATCGAATCATACACCAAGCCACACATGTTTATGATTATGAGTATTCTACACTTGGTTTTTTTTTCTTATCATTTTGCAGGTTCTACAAGAAGGAAGTGCAGGAAAAGTGCTGGAAGGACATGTAAATGCTTTGTAGCATCTACCCTTGATAGATCTTGAGTCAATGGATCGATAGCTTACTAATGTAGTCACTAGCAAAACTATATGGACAATCTCTGTATGCTTGTATCTACTACGGAATATAAATACAAACTATATACTAAAACACTTTGATCCTCTATGGATTGTTTTATTATTCACTAAGAATGTTTTTGATACATACATAATACATTGACATTGGGTTCCTTTTATACTATAAGAAACCCTAACCTCTATTACAAGAAACGAATATTCATTAAGCTACAAAAGATATTCTACATATCTCATCCTAAAATAACAAACTCTTATCTACGGATTAACTATATCCGCAGAAACTATGTCATTAGCCGAATCCAGATCATCAGCAGAATCCATATAAGCTTCAGCAGAATCCTGTCAGCAGAATCTATATGCTGACTTTAATAATTCCTTACAATCCTCCCCTAATCTTGAAGTTGACATGGTTAACTCCAAGATTCTTAATAGATCTTTAAGTCCCAGAAGAAGATGATTGAATATGAACTTCAGCAGCAAAGAATCTTATCAGCAGCATCTCTATGATCAGCAAAAACTTCAAATCTCCATTCTTTATAGCAACAAATGACAAAATGTACATCAAAACATAAGTTTCATACTATTCTCATTACTTCCAGGTGTGTTAACTCCTGTGAGAGGTGAATCATTGAAAATAATGGATTTGATGTCTCTTTACTAATAGCCATTACTACTTGAGTAGCCAAATGTTTCAGTTCACAAACTATGGTACACTGATAACCGTATGATTTTTAGCAAATTATCAGCTAAAAATGGATTTGAGATGTCTTTACCTGTATCCGTTTGCTCAGGACTAGTCAATTATTTGGTTGATTAAATCACCTTGGTAAATTGAATACCAAGTATGGTTTTCCACTGCCTTTACCACAAGCCATACACTTGTGGGCTAGCCAATTATTTGGAATCCAAAAAGGAAAAATCCATGGTTAATTGAAAACCATCCAACTCTCAGCTGTTAAGCATGGGTGAGTTGAGTACCCAATAGTTTTTAGCAAACTATTACAACTATCATTAGATTTGACTTGTCTTTACCAAAGTTGTACCCTTTGGACTAGCCAACTTTTTGATGGAATAGTCAACATCATGGTAAGTTGATAACCAGAGAAGCTGTGGTGAATAACCAACACCAAAACCTGCATACAACAAACATAATACTATACAAATCTGTTAGTTTTTTTTTTAAAATAAGAAAGAAAACAAACAAACAGAAATACAAAATACCATGTTTCAAGGGGCTCTGGCTACCCTGATCCTAGACTTGAACAAATGAACCAAAGACTCAACAAAGAGTCTAGCATTCCCAACTGGATCATGAGGAATTTCCACATGATGTAGAAGCATTTTCTCCATAAGAGCCACAGTCAAAGGATACTCCTGGTCTATAAACATAGCCACCCTTATACCAGATGTAGTTTCCAAGACATGAACATAGGGAACAGGATGAAACCTCCAACTTAAAACTTTCCACCTGTGATTATTATTCCAAACTGCATAACCAGAACCAGTGGAAGACCCAGAGTCCATGAGTACTTGAAGATCACCCAATAGATATAACCCAGCACCTTTAGGAGTATGATTAGCATAATACATGGTCACCAGGTCATAAAGAGTAAGTAGATCTTGATGATCCACAAGATGCAAAATTTCTTGCAGAAAGGTAAATTGCATAGATGATCCATCA
Source organism: Artemisia argyi (assembly GCA_030686995.1). Taxonomy (NCBI): domain Eukaryota; kingdom Viridiplantae; phylum Streptophyta; class Magnoliopsida; order Asterales; family Asteraceae; genus Artemisia; species Artemisia argyi. The sequence continues at coordinate 30,660,049 of CM060699.1, read as the reverse complement.
AGCCTATAAATAGTATTAGACTGCCCATTACTAGAAACCTCCCATCTAACCAAGACATTGAAAGATCCCTCAGGCCAATCTTCAGCAGACCCTTCCTCAAGAAAAGAAGCATCATCATCATTAAAGTCCAACTCCCTCTTCACATGAGGAGGTTTAGAGGCATTCATTCTAGCCATTCTCTTGGCCCTCCTGCCAGGAATATAGATAGCAGAGTGAAGAGAAGAAGATTCATCAAGAGGCAATGCAGGCTCATGAGTAACTGGGGAAGGCATTAGTAACAACTGATGGAGGTGTTGATGAAGGTGAGACAGAGACTTGTGGAGCATCCATATCCAACCTAGCTTGTTTAGCCCTAGCAACTTCAAGCTCAATGAGTCTAACGCTTTCCTCATGAATTTGATCCTTATGCATTTGCTGTGCAGCTTCTTTACCCAATCTATCTTCCTCCATCTGTCTTCTGGACCTCTTCCTAGAAGGAATATCTTCTTCTACAACCTTAGGTTTGCCCTTGTCCATAGAAGAAGTACCAACAGCAGTTGTATTATCAGCAGAAACAACAATAAAAGGATCAGCAAAAATAACATGTTCAGAACCAGCAGCATGTGCACCAATATCAGCAGATGAGGGGTTATCAACAGAAGGTTGCACAGATTGTGGATCAATAGAAGTAGTATCACCAATCTTAAGCCCATGAGAAGATGATTCTGTATCAGCAGACTGCATACTTGGAAAAGACTGATGTGAACCAAGAAGTCCATCCCTGCTGAGTCTAGACTTAATCAAGTTGTATTGGTGAATCAGCTGATCATCTAACAAGGACCAGACCTGTGTCCTAGTCCAGGGTTTATTGTACACTGCACTACTATGATTCTTTACAAATTCTTGCATCATCTTCTTTTGGTGTGCTTGTGTAAGAGGTTTATCCCTCTTTGCTTTGGCAATCTTCTCAGCATCAGCTCTCCTTCTGAGTTTCATAATCTCAACCATTCTGGGAGCATAATCAGCTTCAGAAATAGTATCTCCAAGAATCTCTCTAGCAAGAACAGGATTTAAAACCACTTGCTGCCCAATTTGCATCCAATCAGCTTCATCAAAATTTGGAACAGCAGTATCCAATTCTCTTTGTCTTGCAATAGGCAAAGTAGAAACATACTTGTGTGCAGCAGATTGGATCTCTGAATCATATTTTGCCTGTAGCTCCTGAGCCAAATCTGAACTTTTCTTCTTATCTTCGCATTCCTTCAGAAGTCTTTCTTGCTCAAGTTTTTCTTGTTCTGATACAAGATCAGCAGCAAAAGATCCAGAAATGTTAGCAAAATCATCCTTAGGAATGCTTGACTCCTCCATATGATCAAAAGTTGAATCCTGGACATCTAGATCAACAGCAACATCAGCAGATCCTTGAATATCAAAAATAGCAGGCATGTCTCCATCACCAGTATGCTCTTGGATAGATGTATCATCTCTAGAAGAAACCACATATTCTTTACCAGCAACAAAGAATGTTTCTACTGATTCAGTAGCACTAGAAGGGATCTTCTCAGCAGAAACACCACTCATATCAACTTCAGCAGAATAGGCTCCAGTAACATCATCATTTGGCTTTTCATTTCCAAGAACATCAGCATCAGGTTCACTAAGAGGCACCCCTGAGTCAGCAGCCAAATTCTGAGCATCAACTGACACTTTTGACTTCTTTCCAATATAAGATCTGGGTTGCCTTCTATGATATATGATAGGTTCCCGAGACTTAAGAGATTTAGTAGTGATAGGTGCAGATGGAGGTGGTGGTTGAGCCAAAGTCACATGATGAAGCGAAAAGTGTACCGCTTTTGGGGGCTCATTTAAGGCAGAAGTCTAGATTATTTGATCAAATATTGCCCTAAATCGTTCCTTTTGTCATTTTAGGTACTTTTGAGAGGAATTTTACAAAAGGAAGCATTTTGGACAATTTTGGAGCGAAAAATGAAGAAAATGACAAAGTCTCAAAAGCATGCTGGAAATTGCACTTGACGGCATCACAAGGTGCTAGTGACGGCGTCATGAGTTGACAAAAGGGTGGATAAATCAAATACACGTGACGCGCTAGAATGTTTTGTGAAGGGGTCGTAACGGCGTCGCGTACAAAATTGTCAAGGTCATCAAGAGTAACTGCAAAGAGTGACGGGCCCAGAACCCATAAAGAGTGACGACGTCAGAAGTGGATCTAGGCAATACGAGTTTGTTTTGGTGGCGAGTTGACGGCGTCACACATTACTCTTGACGCCGTCAGAAGACAAAATCTATATATAGTTTTCTAGTTTTCATTCATTGTGTGCAACTTTGAGGGAATAAACCCTAGACAAATTTTACAGCTTTTTCAAGGGTTTCAACCCTTTGTTTCTTCCATGCTTACTTGAAGATAAGTACTTTACCAAATCATTGAATATGTCTATGTGTTTTTTGATTATATCTTACGCTTGTCTTCTCATTAATATGCTAGGCTAGGTTTTCTTCATGTTTGCTTAGATGTAATGAAACTTAGATATTGATTATGGGTTGGTTGTTTGTTTATAATTGTTGTGGATGAATGAATTCGATGTTAGGCTTAAGAAAATTAGCAGACTTCCAATTGGTAACTTGCTTAAACATCATAGGAAACATGATCGGAGGTGTACTACAATATAATGGTTGTATTTAATGCGTAGGTAACTACTAATGAGGCCATGTTAGGAGCTAGTAGTCGGCTCGACATAGGAAGAGGTAGAGGCTTATAGAGTTAGGGAAGATCGTACACGGCCCTACGAATGGTATTAAGGAATATGACCCGTCATCCATGCAATTATAACAAGCTAATCAACCTGTAAAAGATAGCTAAGGAGTAGTAAAATCTAAGTAAACACAGTTTTCTTTCATTATTGTTTACACCATAAATTAGTTTAAGTTTAGTTTATTTTATTTTGATTGCATCCTTAGTTAATTGGGTTAGTTGACTAGCAACTAACTCCGCCCGCCGACTCTTTCCAAAAACCAAGATTTTACTTGCTTTCCTTAAAATATAAAAACACAAAAAGAATCATCCCTCACCTCTAGACCTAATTATAGTTAGTTTTAACCCTAGCGAACACTATTCTTTGAGTTGAGCGATCAATCCCCCAGTACTTGTCACTATACTATACTACAACGAACCAGTACACTGCCTGGTGAGGATTGCAAGCTTCTCAAGATCCCTTGAGTGGTAAAACCTTTTGCGAGGGTGCAATTCCACGCATCAAGTTTTTGGCGCCGCAGCCCGGGGAATAGTTATTGATGAGGTAAAAAATGAACCATTTTTAAGGGGTCATTTAAGCCCGAAGTCGAGATTATTTGATCAAATATTGCCCTAAATCGTTCCTTTTGTCATTTTAGGTACTTTTGGAGTGAAATCTGGAAAAGGAAGCATTTTGGACGTTTTTGGAGCATAAAAGTGAAGAAAACGGCAAAGTCTTAATTTTCCTTGCTGGAACAGTACCTGACGGCGTCAAATGTTCCTTAATGACGGCGTCAAGAGTAATACAAGAGGTGGAAGTGGACAATACACATGACGATCCAGAGAGTTTTGTGCATTGGAGATGACGGCGTCACCCAAGGCCGTCATGGTCCAAGTATTAGTGACGGCCCAGAAGAAATTTACACATGACGACGTCGAAAGTGGATCTAGGCAATCCGATTTCATTATAGGCGGCGAGTTGACGGTGTCACAAGTTTACACATGACGCCGTCACCCTGTATTATCTATATATAGTTTTCCAAATTTCATTCATTAGTGTGCAACTTTGAGGGAAAAACCCTAGGCTGAATTTTCCAGCTTTTTCAAGGGTTTCAACCCTTTGAAACTTTCATGTTCTATTTGAGATAAGTACTCTTTCAATTCAATCAATATGTCTATGTGTTGTTTGAATATATCTTACACTTGTCTTCAATTTAACATGCTCAGCTAGATCTCTTTTGTGTTTGCTTAGATGTAGTGAAACCTAGGTGTTAATTATGGGTTGAATGTTTGTTTATAGTTGTTACGGATGATTGTATTCGATGTTAGGCTTAAGAAAACTGGCAGACTTCCATTGGTAACTTGCTTGAACGTCTTAAGAAACATGATCGGAGGTGTACTACGATATATGGTTGTATTTAATGCTTAGGAGAATTCTAATGATCCCATGTTAGGAGCTTCTAACGGCTCGACATAGGAGTGAAGTAGGATCCTATAGAGTTAGGGAATATTGTACATGGCCCTACGACTAGTATTAAGGAATACGACCCGTCATCCATGCAATTGTAACAAGCTATCAACCTGTAAAAGATATCTAGGGAGTAATGAAACCTAAGTAAACACAACTTTCCCTATCATTGTTTACACCACAATAGTATAATTAGTTTCATTTCATTTTTGTTATTTTATTTTGATTGCATCTTTAGTTATTGGGTTAGTTGGCTAGCAACTAATTCCGCCCACTCTTCCAAAAACCGAGATTTTACTTGCTTTTTTAAAATACAAAAAGAATCATCCCTCACCTCTAGACTTAGTTTAGGAGACTTTCTAATCCTAGCGACACTATTCCTGAGTTGAACGATCAATCCCCCGGTACTTGTCACTATACTATACTACAACGATCAGGTACACTGCCTGGTGGGGGTTGTAAGCTTCTCGAGATCCCTCGAGAGGTAAAGCCTGGTGGGATTCCCATGTATCAAGTTTTTGGTGCCGCAGCCCGGGGAATAGTTATTGTCTAGGTTAGGATTTCTTTTTATTAGGTCTACTTGCTAGATTCCTTTCTAGTAAGATTTTTATTTTATTTTTAGGTTTTCTTTAGTCTATCTTATTTCTTCGTGTCTTTGTTCGTAACCTTTACCATCCGACATCATGGAAGGTGGTAACATCTTTGAACCCATCAACCCACCACAACAAAACCACCCACAAAACCCACCACTAGCAAACCAACCTCTTAGGCCCCGAACCTTAGGAGAGCATTCCCGTCCTAGCCACCAAGGTTATCAAAACACTATTGAGCTCACTCAAGGAGCCAATGTGTCCCCCTTGCAATCCGACACCAACCGGTTGGTGCAAAGCGGATGTGCATTCCATGGACTTCGTTCCGAAGATCCTAACCAATATCTCAAGGATTTCCTTAAAATCGTAGATTCTATAGACCTGGATGTTACAACTAGAGAGTCCACCTGATTACGCCTATTCCAATTCTCTCTACGTGATCAAGCTAGTCAATGGCTTGAACGTTTACCCGCGGGATTCACCTCATGGGATGATCTCACCACTCGATTCCTTGCTCAAATTTTCCCACCGGGGAGAACTACCAAGCTTAGAAATGATATCTTGATGTTCCAACAACGTCAAGGTGAAACTCTATATGAAGCATGGACTCATTTCAAGGACTTACTCCAAAAAGTCCCTCATCATGGCATAGATCTTTAGCTCCAAGTCCAAATCTTCTATGACCATATCGATCTCTCCACAAGGCGAACCATTGACCAATCGGCCGGTGGCAAGCTACGTGATCTAAGTGCGGAAGAATCATGGGAACTCATAGAATATCTTGCTCTCTATGACAACGAAAGTTGGAATGATCCCCGTGATTTGAACAAAATGGTCAAGGCAATATCTTTGCCTTCAAACAATTCTAGCACTCACGACCGTAGGATCATGGAACTTGAGGACCAAGACAAGTTTCTCATGAAATCTTACGAAGCTCCTAAGCTTTCAAGCCAAGTGAACAAAATCACTTCTTCATGCGAATTATGTAGTGGTCCCCATGACACACGTGATTGCGTGGAACTCCCCGGACAAGCTTTTGCGGACTACGCATTCTCACGTACCGACGAAGCGGGAGACAAGTGGTACACTTTCAAACCCGAGCCAAACCCTTACGGTGATTCCCACAACACTTCTTGGAAAAATCACCCGAATCTTAAGTGGAAACAAAACCAAAACAATTCTTCCAATCCACCTAATCGTTACCAACCAAACGGTCCACCTGCTAACCGTTCTTTTAACAACAATCCTTCTAATAACTATGGTAGTACCAATAATCTTGAAGGATTGATGTCCAAGTTCATGGCATCTCAAGAAGCTCGCATATCTAAGTTTGAAACTGAATTCAATCAACAACAAACAGAGATGACCAATAAGATTGACAACTTATTGAAAGCCCTCAACAACCAAGTGCTAACTACACCTAGGAAGGACACTAGGGACACTAATAACGGAATCCAAATTAAGGACCCCTCATCATCCAAACACGTCCACTTTGTCAATGTTGTCACCATTAAGCCGATAGATAAGAATATGGAAGAAAGTGACAAGGATGAAGTTGGAATAGAAACTGGGACTAGGGATGAGATTAAGGAGGTTGAGGATTTTATGGAAGAAAAATTAATGAAGGTAGAAAACGTAGAAGAGTACTTTGATAAGTTGCCCACCAAGGAAGAACGGGAATATCGCAAGGATTTATTCGATGATCCCGAGATACCATATATCCTTGGTTCACCCCTTATTAAAGTAGGTGATCCCTCTAACATCAACATACCATGCAACATTGGGCATATGCATGTGTGAAAAGCTTATATCGATCCTAGGTCTCCTATAAACATAATGACTAGGACCTATTATAATTGGGCGATGAAGAAGCAACTTGGTTATAGGATGATGCCCAACACGAGTAAGATGAGCAACTTTGTAGGAAGAGTGAAAGGATTGCATCTATTTGTAGGAAACTTCACTTATGTTATCGACTTTGTAATAGTAGAGGACACTCATCCGGTAATAGATGATTGCCTAAGTCAAGTAGTGTTCGGAAAACCCTTTGTTGAGGCCTCTAAGATGAGTTATGACCCGACCCTAGGGATAGTTAGATTCAAGGAAGAGAATGATGAGATTGCTTACCAAATGCCCTATAAGATTGAACAATACCGCATTCTATCAAACATAGAAAAGGAACACAAGCAAGCGGTTTACTATAGGAATGATGAGGATAGACGTAGAGGAGTAGATTATGTCATGAATAGAATACTTGGTTTCTACAAGGAATGTTTGCTACTAGGTCTGGAATACAAAACTAAGATTGGAGATGACCTAGAGAATGAGACCAACGATGAGGTCACGTAATTGCCCATGACCTTGAGTCTAGCTACAAGACTCGCAAAATAAAGAAAAGCGCTTCTTGGGAGGCAACCCATGTTTTGTGTGATTTTTAATTGTTTGATGTTATTTGCTTCCGTATGCATGCTTTATTTTTATTGTTGGTAGATCATATTTCAAACTAAAATTGTGAAAATGCTTTATTTTGTCGTTTACCTTCGTCTTAACTTCATATAAAGGTATTTTGCAAAAGCTAAGTGCAAGGGGAAACCCCAAATTTGTTTCTAAGAACGAAATTGATCTTGATTCTACACAATATTAAATGAACATGTGTATTAGCATTTGTTAGAGTTAAATGCTTGTATCGAGTCATAATGATGTTTTGCAGGATTTTCCAGGATGTAGGACATAAGTTTTTCCATAAATTTTCCGGAAACTTAACATAAAGATTTCTCCAGGTGACTTCTGACGGCGTCAGGAATTAATACCTGACGGCGTCACGTGTAAAATTCTGGAAATTTTGTGAGTTTTGTTTTTCTAACAGAGTCTTAAAGTTTTTGTTAATTCTTTAGTTTTATAAACTCCAGGAAATCTGCAAACATTCATTCCACAAGCATTATATCTTAATTTGTTTTCTAGGACTTGTTAGTATATATAGATTGCCGCCGATTGTACGCAAGGTTGCCTTGTTTGTTTTCTCAGGTTTAACAGGTTATATATGACAAGAAGATGATTTATTTTTCTGGAAGGGAAGCTTTGAATGTTCAATTTCTTGGAGGAAGATCTAACCTTGTTACCACACTATCCACACCGAAGGAATCAGGGGAGTATTTGCTTTCATTCTTTTACCTATTTCACTTTTACATTCTTTGATTGAACATTGGGGACAATGTTCATCCTAAGTGTAAAGGGAGGGTAAATGATGATACCTATAAGGATGCTATTGCACTTGAGTTTGTTTGTTTGATGGTAGGTGTGTAATAAAACTAAGAGATATACTTGTTAGTGTACTTTTAGCGCCAAATTTAAAATTTTTTACAATATTTTGGAGTGAAACTTTAGCCTTAGCAAGCGTCTCATGGATAGGAGTTGTATGACTAGCACAAAACCGTACCATTCAGAAAAATTTTCCACCCAAATATGTGAGGTTCGCCTTTAGATTTGATAGGAAAAGCATTCACTATTAGTGCTTATGAGTGTACCGGTAGCATTTAGATTCTAGAACTTGCGTTAGTGATGCATCCCGAGACTGCTAGTGAGACTACATTCATGATAAGAGGCATTAGGATCACCCTTGTGTTAAACCCGTATCATAATTACTTGACCATTTAAGTCATATTACTTGGCTAGTAAAGTCAACTAATTTTTCCCATACCTTAGCGTTGTACTCATTTTTAGTACACGAAACCCCTAGTACACCCCTCCGAGCCTATCTTTTCGTTTCTAACTTTAAGCATCTTACTTAAAGGAAGAATTTGTTACAACCCACCCAAATGTGCAACCAAATCGCCTTAGCCTTCCGTGTATGCACTCATTTTTAGTGCATTATTGTTATATGTTTAAACCCATAGTTAATTATCTAATTGATTACATGGTTGCTAAGTCGAGTCATATCTTGTACATATTGTTTTGGGACGATTGGGACTCGTGGGTAAAGTACTTATATTTTGGAGTAATGGGGAAGAACATCATATATTACCCCCACACGTGCGTTAATCTAAAAAGTACTCCAAGTGTTTTGATTATTTTAATTCGAGTCATTAGATTAGTTTATTGTAAAGTATATAAAAATTCAAGTGTAAGGGGAATGTACATTCCCTATGATGTATTATTTTGGATGGTAGGGTAAGAATGTATGCAAAAAAAATAATAAAATAATAATAATAATAATAATCGAAAAAATCAAGAAAAAAAAAGAGAAAAAAATAGAAAAAGAAAAGAGAAAAAAAAACATACGGACTACCATCTCGTTTCATTCTATGTTTATTTTATGTTTTTGTTATTTTTGATTTATTAGCTTAAGTCGAGTCTAGTGTTGGCTTAGCAACGCCATATTGCACATATAATTAACCAAGATGATTAACTCGCCACCAGTAAATATTGCTTTTATCCAACAAAACCGCGTATTCCATATCCCTACACCTAACGTTATAACCCTTTAAAAGACCTCTTTGATAGTTTATCCTAGGTGCTTACGCCAAGTGGTGGAGGTTTGATCCTTTCCCAAGCCTATGGTAATATGTTTTGCTATGACAGATAGTGAGAGATGTTTTCCATTTCCATATTGTGATATATACTTTATTACACCAGAGAGATGTGAGTATCTAAACACTATTTGTGAGGTGCTAGTGTATGACCTCCGTGCTTGTCTTTGGTCTTTAGTGGAACGATTAATTATTGTAATTACTTTTATATTAGTGTTAAATGACCCCTAACTTGTATTTTGATTAGAATAAAAGCGCATTTGCTTGAGGACAAGCAAATCTCAAGTGTAAGTGTAGTTGATGAGGCGAAAAATGAATCGTTCTTAAGGGGTCATTTAAGCCCGAAGTCGAGATTATTTGATCAAATATTGCCCTAAATCGTTCCTTTTGTCATTTTAGGTACTTTTGGAGTGAAATCTGGAAAAGGAAGCATTTTTGGACGTTTTTGGAGCAAAAAAGTGAAGAAAACGGCAAAGTCTTAATTTTCCTTGGTGGGAACAGTACCTGACGGTGTCACATGTTTCTTAATGACGGCGTCAAGAGTAATACAAGAGGTGGGAGTGGACAATACACATGACGATCCAGAGAGTTTTGTGCATTGGAGATGACGGCGTCACCCAAGGCTGTCATGGTCCAAGTATTAGTGACGGCCCAGAAGAAATTTACATATGACGGCGTCAAAAGTGGATCTAGGCAATCCGATTTCATTATAGGCGGCGAGTTGACGGCGTCACAAGTTTACACATGACGCCGTCACCCTGTATTATCTATATATAGTTTTCCAAATTTCATTCATTAGTGTGCAACTTTGAGGGAAAAACCCTAGGCCGAATTTTCCGGCTTTTTCAAGGGTTTCAACCCTTTGAAACTTTCATGTTCTATTTGAGATAAGTACTCTTTCAATTCAATCAATATGTCTATGTGTTGTTTGAATATATCTTACACTTGTCTTCAATTTAACATGCTCGGCTAGATCTCTTTTGTGTTTTCTTAGATGTAGTGAAACCTAGTTGTTAATTATAGGTTGATTGTTTGTTTATAGTTGTTACGGATGATTGTATTCGATGTTAGGCTTAAGAAAATTGGAAGACTTCCATTGGTAACTTGCTTGAACGTCTTAAGAAACATGATCGGAGGTGTAGTACGATATATGGTTGTATTTAATGCGTAAGAGAATTCTAATGATCCCATGTTAGGAGCTTCTAACGGCTCGACATAGGAGTGAAGTAGGATCCTATAGAGTTAGGGAATATTGTACACGGCCCTACGACTAGTATTAAGGAATACGACCCGTCATCCATGCAATTGTAACAAGCTATCAACCTGTAAAAGATATCTAGGGAGTAATGAAACCTAAGTAAACACAACTTTCCCTATCATTGTTTACACCACAATAGTATAATTAGTTTCATTTCATTTTTGTTATTTTATTTTGATTGCATCTTTAGTTATTGGGTTAGTTGGCTAGCAACTAATTCCGCCCACTCTTCCAAAAACCGAGATTTTACTTGCTTTTTTAAAATACAAAAAGAATCATCCCTCACCTCTAGACTTAGTTTAGGAGACTTTCTAATCCTAGCGACACTATTCCTGAGTTGAACGATCAATCCCCCAGTACTTGTCACTATACTATACTACAACGATCATGTACACTGCCTAGTGGGGGTTGTAAGCTTCTCGAGATCCCTCGAGAGGTAAAGCCTGGTGCGATTCCCATGTATCAGTTATTGTCTAGGTTAAAAATTTCTTTTTATTAGGTCTACTTGCAAGATTCCTTTCTATTAAGATTTTTATTTTTATTTTTATAGGTTTCTTTAGTCTATCTTATTTCTTTGTTTCTTTTGTTCGTAAACTATTTCGATGGATAACAATAGCATTGATCGTTTGATTCCTCTTATTCGTGTTTTTCGTCGTAGGATTTTCCAACTACCCGTCCCAATCCCTTTAGTGGAAAATGAGAACCCACCTAACCTCTCGCCTAACCGTCACTTTAACAATAATTATGAGATGGAGGAGTCTGACCATGATAATGACCATAGGGCTAGTCCTTTTTACTATTCGGACTCCGATGAGGACCTAGATGATGGTGATGTAAGCAATGAGGATAGGGTGGAAGATGAGATGAACCCTCTTAGGTACGTCGACCCTAGGACAAGGATTGAGAATGACAGCTCATTTAATATGCAGTTTCCTTGTAAGATCGGATTTAGGAGCTTTGATGCCCACCTTAACTCATCTTTACCAATAAACATAATCTCGCGTAATGAATACAATAAAATTATGGTAAATGAGTTAGAATACAAAGGAGATAATATTGTTGCTAGGGTAAAGACATTGCATGTGTTTGTAGGAAGCTTTGTTTATTTGGTTGAGTTTATGGTTATAGAGAATCAAGGAGAATTTATCGATAGTAACTTAACCCAAGTTGTGTTTGGGAAGCCCTTCAAAAGGTTAATCAAGCTAGATGAAAAACTGATGGAAGGGTTAATTACATTCTCGGATGGGGATGAAGATTTTGTTTACCAAATGCCCCGTGCACACCCTAGGTTCAAGGATTTTTCTATTGAGAAATGTAATAGGTATCCACCTCTCGATATGCTAAGTGAGAATGATAAAAGGAAAGGGCTTAAATATCCTCATGAAAAGAACAAAAGGTATTATCGTGGATGTTTAGAGCTAAGTGATGACTATAAGAAAGATGAGGCAACTATTAGATGGCTCACACTTGGGTATGTAAGCATAAGCGACACACGGTAGGATGTGACTTTGAGTCTAGCTACAAGACTCATAAATAAAGAAAAGCGCTTCTTGGGAGGCAACCCATGTTTTATTTGTTTTGTTTGTTTGTTTGTTTGTTTGATTTAATTTGTTTCCGTATGCATGCTTGATTTTTATTATTTGTGGATCATGTTTCATGACTAAATTGTGAAAATACTTTACTTTGTTGTTTGTCTTAACTTCATAAAAGGTATTTCGCAAAACATAAGTGTAAGGGAAATCTAAATTTGTTTTTAAGAACGGAATTGAACATGACCCACAACAATATTAAATGAACATGTATATTAGTAGTTGTTTGAGTCAAATGCTTGTATCAAGTCATAATGATGTTTTGCAGGAAATTCCAGGAATTAAGGCATAAGTTCTTCCAAAAATTTTCCGGAAACTTAACATGGGATTTCTGTCAGAACACTTTGACGACGTCAGGATTAACACCTGACGGAATCTGGAAATTTTGCAAGTTTTGTTTTTCTAGCGGAGTCTTGAAGTTTTTGTTAATTTTTTTAGTTTTATAAATTCCGGGAAATCTGCAAATATTCATTCCACAAGCATTATATCCTTATATATATATATATATATATATATATATATATATATATATATATATATATATATATATATATATATATATATATATATATATATATATATATTGCCGCTAATTTTACGCGAGGTTGCTATGATTGTTTTCTCAGGTTTAACAGGTTATATTGGACAAGAAGATGATTTATTATTTCGGAAGGGAAGCTTTCAACGTTCATTTTCCTGGAGGAGGATTTAACCATGTTAACGGTTTATCCACACCGAACGAATCAGGGGAGTATTTTTTTCATTCTTTTACCTTATTTACTTTTACATCTTTTTATTGAACATTTGGGACAATGTTCAGCCTAAGTGTAATGGGAGGGTAAATGATGATACTTTAGAGAATGAAATTGCACGTGAGTTTGTTTGTTTAATAGTAGGTGTGTAATAAAACTAAGAGAAATACTTGTTAGGGTAATTTTTGTGCCAAATTTAAAACATTTTACAACATTTGTGAGTGAAGCTTTAGCCTTAATGAGCGTCTCATTGATAGGAGTTGTATGACTAGAAAAAAAAACCGTACCACTCAAAAATTTTATCAAAAAAAAGGTAGTGACCATCCGAGTATTAGATTAATTGGCTAATGCGCCAGCGCTAGTGTATGACTTGGTGACCATCCGTTATGCAAGTAACGCACCAGCGATCCAAGAAGTGCACTAGTTAGCATCCGTTAGTTGAGACGTCAAAGACTCGTACCGGCCTTCTACTTAGTGAGGTTCACCCCTAGACTTGTTAGGAGAAGCCTTAGTGCTTATGAGTGTACCGGTAGCACTTAGATTCTAGAACTTGCGTTAGTGATGCGTCCCGAGACCGCTAGTGAGAATACATTCGCGTAGTAGGATTTACTACATGATAAGAGGCATTAAGATCACACTTGTGTTAAACCCGTATCATAATTACTTGACCATTTAAGTCAATTACCTTGACTAGTAAAGTCAACTAATTTTCCCATACCTTTGCATTGTACTCATTTTTAATACACGATACCCCTCGTACACCCCTCCGGGCCTATCTTTTCGTTTCTAACTTTAAGCATTTTACTTAAAGGAAGAATTTGTTAACAATCCACCCCAAATGTGCAACCAAATCGCCTTAGCCTTCCGTATATGCACTCATCTTTAGTGCATTATTGTTATTTGTTTAGACCCTTAGTTAATTTTCTAATTGATTACATGGTTGCTAAGTCGAGTCATATCTTGTACATATTGTTTTGGGACGATTGGGACTCATAGGTAAAGTACTAGTGTTATGGAGTAATGGGGAAGAACATCATATATTACCCCCCCCCCCCAATATGTGCATTAATCTTAAAAAGTACTCCAAGTGTTTTGATTATCTTAATTCGAGTCATTAGAATAGTTAATTGTAAAGTATGTAGAAGTTCAAGTGTAAGGAGAATGCAAATCCCCTATGATGTATTATTTTGGATGGTAGGGCAAAAGTGTATAAAAAAAATAGAAACAATCAAGAGAAAAATAGAAAAAGAAAAAGAGGAAAAAAAACATACGGACTACCATCCCATTTCATTCTATGTTTGTTTTTTATTAGCTTAAGTCGAGTCGAGTCTTGGCTTAGCAACGCCACATTGTACATGTAATTAACCAAGATGATTAACTCGCCACCAGTAAATATTGCCTTTATCCAACAAAACCGTGTTTATCCTATCCCTACACCTCACGTTATAACCCTTTAAAATACCTCTTTGATAGTTTATCCTAGGTGCTTACGCCAAGTGGTACAGGTTTGATCCTTTCCCAAGCCTATGGTAATCTATTTGCTATTACAGGTAGTGAGAGATGTTTTCCATTTCCATATTGTGATATATACTTTATTACACCCGAGAGATGTGAGTATCTAAACACTATTTGTGAGGTGCTAGTGTATAATTTCCGTGCTTGTTTTTGGTTGAAGTGGAACGATTATTTGTTGTAATTACTTTTATACTAGTGTTAAATGACCCCTAACTTGTATTTTGATTAGAATAAAAGCGCATTTGCTTGAGGACAAGCAAATCTCAAGTGTAAGGGTATTTGATGAAGCGAAAAGTGTACCGCTTTTGGGGGGTCATTTAAGGCCGAAGTCGAGATTATTTGATCAAACATTGCCCTAAATCGTTCCTTTTGTCATTTTAGGTACTTTTGAGAGGAATTTTACAAAAGGAAGCATTTTGGACGTTTTTGGAGCGAAAAAGTGAAGAAAATAACAAAGTCTCAAAGCATGCTGGAAATTGCACTTGACGGCGTCACAAGGTGCTAGTGACGACGTCATGAGTTGACAAAAGGGTGGATAAATCAAATACACGTGACGCGCCAGAATGTTTTGTGAAGGGGTCGTGACGGGGTCACGTACAAAATTGTCAAGGCCATCAAGAGTAAATGCAAAGAGTAACGGCCCAGATCCCATAAAGAGTGACGGCGTCAGAAGTGGATCTAGGCAATACGAGTTTATTTTGGCGGCGAGTTGACGGCGTCACACATTACTCTTGACGCCGTCAGAAGACAAAATCTATATATATTTTTCTAGTTTTCATTCATTGTGTGCAACTTTGAGGGAATAAACCCTAGATGAATTTTACAGCTTTTTCAAGGGTTTCAACCCTTTGTTTCTTCCATGCTTAATTGAAGATAAGTACTTTACCAAATCATTCAATATATCTATGTGTTTTTTGATTATATCTTACGCTTGTCTTCTCTTTAACATGTTAGGCTAGGTTTTCTTCATGTTTACTTAGATGTAATGAAACTTAGATATTGATTATGGGTTGGTTTTTTGTATAAAATTTTTGTGGATGAATGAATTCGATGTTAGGCTTAAGAAAACTGGCAGACTTCTAATTGGTAACTTGCTTGAACGTCTTAGGAAACATGATCGGAGGTGTACTACGTTATATTGGTTGTATTTAATGCGTAGGTAACTACTAATGAGGCCATGTTAGGAGCTAGTAGTCGGCTCGACATAGGAAGAGGTAGAAGCTTATAGAGTTAGGGAAGATCGTACACGGCCCTACGAATGGTATTAAGGAATATAACCCATCATCCATGCAATTGTAACAAGCTAATCAACCGATAAAAGATAGCTAAGGAGTAGTGAAATATAAGTAAACACAGTTTTCTTTCATTATTGTTTACACCATAAATTAGTTTAAGTTTAGTTTATTTTATTTTGATTGCATCCTTAGTTAATTGGGTTAGTTGACTAGCAACTAATTCCGCCCACTCTTTCCAAAAACCGAGATTTTACTTGCTTTTCTTAAAATATAAAAATACAAAAAGAATCATCCCTCACCTCTAGACCTAGTTTTAGTAAGTTTTAACCCTAGCGAACACTATTCTTTGATTTGAACGATCAATCCCCCGGTACTTGTCACTATACTATACTACAACGAACAGGTACACTGCCTGGTGGGGATTGCAAGCTTCTCAAGATCCCTTGAGAGGTAAAACCTTTTGTGAGGGCGCATTTCCATGCATCATCACATCAGCTAAGACATGAAGAGACTCAAAAGGCACATCTGCCTGCTCATCTTCTGATTCATTCACCACTTGCCTCTTTCTCTTTTGTCCGAGTTGTCTTTCCAAATCTTGAACCTTTGTTGTGAGCATATCTATCTGACCTCCCAGATTTTCTTTTGTGTCTGTGAGTTCTTTCTCCCAGTCATCAACCTTCTTTACATACCTGTTAAGCAAAGTACACATGGAGGTGAGAGTAACAGGACCTTTAGCTCCACCAGCAGGTATTTCTGCGGTATTGGGAGCATCATTGGTCCTGACAGGAGAAGTATAAAACCCTGCATCTAAGTCCTCATACTCCTCAAAAGTAGGTCTTAAGGGAATGGGTGTGGCAAGTCTTGTTATCTGTGGGGAGTGTACAGGTTGCTCAGGGCCAGAAACCTCAGGTGCCACATGCTCATTAGGAGTATCAACACCAGGTGAGGGTATTGGTGTGGGAGGTCTAGGTATGGATGGTCTAGGAGATGGTGGTGGTTTTGCATCAGGAGCAACTAATGCACTTGCATCATGAGAAAATGAAGGTCCCTTAGCAGAATCTACTGGTGCATTAGCATCAGCAGATTCTTGACCACCAGAAGCTGCATTGCCATCAGGCAACGTAGCAGGTAATAAAGGCCTGTGTACCCCATTATATTTTGTTTTCATAGAAGCAAATAGTTTGCTAGACAACCTCTTAATAGGCATATGGGTGGTGTCATTGGTCTGAATACCTAAGATAATTTGAAGAAACCTAGGATACATTAAAATTTTAAGTTTAGTATCCTTAACATTTTGAATCATTTCATCAAATATATACTTATTAGAAAATTTAAAAGTTCTTCCCTCAGATAGGCACACAATAGCAAGAGCAATGTCTGTGGAGAATTGATCCCAACCTTCAGAGTTAGAGCTCATACACTGAAGTAAAGTGTGTACTAGAAATCTCCATTTAGGGCAAAATTGATTTTTGTACCAGACCTTCCCATTTCCAGCATATCCAACAGCCTGAAGTCCTTCAAGAATCTCTTCCTTAGCTGCCTCATACTCCCCACCTTCATCATCCAGCTGTAATTGAGTCCTAACCAAGGACTCTATAACTACATATTCTTCCTCATCAATAGTAGCCACAATCTCTGTTGGTCCTTCTTCAACAGACTCACTTGAGTAGTTTCCCAGAATTGTGTAACCAAAGATTCGTACACAATGTCAGGGTATTAGGTGAGAGCAAAGTGAATCTTTGACCTTTGGAGAAACTCCATCATCTGAACATAATAAGCATCCCCTTTAGCTCTACCTAAGAAAGCTTGTTTGTTGTGATCTCCTTTGAATAAAAGTTCCGCCATTGAATGAAAAGAGAGAGTGGGTTTTGGATGCTGAGAGTTTTGAAATGGTTTTTGAGTTTTTAAAGAGAGGGAATCAGTTATTTGTGAGTGGGATTTGCACGTCTAGGTTATATGAAGCAATTTTCCAAACGTGGAGTGAAATTGGCAATAATTTTGGAAACAATCTTTGACCAATATTTGACTTTAATAAAATCCCAAATAAAACTGACTCGTCAGTAGAAACTAAGTCAATCAGCAGGAATCATATGGTCAATCAGCAGAAACCTACTTAATGTTGACTACGGTCAACCATTCCACACATCAGCAGTAATAATATGGTCCAATCAGCAAAAACACTCCATTAAAGGAAACCACACTACAGTGAAGATACTTGTTTTGGTCAAACTTTCCAATGACTTGGCTTATAAATAGGATGTAGAAGATCCCCAAATCACAACAATCACAATCCAAATCCCTATTTCACTATTACAATCATCAACCATGAGTTCTAAACCACATGTCATCGAAATCTCATCTGATTCCTCTGAATCACTGACATCACCACCACCATTCATTCATCATCCTCCTACCAACCCTCCAAATCCAAATGAAGAACCACATTGGTTGTCCTTTTTCCAACCGGAGGATCAGATGCCCTCGTACAACCAAAATGTACCACTGGGTGAATACTTTCCTTCTTATCCTCCAAGTGATGGACCTTCACAACCACCACCACAATCATCAGAGGATTCCAATCCATGGATCCCTATTCGTCCACCTTCTAGAGAGCTCGTATCACCATTCCTCTGCACATCCTCAGATGAGGATGAACTACAAAGCAATCCTCCTTGAACTCCTGAGAGACCCCAATGTTCCCATCCAAGCACAAGAAAGGGGAAGAAGAAGGTTGCAGATGTGAAAGGAAAGGGAAAAGAGAAGAAGAAGTAGTGGTGTCTAGAATGGTAGGCTTGTAGGTGTAGGAATGGTTTGTCAGAGTCTTTGTAATCTTCAAATCAGATGTAATAAGAAGTATTATCAATAAAATTCTGAGTTCCAGTTTATCTCATGATCTTTGTTTCATACTTCTCGTATTCCTTAATCAATCTTCTGATTTGATCAGCAGCAACACCACAGAGCTGCAAAACAAACACAAACACACAATCCAAACGAAACAGAAAATGGTTAGGTTAAATACTGTTAAACCTACAAAACAAAGTTAGTAAACATAATCATAAAAAATATACATAATTTACAACATCAATCACAATCCACCCCAAAGTCATATGCCTTCCCTCAGGCTTATGCCTCCCCTCAAACATTGCAGTTAAGGGTTAACCATCCCAATGTGGACAACTAAGTAGTTAAACCTAGGTCCATCAAAAGCCTTTGTTAATAAATCAGCCACATTATCATCAGTATGAATCTTAAGCACCTGAATTAAATGTTTCTCATTTGCATCTCTGATAAAATGGTGCCTAATTTCAATATGTTTAGTTCTTTGATGAAAGACTGGATTTTTAACAATTGAAATGGTACTTTGATTATCAATATAAATTTTAGTGTTCATGAAGTTGAACCCATAATCAAGCAATTGATTTTGAATCCAAAGTACCTGGCCACAACAGGTAGTAGCAGCAACATACTCTGCTATAGTAGATGAGGTAGCCACAATGGTTTGTTTCTTGCACTGTCAAGAAATTAGTCTTCTGCCAAGGAATTAACAACCTCCTGTCGTGGATTTCCTGTCCAAATTAGCTCCAGCATAATCATTGTCACTATATGCTTCCAACACAAATTGTGATTCTCTTGGATACCAAAGACCTAACTTAGGTTGGCCTTTAAGATACTTGAAAATCTTCTTCACTGCATTCAGGTGGGAAGTCAATGGAGTGACTTGGTGTCTTGAACAAGCACTGACAGCAAAAGTGATGTCAGGTCTTGAGGCTGTTAGGTACATGAGTGAGCCAATTATGGATCTGTATAGATGAACATTGACAGCTTCATCTGATTCATTCTGATTCTAAGGCTTTTGAGATTCATAGGGAGTAGTTGCAGTCCTTAATAATTCAAAGTCAAACTTCTTCAAGATGTCTCTAACATACTTCTCCTGACGGATAAAGATCCCTTCAGGTTGCTGCTTGACTTGTAGCCCCAAGAAAAATGTTAGCTCCCCCATTGCACTCATTTGATATTCACTCTTCATTAAATCTTCAAATTCCCTGCACCAGGCTTCTTTAGTGGAACCAAAGATGATATCATCCACATAAACTTGGACCAAAATGATATCCCTGGAATTCTTCATGATGAAGAGAGTCTTATCAATAGCTCCTCTTCTATATCCATGCTCCAAAAGGAATTTTGATAACCTTGCATACCAAGCTCTTGGTGCCTGATGAAGACCATAGAGTGCTTTGACAACCTTGTACACCTTCTTTGGATTCTGTGGGTCTTCAAAACCTTTTAGCTGAGTGACATAAACTTCCTTTTTAATCTTGCCATAGAGAAAGGCACTCTTCACATCCATCTAATACACCACAAAACCCATGTATGAAGCAAAGGCTAGAAATAGCCTAATGGCCTCAACTCTTGCAACAGGTGCAAAAGCTTCATCATAATCAATCCCTTCTTCTTGTCTGAAACCCTGAGCAACCAACCTTGCCTTGTTTCTGACCACAATACCTCTAGCATCCCTCTTGCATTTTAAAATCCACTTGGTTCCAATTGCAAATTTTCCTGCAGGCAGATCAACAGGTACCCATACATCTTGATTCTTGAACTGTTGCATTTCTTCCTACATAGCCTCTACCCAAATAGGATTACTCAAGGCTTGTGTAATACTGGTTGGTTCAACTTGAGATAAGAAACAAGCAAACAAACAATGTTGTTGATCTGTATGATTGTCCCTCTTCTTATTAGTAACATAAGTGATAAAAGCACATTGACCAAATTGTGTCTTTTTCACTGTGCTCCTTGTTAGAACCATGGCATTGGGTCACCAAGTATATTGGTTAGAGGATAAATGGTATTTATCCTCTTAGTGGGATTAGGGTTAACATCAACAGAAGTTTCAAGATTGGTCAGAGTTGGAGCAAAATCATCATCATAAGAAGCTGATTGGAAAATGCCAGCACTTTGTCTATGATTGCCAAGGTTTGAGGGGCTAGGAAACCTTGTAAAAGCTTCATCTAAGCTTGTGGATGTAGCAAAAGAAATAGGTACAACAGCAGAAATACCATCAGTAGTATTGGCATCAGCAGCAACAGGGGGTCCATCAGCAGAAACTGTGTTTCTACTGGCATCAAGAGCATCCTGTCTCAAGAGTGCCTCAGTATCCTGAGCAAACTCAAGACCAAGCCTCTTAGCATCTTCATTTGCTGCATGCTCTTGCTTTTTAAGTCTAGCAAGATCTTCTGAGCAAACTTTGTCATCAGAGGCTACTTTGTTATTAGGACCTGCAACATGAATAGGGAGAGAAGAAACAACAATAGTGGGTTCATCACATTCTGAATCACTGTCTGAGTCATCTTCCAGGGTACCTGCAATGCTAGTGGGTGACTCTTGTGTACCTGCAGATGGGTTAGTTTTAAATCTAGTATTCCCCAAATGATCTGTCAAGTAGTCAAGGTCAAAGTACCATTCATGACCTTTTCCCAGAACATTTTCTTTGTCTTCCTGAAATCTCAGGTTAAGAGTCTCCTCAATCTTCTTAGCAGCCAAATTATATACCCTGTAAGCCTTACTATGAGTTGAGTATCCAACTATATACCCTTCAGTAGCTTTTTCTTCAAACTTTCCTAGGTGATCACTTGTATTCAGGATAGTCACATGACATCCAAAAGGCTTAAAGACTCAATGGTGGGTATCTTCCCAGTCAAAAGC
This sequence comes from Artemisia argyi, assembly GCA_030686995.1. Lineage (NCBI taxonomy): Eukaryota > Viridiplantae > Streptophyta > Magnoliopsida > Asterales > Asteraceae > Artemisia > Artemisia argyi. The sequence continues at coordinate 30,638,685 of CM060699.1, read as the reverse complement.
TCTTAGGGTGTTTTGTTATGTGGTCTTGTAATCAGCACCCTATTTAGAACATAACAAGCAGTAATTACTGCTTCAGTCCAAAACATAGTGGGAAGTTTAGAGTCAGCAAGCATGGATCTTGCAGCCTCTATCAGGGTTCTATTCTTCCTCTCAGTAACTCCATTTTGTTGTGGAGTCCTGGCATTACTATAATCCCTTTTTATACCCTTAGTACCACAGAGTTCATTGAGATTGGCATTTTTGAACTCTGTCCCATTGTCACACCTTATCCCTTTATCCTCTTGTTGATTTGGTTTTCAATAAGGGCTATAAAATATTTTAAAGTCTTAAAAGTTTGGTCTTTAGTGCCCAAAAAGAATACCCAACTAAACCTACTATAAGCATCAGTGATCACTAGACAGAAGTACTTATGGTCAATACTTCTGATGGATGTTGGACCAAAAAGATCCATATGTAGTAGCTGCAAAGGTTCTGAAATGGTGCTCATAGCAGTAATGGCTTTGTAAGAAGCCTTGTGTTGCTTTCCTTTGTTGCATGCAACACAGTTGTGTTCATTAGTGAAGACCTTAGAAGGAAGTCCATGAACCAGTCCATTCTTAGAAAGCTTGTTTATAACCTTGAAGTTTACATGTGCCATCCTTCTGTGCCATTTTGTAGATTCATCCAAGGATGCTTTGGCCACCAAGCATGCTAGATCACCTTTAGGCTTTACATCATTCAAGTTGAATGCATAAAGATTATGATTTCTTAGAACTCTTAGTAATACAAGACTCTCATCAGGCATTTTGAAGTCTTTTGATAGAATAAGACAGTCCTCCTCAGTGAACAGCACAGGAATCTTTTTGTCACAAATTTGTGAAACAGGGAACAAATTAAAATTTTGTAGCTCCTTCACATAGTAGACATTCTTAAAATCCACCTTTGGAGTTCTGATGGTTCATTTTCCAGTGATTCTTCCTACTCCACTTTCAAATGTAATTGGGCCTCCATTAAAGGGCACAAAGTCATGCAGCTTCTCTTGATTCCCAGACATGCTTATAGAGCAACCACTATCAACTATACCTAAATCTTTACTTTTGAGAGGATGTGCCTACAACAACAAAATATACAACAACATGAGTACCATAGAGAGGCTCAAGTCATAAATGACTTGAGCCTGCCTTGTGGATCATTAGAGTGAAGCCATGTAGATGAGTTAGATCCACCATTGTTCCTGGAACCCCTGTGTACAAATGGTCTATTAAATTTCCAAGAACAATCTGCTGAGGGCTTTATAGCAGAATCCCAATATGCCCTTCCCAAAAATATTGGGTCATAATAACCAAGCCAAAAACCATTTTGAAAGTAATTATAGTTATATCTAGAAAATGGTCTAGCTGCATGTCTGTTCCTATCAGCAGGAAAATATCTACCAGCAGAAACAGACCCACCAGCAGGAACAGTCCTATCAGCAGAAACTGAGTTGATTCTGCTGGTGGTGTGGGTTGCCTGTGGAACATATGAGGGTTTGGCATGAACATTGGTCCACTTTGGTCTAGGTCTATTATGATCAGCAAAAACACCCATCCTCCTTTCATAAAAATCACAATCCTTAATCAAATGCAATTTACTACCACAAACAAAACATTTCTTCTTTCTAGAAGATTTATTCAAACCAAAAGATGTCTTATCAACCACAGAATTATTCAAACAAACACTGGAAATAGAATTGTTTTGTAATGACTAAAAGGAATTGTTTTTCAAAAAAGTAAATGACAAGTCTTTAAGAGAGGCTGTCTTTGAAGTAAGATCATCAGCAGAAACTCTAGTGTCAGCAGACTTGACAGAAGACTTTGGTGAGGACTTGGGTGAACCTGACTTGATCTTGGAATCACAACTGGCATAACTAGAGGTAGAGGTCTCTGAGATCTTTTCACTGAAAGAACAAGAGACACATTCATTAGAATCATTACTAGAGACACTACTAGAGTCAGGGGAGTCACTAGACCTATTGTCAATTTGCATTTGTGATTCTACTAAGTCCAAATGATGGGAGGTGGGCTTAAAGGTTCCTGTGATAGTGGGAGAGACAGTATGCATCTCTCCCTCTTTTACAAACTTTACAGGGGAATGAGGTTGCAAGGGTGGTTCAGGGTCTAAAATACTATAGTCATCAGGGTCATCTACCTCATCAGGCCCTACATATTTACAATACCCTAGAGCTCTTCTAGACTTAATGGACTGACAACTATCAATTATTCTATCTAGGTGTTTAGAACCATGTTGCCACTTCTTACGTCCTGCAACTTCATTATCAAACTTAACCTTCAAATCTTGTAATTCTAATTCAACTCTAGCCTTTTCTTTTTTAGAAAATTTTAACTCATTACTTGTCATATCTAAATCTCTTTTTAACACTCTAATTTTCTCATCATAACCAAATTGATTTTGTTGAAACCAAACCTTTTGTTTTTCTAATGTTTTAACAGCTTCTTTATAAGCTTGAGCCTAAATAAAACAATCTTTATATTTTGGTTCCAAATCATCATAAGATTCTTTAAGAGCATTATATTTTCTATCACAACCAAACACACAATCAGATACCTGAGGAGAGATGCCCATGAAGGCAAATTCTTCATCACAACTAGCCAGGCAAGAGAATTGCTGAGAAGTACTGCTTTCAGCATCTTCAGAATCATGTTCCTTCCAATCAATGCAAGCATCCACATCAGTCACCAAGGCCTTTGTCTCTCCAGCTTCCAACTCCTTCTTCTTGTAGGCTGAATACCTTGTATTGTCTTCAGCCTTCTTATCATTACACTCTCTTGAAAAATGGCCTATCTCTCCACATGAATAGCACTTGACCTTCCTCCTATCAAATCTAGCTGGATCTCTTCCTCTAAAGTTGAGCTTTCTCCCAGCTTTCTGCTCAAATCTTCTGACCTTGACAGTAAGCATTGCCATTTTCCACTTCAAATCCAACTCTTCCAAAGCTAGGTCTTCAATCTGCTCAAAATCTTCATAAGCTAGTTGCTGCTTTGGTTCATAATCAGCAACAAATGAATGAAGTACATCTTCTACCACATTACTGGACTGTGGATGACTCTTTGGACCAGTAGATGTGTAGGATGTAGAGGAAGAACTTGGACTTGGAGCATGTGCCACCCTATTGAAATAGTGCTTACAAAGGCAGAGTGTGATATAGTTGCTGTATAAGTGGAGTGCCCCTTGATATCAAGCTCCAGGCTTCTGAGCTTGTTATACAAGTCATCAAAAGAGAGATAATCCAGGCCACCTTTGGTTTTTAGTGTGATACTGACCTGGGACCATGAAGGAGGTAAAGCCCTTAGAAACTTGGAATTAACTTCCTCATTGTCAGGCTTGGCTTGAAGCTGGCAGGTGACTCAAAATCTTCTGGAATTTATCATAACCCTTGTGAATGCCCTCCTCCTCTGATATCCTGAATTCTTGAAATTCCTGCTTAAGCATGGATTTTCTCATTCTTTTAGATTCCTCATTGCCCCCGAACCTTGCTTTTATAACCAACCAGATGTCTCTGAGATCATCAAGAAAGTGAAAATCTCCCATATGATCATCTGGGATGGCTTGAAGCAAGATGGTTCTTGCTTTGTTCTCCCTTTATACAGCAATGATTTCTTCAGTAGTAGAAGGAGGATAGATGGTAATATGGCGATTAGGGTCTTTTCCTGTCTTCTTAGGACTATTTCCATTCAAGATCACATTCCATAGATTGAAGTCAACACTAGCAATCCAATTATGCATCTTCATAGCCCATATCTCATACTCATCTTTCTTGAGATAGGGAAACTTGGCATTACTGTTGGAAAAAGCAACCTGTTGGAGCTGTTGTATGAGGGTGTTGTTGTTTTTGCTTTGAGTGACATCAGAAGAGTCTGTATCTCCCATGGTTACTGAATGAAAAGGTGTTGAAGGTAGGTTTTATTGCAGAGATTCTCCTGTGGCTCTGATACCACTTGTAGGATCTACCCTTGATAGATCTTGAGCCAATGGATCGATAGCTTACTAATGTAATTACTAGCAAAACTATATGGACAATCTCTGTATGCTTGTATCTACTGCGGAAAATAAATACAAACTATATACTAAAACACTTTGATCCTCTATGGATTGTTTTTATTATTCACTAAGAATGTTTTTTATATGTACATAATACATTGACCTTGGGTTCCTTTTATACTATAAGAAACCCTAACCTCTGTTACAAGAAACGAATATTCATTGAGCTATAAAAGATATTCTACATATCTTATCCTAAAATAACAAACTCTTATCTACGGATTAACTATATCCGCAGAAACTATGTCATCAGCAGAATCCATATAAGCTTCAGCAGTATCCATCAGCAGAATCTATATGCTGACTTCAATAATTCCTTACATGCTTGAAGGAACTTAAAACTTTTGGAAATCAGTTAGAAATTACAGCGTAGTTGTGTCCCATTTGCTACGCTATAACTGATACCCATTATTCCAATTCACCCAGTTCAATTTGAGTACGGTGTAACTTGCACATTTTTGTTACGCAGTAATTATGTCATTTGGAAAACCTTTTTCAGGAAATGATTTCAAAGCATTTTCCAAACCTTTTACATTTAGTTATGAATTTTGTGGGTTTATTCCCTGGAAACCCTAACGAGACTTCACTCATCCACTCGGGCCACATAGTGGTTAAAAGGCTTGTTGCATACGCTAAATGCAACCGTGATTCTTACGAAAGTGAGTTAGGGTTTTCCTTTATATTTTTTTACTTAATGTTTTTCTAGTATAATACATGTTGTTATTAAGTGAATAGAGTGAATTATATTTTTCTCATGGATCTCAAGGCGGGACACGATGTTCGATCATACAAAGTAAAATTCAGGGGTGTCTTTTGTTCTAATTCCACTTGTTCTCTTTAATTTTTCCATTTTTATTTAGGATGTTGTATAAATCAAGTGGGAGGATGAGAGTAGAATTATCACTTGACCTATACTTGCCTTCGTCTTTCTGGTTTGTTTAAAAGTTGTGTTATTTTTAAAATTTTGACATGTTTTTCCTAACCGTAACTAGAATAGATCTTTGTCGAGCACAAACACCCTTTATTCCATTGGTGAGTATTTAGCTTTTCCGTTTTCTCATATGACCTAATCCACCAAATATTGAGTGTACCGGTAGTATTGTAAACTTTAGAACTTAACCCTTATATCATTACAAGACCATAGTATTGCATTGAGTTTTCTCGGTGCAATTGGGATTGATAGTTCAAGAAGGCAATGTTTTAGGATTTAACCCAAATAAGCCAATATGTGGAAATTTGTGTGTGCTTATCGACTTTTCACCTCGACTTGTCGACCTCCCGTGAAAAACCCATTTGTTGCACTCATCTTAAGTGCAAGATACCCTTACGAGCCATTCTTTTTATTTTTTTACCAAAAAATGTATTGCTTCGTTATAACATTTTGCCTTAACCTACCATGTAATCTATGATCCACAGTGAAAAAGTTGTTAATCACTTAAGTCCATGGTTTGAGTAGAGGGATTCGGGAATATGATTTTGTAGAACACTATCATTTTGATCGTGGAAGACCCTTTAGTTTGTATTTATTTTACTACATGGTTTATTTCAAGTGGGGGGAAGAAATGAATTGAAATTTAAATGTACATAACTGCTTGAAAATTAAATAAATAAATAAATAAACAAGCTTTTAGTGGTGAGTATTCCCGCATTTCATGCCAGCTCTTGTTTCATCGCTAAGTAATGATGATGTATTCCAACGGGTAGCTTTTATAAGCTCGTGTCATTTCGATTTTCCTTTCAGTTTAAGTTCATATTTGTATAATGAGGGAATTATACAACTCAAGTGGGGGGAGGAAATAGAAATGAGCATGATATTTAGTTAAGTTATGTGTTAATGTGTAAAAAACAGAAAAAGTGCTCATTAGCTCATAAATGTTAAGTTCATCTTTGATTCGATGGTCGGGCTAGTGTAAAATCTAGTACCGTTATTATTTAGATGATGATGGTGACAGTGGTATCATTTATTAAACCAACTTGTTTGTTGAAGGTTTTGTTAGTGTGACTCATTCATTAGATTTATCGACACTATTGCACAATAACTCATTATTAGATGATGATCAATTCTTGCATTTCTTCTATTTGGACTTTTGGGTGGATAGTGACTAGTGATGACAAAAATGTGGATTTTAGACTATTTGTTTATGTTATTTCTATTTTAAACCCATTATATGTGCATTCCATGTCTTGTTCCAACCATTAGTTATTCTTAATGTTCATCCTAACCTTTGGCTTACTTGAGCGAAGGAACTGAGCAATCATGGGTGTCTTGTTCATGGATTTGGCCTAGCATTTTTGGTTTTGTCGCTTTTGTTGGGGATTTTCCATTGATAATGATGACTTAACGAATAACCCAACCCCAAGCCTTACATGTATTCACGCTATATTGACTTTAAGAATTGTCTTAACCTTAGCTCTAGTGGTGGAGTTTTGTATACTCGCCAAGCCTATGATATAATACATGCTATGACTGAACGTTTGAGTGATTACCCCAAAAATGAAACACGTAGACTAGTGAGAGTTTGAGTGTTTTTGTTCTTCTTTTCGTAAGGTATTCAGCTTTGGTGTTTCTAGCATAGGTTGTTTTTAAATTCATATCTTCCAACATAACTTGGGAGTTATCTTTTTAACAATTATTTAAAAGGTCTACTTGGGAGCAAGTAGAGTTCAAGTGAGGATATTGGATGACATCAAATAATCTAGATATGTTAGTATCAATTTTCCTTAGTAAATGCTCATATTTGTTATGTTTTATGTGCGTATATACTTAAAATGCTTCATATTTTGTTATCAGGTACAATTTGAGCATTACAACACAAAGATGCGAAAATGGAAAGATAAATGAAAGAAATTCACAAACTTGGACCAGAGAGATATTACGGCGTAGCTCGTTCGATGGAGCTACGACGTAACCTTTGTTGCTGACAAAATAGTCCAAGTCTAGTCATCAGATATTACTGCGCAACAAGGACATTGTGATTTCCTCGCAACAAAAGAAGAAAATATCAACGAGACGGTTACGGCGTAACTTGCCCATTTGGTAACATCGTAACTTTGCTACATCTGGGGAAGTATTTAAGCTTATGAAGACTTACAGCGTAAGTAGCTCGCAAGACTTATGACGTAATAAGTACATTCAGCGCTAAGTTCCATTAACTCTAGGGACCTAAAAGTGTGATGTTCAATATTAATTACAAGGACTAAAGGTTTTACGATGAGAAAGATGGAGGATTAAAGCTAGGAAAATTATATTGTTAAGGCAACATGATCAAGATCTTTTTATGTTTTAATGACGACAAATAAACCATCGAAACATATAAAATAACAAACGTTAGCCAAAAGACAAACACCACAATATCCAATCATATCCAAATCATATATATTCTCTTACACAATCTCTTACACTCTTACATATTCCCTTACACACTTTACATCTCAACCATCTATTCCCTTACAACACATCTCAACCTTCTATTTCATCACATGGGATTTAATTTGAATTTCAAATGTGGCTCCATTGATCCTAACCTTTCAATTCAAACTAAACACATCTCAACCATCCATCCAACCTCTTCTCTATACCATCACATGTGTTTAATCCAAGCCATCCATTTCAAACCAAAACCATCTCAACCATTGATTCACCCTTTCCCCCCAAGCAAAGCATATTCCTTTGGAATATCCCTTCTTAATCCAAACATAAGGCTCCTTTGATCCTAGCCTTCCATTTCAAATCAACACATCTCAACCATCCATATTTAACACATGCCAAATAATTTGAAAACCAAAGGAGGCTCCCTTTGATCTCCACCATCCAATTCAAACCATCTCATCTCAACCCTCCATCTTATTCTTCCCCCCCCCCCCCCAAGCAATGGAATATACCATGGCATATTCTATCTATCTTTTCTATGCCATGTGAGGAATAACACTTCTACCCCTTCCAAATTACCCTATCTACACTTTCTACCTTTGGTATTTGGTTTCCTTATAAACACTTCACAAAATATTTTCTAATTGGCTATTTGAGTTGGTAAACCTTAGAATGATTAATGTTAAGGTTTAGTGTGAAGTACAATTTGGGGTTTAGCAAGGATAGGTATTTATAAGATCCAAACACCAAATACTTGGAAAAAGTTTACAGAAGCCTGGGCGCTGACGCGCAGGTGACGCGCCAGCCTCGGTAAAATTTCCCAAGTTTGGGTTCTTGGCCTATAAATACCACCCTTGACTTTTCTATTCCTTACCCCTTACTATTATTCTTTCTCTCGAGATTCTTTCTCTCTAAACACTCTCAAATCTCTATCTCTAATCTTGTGTTCTTGATTTTCATACTAACACCTTTGAAAGAACACATATCTTTGCAAGGGAAGAATCACAAGAACCTAATCCACTCTTGTGATTGTGTCGAGGGTCTTCTTATCTATACCCTTTCTACTAGAATCGAGTCACTAGGTTAGGTTAGGGCTTGGTTCAAAGAAACTTATATTCATTCAATTGTTTGTAAGGGAAGTCTTGTGTCTTAGTGACCAAGCCTAGATCATTGGGGATCTAGTTGGGGTTTGACACTTCGGGTGGGAAGTCTTGGTAGTGGTCTTGGTGACACTTAGGTGAAGTCGAATCACGAGATTCTTTTGGGTTGTTTCCGAGGGCGGAATACCGTGGGAGTAACTCCTTCTTTGTGAGCATTGATATTGGTGAATATCGGTGGAGTGAATTGTAACGGTTTGTAGTACACCGAAAGGATTATACTAGTGGAATAGTATCGTGTCGTGGATTCGCAACTGGACGTACGGATGGTATAAACCCCCCATCCAGAACCAGTATATATCGTGGTGTCTCTTTACTCGCTTTATATACTTGTGTTTGTATTAGTGGTTGCTTTTGCTTAAACCACTTGGTGTTCTTCTTGGCTTAAAGTTTTTAAACATACAAAAAGCCGAAGAAACCGTATTCACCCCCTCCCCCTCTACAGTTCTACAATTGGTATCAGAGCGGAATACTCAAGTTTTTGAGCGTTAAAGCCTTCCCGAGAAGTCGTTTTAAGTCAAAAACTTCTTTCCCAAAAATATAAAATCCTAACTAAGATTTTTGGTGAAGTAGAATATAGATCCATGGCTCAAGAGAACTATGTTGAGGGGTGTTCTATGCAAAGACCACCTTTGCTAGAAACCAATGGGTTTTGTTTTTGGAAAACCCGGTTTGAGACCTATGTTAGGTCTAAAGATCTTGATTTGTGGGAAATCATCCGAAACGGCAACTTTGTGTTCATGGTAGAAGACCCCGAAACAAAATTGTTGGTGGAAAAGCCACATGCGGATCTTAAAGATGATGAGAGGAGAAAACTTGGCAAGAATGATGAAGCCAAGATGTTAATCTACAATGCTCTACCTCGAAGGGAGTTCGAGAGGGTCCATGTTTGTAAAACCGCCAATGAGATTTGGCATTCTCTCATCATCACTCACCAAGGCAACTCTCAAGTAAAGGATTGCAAGATCGATCTACTCATACAACAATATGAGAAGTTTACGGTCTCGGATGAAGAAACCATTGATAATGGTTACACAAGGTTCAACGCTATTATCACTAGCCTTACAGCTCTAGATCCTAGCTTCTATAATAAGAACCATGTGAGGAAGTTTCTTTGAGCACTTCCAATAAAGTGGAGGCCAAAGGTGACGGCCATAGAAGAAGCCAAGAATTTGGCGGAACTTCCCCTTGACGAGCTTATTGGGAATCTCAAGGTCTATGAAATGATCCTTGAGAATGACAAAGCTTGTACCAAAGACAAGAAGGAGAAGTTAAAGTCTTTGGCTCTCAAAGCTAAGGTCACAAAATGTCAAACAAGTGAAGGAAGTGATAGTCAAGAAGGAAGTGATGATAAAGATGAGGAAGAGTACAACTTGATGGCTAAGAACTTTAGGAAGTTCCTTAGAAGAGGCGGCAACTTTAGGCGCAGTAATAGAGTTGGAATCCAAGGGAATGATGGAAGAAACAACTTTGGGGGAAGTCGAGGTGGTGACAACAAAGTTGGTGAGAGCTCTAGACGCACACAAGGATGCTACAACTGTGGTGAAAAGGGTCACTTCATGAATGAGTGTTCTAAGCCAAAAGCAAACAAGGCATTCGTGGGTGGAGCATGGAGTGATAGTGAAGATGATGATTAACCAACAAAGGAAGTTACTTGTCTCATGGCTCAAGAAAAACTTGAGGTACCCCTAAACTCTTCTTCCTTTAATAATTTAGATATAAATGATTTGCAAGAGGAGAATGAGAATTTTAGAAATACACTTGAGAAAACTCTTAATGAAAAACGTATCATTGAACAAGAACATAGTAAACTCAATAAGAAAATTTATGAGCTTGAAAAGGAAGTAAAGAAACTAAATCATTGTAAAGAGGTAATTGAACCATGTAAAAGTTGTGAGTCACTCACACTTGAGGTTAACTCTTTAAAAGATAAAGTATCTAAACTTCAAAAGCAGTCTCTAAGTTTTTCAAAATTTAAGAAAAGTACAAATGATTTAGAAGAAATAATTGGTTGTCAAAATAGGTCTCAAGATAAGGAAGGTCTTGGATTTTCAAAACAAGGAGAAATCACTTCCGTAAGCCTGACAAAACCAATAACATTTGTAAAAGCTAAAGAAAACGAGATTCTAAAATTTTCCGAGGCTGACGCGTTGCACGTCGCGTCAATGCACCAGAAGCGCGCCAATCCTCTGAGGGAAATTAGAGAATCATCGAAAACTTTTATCAAACCAATTATTCCTCAAGCTCCTTTTGCAAACACTCGAGGTAACCAAGTTTCCGGTACAAAGAAAGAGAACCCAAAACAAATTTACAAGTCGGCCTATCATAATGGCCTTGGTTATACACAACCTCGAGTTAATACTAGACCACTTTTGCCTACACCCAATATGAGACCTACTAATCCATATAACCAAAGACCTTCACTTCAAAATTATCAAAGAAGAAACTTTTATCAACGGACATCTCACTACCAATACAACAACTATCAAAGGAGAGACAATTTCTACCCAAACCAAACCTTCTTTAGACCTCAAAGATATAATAACTATAGATCAAGTTATCAAAGTCAAAATAATTTTCAAAATAATCCTTGGTCCGCTTTTTCTAGTTTTGGTATTGAGAAATTGTGTGTCTTACTTCAAGACCCAAGAATGTTCAACTTGGGTAAGCCATATGCTAACCAAAATGGACCCAAGAAGCAATGGGTACCAAGAGTATGAGTTGTACTTTTGTTGTAGGTTTGTCTCAAAAGTGATCTACAACCGGATGAGTGGATAGTGGATAGTGGTTGCACTAAACACATGACTGGGAATAGAATTTTGTTCACATCATACACGGGGTATAATGGCAATCATGTCATTTTTGGGAGCAAACTTAACGGCAAAATTGTCAGCAAAGGTAATGTCCTTCATGACTCCATTGAAATTACCAATGTAGAGCATGTTAGTGGTCTAAACTTTAATTTGATTAGTGTGAGTCAACTTAGTGATGATGATTGTGAGGTAAAATTTACTAAAGTAGATTGCTCTATTAGTAAAAATGGTGTTGTACTAGCTAAAGGTCGTAGGCGAAACAACATGTACATCTTTTAATCATAGATTATTTGTAACAATATATACATTTCAAACATGGTAAATAACCCAACGCCTCAGATTAGGAAGTTAGGTCTTGCCGACAAGCTAGTAAGCAATTAACCATTGTTGAGTTTTGAAAGGCATTATTGTGATACATGTCTAGGGAGTCAAGGACAAGCAAGCAATAGAAATAGGCATGAAGAGTCAACAAATAAGATTTTAAAATTAATACACTTAGATTTGTATGATCTATCTCTAATTCAAAGTTAAGGAGGAAACTTCTACACTTTAATGATTTTAGATGGTTATCCAAATTGTCTTGGATAGTGTTCTTAGAGAATAAGGATGAAGTCTTAAATAAATTTGATATTTTAAGAAAGAAACTCAAAAACCTAATTGATTGTTCACTTGTCTTAATTAAAACAAATCGTAGTAGTGAGCTTGATAAATTGCTATTTGAAAGCTTTGGTGAATAACATGGAATATCTTATAACTCATCGGGCCCGTTCACTTCTCAATCGCTTAAGATTGTTGAAAGAACACATCGTGAGTTAAGAAAGATAAATCGTGCTATGCCAGAAATTCATTCCACAAAAGTTTTGGTGTCATGTCTTTGATGTCATAGAGTCTATACTAGAAAAGTCCTTAATAAAACACCATATGAAATACTTAGGAATTGAAAGTCATCTTTAGAGTATTTTTTAGTATTTGTTTGTAAAGCATTTATACTAAAACCTCAAAATGTAACTCAACAAATTCACCAATGTCGTATAAAGGTGTGTTCCTAGGATTCTCTCATAATAATAAAGCATACATAGTGCTTAACAAGGAAACAATAAGGATTAAGGAATCTCTCAATGTGACCTCTGATGAGAGCATGCCCGTGCCTAAATCATCTTCTTCGGTAGAAGATGATGTGATCAATGAACCTATAGTTCAAGATCAAGAAAGGTCGCCGACATTACAAGTTAATGTCTCGGATAAAGGCAATCCTAAGGAAGTGAGAGAAGCGAGGCGTCATCCTATACAATAAGTCATTGATAACTTGAATAAAAGGACTTTTTGGTCACAAAATTAACAAGGTTAACTTCTGGCATGACATTGTTCAATAGTCCAAATTGTTTTGGGATAGGTCTAGATGGTCATGGTTGACATGAATCTTAAGAGAACAATCCATAAGATATAATGAGTTGTCTAGAAGTCGTTTGCATGTCCTTTAGGTGTTTTTAGTGGTTATATGTCTAGGACTTATGTGAAGGCATGGAAGGAAGATCGAATAAATGACTTCCAAGAGGAAAGATATGTATTAACTCATTATTTAAACAATGATTAATAATATCCAAGCTTCTACTTGTCTATACTATGTGCATTGAACAAGAAAATTTGACACAAAATTATCTTGCTTAATCTTGATAATATTGAGTTTGTCAAAATTTCCAAAGTTAGATATGATATTTATCACAACTCACACTTGTGTTGAAAATCTTATGTCTAGCTTTCTTGTTTTATCAATGTGATAAAACATATGTTGCATGCATAATTTAAATAGATAAAGTTGTTTGACTTCAAAATGATGTCCTAATTAAATGTCTTATTCAACCATAATTAAGAACCTCATGCATGGTTTAACAAATTATGGTGCATGCATGATAAATTGTGGGAACTAGCATGATAAACTAGATCATCCAATCTCTACTAAACATAAATTAGCTTTCTCTTTTATCTCTTACACCACCACATGCCTTATATCATCTTAAGTACATGATGTAGATGTGTTGAACATCTCTTCAAGCATCTTTGTACATTGACTACATCATGAGCATGAAGAACTTCTCTATTATCATACCTAACACCTTTCTCCTTCCCTATATATATCACTTAAAATTGTGTTTTACTTCACACCATCTTCTCCTTCTCTAAGTATTAATCACTAAGAAAATTTCTTCACCTAAAATGAGTAACTCTTCAAGAAATGACTACAAGGGAAAATCCATTGTAGTAGATGAAGAACCAAATTTTGAGTGGGAAAACCCATCATGTAATGATAATATAATCCTTAGAAATTATGTTATGAAGTGTCTTTGGAGTGATCCCATTTGGTACAAAACGGGATACCCTCTCCCTCGTAAGCTTGATGCTTCAAACAATGATCATACACAAAGGTGTAGATGTTGTATGAAATCCATCAAGATTGAGAATGAGGTCAAGGGCCTCCAAGAGGAGTTGAGAGAGTTGCACCTTGCCTACAAGAACAACTTCATGATGATGGCAAATGTTGTGAAGGTTCTTGCAAAGGTGGCGGCTCAAAGACGCAAGAAGTGAGTTTGCTTGGGCAAACTTGATGATAAACAAGAATGAAGAGGAGATAACTTGTTGTCTTAATTATGCCAACTTAGGATCTTTCATAAGCTTGTTTGAATAATGTATGTTAGGTTCATATATTAGCCTTCTTGTATGACCTACATGGTGTTTTCTTCAATAAAGATGCTTATGTTGTTTATTGAGATTATAGGTGATGTCCTGTTATGTTGGTATTTATAGAACATAATGCATATATGCACTATAAATAATTTGTTTATCATGCTCAACTAATGGTTATTGGAGTCATATTGGACAAATATATATATATATTGTGGACTAATCCATGTTGCAAGTATCCAAATGGTAACCTAACCCATTTTGTAACTTTCACATGTGAGGATTTCTTGTTTGTTGCATGTTGTGATTTCTATGTGTAGCTAGGCCACCGCAAAGGTGAGGCTCTTGACCCATGGATCCCCGCCTTGAAACAAGGGGGAGCAACGATCTACGGGGAGCTATGTTCAAGGGTGAGCACATTTGGGTGCACATACAAGCTAGCTCATTTATCCCACAGGCCCAAGTTCGAAACCTGGCTTGATTGGTAGTCCCACCTTTTTTATTCGACAAAAGGGGGAGAAAGAAAGCAAGAGCGTGAAGACCATTCAAGAAATGTTAAAGGCTTCTGTAGGACCGTAGAACAACCTAAATCACTATATAATGAAGCCTAAATCTTAGAGAGAGAAAGTAAGTAGAGAGAGAGAGTGAGTGGGAACTCTAGTGTGTGAAATAATAACCTTATTAATACTAAGAGAACCAACCTCTCAAATGAGGTTTACAAGAGTATTTATACTAATAGTCTAGGGCATCTCTAATCTTTTACTTTATTACATTAATGGCCCTTAGACTTTTACAAAACATGAGTACTAAGCATAAACTTCATCATAATGATATTCTAAAGCAACCTATAACTATACATTAATGACCGACACTTTTTATAAATAAAAATATGATTCTAACAATCTCCTCCTAAGTGTTGGTCATTGAGGTTGCGCGACGTCATCATCTTTGTCTTTAAACTTTATCATTCATAGCTCTTGACGTCTTTAAGAATCACTAGATGAGTCATAGTTCCAGTTCATCATGCTTCATTGTTGTTGAAGTGATCCGATGATGTCATCTGCCTTTCATCACTTCTGTGTTTGTGGTGGTTGTCTGCCATTCCAAAATGCTCATACGTCTTAAGTCTTTGTGATACATGCATTTGTTGTTTCCGTTCTTTCACTTTGATCTTTGTCACTTTACTTTGTAGATTCTTCTTTTTGGCGTAGAATCTTTCTTTGACTGTTGCTATCCTTTGATCTTTGTGAGAACTTTCCTTTGACTTTGTGATGCATGTATGAGCATGTGGAATCTTTCGCCATGGAGATGATGTATAGCTGCAGGTAAACAGTTAGCAATAAACAACCAGTACTTACAGATAAGGAATTAGAGATCGTTAACAGCATAGTGTGAGGACTCCTTCTAACCCTTACCATGGCCGTTCCCATATCAGATACTCCTGAAATAGCTTACGAGACCTACTAAGTAGCTCAATGACTGGGTGAGTCGCTGGGGATCACTCCACGACTGTAGACCGTTTGAAACCACCGCGAACACTAAACGTCACCCATAAAGAATTACCGAAGTGACCTACTGTCAGGGCTGCTTGATGTTGACCCTGGCAGGAATTTCCGTTCAATCATTGAGAAACTACATAAGTAAATTCTCTCATAAACGTTCTCGGCAGATTGCTAAGATCTGCGAAGGACTCTTAGGTTTACATCTGGTGTCCTTAATGATGAACAACCAGTGTAGAGATATCATGTGTTCCTATGAGATCTTTTGATGAATCTCGGGGCTCTAGACTCAATAAGTGCACATTAGGTTTCCTATGCGGAGATTAAGGAGAGGTCTCCTGCTTCAATATCAACCATCTCTAAGAGACAGGTCGATAGATTACGCCGGTTCCCCGTGAGAATGAAACAAGCTCTTTTAAGAGAACTTGAGTGGCTAGAAGGTTTAGTGCAGTGCGTCACTGGGTCCATGACGTCTTTATCTTCAATACCGGTGTCACCTTAGTAACAACCAGTAGCATATGAATTGAACCCGGTGTCTGTCCTAAGGTTGAACATATGGAGGGCTATTTCTTTTCACCCTTTTTCATAACTTTTCTTTTTAATTCTTCAACCCCTTCTTTCTCCTTTCTCATTTTCTCCTTTTTTTTCAATCATACCTAAGGACTTCTAATTCTAATCTATTGGAATTGTCCTTGGGTAGATCCCTCCGGCTCTGGCGGATCATAGGACGGTTTTCCCTAACCTTAGTCACCTTATAACTCCATGAATCCTATAATTGCCATGAAACATTTGATTGAAAATCTCTCAAAGTGTTTATGAATATAAACACATTTTTGTTGACACTTTGAGAGTTTTTGTTTCTTTTGAAGGACTCCCCCTTCACATGTGCTCATGAATTTTTTAAGAAATTTGCACATGCGTGAGGAGTTTGCACTTTTTGAATTGATCCACTTTCAATGAACATGACCGATTCGAGACACGCTTACATCACTAGTTAGACTAGCTTGAAGTATTTACCCGTCCTGGTCAAGTCCAAAGAAAGTCTCTCGATACGGTACATTCTACTCAGACAAGTCCTATTCGAGACACGCTTACATCACTAGTTAGACTAGCTTGAAATTATTACCCGTCCAGGACAAGTCTTTTCGATTACTGACATTTTAAGCTTCGTCAATTCATTGGTACATTCTGAGTCTAGCTCTTTTGAGATTCAGTCACAAGCTTTAAACATCTTTGATCACATTTTAATCATGTCTTCTCCCCCTCAAAAATAGCATATCGTGATATTTTTGATTTCAACTGATTAAGAAAAAGCTTTTTGGAGAGATAGACAGATTTCATTTTGCATGAATTCGGAACATTTTGTTTTTGTACTCCCCCTTAATGATAGCACATTTTAAAATCAATTAAGGGTTTTGAGGGAGTTATCTTGAGCACTCATTTGAAAGATTTTGAGAAATCTATTGATGAATCTTGAAAAAGTGCTCAAGATTTCTGTTTGGAAAACGAGTTTATGTTTGAAATCCTTTTCGTTTGTTTCGACTCGAACTTTTTGAAAAAGATTTCGTCCTTTAAAATACGAGTCCTTGATTTGAAATAATCAGAAGTCATCATTCGGGTCCTTAGTTGAAATCTTTTCGAGTTATTATACCCGGACCCATGTTTTGAAAAGATTTCACTTTGAAGCACGGGTTTCGTACAGAAGTATACGAAAGCCATCGTGAAGAAAGTTTTGAGAAATGACGTGTTTTTAGAAAAACATATAAAGAACTCCCGCTCAAGCATCTGTACATGTCCGTATCATTGTTGAATGACATTTCTAGAAACGTACAGAATATTGATTTATACGAGAGACATGTCGTGAGAAGAATATTTTTGGATTTTTTGATTTTATATTGTTTTTGTATTTTTTGAAATTTTATATTTTTGTATTTTGTTTTTGTTGGTTTTTCAAATTTTGTATTTTGTTTTTTTCAAAAAATATTTACAGCGAAGCGATTTTGAAAACATTTTTCAAGAAGATTCGAGAAGACGTTCTAGCTCCTCAGGAGTTAGGCTTCTCATGCCAATTCGTCGAACTAAATAGTCAAACCTTTCTTTTGGAAGGGCTTTAGTAAATAGATCGGCGAGTTGGTAATCAGTCTTAACGAAAAATAATTCAACAGTACCCTCTTCCACGTATTCTTTGATGAAGTGATAGCGGACTTTGATATGCTTCGTCTTAGAGTGATGTACGGGATTGCACGAGATGGCTATGGCACTTTTTGAGTCACAATACATAGGTATTATGTCAAAAGTAAAGCCATAATCTGTGAGCTGTGTCCGCATCCAAAGAACTTGGGCACAACACGCAGATAGAGACACATACTCGGCTTCGGCGGTTGAAAGCGCAGTACAATCCTGTTTCTTTGACGACCAGCTTACTAGCTTTTCACCCAAAAATTGTGCTCCACCTGATGTACTTTTTGCTGTAACTTGATCTCCTGTATGGTCGGCATCTAAAAAGGCTGTTAGATTAAACCCCGAATCCTTCGGATACCAAAGTCCCATGTTAATGGTTCTTCGTAGGTACCGAAAGACCCTTTTAACCTCTTTGAGGTGAAGTTCGGTAGGCTTTGCCTGAAACCGTGCTAACAAACAAACAGCAAATTGAATATCAGGTCGACTAGCAGTTAAGTACATGAGAGAACCGATCATGCTCCGATATTTCTTCGGATCAACGGGTTTCCCAAACAAATCAGCATCAATTTTTGGTGAAGTGACCATTGGAGTACCAACAGAATCACAATTTTCCATTCCATGTTTTTTCAAAATTTCTATTCTATATTTAGCTTGATTGATAAAAATACCACGAGGGGATTGATGTATTTGTAAACCAAGAAAGAATTTTAGTTCCCCCATCATGGACATTTCAAATTTGCTTTTCATGAGATTTTCAAAATGTTTTGAATGGTTAGGATTGGTTGGTCCAAAAATTATGTCGTCCACGTAAATTTGAACGATCAAAATGTCATCTTTGTATTTTTTGATAAACAAGGTGTCATCAACCGTTCCTTTGGTGAAATTGTTTTTGAGCAAGAAAGATGATAGTTCATCATACCACGCTCTTGGAGCTTGTTTTAAACCATAGATGACTTTCTTAATCATGTAGACGTAGTCTGGATGTTCTTTGTCGATGAATCCCTCTGGCTGACTCACATACACTTCTTCTTTCAGAGTTCCATTGAAGAAAGCTGTCTTAATGTCCATCTGATAGACTGTGATGTTTTTGTGAGCTGCATAGGCTAAGAAAATCCGGACTGCTTCAAGTCTAGCTACAGGCGCGAATGATTCTTCGAAATCTATCCCTTCTTCTTGTGGATAACCTTTAGCCACGAGATGAGCTTTGTTACGAATTACAGTCATTTCCTCATCCAGCTTGTTCTTCCACAACCACTTGAGATCAAGAACTCGTTTATCAAGTGGTCGTTCAACAAGTTCCCAACTATCATGTAACAGGTATTAAAGAAGTTCCTCCTGCATCGCTTCAATCCAAAGGTTTTCTGCCATTGCTTCCCGAATGTTCTTTGGTTCTTTGAGGCTTATTGATCAAATGTAAATGCACAATTCGAAATCGGTGGCAAGTTGTCTCCTCGTCTGAACTGGCTTTGAAGGTTCACCAATAACTTGTTCTATTGGATGGTCTTTTGTCCATTGAAACGTAGAAGGGTACCTTGGGGTTAACGTATGTGTGTTAGACGGTTCTTGTAACCTTAAAGAAGATTCAGCAGAGTCTGTTGCAAATGGGTTTTCAAATACTTCTTCTCCTTCTTCTAACGCAACATCGTTTGAATTATTTGTTGGTTCTTCTTGAAAATTTGTGTTTTGATTTTGCTCATCAACTCTTGGTAGTTCAGTTTCGAGTACTGGAGTGGCTTGAGTAGATGTAGATGATGTTGAGGTAGTTGGTGCTTCAGCTTCAATTGTTGTAGATGCATCTTGTAGTGTTGGTGGTGGTTGATGGTTTTGAGCGGGTGTAGCGGAATGATGAGATGCATTTGTCGAAGTTCCACCATAATATTCATCAAACATTAACTCGAAGAAATTATCCAGTTCTTGTTCTGAAGGTTTGTCAGTGTTTGTTGAATGAGCTCCTTGAGGCACGAGTCCTGAACTGATGTGTCCAGAAGTCTGACTGTTAGGTGCGGGTCCTAATCTGGTTTGATTAGAAGCCATTGGATTAAGCGCGGGTTCTAGAGCGTATCTCTCAGAAGCCAATTGTGAAATCTCTTCAAACTTCACATTCATCGTCTCCATTATCCTTTTAGTTCTTCGATTATACACCCTGAATGCCCTCGAGTTTTCTGAATACCCAATGAAGATTCCAATATCACCCTTAGCTTTCAACTTTGCTAGATCTTCTCTGTCGTTCGTCGGATAGCACAAAGCGCCAAACACGTGAAGGTAAGAGATGTCAGGTTTCCAGTTATTCACTAGCTCATATGGGGTTTTATTGAATCTTGGATAGATTAGGGATCGGTTTTGAGTAAAACAAGCAGTGGCAACAGCATCAGCCCATAAGAATAGTGGTGCACTAGAATATATCAGCATTGTGCGAGCATCTTCCACAAGTGTTCTGTTTCTCCTTTCAACTACCCCATTCTGCTGTGGAGTTCTAACAACTGATGTTTGATGTGTAATTCCAACATCTTCGAGGTAAGTTCTTAACTCTTAGTTTGTAAATTCTGTGCCATAATCTGTTCTTATAATCCTTACTGGAGCTTGAAGTAGAACTTGAATACGCTTCAGAAAGGTGATGATGATGCCTGGTGCTTCGTCTTTTGATCTCAAAAACTTTACCCAGGTATATCTTGAATAATCATCAACAATAACAAGAATATACTTCTTCCCATTAATGCTTTCAACTCTCATTGGGCCACATAAGTCCATATGCAACATATGTAACCTTGCTTCGGAACTAGGTACGGTTTTGGGTTTATATGATGCTCTTTTACTTTTTCCTTGTTCGCATGATGGACATAGGTGTTCCTTGGTGTATTTGAACTTAGGAAGTCCAGTGACGATGTTGTCTTTGGCTAACTTGTTGATGGTGTCGAAATTGAGATGGGATAATCTTCTATGCCACAGCCAGGACTTAGTTTCGGTTGCCCTTGTCATAAGAAAAATTGGTGATGTTGAAGCCATTTGGTTGATGTCGATAGCATACAAGTTTGTACCACGATTACCAGTTAAGAGATCATCACCAACCAAATTTCTAATAAAAACCGTGTTTCTCCTAAATGCAACTTCTAAATCTGCATCACAAAACTGCCCAACTGAAAACAAATTATGACCCAACACTTCGACGTAGTAAACTCGAGTGATCAAAAAATTCCCAAACTGAAGATCTCCAAAACCCAGAATAGCTGCTACATGATCATTTCCAAAGCGTACAGTTCCCATGAATTTCCAAATGAAATTGATCAGCAGCTTTAAGTTCCCGGTCATGTGCTTGGAGCAACCCGAGTCGACGATCCAAAGACATATTTCGACAACCTGCGAAGAACAGAAGATTTTGTATTTGGAAACCGTTTTGAATTTGGATCCATTGGGTTAGGAGTAAAATCCATATCACACTCATAGAATGTTTCAACATGTTCAATTTGAACAACTTTCAATGTTCCATCCTGGAGAATGAATTTTCTACCCGTTGGTTTCCATACACAATACTTAAGATAGTTCCTAGGCATTTGGCTACTAGTGGTAGACCTAAAGCGTGCAACTAATCTTTCAATAGATCTAGATCTAGCCCTAGTTCCTTTTGGAACTTTCTTCTGTTCAGGCGTAACATTCACATTCTTGGAAACACATTCATCATGAACATAATTAATTAAACATTCCTTGCATATCAAACAAACAGAGTCATTACATGCATTAGAACCAGTACTCTCGACATTACATTCAGATGAAACATGTCTCTTATTAAAAAGCGATAAATTCCTAGGGTGTTCTTCTACTTTATTCTTGCTACTACTCGTAGAGGCAGGCGAGACTCTATTGTTCCTTGTATTGCTCCTAGGCTGTAGTCTGCTGCTCCTAGAGGTGCTTTCTAATCCTGTAGAAGTTGAGGCACACACATTAGGATTTATATTGTTGTCCTTTTTAGCATCACTAGACTCTTTAGAATTATCCTTTTTGCCCTCATAAGTCTCAGATGTGGAGGCAAACGCATTAGTGGGACTAATCCTAAAAAGGCCAGGTGCTATCACTTTTGGTGTTTCAACAACCGCTTTTCCTTTATCAACAATCTTTTCATTTTCACTTTTCTTGGGCAAGGTTGTTGGAGTGACTGGTTTTGTCAAATCCTTTTTCTCATCGACTTTTGGAGCAAACCTTGAAATTGACATTTTTGGTTTTTGAACCGTGTTTGAAACATTTGGTTTCTCCGAAGTCGACGGTTTTGCAAACTTAGTTTCCTCACCCTTCCCTTTTTGACTTTCAAGCTGAGCCCTCAAAAGATCATTTTGCTCTTTCATTTTATTTAATTCATGCTCATACGACAGTTTGTCATATTTGCATTCTTCGCTTTTTCGATCAAGTTGTTTAAAATATGTCACATTTTCTTTTTCAAGCTTAATAAGAGCATTTTCATATTTTGAAACAATTTCGGAGGTCTCAGCTCTCAGTCTTTCATCGTCATGAACAGAATATGTTTGTAAAATGATGGACATAATATCAGTGGACAGAACTGCTTCGAATAGAGAATCATTTAGGTTTTCCAAAACATTGATTTGCTCAAAAGATTCATTTGCCTTCTTTATCAGGGATTTGTGATCCGTGATGAAGTCAGCTGTTTCTTTCAAAAATGCTTGTTCAAAATGAATTACTCGAGCATGGAAGTTATTAATCTGAGGAGCAAATTCATTTTCGAGAATCTTTTTAAGCTGTAAATGAACCGTGGAATTCCAGTTGATCTCATTAAGTCTCGTTTTAGATTCTAAAGTCGTTTTAAGTTGCCCAATTCTGGTTTTAAGATCATCAAGATATCCCCGTGCAGCACTTGTGTTAAAAGTGTTGTTTGAGGAAATCTGTTCCATGTTAGAAATCGATTTGGAAGCAACTACTTTCTTAGAAAACATTTTTGAGAATGGTCGTTTTATGGAAAACACAGATGGTTCTTTTTGTGGAACAAAAGTAATTCCCGAAAGTTTGTTCAATTTGTTGTAATCAATGGGTTTCAAATCCTTTTGTTTCATTTTAGAAATGCTCTCTTCGGCAAGTTCCATCGTTTGCACAGAATCCCGAACGACGGGAGGATCATGTTTGGTGTAAAGAACACTACCATTATACAAAACGTTCTGTTCTTCCTGAGCTTTCTTGAGATTACAAGGATTGTTGTTACCAAGAGCCATTTTGTGTTTCGTATGGTAAATCGGATTAGTTTGATTTGAAATCATTTTCATTGTTTGACTTGACTGACCCGACTTAACCACTAATTCTTCTGGATGTGCAATCTTGTGTTCTGACTCTACGATTTCTTCCAAAAGTTTATCTTCTTTCTTTGCAAAGTCCTTTTTCAACTCATCCCTTTCTTTTTCAAGATTGGTGTAAGCTGTTTCTTGTTTTAAAAGT
This sequence comes from Artemisia argyi, assembly GCA_030686995.1. NCBI lineage: Eukaryota > Viridiplantae > Streptophyta > Magnoliopsida > Asterales > Asteraceae > Artemisia > Artemisia argyi. The sequence continues at coordinate 30,615,479 of CM060699.1, read as the reverse complement.
TGGTTTGTTAATTCAGAAATTTCTTGTTTTAAAGAGTTAATGGTTTTTGTTGAACTTATTTCAAGATTAGCAAACTTGGTTTTCCATTCCCTATCTTTAACAAGTAACTTCTTATAACCAATTTCAAATTCTAACTCGCGTTCTTTATGAATTTGAAAACTTTTTGCATTTTCCTTGTATCTCTCAAGCTCAGTGGTCAATTTCTCATTCGCGGCCTTAACATCGATTTCAATACCACAATTATTTAATAATGATTCAAATAAAGCACGTGTTTCCTCATCATTATCAGCATGCTGTGAAACGAAGCCTCCATTATGATTCACATCTGGAGTTGCTGAAGAAGTATTGCTACTACTTGGCGTGTCCAGGTATATATCATAAGTGGGTGCTTGCTTCTCAGAATGTTGTTCCTCATGAGGAGACATATCAAATATATCATTATTATGACATGTGTTGAAATTTGATACCTCAGATGGTGCACTGATGTCATAAACAGGAAGTGTGTCAGAATCCGTGTCATACTTAGCTTCCTGAAGATTCGCCATGAATATGCAGTTCGCATCGATATCCTCTCTGTCTTCCATTTCATCCATAAGAGCCATAAAATCATGTTCCTCTGCATTCAACTGAAACCCTGCCTTTTCTTTTTGTGCCAACAGTACTGCTTTCTGTAAATACTCTAGATCTTTCTTGTTCGGCTTAGTAGGACAGTTCCTTGCCATATGACCTACTCCTTGGCAGTTGAAACACTTTACCGGATTACCCTGATTCACATTTCCCAGATTCCCAACAACTGGAGCTGCAACATTCCGATTCGGATTACCCATTGCCTGATTACCAACATTCTGACCCCTCTGATTTCCAACATACTGACCCATCTGATTCCCTGCATACTGACCATACTAATTCCCTGCATACTGAACTGCATTCTGCATATTCTGATTACCCATGTTAATTCCAGTAGCATATCCTTGCTGATTCCCATAAACTCCAACCATTTGGCCTCCGTTACCCATATTGAAACTCGGCTGAGCGATCTGCCTATTGCGAGTATTCGATGAAATCCTTTGGTTGTTGTTTGTTGGTGTAGAATAGCGTCCTTGGAATGCTTTTGTCAGAAAAGCAAACGCTTGAGTCAAGGCTGCAGTAGCTTCATCATTGTCAGTGAATTCTGGTTCTTGGAAATGTGGGTATTGCTGTTGTGGAATAACATGTTGTTGTTGTGGATAGAATTGTTGTTGGTAGACCGGTGTTGGTTGTTGAATGTAGGATGGTTGCAAGTAGTTGTGAGTGGAAGATGATGATGGTTGTTGTTGTGTGTTCACTGGTATAGGTGTTGGTGTATCAGCCATTAATGCTATGGATCATGCTTTTTAGCTAGTAATTCAGCTCTTACTTCATTAGCTTCATCTTGATTTTGCTTCAAGAAGTCATACACTTGATCATAAGTAACTTCATGCAAATTCTTTGTCTGATAAACAATAGTGACATATCTTCCCCATTCTGGTTGTAACTCATTCAGAAAAATGGTGTTATTAGCAATATTTGTCTGACTGAGGTTGTGTCTTGATAAATCATTCATGATCTTACAGAATCTGTCGTAGTACGTCTCTATGGATTCACCAGGAATTGAAGTAAACTTGCAAAGTTCCTTAAGCAGTTGTGTTTCCATTTCCTGTTTCCTGATGTCTGTCCCATACATTAAACTCTTGACTCTTTCCCAGACTGCATGAGCACTTACTTCACTGTCAACAGTAGCATAAATGGTTTCAGGTAAACCAAGAACGACGTAATGAAATGCCTGATCATCAGCTTCAATCTGTTTTCTGTCTTCCACAGTGTATTCAGTCTCATTCTGTTCTCTGTAGTATGGTTGTACTGGGGGGTACCATTTGGATCACAAGGGTCTAGTACTTGTGATGGTTTGTGATTGTTTAACTCGGTAAGGTTTGTGATTGTCTAACTCGGTAAGTCTGTAAACTGTCTAACTCGGTAAGTGTTGAAGGTTCTCAAACTCGATAAATTCTCAAACTCGATAAGTTCTCAAACTCGATAAGTTTTCAAACTCGGTTAGGTAAAGAAAATTTGGGCAGAGTTTCGCTTCGTTAGTAGCCACAAATATCCTTACTCGATGAACGATAAGGCAAAAAGGCTAACTCGCCAAACTTAAGTCCAAACTCGGTATGGTAAATCCTAACTCGCAAGGATTCAAACTAAACCCAAACTCGGTAAAAATCAAACTCAAACTCGACAGAAACTTCAAACTCGCAAGAAATTGACCCTAACTCGCTAGACAGAAATACCCAAACTCAGTAACAAATTTCTAACTCGCCAAGTATTTCGTAACTCGCAGAAAACTTTCCTAACTCGAAAAAATTTTCTAACTCGAATATTTGGCGATGAACAGTAACCTAAATCACAAAAATCACTTTTATACCAAGTTTTTTCAACCAAATCAAACCTAAAACAACCTATATTATCCCTAGGTGATTGATACCACTTGTAGGACCGTAGAACAACCTAAATCACTATATAATGAAGCCTAAATCTTAGAGAGAGAAAGTAAGTAGAGAGAGAGAGTGAGTGAGAACTCTAGTGTGTGAAATAATAACCTTGTTAAGACTAAGAGAACCAACCTCTCAAATGAGGTTTACAAGAGTATTTATACTAATAGTCTAGGGCATCTCTAATCTTTTACTTTATTACATTAATGGCCCTTAGACTTTTACAAAACATGAGTACTAAGCATAAACTTCATCATAATGATATTCTAAAGCAACCTATAACTATACATTAATGACCGACACTTTTTATAAATAAAAATACGATTCTAACAGCTTCACCAAATTACAAGGCAAAGGTCAAGACGCAAGCTACACCAAAGGTACGCTTTGTCTTCGCTAAGTTTTGTAATTTTATTTGCTTTCGGTTTTTATTTGTCATCATCAAAAAGGGGGAGATTGTTGAGGCAACATGATCAAGATCTTTTTATGTTTTAATGATGACAAATAAACCATCGAAACATATAAAATAACAAACGTTAGCCAAAATTCCTCGAAGCCCAAATCTGCTCCTAGCGCGCTGCCCGCGCATCAACGCGTGGGTGATGCGCCAGTACACTGTATGGTTCCGGGCGAATTTTGAAAGTCAGCTTTCCCCTTACCCGACAAATGTGGATCTTTCAATACAGGTATGAATATGTTATGTGCTTAATTGAGAACACTCGGAACAAGTTTTGAGACTTGAGAGATCCTACTTTTAAAACACTCATTTACGGGAAAACGCCAACTCATGTTTTCTAACTAGCCAAGGCTTTTCTAAACTTAGGGAGCTTATATACTTCACATAACATCACGTGGAAGCATCCATATGCTCATATCCCATGCTTACGTCTTATCTAATCACGTAACGGGTTTACTCCCTTATTGGTCAAACTAAGTCAAATGTCACTTTGCGTAAACGCATCCTTTCCCACTTGGGTTATGCTTTACATTAAGGCAAAGCACTTAACTTGTTTGAACCAAGGTATTAGTTGAGAACGTCGAGTCGTGGAAAGCCACGAGATATGAAACTATGATTCTCGATGTTGTGTTACTTGAACTTATAAGTAACCTATGATTTTCTCTACTTATAATCTTAATTGTCTAAACCTATTCTTCTTAATGACAATTAGATTACTTTGATGAGGCGAAAAGTGTACCGCTTTTAAGGGGTCATTTAAGCCCGAATTCGAGATTATTTGATCAAATATTTCCCTAAATCGTTCCTTTTGTCATCTTAGGTACTTTTAGAGAGAAATCTGGAAAAGGAAGCATTTTGGACATTTTAGAGCATAAAAGTGAAGAAATCGGCTAAGTCTCAAAATTCCTTGCTAGAACAGTACCTGACGATGTCAAGGTTCTACACGTGACGGTGTCAAGAGTGACAAAAGAGGTGGATGTGGAACTTATAATGTGACGGCCCAGAAAGTTTTCAAGCTTATTAGCCTGACGACGTCACCAAGGCCGTCAGGGTCCAAATACTAGTGACGGCCCAGAGTGATTTCCTACATGATGGCGTCATAATTGGATCTAGGCAATATGAATTTTATCATGGCGGGGAGTTGACGGCGTCACAAGCTATAACGTGACCCCGTCAAGGTGTAAAATCTATATATAGTCTTCTAATTTTCATTCATTAGTGTGGAACTTTGTGTGGGATATTAGCGCATAAACCCTAAGACGAATTTTAACAGCTTTTCAAGGGTTTCAACCCCTTGATTCTTCCATGTTCAATTGAGGATAAGTACTTATTCAAATCATTCAATATGTCTATGTGTTGTGTGATTATATCTTACGCTTGTCTTCTCTTTAACATGCTAGGCTAGATCTTTATTGTGTTTGCTTAGATGTAGTGAAACCTAGATGTTAATTATGGGTTGATTGTTTGTTTATAATTGTTACGGATGATTGTATTCGATGTTAGGCTTAAGAAAACTGGCAGACTTCCATTGGTAACTTGCTTGAATGTCTTAAGAAACATGATCGGAAGTGTACTACGATTTTTGGTTGTATTTAATGCGTAAGAGAATTCTAATGATCCCATGTTAGGAGCTTCTAACGGCTCGACATAGGTGTGAAGTAGGATCTTATAGAGATAGGGAAAATTGTACACGGCCCTACGACTAGTATTAAGGAATATGACCCGTCATCCATGATATTGTAACAAGCTAATCAACCTATAAAAGATATCTAGGGAGTAATAAAATCTAAGTAAACACAACTTTCCTCATTATTGTTTCCACCACATTAGTATAATAGTTTTATTTTCATTTCTTTTATTTTATTTTGATTGCATCTGTAGTTAATTGGGTTAGTTGGCTAGCAACTAATTCCGCCCAATCCTTCAAAACCCGAGATTTTAATTGCTTTCCATAAAATATGAAAATACAAAAAGAATCATCCCTCACCTCTAGACCTAGTTTAGTAGGCTTTCTAATCCTAGCGACACAATTCCTGAGTTGAACGATCAATCCCCCGGTACTTGTCACTATACTATACTACAACGATCAGGTACACTACTTGGTGGGGGTTGTAAGCTTCTCAAGATCCCTTGAGAGGTAAAACCTGTTGCGAGGGCGCAATTCCCACGTATATCAAGTTTTTGGCGCCGTTGCCGGGGAATAGTTATTTTCTAGGTTTGGATTTCTTTTTATTCGGTCTACTTGCTAGATTCCTTTCTAGTAAGATTTTATTTTTATTTTTAAGTTTTCTTTAGTCTATCTTTTTCTTTGTGCCTTTGTTTGTAAACTAAGTTCATAAACCGTTGTTGTAAAAGAAATAAAGGACTAAGGACCAAGTATTATTAAAGTGCTTATAATTGTGCAAAAATGCCAAGCTTCGACTCCGGGGGTTTCCCTAATAAAAAGCTTCCGTTTCGGGTATCAAACATGGTATGTCTCGGTCGTAAATAAAAAGGGAGACCTCCACAAATCGTGTTAAATCAGAGACCTTCATGTGGACCCGATTTCTGTATGCAGGGGTTTTCGAGGGAAAGTTTAGAAACTACTTAGCGTTCAAATTTTGTGCTCTTATCGGACTAACAACAATCAAAACGAGAAAATATGAAGCAATTCATTTCTCATAAATTAAAATCTTGAGATACAAAACTTAGGACCCGGGAACAAGAGGTAATGACACAAGTAACTTTTGTGGGTAGTGTTAACATCTAATTTGTGGATAAACAATGATCTCGATTTTACGCTTAGTTTGGGAGCTTGTGAAAAATCAAGGATGACGATTTTTATCTGTATGGTCTCTTCTCTGTGAGAAGTGTTTCTACTCGTTGACCCTGAAAGTTATCAACAGATATGAATTGATAATGAAAATCAAGGCAAACCGTCACATATATAAATGAAAAAGTACAAAAATAGTAGCTGTAGTTATTATTCATGAAAATCGGAAAATAGAGCGTTTTTGAGAATAAATGATTTTGATATCTCTTTTGAACATCATTGCTACATTACAACGTCAGTAAAGAGAGGTTTTGAAATTATTTATCTTTTAAGCGTGAGGTAATGACATTGCGTGAGGACACGGCAATACCTTAGTCTGGGGGATTTTTGATGTGTGCTTTTTCACACATCCTTTTTAGGCTCAAATCAGACCAAATACACCAAATACTAACCAAATATGCCAAGAGAATGTGTGTTTTTCTATTTGTGTATGTGCAGGTACGGATATGTGATAAATGAACAAAAACAAAGCCAAAGAATATTTCAAGAAAAGTCAAACTTGGTTCCTCCATATTCAAAGAAAGTTATAACAAGTCCTTAGAAGAAACTTTGGAAAAATATCATAATTGGTCCTCCTAATTTCAGATTATTCATATTTAGTCCTTGATATTTTACCTAAGCCTAAACTAAAACTAAACTAATACTAGCCTAGTCCAAATACCCAATCCACAAGCCCAAAATCTCAACAAGCCCACCAACCCTTCCCTAATATCCAACACGGCCTGCACCCTTACCCCGGTCAAACCATACCCGGTCAACCCCCAATATAATAAAAACCCCCATTTATATTTTACCGCCCCCCAAATTCATACCCACACCCAGAAATTACTGTAGAACGAACCCTAATCCACCCTTTACCCAAATTACCTCGTATAACCAATTAATTACCCAATCATATTACCTTCTAGAAGCTGACAAAGTGTCAGGAATGTGCCAGAAGGGACACGTGGACCAATTGACACACACACGCAGGATCAATCATTCCAAGCATTTAATCCTACGGTTGTAAAGAGAAGATTGGAGGCCAAGGATTATCAAACGGCTCAGGAGGGATTAAAACAAACACAAGTGCACCCGGATCAGTGACATGGCATCCTTCTTAGCTCAGATATATATACCCCCTCCTTACTCATTGGAAGGTGTCCAATTTTTCATGTTTTAGAAAGATTTTGATCAATTTTATTTTCTTGTCATTAAAATTTCAGTATCTATGTTCAGTTTCTATTGTAATTTCCAATTTCCAAAAACTTTGTACTCATTTTCATATTAATATAATTTCAGTTTATTGCTTTAAATTCCATTGTCTTTATTATTATTATTTACTTATTATTAGTTTTAATTAATAGTAGTTGTTGTTTTTAAATTCCTGTTTTACATTTCTATTTTTCACTTATATAGAAAATCCAAAAAATTAAGAAAATCAGAAAAATAAAAAAATATTGTTTCATTTCTAAATTTAAGTTTCAAACAAGCTTATTCTGTTTAGTATAAGTTTACATAAGCTCTCCTATAGCTTACTGTGAACTTGTTTTGTCATCTGATTTAAATTTCACATAAGTCAAAGTGGTCAACTGTCAAGCTTATTGGATAAGCTGAGCTTATTTGGAGTGAAAGGCAGCCAAAAAGGTGTCCCTTGGCCTGTCTTAAAGACAGGCTAGCTTAGTGAAACCCCCTCTGTTTGAGCTGAGGGGGTATTTGAATTGTAAGTTTTCTATATTTTTTCAATTGCTAGTGCATCAGATGTAGTATGGTAGATATTCTCATTGTTGCTATTTCTATCATTCAGTACGTAGTTGCATATTATTTTATCTAAATTGATGTTTGAATTTGCATAATACTCTTAGTTTCTTCATAATTTGATCATCATTATTTCATTTATCTTTCATAGCCTAGATCTTAGTTACTGTTTCAATTAGTAATGTTTCTGCTTGTTATTATCATATTATTGAATTAACTTCTATCTTAATTAATCAGTTAAGACCATAGGTTAGTTGAGTATTGCATAACAGTTGGATTTGTTGGTGTTGATTGAGTTATTAGGGACTGTTTGGATTAGGTAGTATCCTATTGCTCTTGTTGTTTATATACTCTACCTTTAGCATTTCTAGGCTGCATTAGGTATTGCTACAAGGATTTGGTCATAAAATTGATGGCTCAAACCATAAAAAGTCAAATTGCCTTGGAATTTCTTTTACAGTTAAGCATAAGTGGGTATGGGAAGTTGAGATCCTCACATATTATAGAAACTAGGTACATCTAGGTTAAAATCAACTTCACAATAGCTTAAAATAACATTTAGATTAATTAATTATCTGGAGAAATTCATTTTGGTCAAATTCTAGGTTGCAAGCAAAAGTCAAACATAGCAGCCTGCAGGTTTAGTAGCAGCTGATCTAGGGTACTTTTAGGCCAACTAATAAGCTTTTAAGTCATTTATTTTTGTGGAATTAGAATCTCTATAGTGCCAAGTTGGTTTTGCCCCCTGAGTTTCCAGATTGTAGCTTAGTTGTACTGCTGAATTGGCTTATCAGTTAAGGTGATTGAAGCTAGTTTTCGTTTACACAATTAGGGCTGCAAGTGAATTTCAATTGTTCAAATCTGAGTTTTGGTGATCATATAAGTTCATTTGTGCTTAATATTGCTGATTTCACTGTTTGGATCCAATTGCTTATATCTGATTTCTTATTTGCTTATTTCCATTTTAGCTTAATTAATCTGTTTGCTCCATTATCTTTGTTTCTGAGTTACTTTTTATCTAAGTTTTGTTCATTTGAGTTAATTGGAGTCTAAACAACATCTGTTTTAAATTTGAATTGATTTGGGATAGGAGTGCTTATAAATAAGCACTCCAAATAAGCAGTTTTCAGCATTAACAGGACTTATCTAGCTTATTTTACTTTCAAAATTTTTTCTCAATCTCATTTTAATATTTTAGATTTTCTGTAATTTTTTCAAATTTTTCTGAGTCCATTTTCTATTTTTCCTATTTAATTTTCATTTTTTTTTTTTTTTGAAAATTGACTTTCATTTGAGAAATCCAAGTTCAATTTGAAACCCGATGGGGGGAAAACCTTCAACTTAAGCTGCCCGAAGGCACGACACTTAAATTGAAGTAACCCTGCCTTCTCCAGATTCGAACCCTTGTGGGTTGAAACCTTCATTGAAGGACTTTGAAATCGTACCGACAGGGCAGTGGTCCACAAGGGAGGACTTCCCGGTTTGGTCACCCAAACCGGTACTACTCTCCACTAGGCACGCTTAACTGAATAAGACATGCCCAGTGGACCACAAGCCCATTGGTATTTAATTTAATTTTCATTTTTAATCAATTTTAAATACATTTTAATTACTAAAAATTTATTTTCATTTATTTTAGAATTTTAGAAATTTATTTTGAATTTTCTCATTTATTTTGAATTTTTAATTAGATTTAATAGTTTTTAATTTTCAAAAATTACACAAAAAGCCAAAAAAAAATTAGTTTTAAGTTTTAAAATTACTTTTTAGTTATTTTATAATTTTCAAAATTTAATTTTTATTTTTCTCACTTTATTTGCATTTTCTTTTAATTTTTAATTAGTATAATTAGTTTTTAATTCATAAAAATTAAATAAAAAGTCAAAAAAAATATTTTTCTTTTTCTCAAAATTTTCTTTTATCATTTTCAACTTTTGAAAATTATTTCCAAGTCCGTAGGAGTAGTGTAGCTTAAAAGTCGCGTTTTATTTCGTACGTTAACGTTTATTTCGCGTTTAAGCTTATGTTTTCGATTTTACCTTATGTTTTTAGTTGCCTTATTTGAAATACGTTAACCTCATCGAAATCACTTTTTACCACTTTCACGACACGTTTCACAAATCGGGAATTGAGAATTCCATTCATCCTTCACACGGACTACGACCTCGGGTTATCCGTATTTCTTTGCGGATCTCTTGAGTAATACTTATACTATATATATAACTTGATTCTCATGAATCAATTTTGGCGCCGCTGCTGGGGAAGGTTGAAGTGAATTTTTCGTTTTCGTTTTTCGAAATTGTGTTTTGAAAACTTTCCTTGTATATATTTTCTATAAAACCATAAGAATTGAAAAATCAAAAACACTTTTCCTAAAGTGTTTTCAAAAATACCAAAAATAATAATAAAGTTACAGCCTCGACTCTCCCGTTGTAGGGTGGGCGTTGTAAACCAAATAAGCTTAACGACATAACAACGCGTGAAATTAGTTGCTAATCGGAGTACTTTGGATTCTACGACCGAATAAGCGGAAAATACGGAAGCTTTGACATTAAATTGCAAGCTGAAGAGAGATCCATTCTTCTCTCTCGTTCCGTCGCGAGTAGATTTGAAGGAAACGGTTTACGATTAACGTAACGTTTGAAAAAACAAAAGAAAATAAAAGTTTTCGAATTTTGTTTTCCAAAAATAAAAAAAAAATACAAAAAGATTTTCCTTTTCCATTTTGATTTGATTTTATGATAATTTAAAACCAAAAATAATCTTCTTATCCTCTTATCATTTGATTCTTCTTCTTTAACCCTCTAAACCGATAATTCTTATGGATCCGACTTGTTTTAAATGTGGAGAACCGTTCTTTGAAGGTTCTTTTGTTTGGTGTACATGCGGACGGTGTGGTAACGATATTCGAGACGGAAGTTGTTTGTTTTGCAATTCATTTGCTTATGCACCTAATTCATACAACAACTTTCCAAATTTTTCCGACTACCCACCTCAGCCCGATTCATTCAATCAACAAATTTGCAAAGAATGTGGATTTACTCATGGATTTTGTATGTGTTATGCTTCAAAAGTTGAACCCACATTCACCTCCAATTATGATCTGAACTTTTCCAATTATTATCACAATGATTTCAATTCATATGAGCAAGTTCCGTTCTTCAATAATGAATCGTTTCAAAATGCACCGACCTCACAACTACAAAACGGTTGTGAGAATTGTGGAGGTCCACACTTTAGCACCGATTGTCAAACAAGGAAACAGTTTCCTTATGACAATAATTATCACGACCAACCTCCACAATACGACACGATTCTCACGGTTCAAAGTGAAATCATTAAAATGATGACTGCTCAAAATAACTTTACCGAGTTATTAGATCTTTTTAAAGAAGTAATTCGTGTGAAAGAACAAGTTAACACCATTAAGAGTGATGAAAATGAGCCTTATAAAGAAGAAAATTTTACGATTAATCCCACTCTGTCTTGTGAACCTTTAAATGTTGAAGATTGTTCTATGACCTCTCTCGACGACGATTTCTTTAAACGTAAGGCTTTTAAAATAAAAATGGAACAACTTTACGCCTCATCAGAAATTGCAAAAATTCGTGTTGATTATGATGGACCATCGGTTCCTACTCCCTCTCCGGTGAGGGAAATGGAAAGAGAAACCGAGGTGACAAAGGACTCGGTACTTTCTTATAACAATGAAAGTGCTAAATACGTCCAACCTACGGTTGTCCAAGAGTCTAAGCCTACAATTGTTCTTAATCTGTCAAGATTTGATCCTAACCTTTCTCGATTTACAGTTAAGAGTTCGTCAAGCAAACGTGCTGAGCTTAAAACGGTGTTTAAAAGAAATGGCTTACCTAATCTTCACGAACAAGAACCAGAGACTATAACGGAAGTGGTGGAAATTCCTAGCTCTCAGAGCACACCATTTGTCCCACCTCCGGATTCTTCTATTTTGACTGAGGTTGTTACGCCGTCAGATCCTTTGGAGCCCGAGCTCCAGGATTCTTTACCCGATTTTGAGAAATATGTTTTTGATACGGCTGAAGAATGTGAGTTAACTCCGATTGATAATTCGATTGATCCTGATGAGATTTTCTCCGATTCTGACAATGACGATTCTATATCTTGTGGAGACATCGAATATGTTGACGAATTACCTTCTGAGCTCGTCAGCTTAGAAGAAGAGAATGATGAAGAAGTTGAAACGGAAATCCAAGATGAAGCTCTTCGTGAAAAATTATTGAATATAAATCTTCTCATTTCTAAGATCGAGGCATTAAAAGATCCTCCGACTTTTTCTCCTATCCCCGTTATGGATAGTGATTTCTTACCCGAGCTTGAAAATTTTCGATTTGAAGAGACGAGTAATGGCAATCCCACTATTCATACTGATATCTCTCTTCCGGATTATGAGCGTTTTGATTTTGAGATTGATTTTGTACTTATTTCCGATAATCCGTCACGTGACCCTCTTTTAGAGGATGACGATCGATTTCTTGCTGCGGAGAACTTGATACCACCGGGTATTGAGAATGACGATAATGGCCTTCGAAGAAATGTTCTTGAAGAAATTCATAATGATGATGTACTTACCGATGCTGATTCATCTATCTTCGATTTACCTTCTTCTCGTCCACCTGCGAAACCACCCAATATAGATTGTGAATCAGATACGAATGAAGTTATTTTTGGAGTGGTGGAAGAGATTTCTGAACAAGATGTTCCGGTGCTTGATATTTTACCCACCCGTGATTCAGAATTCGACTTTGCTTTTATTATCTGGGTGTTTCAACCATACTTTACTTATCCCATCAGTTCTTCACCTTTCCACTCCACCGGGAGTGAGGATACCATATTTGACCCCGGCATCTCCATTTACCATGCCGAGTGTCCGTTCTATCTGCTCTCCCCAAGGACGAATTAATACGGGGATCGAGTCAAGCTCATGTGACTCGGTGATCAAAAACAAGCGCTTCGTGGGAGGCACCCCATGCTTATCCATTTTCATTTTCTCTATTTTTCTATTTTCTTAAGTAACGTGACGTGAGGGGGGCGACCCTTTCCAAACTCGTGTTTTCGTGGTTGTTTATGAATGTTCAGGAATTTCCCCGAAGTTTGAGGACTCTCGTGCTCGTGGTTTGTCGTTCTCTCCACTCGAGTCTCATTCTTCGCTGCTCTTTCACCATATCCAAAATCTTATCGACTAACGTTTATCTCTTGGCATACTTAATAAACGGCCTTAGATTTTACGTAGGATTACCTTTCCCTTAAAAACTTTGAGGACAATGTTTCACTTTAGTCTGGGGGGGTGAATCTTCGATTCGATTTGACCTGTTACCAACGTCTGAGCTGTTAATTTACGCAACTCCGTTTTCCACCAAAATTTTAAATTTTTGTCACCGCTTTATAATTTAAAAAAATGAAAATGAAGAATGATAAATGATATGAATAATAAGATTTGACACCTTGTTTTGACTTTCCTACCGGCGAGAGTAGAAATAAATGTTTTGACTTGACCGAGCGTGTTGAACCCTAGTTTGTCTCCCTTAACCAATATAATCAAACGATTATGGCTAAGCATCCGCGGATCTCATTACTTAGGGTTTTAAATTTGCGGAGATCGAGGAATGATAGAGTTTATTTAGAAGTTTCGTGCTAAACATGGAGTAGTTGGATCTCTTTAGAGCCCACGAAAGGTACTTGTGGCCTCCTTGTTCCCACAAGCTTGCACACCAATAAAAATAGATCTCTAGGATTAATTAAGTGTATGGGGTTTGGGCAATAATTAGTTTTTTCTCGTTCCCAACAAAATGTCTGCATATGGGGGTTTGGTACACATAGGGGTACTGCCAGTGTTACGGTGAAATAGACTATTGCATCTTGCCGGTTCGCAGCCGATGTTGTGATCTTAGTAAAGGCCGTAGGACTCGGGGTTTGGCATATGATTATGAATATCAATAATAATAGTCCAAAGCCAAATAAAAAGGCAGAGGAATCCAAAGCTATAAAAAAGCAGTGGATATAAATCCAAGGTCATAATAAAGCTCTTACATCTTGGCGGCTCATAAACCGTTGTTGTAAAAGAAATAAAGGACTAAGGACCAAGTACTATTAAAGTGCTTATAATTGTGCAAAAATGCCAAGCTTCGACTCCGGGGGTTTCCCTAATAAAAAGCTTCCGTTTCGGGTATCAAACATGGTATGTCTCGGTCGTAAATAAAAAGGGGGGACCTCCACAAATCGTGTTAAATCAGAGACCTTCATGTGGACCCGATTTCTGTATGCAGGGGTTTTCGAGGGAAAGTTTGGAAACTACTTAGCGTTCAAATTTTGTGCTCTTATCGGACTAACAACTATCAAAACGAGAAAATATGAAGCAATTCATTTCTCACAAATTAAAATCTTGAGATACAAAACTTAGGACCCGGAACAAGAGGTAATGACACAAGTAACTTTTGTGGGTAGTGTTAGCATCTAATTTGTGGATAAACAATGATCTCGATTTTACGCTTAGTTTGGGAGCTTGTGAAAAATCAAGGATGACGATTTTTATCCGTATGGTCTCTTCTCTGTGAGAAATGTTTCTACTCGTTGACCCTGAAAGTTATCAACATATATGAATTGATAATGAAAGTCAAGGCAAACCGTCACATATATAAATGAAAAAGTACAAAAATAGTAGTTGTAGTTATTATTCATAAAAATCGGAAAACGGAGCGTTTTTGAGAATAAATAATTTTGATATCTCTTTTAAACATCATTGCTACATTACAACGTCAGTAAAGAGAGGTTTTGAAATTATTTATCTTTTAAGCGTGAGGTGATGACATTGCGTGAGGACACGGCAATACCTTAGTTTGGGGGATTTTGATGTGTGCTTTTTCACACATCCTTTTTAGGCTCAAATCAGACCAAATACACCAAATACTAACCAAGTATGCCAAGAGAATGTGTGTTTTTCTATTTGTGTATGTGCAGGTACGGATATGTGATAAATGAACAAAAACAAAGCCAAAACCGACAAAAACGATCACGAGAATGGAAAAAGGTCAAAAGCCGAAGCCGGGGAAGCATAATGATCAAAGGAAAGCTCAGAATGTCATAAGATACCCTCAGGAATTCAAAAAGTTGCATAAAAAGTCCCTGGATAAAGTTTAGAAGAATTGGCGATTTTAGTCCCTGCACGATCAGAGAATTACAAAATTGGTCCCTCAAAGAATATTTCAAGAAAAGTCAAACTTGGTTCCTCCATATTCAAAGAACGTTATAACAAGTCCTTAGAAGAAACTTTGGAAAAATATCATAATTGGTCCTCCTAATTTCAGATTATTCATATTTAGTCCTTGATATTTTACCTAAGCCTAAACTAAAACTAAACTAATACTAGCCTAGTCCAAATACCTAATCCACAAGCCCAAAATCTCAACAAGCCCACCAACCCTTCCCTAATATCCAACCCGGCCTGCACCCTTACCCTGGTCAAACCATACCCGGTCAACCCCCAATATAATAAAAACCCCCATTTATATTTTACCGCCCCCCAAATTCATACCCACACCCAGAAATTACTGTAGAACGAACCCTAATCCACCCTTTACCCAAATTACCTCGTATAACCAATTAATTACCCAATCATATTACCTTCTAGAAGCTGACAGAGTGTCAGGAATGTGCCAGAAGGGACACGTGGACCAATTGACACGCACACGCAGAATCAATCATTCCAAGCATTTAATCCTACGGTTGTAAAGAGAAGATTGGAGGCCAAGGATTATCAAACGGCTCAGGAGGGATTAAAACAAACACAAGTGTACCCGGATCAGTGACATGGCATCCTTCTCAGCTCAGATATATATACCCCCCTCCTCACTCATTGGAAGGTGTCCAATTTTTCATGTTTTAGAAAGATTTTGATCAATTTTATTTTCTTGTCATTAAAATTTCAGTATCTATGTTCAGTTTCTATTGTAATTTCCAATTTCCAAAAACTTTGTACTCATTTTCATATTAATATAATTTCAGTTTATTGCTTTAAATTTCATTGTCTTTATTATTATTATTTACTTATTATTAGTTTTAATTAATAGTAGTTGTTTTTAAATTCCTGTTTTACATTTCTATTTTTCACTTATATAGAAAATCCAAAAAATAAAAAAAATATTGTTTCATTTCTAAATTTAAGTTTCAAACAAGCTTATTCTGTTTAGTATAAGTTTACATAAGCTCTCCTATAGCTTACTGTGAACTTGTTTTGTCATCTGATTTAAATTTCACATAAGTCAAAGTGGTCAACTGTCAAGCTTATTGGATAAGCTTAGCTTATTTGGAGTGAAAGGCAGCCAAAAAGGTGTCCCTTGGCCTGTCTTAAAGACAGGCTAGCTTAGTGAAACCCCCTCTGTTTGAGCTGAGGGGGTATTTGAATTGTAAGTTTTCTATATTTTTTCAATTCCCAGTGCATCAGAAGTAGTATGGTAGATATTCTCATTGTTGCTATTTCTATCATTCAGTATGTAGTTGCATATTATTTTATCTAAATTGATGTTCGAATTTGCATAATACTCTTAGTTTCTTCATAATTTGATCATCATTGTTTCATTTATCTTTCATAGCCTAGATCTTAGTTACTGTTTCAATTAGTAATGTTTCTGCTTGTTATTATCATATTATTGAATTAACTTCTATCTTAATTAATCAGTTAAGACCATAGGTTAGTTGAGTATTGCATAACAGTTGGATTTGTTGGTGTTGATTGAGTTATTAGGGACTGTTTGGATTAGGTAGTATCCTATTGCTCTTGTTGTTTATATACTCTACCTTTAGCATTTCTAGGCTGCATTAGGTATTGCTACAAGGATTTGGTCATAAAATTGATGGCTCAAACCATAAAAAGTCAAATTGCCTTGGAATTTCTTTTACAGTTAAGCATAAGTGGGTATGGGAAGTTGAGATCCTCACATATTATAGAAACTAGGTACATCTAGGTTAAAATCAACTTCACAATAGCTTAAAATAACATTTAGATTAATTAATTATCTGGAGAAATTCATTTTGGTCAAATTCTAGGTTGCAAGCAAAAGTCAAACATAGCAGCCTGCAGGTTTAGTAGCAGCTGATCTAGGGTACTTTTAGGCCAACTAATAAGCTTTTAAGTCATTTATTTTTGTGGAATTAGAATCTCTATAGTGCCAAGTTGGTTTTGCCCCCTGAGTTTCCAGATTGTAGCTTAGTTGTACTACTGAATTGGCTTATCAGTTAAGGTGATTGAAGCTAGTTTTCGTTTACACAATTAGGGCTGCAAGTGAATTTCAATTGTTCAAATCTGAGTTTGGGTGATCATATAAGTTCATTTGTGCTTAATATTGCTGATTTCACTGTTTGGATCCAATTGCTTATATCTGATTTCTTATTTGCTTATTTCCATTTTAGCTTAATTGATCTGTTTGCTCCATTATCTTTGTTTCTGAGTTACTTTTGATCTAAGTTTTGTTCATTTGAGTTAATTGGAGTCTAAACAACATCTGTTTTAAGTTTGAATTGATTTGGGACAGGAGTGCTTATAAATAAGCACTCCAAATAAGCAGTTTTCAGCATTAACAGTACTTATCTAGCTTTTTTTACTTTCAAAATTTTTTCTCAAGCTCATTTTAATATTTTAGATTTTCTGTAATTTTTTCAAATTTTTCTGAGTCCATTTACTATTTTTCCTATTTAATTTTCATTTTTAATCAATTTTAAATACATTTTAATTACTAAAAAATCCAAAAAAATCAGAAAAAGCCAAGAAAAATCCAAAAATATTTTTAAATTTTATTTTCATTTATTTTAGTATTTTAGAAATTTATTTTGCATTTTTCCCATTTATTTTGAATTTATTTTGAATTTTTAATTAGATTTAATAGTTTTTAATTTCCAAAAATTACACAAAAAGCCAAAAAAAATTAGTTTTAAGTTTTAAAATTACTTTTTAGTTATTTTATAATTTTCAAAATTTAATTTTTATTTTTCTCACTTTATTTGCATTTTCTTTTAATTTTTAATTAGTATAATTAGTTTTTAATTCATAAAAATTAAATAAAAAGTCAAAAAAAATATTTTTCTTTTTCTCAAAAATTTTCTTTTATTATTTTTAACTTTTGAAAATTATTTCCAAGTCCGTAGGAGTAGTGTAGCTTAAAAGTCGCGTTTTATTTCGTACGTTAACATTTATTTCGCGTTTAAGCTTACGTTTTCGATTTTACGTTACGTTTTTAGTTGCCTTATTTGAAATACGTGCTTAAGTGATTATTTGTGCTTCATTTACTATTTCATTAGTATAATCTCATCGAAATCACTTTTTACCACTTTCACGAGACGTTTCACAAATCGGGAATTGAAAATTCCATTCATCATTCACACGGACTACGACCTCGGGTTATCCGTATTTCTTTGCGGATCTCTTGAGTAATACTTATACTATATATAGAACTTGATTTTCACCGAATCAATTCGCCACAATATTAAATGAACATGTATATTAGTAATTGTTAGAGTCAAATGCTTGTATCAAGTCATAATGATGTTTTGCAGGATTTTCCAGGAAATAGGACATAAGTTTTTCTAGAAATTTTCCGAAAACTTAACATAAAGATTTCTGCAGGTCACTTCTGACGGCGTCAGGATTTAACACCTGACAACGTCACGTGTAAAATTCTGGAAATTTTGCGAGTTTTATTTTTCTAACGGAGTATTAAAAGTTTTTGTTGATTCTTTAGTTTTATAAACTGCAGGAAATCTGCAAACATTCATTCCACAAGCATTACATCTTAAATTGTTTTCTAGGATTTGTTAGTATATATAGATTACTGCCGATTTTACGCGAGGTTGCCTTGATTGTTTTCTCAGGTTTAACAGGTTATATATGACAAGAAGATGATTTATATTTCTGGAAGAGAAGCTTTGAACGTTCATTTTCTTGGAGGAAGATCTAACCTTATTAACACACTATCCACATTGAACAAATCAGGGGAGTATTTGTTTTCATTCTTTTACCTATTTTACTTTTACATCATTTAATTGAACATTGGGGACAATGTTCATCCTAAGTGTAAAGGGAGGGTAAATGATGATACCTTATAGGATACAATTGCACTTGAGTTTGTTTGTTCGATGGTAGGTGTGTAATAAAAATAAGAGAAATACTTGTTAGTGTAATTTTAGCGCCAAATTTAAAATTTTTTACAACATTTAGGAGTGAAACTTTAGCCTTAACAAGCGTCTCATGGATAGGAGTCGTATGACTAGCACAAAACCGTACCATTCAGAAAAATTTACCACCCAAATATGTGAGGTTCGCCTTTAGATTTGATAGGAAAAGCATTCATTATTAGTGCTTATGAGTGTACCGGTAGCATTTAGATTCTAGAACTTGCGTTAGTGATGCATCCCGAGACCGCTAGTGAGACTACATTCGTGTAGTAGGATTTACTACATGATAAGAGGCATTAGGATCACCCTTGTGTTAAACCCGTATCATAATTACTTAACCATTTAAGTCATATTACTTGACTAGTAAAGTCAATTAATTTTCCCACACCTTAGCGTTGTACTCATTTTTAGTACACGATACCCCTAGTACACCCCTCCGAGCCTATCTTTTCGTTTCTAACTTTAAGCATCTTACTTAAAGGAAGAATTTGTTACAACCCACCCAAATGTGCAACCAAATCGCCTTAGCCTTCCTTGTATGCACTCATCTTTAGTGCATTATTGTTATATGTTTAAACCCTTAGTTAATTATCTAATTGATTACATGGTTGCTAAGTCGAGTCATATCTTGTACATATTATTTTGGGACGATTGGGACTCATGGGTAAAGTACTTGTGTTATGGAGGAATGGGGAAGAACATCATATATTACCCCCATATGTGCGTTAATCTTAAAAAGTACTCCAAGTGTTTTGATTATCTTGATACGAGTCATTAGAGTAGTTATTGTAAAGTACGTAAAAATACAAGTGTAAGAGGAATGCACATTCCCTATGATGTATTATTTTGGATGGTAGGGCAAAAAAAAAAAAAAAAAAAAAAAGAAAAGAAAAAAAAAACCTTAAAAGCAGTACTCCTTGCTGGAACAGTACCTGACGACGTCAAGGTTATACACGTGACGGCGTCAAGAGTGACAAAAGAGGTGGATGTAGAACTTATAACGTGACAGCCCAGAAAGTTTTCAAGCTTATTGGCCTGACAGCGTCACCAAGGCCGTCAGGGTCCAAATACTAGTGACGGCCCAGAGTGATTTCCTACATAACGGTGTTACAATTGGATCTAGGCAATACGAATTTTATCATGGCGGCGAGTTGACGGTGTCACAAGCTATAACGTGACGCCGTCAAGGTGTAAAATCTATATATAGTCTTCCAATTTTCATTCATTAGTGTGGAACTTTGTGTGGGATATTAGCGCATAAACCCTAAGACGAATTTTAACAGCTTTTCAAGGGTTTCAACCCCTTGATTCTTCCATGTTCAATTGAAGATAAGTACTTATTCAAATCATTCAATATGTCTATGTGTTGTGTGATTATATCTTACGCTTGTCTTCTCTTTAACATACTAGGCTAGATCTTTATTGTGTTTGCTTAGATGTAGTGAAACCTAGATGTTAATTATAGGTTGATTGTTTGTTTATAATTGTTACGGATGATTATATTCGATGTTAGGCTTAAGAAAACTAGCAGACTTCCGTTAGTAACTTGCTTGAACGTCTTAAGAAACATGATCGGAAGTGTACTACGATTTTTGGTTGTATTTAATGCGTAAGAGAATTCTAATGATCCCATGTTAGGAGCTTCTAACGGCTCGACATAGGAGTGAAGTAGGATCTTATAGAGTTAGGGAATATTGTACAAGGCCCTACGACTAGTATTAAGGAATATGACCCGTCATCCATGCAATTGTAACAAGCTAATCAACCTATAAAAGATATCTAGGGAGTAATGAAATCTAAGTAAACATAACTTTCCTCATTATTGTTTCCACCACATTAGTATAATAGTTTTATTTTCATTTCTTTTATTTTATTTTGATTGCATCTGTAGTTAATTGGGTTAGTTGGCTAGCAACTAATTCCGTCCACTCTTTCAAAACCCGAGATTTTAATTGCTTTCAATAAAATATAAAAATACAAAAAGAATCATCCCTCACCTCTAGACCTAGTTTAGTAGGCTTTCTAATCCTAGCGACACTATTCTTGAGTTGAACGATCAATCCCCCGGTACTTGTCACTATACTATACTACAACGATCAGGTACACTGCCTGGTGGGGGGTTGTAAGCTTCTCAAGATCCCTTGAGAGGTAAAACCTGTTGCGAGGGCGCAATTCCCACAATATCCAATCATATTCAATCATATCCAAATCATATATTCTCTTACACTCTTACATATTCCCTTACACAATTTACATCTCAACCATCCATTCCCTTACAACACATCTCAACCTTCTATTTCATCACATGGGATTTAATTTGAATTTCAAATGTGGCTCCATTGATCCCAACCATTCAATTCAAACTAAACACATCTCAACCATCCATCCAACCTCTTCTCTATACCATCATATGTGTTTAATCCAAGCCATCCATTTCAAACCAAAACCATCTCAACCATTGATTCACCCTTTCCCCCCAAGCAAAGCATATTCCTTTGGAATATCCCTTCTTAATCCAAACATAAGTCTCCTTTGAGCCTAGCCATCCAATTCAAACCATCTCATCTCAACCCCCCATCTCATTCTTCCCCCCCCCCCCAAGCAATGGAATATACCTTGGCATATTCTTTATATCTTTTCTATGCCATGTGAGGAATAACACTTCTACCCCTTCCAAATTACCCTATCTACACTTTCTACCTTTGGTATTTGGTTTCCTTATAAACACTTCACAAAACATTTTCTAATTGGCTATTTGAGTTGGTAAACCTTAGAATGATTAATGTTAAGGTTTAGTGTGAAGTACAATTGGGGGTTTAGCAAGGATAGGTATTTATAAGATCCAAACAACCAACACTTGGGAAAAGTTTACAGAAGCCTAGCGCGCTGCCCGCACGTTGATGCGCGGGTGACGCGCCGGCCTCGGTAAAATTTCCCAAGTTTGGGTTCTTGGCCTATAAATACCACCCTTGCCTCTTTTATTCCTTACCCCTTACCATTATTCTTTCTCTCTAAACACTCTCAAATCTCTATCTCTAATCTTGTGTTCTTGATTTTCATACTAACATCTTTGAAAGAACACATATCTTTGCAAGGGAAGAATCACAAGAACCTAATCCACTCTTGTGATTGTGTCGAGAGTCTTCTTATCTATATCCTTTCTACTAGAATTGAGTCACTAGGTTAGGTTAGGGTTTGGTTCAAAGAAACTTATATTCATTCAATTGTTTGTAAGGGAAGTGTTGTGTCTTAGTGACCAAGCCTAGACCATTGGGGATCTAGTTGGGGTTTGATACTTCCGGTGGGAAGTCTTGGTAGTAGTCTTGGTGACCCTTAGGTGAAGTCAAATCACGAGATTCTTTTGGGTGGTTTCCGAGGGCGGAATATCGTGGGAGTAACTCCTTCTTTGTGAGCATCGATATTAGTGAATATCGGTGGAGTGAATTATAATGGTTTGTAGTCCACCGAAAGGATTATACTAGTGGAATAGTATCGTGTCGTGGATTCACAACTGGACGTACGGATGGTATAAACCCCCCATCCTGAACCAGTATATATCGTGGTGTCTCTTTACTCGCTTTATATACTTGTGTTTGTGTTAGTGGTTGCTTTTGCTTAAACCACTTGGTGTTCTTCTTGGCTTAAAGTTTTTAAACATACAAAAAGCAGAAGAAACCGTATTCACCCCCCCCCCCCCCCTCCTACGGTTCTACATATATGAAGCTTAAATTATCACAAGAACTTAGTATAAAAATGACAAGAACGATTAGGGACTGAAGATGGTAATTCATATGACGTTTATTTATGTTACAAGGACTTAAAGTAATTACATCAAGAACGATGAGGGGTTGAAACCGTACAATTCATACAAAGTTTTATACTTATAATGCATAAGGACCTTGAGTCAAAACTAGGCGCTACTTCAGGGGCTAAGACGGGCAAGTCATAGAAAGTTTGAAAAGGCATGAAATAATTACCGAGGAGATTACGCCGTAACCAAATCGTTTTACTTACGCCGTAGCTTGGCAAGTCTGATGGATTTCTCAAATATAAAAATGGTTGCGGCATAACCTATCACTTATGGTTACGTCGTGACTTAGTCGAGACTATAAATATAAGCCCTAATTCAACTGGTTCGACATCTTTTTCCATCCCTTTCTAGAGGACGATCAGGGGACCAACCCAACGCATTTTTCAACTACTAACAACCAATTTTCAAGGGAGAATTCACTTCAATTCATCAATTGTATTAGTTAATCACCAATAATTATATCGATCAGGGGACCAACCCAAGGCATTTTTCAACTACTAACAACCAATTTTCAAGGGAGAAGTGTAATTGTTGACATTAGATAGGTTTTTAAGATAGTTGGGGGTTTAATGACTATGAAGTAGATACCCGACCTCCGTAAGCAACGGGGTTGAGATCATAGGAATTATATGTTAGGTTACGACTATAAATCGTGCCTAATGATATTACAACCACTATATAAAACGAGAGTTAGACATAGGAT
The DNA here is from genome assembly GCA_030686995.1 of Artemisia argyi. NCBI lineage: Eukaryota > Viridiplantae > Streptophyta > Magnoliopsida > Asterales > Asteraceae > Artemisia > Artemisia argyi. Next base: position 30,592,256 of record CM060699.1, on the reverse strand, counting down.
CATTGCTTTAATAGAGAAGTAACTAGCTTAGTGCATTCTTCTCCCTTGATAAGTAATCCTAACTCATGTCATTTATTTTCTTGCAATTTAGTTAATTAAACAACTCTTCAAAACATGACAAATAAAACTCAAATATTAGACAGCCCATTAGCTCTTTGGACAACCTTGGCTTTACCGAGTACTACAGTACACACGACCAGGTTCTTTGCCCATTAGTGCATTAGTAAATCATAGGTAGACGAGTTATATAAATTTAAAACGTAATCTAAATTAAGCATCACCTCGCGTGCTGCAATTCCTACCTCAACCCTTCAACTGAAACGAAACTCGATAAAATCTTTTTCAAAATAACATTAAAACTTAAAAATGACAAATTTTCGGATGTGAGCGTAGATATTAAGATTTACGCTTAAGACAAAACTTTTAAACTCAAATTTCTGGTCTAAGTGAGGTAAGAACTTTTTGAAATCCAATTTCTGGTCTGAGATCTATGTTCAGAGAAGAACTTTTTGAACTTAAAATTTTTAGATTGAGCATAGATCTTAAGATCTATGTTTAAGAAAGAACTTTTACAAAATACATGAACATCACTATCATGTTTATCATATAATTATAACCTTGAACACTCATTTCAAACATCAAATAACATTGTAAATACACATTATTTTTCATCAAACCAAAAAATTCATGGAACCCTTCGGCCCACCCCTGCTTGTGGGTGGCAAAGTCGGACCCTTAACAAATCGTTGAGATTATTTACCAATAAGACATCATTATGATCGTTATGTGTACGTGCCGTTCAAAATCAAGTGAAAATAACTTTTATGAAGCCAATTGTATAGCCTTCTTCCAAACACCTTTATCGTTCGAAAAGATTGATTATCCGCAACGAGCAAACTGGACCACGCTAAACCTTTGCAGGAAACCGTGCACACTTTTATATATAAAATCAGATCATAATAAATAAATAACAGAAATTAAATAACAGAAAATTAAATACAGACAGAAAGGTGTAGAAGCAGAAGACAGACACTATAACAATAAAATAAACGAAAGCAGTAAAGGCTGGTCGAACGAGGCTCGTGTAAACACGATTCCCTTAAAACAGATTCGCCGTTTGTTTCCCAGGGTACAACGTCCAAAGCTGTTGTACAGCCGGACTTGACTTACTTGCCTGAAAGATCACGGAAAGCTTGAGTGTTTCTGATCGAAGATCTGCTGGAAATCGTCTGGTAAAAGAGCTTCGTTATTTTTTCAAAAACTGAATGAGAATCGTTTATTATATAGGCTAATCCTAGAAACATAAATATATATAACATATACATATATTAAATGAGTCGAGTTATTCTACAAACCAAACATTTTTCACATATCAAGGGACTCATCCTCACCATCCATCTAAAAAGGAAATCAATGGTTGAGATTAAAAGCATTTTAATATTTCATCCATTTTTTATAATTTAAATATCATTCAAACCGTTAATCGTTAAGCGAAAATAATTACACCATCGCGACGGGCATTTAATTATCTTTCTATAGACGGGCACTTTGATATACTTTCGAGAAGAAAAAAAAATCGTTTTTTTCACGTTTTTTTTTCGTGGCCGAAAAAAAATCATATATGATATTACATATTAGTATCATATATGATATGTAATATCATATATGATATCACATATCATATCATATCATATATGATATGTAATATCATATATGATTTTTCGGCCACGGAAAAAACGTAAAAAAAAAATTGTCGAAAATATGTCAAAGTACCTATCTATAAAAAGATAATTAAATGTCCGTCGTAACGGTATAATTTTTTTAACTTAACGATTAACGGTTTGAAAGATATTAATATTTGAAAAAAAATGATGAAAGTGGGTTTTTTAAATTGTTGGGATTAATCTCATCCATTAGATCAAATAAAGATGGAGGAAAAATGAAGGGTGAAGATTAGTATCCTCAAATGATCTTTTGCTCATATTAAATTATGTCTAAAGTTTGCAAAAACTCAATTGCAAATACCATTTTTCCAACAACCTTTCCATCAACTTTAATTGTTGTACCATGATATCTCTATCTTTCCCTAGCAATCTAGCATACTCTATTTAGGAAATCTATGTATGACCTATAATATGTAGAAACCAAAATAAGGTATTGCTCCGTTATTCTCTGGATCTCGACCAATTTTGGTGTGATTTCGTCGAGTCTAGACTATAATAATACATTTAACGTAACCACGGTGAAAGTAGTCTAATGGTCATACACTTTGATATGTTTTAAATCATCTTTCTGATGGGCATTCTTATATAATTTGGACAAATTTATTTTTGAGTTATTTTCGTGAGCGTTGAAATTTACGCATTAAAATATTACATGTAATTTGCAAAATCAAAGTTGAATTGTTATTTTAAAATTCACATATCTTATGAAATCATACGTGATTTTTTTTTTTTTTTTGGTAAAGGGGAATAATCCTGTACCCCGGTAAATCACATTAACCAAAAATCATTTAAGTACAATGGATATAGGTGAAATCCCATATCTAAGCCCGTTACATAGGCATAAACATTTCTTACTAATAAGAAAAAGACCACTACCACACATATAAACGTGACACACCACGCTTATAACAAAACATTGAACACAAACTACAACGACTATATATAAAAATTAAATGTTATTCAAGTAGACAAAGCCTTGAATCTTCAAATCGTCATAGTAGTTCAAATAACCAGCTTCAACCAATTGCATCTTCTATTAGTATTATGCAAAATGCATAATCTAATATCCTAATGAGAGTGACATCCGTAGCAAATCGAATCATACGTGATTTTCAAAAGAACAAATTACATGTGATTTTTTAAGGCATAAATTTAAACCCATAAAAAATCCGAAAAAACAGTTCGTCGAAAGTATATTGAAATGTGCATGAAAGTTAAAAAATTTCTCGACACAATTTTTTTTTAATGAAAAAGTAGATGTCAAAAATTTGTTTATCAAATATTTAAAAGATGTGTGATATATGTTAATCTCATCCCAATCTCCTATATGTGTTTCGCACGAGATTCAAACTTTTAACCAGTCAGTTGATGACAAGATTTTATCTCAAAATGTATGGCTATTAACTTGAAAATTTGTTAATTATTCTGTAGCCGATATGTACCACTTACTAGACCGGACCTTGGCTCTTCGTGGTGGTCCATTATATTGTTGCATGCTTAAGCTTCTACTCTCAATCCCTTTTACGCATGATTAAAAGTCAAACTTCAACTTTTTATCTTGTCACATTATCTTTTTACTAATCCAAAGTTTATTATTAAAAATAAGGGAACAAGCAACTTTTAAGTTTGAGTGTATTAAACTAAAAATTTTGCTAACCACAAACTTATAAAGGTTGTGCTTAGTTTTATCATTTGTGTAAAAATAATATTTAATGAACACATTATCTTCATTTTATATATATTTAACGACTACAATTATAGAAAGTAAGTGCATTAATTATTTGTTGATTTTTTAAGGGTTATATATATATATATATATATATATATATATATATATATATATATATATATATATATATATATATATATAGGGTAAAGTTAAAATAAAAAGACAAATATTCGTAAAAATAATAAAAATAAAATTTTTTAAAAAAAGTTCTTAAAAAATTCTAAAAAAATTCCACTAGATCGGGTATGTTGGTGCATAAAACTTTTGTGAAAGAAGTTTTTCTAGTTTTGAGTTTTTATACGTTTTTTTAATGCACAAAAAACGAATTTTAATGCGCAAAAAAAAATTAATGCAAAATTTTCAGCTTGTTTTAGTTAGATGCGCAATGTTATTTTGATGAAAAAAGTCAAAAGAAGTTGGGTCCAAAAATGAATTTTTAATGCACAAAAAAGCGATTTAATGCACAAATGTATTTTTTTATATATTTTTTTTTCGGATAAGGTATCCACTTTTAGATAAACTTCCTTTAGAACTTTTTCATGCATCAACATACCCGATCTTATGTAATTTTTTTGGATTTTTTCGAGAACTTTAAAAAAAATTATTCTTTTTACGGAAATTTGTCTTTTTATTTGATCTTTACCATATATATATATATATATATATATATATATATATATATATATATATATATATATATATATATATATATATATATAATCTTTAAAGACGCAAAATTGCATATATATCATTTGCATGCATAAAGACCATTATACTATGTGTATTAACTTGTAAGAATAATATATATGAAATTATTCACCTTTTGAGTGATATATATGCAATTTCTTTTTTAATTAAGGTAAACTTAATCACAACTGATAAGGTTGTAGTTATTATAACTCAATTTTAATTATAGTAGATTATAAGCTAAGTTAATTTTTATTAGGGGAGATGATTTGTATACTCTTGTTTTTTATTTGCACATTTTATTCTTCGCTATGAAGAGCATTTATTGTATGCTATTTTTTTAGGTTGTAAACTGGAGTATGAAAGAAAATGTAGTGTGTCAATCAACTCTCTCATAAATGCATTTTTGATTAAAAAAAAAAAAAAAACAGCGTACTAATCATATATTAAATGCAATTTTTCATTTTAAACAGTGCTCAATAAATCGCATTAAATAAAATGATAAGAAAAATGAATCTTTTTACATAGTTGAATTGTGTGTGCCTGTGTGTTTCCCTCAGAGAATCCAAGAAAATAAAGCTTGAATCACAATAGTTTGAAGTTAACATGCTAATTGAGTAATTATGTAGTCACAATAAAGGTAGTATTTGAGTATAAGCAAGTTTTATGTATTTGTGCCCACACGCAATATATGTGAACATCTTAATTTGCCCCATAATTGTAGGAAACCTTCACTCCTTTTTTCAACGTCATATATAACTCATCAAACTATATTCTAGTTTACTATATTTTCAAGGTATCAAATCACACAAGTTCAGTTTCACACTCAAACACATAGTCATATGCATTATGCATACATGTATAGATAGATTTAATTGGAATTGAAAATAGAAAAATGATTATAATAACCATATTCGTTTATCATATCATACTGCAAGCTATAGAATTTTGTAGTTGTAGATAACTCTAGTTTATAGAATTCTTTAAGTTTGTATGATCGACATCTAATATGACTAAGTGAATCACTGCATTTTTAATATAACAATTTACAAATATGCTGCCTAAGTGAATCACTACATTTTTACAAATAGTAGGATTGTAGAAGCAATAAATTCGGGTTTAATGTATACAATTAATTAATATTAAATGCTATTTATAGAAAAATATGCTAAAGTAACTCATTGTCATATTTATATTTTGTTCAAAAAAATAAAAAAATAAAAAATAAAATCTTTATATTACCTTTATAAATTTTATTTTTTATTTATTATCATACTTTATATAGAAAACGTCTACGTTATTTTAATTCTATATTTAGCATTCATAAGATACCCCCCTTTTCAATCAAAATATATTAAAAAGTTGAATAAATATGTGAGTTCGGTTATGTGCTTATTTGTTAGTTTATCGAAAACTCACTTTTCTTGAAAGAACTTGTAACAGATAATAAGTTTCAAATTCATTCCCATGTAAGGTAAAACCTGGAAAACATAAAGACGTGTAAGCATGCATACAATAACATTGTTAATTTGTGCACGACACAAGATTTAACTTATTTTCTATTTGAAAAAACTTGTAACAGATAAGAAGTTTTGTTAAGTGGTAAGTCGTATTCTTGTCTAAGCATATATAGAAATATAGAACGACAAAGGAATGGTATACGTAGTATCTGTGTATTCTTATTGGTTTCAATCATTGTACCACTTAGATATATATTTATTGGTATACATAGAAATGGAAATAACAAATTTTGGAAGAGAATAAATAACTAAAAATATCGAAAGTTACTAGTAGTATAATATAATATGTTACTTCTTACGTCCCAAAAAGAGAGTCCACAAGCAAAAAAATATTGAAATTATTATATATGTAATTAATGCTATTTTTTATTGATAAAAAGTCATTGTTACCATCATAGTTAATATAGAAATAAAAAAGTGAGTAATTAATGCAAGTTTTGATTAGAAGGGTAAAATATGAAAACTAGTAATAATTATTGTTCATATATAAAAACTGGACTATTATTGTTTCGAGGACATTTCGTGTTTGTGTTTTTTAATGAAACTTACTTTTCAAAAAAAAAAAAAAAAACTGGACTATTATTTTGGAGCAAACATAAATAGTAAGATGGACTCTTTTTTTTTGGCACGGAGGGAGTAATGAGTGTATCTCAAAATGCAATCTTGTACAATTTTTGTACCAAAGCCTACACTTAAAGGTTGCCAATTTTAACCAAACATTCCATATGTTGTCATCAATATTTCGACATGCCAAAAGTCATTTCTTTTTTAATTTGTTACTTTACCCTTTAGAATTTACGAAAATATAGACAAAAAGTAGCTTGTTTTAAGCAACGTAAATGAGAATGGTGTAGAATGAGTTTTGAGAATCTAACTTTTTGCCATGAGAATGAATAGTTTACACTTTGTGAATGTGAAAAGTTGAATATCGACACCTGTGGCGTAAACGATTCCTTTAATTTAGATGTACATTGTCATTTCGAATGAATAATGGGTATGCACTAAAACCGGAAATTAAATTTTAGACACCTACAATATTATTTTTTTTTCTTCTAAAACGATTCCTTCTTCAAACAGCTAACAAGAACGGTCAGTTGTGTTTTAATTATGTCAAAGAATTAACAACTTAACTTTTGATACAACTGAATCATTCATGTCATATAAAACATGTGATTATATTTTCATAACTATTCACAATCGATATGCTTAATACGTAGTACTAAACATATATGTTTAGATACGATAGTGCTAACGATAAGTGTGAATAATGGTTCACATTTTTCTCCTTTACAAAATCACTAAAAACTCGTTTTGATACGTAAAGATAACATTTAGATGTAGCTTCTTAAAAATTTAAAGGTTATCGTACAGATTGTGAAAGACCAAAACTCATATTCGCGATAGAACCAATAAACTAATTATAGTCATTTTTTATTTTTATTTTAAACAATATATCTTGCAAACGTTAAATCTTCAACCTAAAAAAAAAAAAAAAAAAAAAAAAAAAAAAAAAAAAAAAACCTATCACGAAGAGAATTAAATCATCTTTCTATAGATATGCATTGTTATATACTTTCGACGATTTTTTTTTTTTTTTTTTAATTTCCGCTCAGAAAAATCATATATGATTCGTAGATATGGTTTGCGAGATATTTAATTTAAAAAAAAGGGTGAATGTTTTGTTTTGTTTTTTTTTTTTTTTTTTTTTTTTTTTTTTTTTTTTTTATGAAAAAAAGAGTGGCTATGATTGTTTGATTGGTTCTATGATAAAAATTAGTTCTACACGGATCTTTTTGCAATGTACATGTTCTTTTTATTTCAGTACTACTACACCTAACCTTGCCAAATAACATGAATTGTCGAGGCTATTCGTATTAATTTTTAAAAAGTTTACCACAAACATTTAACATTGCTTAAAAAAAAAAAAAAAAAAAAAAAAAAAAAAAAAAAAAAAACCCTTATCTTGTAGGCTTTTAGAAAGAAGTACAAGTATGGGCCTGGCCCATAATATTCAGATCATATACCCAGTTTAATTTGAATTTTACTGGACTTAAAGATCTTGTATATGTTTAGAAACGAGGTGCAGGAACCCGCCGCGTTGCGGCGGAGGTGTTTGCTACATTTTTCAATGGTTGTATGTGTAAAATATGGAATGACAAATGAAACAATTTCAACTCATACCACTGCCAGTAGTATATTAGTAATTTCTCAAACATGTAAAAGCTAAAATTGATTTTACAAAAGAATGAACTATATATAATTTGAAAAGCAGAATATTATAAATCCAGTAAAGCTAAGTTACATAACTGTTAACTTAATAATGACTTAAAAAGATTACCTATTATCACCTACACTTGTAATTCTAGTTTTCTAAGTTGTACGCTAATTCATAGTTCGGATAAAAAAAGTACTCCCTCCGTCCCAAAATTATTGTCCCCTATTGTATCAAATAAATCGATATATGTTGAATTTTGGAATTTATTTTTTTACAATATAAGTTTTAGGAAAGTGCGTGTAAGTTAATAGATGATCAGTTTATCGTGTTTGCATATAGTAATTGTATAGATATATTGGGTCATTTTGGGAGTGTTTGGCCTTGCAAATTAAGACTAGATATCTGCTTATTGTGTTCGGATACAACACTTTTAATTTAGTTGCTAAAATTGAGCCTTGCCATCACTTTCAATTTTGTAAAATCTTCCCCTATTTTAATTTGGTTGTTTCGGTTTTGCAGACATATTGGATTGGAGATGTTTGGATGTGAAGTCAAAAATAAGCCCGCTGTCATTTTTTTATCCAAGGTTCATCTTGAGGTTATTATAGGAATGCGTAATGTTCGGTTCAGGCAGTGACTTAATTTCAAATTCGTTTGAAATCCAGAATCTTCGGAGCAGACTGCAAATGCGTTTCACAAGTGTGTCTATGAGGTAAAAATTGATTTTATTTTATTTTATTTGTAATGTGTTCTAGGCAGCTTAATTACAAATTTTCGCCCATGTAAGACGATAAGCAGTTTATATGGTACATTGAATGGATAGGAGGGTGTTCGAGATTGAAGATTATTAATAAGAGTGCCTCTCTCTTAATACATTGCCTTTTAAATTAGATTTGTTGTCCTACTGTCCTTAGAGGGTAACGTATTTGGTCCAAAATATGAAAATAAATTAGTTCAAACGAAGATAGCTGAGACAAATGATAACAACAAGTGATATTTTTGCTAATTTGACCAAACCCCCCAAACCGTAGGTGAATGAACTTTTCCAGATTACTTTCATGTGCTTATCTGCAATTTAAGCTGTTTAGAGTGTTAGGATGAAGTTGATTGTTCGTTTATATTTAGAGTAAACAAGGTCTTCAAAACAAGCAATCCCAAACACCCCTGATTACAATCAGGCGCTTTATTTATATAAGTTATTAGTTAAAACCAAGATAACAAGATAATGAGTTTCAAATACCAATGCCAAACATCCCTAAATGATAAATGATTAAACCTTTTATATAGAATATGGGTATCACTATATAGGTTTATAGTGACTAGGCTATAATTTTTACGTACGAGAGGTTTCAAATTTAGTTATTAGCTTTAAATTGAGGTATTCCAGAGACTCAAATGCATGTAAATAGCATAGCAATGTTTTTAAGTCATCATCAGATACTTGATAACTTATTCTTGAAATCATGTTTCCAGGGGAAAGTAGTTGTTATCAGAGGAGAAAGTTCTAAAGATGGAGCTGGTATGCCTAAAATGTTGACACCGACAAGTGCAATAATGGACATTGGTCTTGGCAAGGTAAACTGTTAGTCCTCTAAATACCTTTTTAAATTCTTTTTTTAGATTGAAGCATCTTTACCTATGTTGTTTTCATTTCTTTTTGTAGCGAAAATGGCTGACACTAAGGTGACGATTCATGCAAGAAAGTTCATGACAAACAGGCTTTTGTCCAGGAAACAATTTGTATGTTTTATCCACAACTGAAGTTTGCCCAATTTTCAAATTTTATCGGTGGTTTTTTAATGGTTGAATGTTTATTATTGTAGGTCATCGACATACTATATCTAGGCAAGGCAAATCTTTCAAAGGTTCGGGTCATGTGGCCTTCAATGGCCAATCCTATGGTAAGGAGATATATTCTCCATTTTTTTTGTCCTTGACTTTGAGAATCCTTATACAAAGTTTTTGAATATGAAATGGGTCGAATTTTTATAGGATGGGAATGAAGGAAAAACTTTCAAGTGTCAACCTTTACAGGAATGGACTTATCCTATAGTGTCCCTGATAATGTAGCATCGCTCAAATCTGAAAAAGATTGAACTATTTAAGGAAGAATCCATTTTTCAGAGGTATTCTATGTACCACAGGTCAACTGCCCCTTTTTTCTTTCTTTCTTTCTTTCTTTCTTTTTTTTTTTTTTTTTCTTTTTTTTCCCCCTTCAAAAAGACATGTTTTGGGTATGAACAATAGGGTGAACCTTATGAAGTTGCTCCAGGTGTTGATATCTATGCGAGCATTTCAAAGTGCACACGAATATTAATGTTGTACAAATATTTGTTTTTAATCCTTTAATTAATTCGGTTATGTGGATGCTGGAAGTTAGTATTTCAACATAAGAAACTACAACTACAATTCTGGTGTGTTTCGGGGCTGAACTTGATTTCGGATTTAGTTCATGGTCTTAGGTAGCTAGATAGCACACTGCGAATAATGTAGAGCTTTGAGTTTTTACTTGAATTGTAACATGAAACTGTCATTGTTTGTATTCGTATTGCATATTCGTGTTTTGCTAATTACTAAAAGATTTTATGCTTTGAATAAGGTTTACTACAAAAGGTGGTGTTTGTTTCTAATTTTTGTTTTTCTACGCATGAGTAAAAAATCTTGGATGAAAAAAAAAGAACATCCAAAAATCCCGCAGCAACGCGCGGGTATCCCCGCTCGTTGTATCGAAAACCACATGTCCACATGTAACAAAAGGAAAACAATGTTTGTTGAAAAGATTGGGTGCTTGACACGATCCTTGTTTAAATTAACTTCCTCTTTCGTTTATGTTAGGCGAGTACCCGTGCATAACAACAAGATTTTTTAGCGGCAAATAGTTATATTTAAAAAAGCTTTTACCCAAACACCCCTTAAAGTGAACTGTCTTTTATGGCTATTTAGTAAATAAGGGGTGTTTGCCATTGTATTTTGGAAGTAATTATGTGATATAAAAAATATTTGAACCAGTTGTTTGTCTTATTGTTTGGCAACTTTTGAGTATTCAAGATTAACATGTGAGATGTGACCCTTAAGTATATAGAACCAGTTTCAGTTAACCCAAACACTAGAAACTGATTATGTGTGAGATTGTGAGTTGAAAATGCAATAAACAAGTAGTAATCACTAATAAGTTATATGACTATATGGTTTGATTGGCTCCAAATGGTCAACCTAAACTGACCAGGTGATGGTCAACAAGGTCAAACAGTCTAGAGCCAATGCTCCGCGGAATATAGTGTTTCCCCGGGTCGTTATGTACCGACGAGGTGTGGATTGTAATCAAAACGGTTTCGTGATCGGGTGAATTTGGATAGGAAAGGGTTTGTGAATTATTGGAACTAAGGAATATACGAAGAAATAGCTTAAATAAGCTATATGAATAAGACGGGAAAGTTTGAAAAACCAGAAACGTTTAAACCTAAAACGTATACGTTTACATTTAAATAAAACGTAAACGTACAAAATAAAATGTGAAAACGGAAATCTGAAAACACCCAGGGGGTGAAAATGACTTTTTTACAAACTAAAAGATAAAAGTAAATTTTTAGAAAAAGATAATTAATTTTTACACTAATTAATTACTTCTTATGAATTTATTACTAATTAATACTAATTATTAATATTTGAAATACTTAAATGCAATATAATATTAATTTAATACTAGAAAAATAAAAATAAAATTTCTAAAATTATAAAATAACTAAAAACAAGTTTTAAAATTAAAAATAAGTGTTTTTGTCTTTTTGTGATTTTTATATTAATTAATTACTAATTAACTTAATTAAACTATTTAAACTAATTTAAATTACAAATAATACTAAATTAACTTAGAAAATTATGGAAAAATTCCTAAAATTATTTTATATTATATAAAAGCTAGTAAAAATATAAAAAATAGGTTTTACTTAATAAAAACTAATTATGCTATTTTAAACTTAATATTAATTAATTATTAATAAAACAAAGATTAATTCTAATAAATACTAAATGATAAAATAAAAATCTGAGAAAATTACTATAAATACTTTAATATAATAGGAGTTTAAGAAAAATATAAAAAATCTAAGTACTTAATAAAAATTTAAAAATGAAAATTAAAATTAAATAAAATTAAATAGAAACTATCACTTGAAAATTAAATTTGATTTTCTGGATTTTCTTTTTGGAAACTTATTTTACACCTAAAAATGAAAACTTTTGTGAAAACAAGTTTTTTGAAAACTAAAAATAAGCACTGTGGATGCTATTTAGCACCACAGTTGACTTTTGTTGACCAAATGGTGAAATGAGCTAAAATGGGATTAAGTGGGACCCACACTGGTTAATTCAGGTCTAAATAAGTTGAGGGAACTTGTTTAAGCCATAAAATGCAAGTGGGGTCCACTGGATAAGCCAATAAGCTCAAATAAGCACTTGACTTATTTGTTTGAGGACTGAAAAGTGGGACAGAGTTTGGGAGTAATTCCAAGTGGGTCCCAGGGGTTCCCAGGTCAAACCAATGGTCAAGGGGTGAAGTATGGTAGGAGGGGGGTTGGAAGGAACAAGGATTGGAGACTAAGGACCACTGAGGTGACCACAAACCACCACCAAAGTGGTGGCTGTGGACTGATGTACTGCTGCAGCAGGGGGCTCACCTCCCCTGCAGCCTACTTTGGCTCAATGTGGGGCCCATGGGAAAAATCATAAAAATGTAATGGATGTGGGAACTTAGAGTAGAGATGGTAGACAATGATTCCTAAAAAGCATAAGGTCCAAATCCTAACACTAAATTCTACAAAAATCCTTGAGTTTTTGGAAAAATCTAAAAAACATGCAAGTTGACTTTTTCATAAGAACTCATGGTTTGACTTTGGTGAAGTTCTAATGATCTAAACTAACCTAATATGTTATACTAAGCTGTTTTGAGGCCAAATTAATGAAGAACAACAAATTTTAAAATGAAATGATGGGATTTGGGAGCTTCACTGCCCAACAGTTAACAGTTATAGGATTTTGGATGGAATTTTGACTATGAACTAGTAAACTACCAATTTAAAGTTTGAGTTGGACTTATTTGAGCATAAGAGTGATGGCTAGGGGGATTTAGGTCAATGGAAACAACAACAACTCAGAAGAGCAAGCAATTCCAAACACCCCTATAGAAACAGATTATGAAAATTTATGAGGCAACTTGCAAATTTAAACCATGAAACTGAAATTGAAAGGTATACTGAGCTATTGTGAACACAAATAAACCAACATGAACAATAGTTAACCACTACAACTGAAAATCACAATATATTAAAAGGTTTGATACTTAAACTGAAATGCACACTTACAGTGAACCCTTTTTTGCTCAAAACCAAACACAGATCATGTATCCTATTCCTAATGTCTCCCTGAGACTCTAAACCAGGTCCCCAAGCTTCTTTCCTCTTTTGTCTCCCTTTTTCACAGGTTTATTTAAAACCTTAGTATTTCTTGCAATTTTGTATCAAACTCAGTGAAAACAGATTCTAAAGCTTAAGGTATCTCAATGAGCTTATAAATAAGCTAAAATGATCATAAGCAAACCATAAACAACCACTGTTCACTGTTTCAAATGAAAATTGGAATTTCTATTTGAAGATTCTAAGAAAATTGATTTATAAGAAGAAAACTTGAAATTGATGCAATATTAAGTCCACAATACTCTAGAAGATTAAATCACAAGCCTTTGCAACTGAAAATAACAATTCAAAAACTAAAATTACATTAAATCGATTTAAATTCTACCTTACTAAACTAAATTACTCTAACTACTCTACTAACTGCCTTCTCCTTCATCTCTTTCACTTTTATAGACCCTGGTGTATTCCTTTGACTATCCCACTTTGCTCTGAACCATTAGATTAGCTCAATTTGATCTCAGCCCTCCAAGTGGATTTTGGCGGAAAAATGGAATTGGGCAGGTTTGGGTGGGTTAGGTGTTGCAGTTGGGGTAATAAATGTGGAGGGGGAATGTAGGGGACAAGGGTTGAGGAAGGTGAGGGTTTTGTGGAAAAGGAGAGGAGGGGGGAGGTGAGACAGGGAGCGGGAATTGGGGTTGAAGATGGTGGAGGTGTTGGTTTGACCTGGTCAAACGACCAGGTTATTAGTTTTAGGGGTTGGGCCGTTTGGTGGGCTTGGGGGGTGGTGTTGGGTTGGAGTGTTATTTTGGATCAGGCCAAGTGTTTGGTTTGTTTTATGGGATAATAAAATAGGGTCCGTTTGGTTAAATATTGCACAAGGACCAAGTTTGTAATTTACTGAAAGTTTAGGGTCTGAAATGGTGACTTTACAAATTTAATCACAAGGACTATAATTGTCACATGTGAATAACATAAAGACCAAAATTATAATTTTACCATTTTTCAAATTCCCGGGGACCAAAACTGACAAATTGTCAAACTTAAGGGACTAAACATGTAATTTCCACAAACTTTTCACCCAGGGACTAAAAATGATTTTTGTAACTTCCCAAGGACCTAAAATGATTTTTCTTTCAAAATTATCCCACCAGGGACCAAATCTGTCAATTACTGAAACTCCAGGGACCAAACTGTAAATTTCCAAAACTTTTCAGATTTTTCACCAAATGACTAAATATGATAACTTATGATTTCAAAAGGACCTTTGGTGATAATTTTCTATATTTTGAATATCCAGGGACTAGTTTTGTAATTTTATAAAAGTTGGGGGACTGAAACTGCCAATTTTGCAAACTTTGTGCGTTTTTCATTTGTTTTTGCTCATTTTGCATCTAAAACATATAAAACACAATTTTGAAATATTTTTAGTATTTTGATGCATTTCTGAGTGTTTTTGTATGTTTTGCAGTTCAGATTAGACCAAAAATGATGAGTGTTTGAGCACTCATCACTACTATATGTAGAACAAACTAACTAATGTCTCTAGCCATTATAGTTGGATGCGAACGTAGATTGTTCAAAAAAAAATTACTGTCACGGAAAGTATGTTGAATCATTTACTGGTGGATATGGAATGGTAAGTATTTGTGTCTATGGGTAAATGTACTCCTGCCAAGATTACTGAAAGTAGAAAGGACTCTTCATATATTAGGAATGGATGACACGTATTGCACAAGTGAACAAGATTTGCAGGTTTGACATGTTCAGGTATGTTCATTTTTGAGAAACTCATCAGGTTATGACAACCTCTATTTTACTTTTTTAAAACACAGTTGATCAATGGTAATGACAAACATACATGTGTTTCGTTCAGTTTACTCCAACTCTGATTAAGGTGTTCCCAAAGAGTCTAAGGAAGCTATAAGCAGGGTATGGCAATTTTACCCACAGATTTTATTTATTTATGCGGCAAATGAACTACTAATATTTTGCTACATTGTAATAGAACTTTGTATGCGCGGGCACATAGGTTTCAAGGTTTGTTTAGAAACCAATTAGTCTTTGTAAGTCGATTGAAATGCAGATGATTAGAGCCAAGTATCAGGAGTAGATGGGATGGCGAAAGGTTGGGAATTTTTACAGATTTGCTCTATTGAAAGCGTTTTTCATTGTAGAGGACAAATCACTCTTCTGTCGTGACTGTGACGAAAGAATTTATTCAGCAGGTAGCCTTGCTATTAACCACCAAAATTTCTTACCCACTGGGATCCGTGTGGATCTTAGTTCCAGTTCTACCATAGAGCCCAGAATAAGGTTAATCATTCTCGACTTCTCAACTGCAGTGATCATTGTAGGTATTCTTTAGAATATAATGACTTCAATTTACAGGCTATTTCGATGTGCGTTCGAAAAGTGATACGCGCAACGTTTAATCAACATAATCAAATAATTAGATGCAACAATGTGACTAAGTCAAAGTTATTCAAGTTACTTCACCTGAATATAAATTTTCTTGCAGCAATTTGCTGCATGTTTGTCATAGTATGATAGATTTAGGTACATATAGTTATGAAGTAAAATCAGATTTACCTTTTGACCATTCAGCCTATTTGATCAGATTCAACGTACCTATATCGTCATATTTTGCCATTTGACACATTATTTTTTAGAGATAAAACATAACTTGAATCCAATCCAATCATATAATAACACTTTTTTTTATCATCGTCACGGCCAGATTGAAAACCAGTGCCCCAGGATTCTTATTATTTTCACATCCTCTTAACATTTAATATCGCTTATTGATTCTGCATTTTCCAGTTTAACAAATCTTTTTTGTCTATGTAGGGATACCTCATTATATCCTCCACTAACGAAAACTAATACGGCCAATGCAAGCCACTCCCAGAAGTACCTCATCAAAACATAACTCAGGTAAGTTTCTTGATTTCTGATTGTTTTTAAGTCTTTTATTTTTATTTTGTACGTAGATCAATATTTGAACTAATTAAGGCCAATGTTTTTTTTATATATAAATACATTCAAAGAAAATAGAAAAAGCATGCCCGCCCATTTTTATATTTTAGATTGTTATTCAAAACCATTGTTATATAAATTGTCGGTTGAACTATTGTTATGGTTTTGAAATTCCAAAAGATTAAAAATGGCTAAGGAGGTAGCTAAGCTCAAGGATGAAGTAAATATATGAAAGCAATCACCTTTAAGGTTTTGCTGAATTCACTTTTTTTAATGTCATAACTTACTTCAAACGAGAAGAGTGGCCCTGTTTTTCATCAGATTGTGGATTTTCTTAATACAACCCATATAAGGTATGCTTTAACTGTTAATCCCACAATCTATGTCTCTCATATCAAACAGTTCTGGAACACTGTGGAGTCCATAACTCTTGAACAGGGAGACACACACGAAACTGTGGAAGCTCTAAGAGCCACAGTGGATGGGGTAACCATTGATGTTACTGAGTCATCCTTGAGGAGAGTTCTCCAATTGGATAATCTCAATGGTATCATCACATTACCCAATTCAGAAATTTTCACTAATATTGCTTCCATGGGGTATGATACATCTGAACAAAAAGTAACTTTCAGAAAAGGATGTTTTTGTCCCCATTGGAGATTTTTAATTCACACTCTTTTACATTGCCTAAGTCCTAAGAAAACATCTTATGAACAATTTGCATCAACCATGGCTTATGCTTTGGTTTGTTTGGCTACTGATAGGACTTTCAATTTTTCAAAGTTTATTTTCAATAATATGAAAGGCAATGTGAAGAGTTCATATAAATTTTTGATGTATCCAAGGTTTGTGCAAGCAGTGTTAAATGAATTTCAACTGCAATCTCACAATAGAATTTATGAACCTCCATGTCTTAAGTCAAAATTTTTTCAAAACATGTGTAAGGCTTCAGAACTTTGGAATGGGGAGTTTCATCCACTTTTTCCTCAAATGCTTGCTAAGATTTCACAAGTACAGGGTGAAGATGCAACTATCCCAGTTGTATCCCATCACACACCCAATATTGTTGTTCCACCAATTCACCATTCCCCTACAGTAACTCACACTTATGAGAGGAGGCATAAAGCCAACTTCTCTCATCTCAACATTGCATGTTGCTGAACCTTTTGGTTTAGGAACAAGCAGTGGTGGTTCAAGGCTTAATCCTAGTCCAACTAGAGAACAGCCTGAATCATTTCCCCATGATTCACCTCTCCCAACAGGTAACACAGTTGGAAGTATTGAGGGCAGTGTGTAACTAACTGAATTGATGGAATTATGTACAAAATTAGTCAAGCAGGTTCAAGCTCTGGAGAAAGATCTGGCACAGACCAAAGAACATCATGCCACAGAGCTGAATCAAATGAAGGCAGAGATTCAAAGATTACAAAATGAAGCTGAGAGTCTCAAGAAGAAAAGATCTGCCAAAGTTGTGTTTTCTTCTTCATCTTCACCTCAGGATGAGTTTTCTGCAAGTTCTAGTAAAGATTTGGGAGATTCTTCCAAACAGGGGAGGAAAACAGATGCTGAGACTAAGGGGAGGAAGATAGATTTTGGAGAAGATCATGATTTGGATGCTAATGCTGATTTTGATTTTGATGATACAGTTGGAACTACTCAACCAATTTCCACTGCTGCAGAAAAAGTTCCCACTGCAAGTCAAAATATTCCCACTGCAAGTCAAAATATTCCCACTGCAAGTGAAAATGTTCCCACTGCTAGTCAAGATGTTACCACTGCAGAGGAAGAAGCTGCCAGAATAAGAACAGTCAAAGGTAAAGCAATTGTGACTGGTTCAGAACAAGAGAAATTAAAGAAGATTTCAAAGAAAGAACAAGCTCAGATAGATTATGATGCAAGATTGGCAGAGCAATTAGCAGCAGCTGAGAATGAAAAGAAGAGAAAGCAAGAGGAAGATGAAGTTGCTAGTTTTATGGAAGCAAAGAGGTTGGACAAATTGGAAGCAGTAATGGCAGAACCACTTTCAGTTGTTCCACCAACTGTATTACATGAGAAACCTCCTATGTTTACCTATGTGCCTACAGAGGAAGAGATTGATTACATGATTAATCATGATCCAGTAATCAGAAAGAAGGCTATTGAACTTGTTGCTAATACAACCTTAAATGAAGATCAAAGGTCTGCTCAACTAAAAGATTTCATTCAAATGAAGAATCAGCAAGCTCTTGATGATATTATTGGATATGTAAGAAAAGGTCAAAAGAAGCCAAGGCAACCTACAAAGGCATAGATCATTGCTGAGATGAAGACTTTTTGCTGTCATGTTGGCAATATGAAGATGGCACAGTTCAAAGGAATGTCACATGATCAGATTGAAGGAATTTACTACAGGATTAAAAGACAAGATAGTAATTTCATTCCTATGGATAAAGAACCTGTAGTGATGAAGTCAAAAAGGTCAGGAGTGAGTCTTGGATCCAAAGATGCAAAGAAATTGAAGACTCAAGAGTCATCTCAAGCAGAAGAAGGTCCTAGCAAGTTGACAGAAGAACAAGTAACCAACATGATGTTCATAGAGACTGATGTGCTTAATATTGAACCCTTACAAACAAAATATCCAATAGTTGGTTGGGAGATCTATTCTGATGATTTTGGAGTTGCTTGGAAGATTATCAGAACTGGAAGTATCACAAGTATTTGTAGAGACTTTGAAGATATTGTTAGATCTTGTGATAGAGAAGACTTGGATACTTTGTGGAGGATTGTTCAAGATCAGTTCAAGAAGGATGAACTTGTTGATGTCAAGGCTAAGGAATTATGGGTTCACTTTAGAAGATTATATGAACCTGATCCAAGTGACAGACATTGGAGATTTGAAGCTCATAACATGAATACTTTGTGGAAATTTTATGACTCAAGTGCTGTACATCATCTTTCTACTCAAGATGGAGTTGATGTGTTTATGCTTGCTGAGAAAGAATATCCATTGAGAGCTAGAGTTTTAACTGTGATGATGTCAGTAAAGCTTAGATGTTGGAAAAGAAGTGAAGTCATAGAAGATTTGCTACAAAGGATATATGATCAAAGTGTGAGAGCTGATAAAGAATTAAAAAGAAGAAGATAAGTGTTTGGAAGAATTCCCATATCCTCATGATTGCTGATTACTTGAAGAAACTAATTGATTTCATATTAATCATAAGTTTAGGGGAGGATTGTTGGGAATTATACTAACAGTTACCACGGCTAGTGAAGATATTACAACTGCTGAAGAATGCACTTGCAGTGGAAACTCATTACCACTGCAAGTACATATATTACCACTGCTGTTTAGATAATTGTTAGGAAACGTGTAAAGATAAATATAGAATAGATCTTGTGTATATCTTATTCTATTAGAATTATACTTATCTTGTAGAAGAGGACTCCTTGTGCTATAAAAGGAGGTCCTAGGTTAAAGGTTAGATATACGTTTTTCTAGAGCTTCAAGGTGTAACCCTAGTGATACAAAGATCACTCGTATTATTATCATTAATAATATTGGAGCTTACAATTTGTTACATACATTGTTCTCATTCATAAACAACTGTTTCATACACAATCATACTTCTAAGTATTACTAAGTAGATTCCGCATACTTAGTGATATTGTCACACCCCCAGAATCGGGTCCAGCGGAAGCATACGGGTAGCTGGGGTGTAACTCAATTGGTATTACAACACAAGTTCAAAAATGGTTTTCACTTCAATCATTTAGAATAAAATAGTTAAGTTAAAAATATTGTATTTACATCGTTAAAAGTAGTGCGGAAGTAGGCCCTTAAAATAGTTTGAAACGGTCCCCATATAAATAATCAGAGTCTTCTATGACCATGCCATGCCCTGCCAAAACCTCCTGTAGCGTGCCATAAGCTTAAAACCTGAAAATACATGCTAAAGTGTCAACACGAGGTTGGTGAGTTCATAGAGTTTGTTTAACAAATAATGCCTATAGAGAAAAGATCGCCCAGCAAAGGCATCGTAAATCCACTCAGTTACAAGTCCCGCCATAAGAGACTTGTAACATGTGTGTTTACGACCCACTACCAAAAGTGTTAAAGTCTACGTGAACAAAAGTAATACCGATATCCAAATTCCCAGATAAATATAGCAAAACGGCTATATAAAAAAAATGATTCAGTCAAAGAGGTCATATGATAAATCAGTCAAGCGGGAAAACCCGTAATAAGGTTGATGCAAAGGCATCGCAATTCAGTCAAGTAAGGAAACAGCAATATTATGTTTGACATCACAGCCAAGTGGGGAATACCATAATACGTTTGACATCACAGCCAAGTGGGGAATACCACAATATTACAATGAACATATAGGTCAATCAAGTAGGGAAACAGTAATATTACGTTTGACATCACAGCCAAGTGGGGAATACCACAATATTACGTTTGACATCACAGCCAAGTGGGGAATACCACAATACGTTTGACATCACAGCCAAGTGGGGAATACCACAATATTACGTTTGACATCACAGCCAAGTGGGGAATACCACAATATTACAATGAGCATATAGGAACAATTGGTGACTATGAGGTCATATAAACAAGGATAATCAATCCCATGAAATACAGAAAAAATCAAACATACCAATGAATGTAGGTGATTAAATATATATTTAGATAAAGCTGGGAATATTTGAGTAATCAACCAGGTAAAACAAGTAGTGCGTTTAAGTAAAACGAGCATGTATTCTCCCCCAAAGAGTTTACCAAAACAATTGAAAAAGTAGAGGCTATGACTCACCTGGTGCGATAGCTACGATGACAAGAATGGATACACTGAAATGAGGCACGATCTCTAACCGCAACCTAATATGAGTAATAACGATCTACCTTAGATCCTGACGTGATGAAATGAATGCACATGCACATGATGCCTATACCACTCGTAACTTGGAAATACTAGTTATTGTCAAAGTATAATAGTTTCCATACTTAGGAAAAATAAGTCCAAATAAAGTTATCAAAACTTGTCGTATTATATTGTATAAAATGTTAGTTGTTATATTCCTCGTCTAGAAAACCTTAAAATAATGTCGTTAAGTCGTATAAATATTCTCTTGGGTCATACGTATTCATTTGTTAAGAATATAGTCCTTAGTAACATTTCTAGAAAATATACCATTGAGTGCGTAAGTTATTATTTTTATTTGTGACCAAAT
Organism: Artemisia argyi; assembly: GCA_030686995.1. Classification (NCBI taxonomy): domain Eukaryota; kingdom Viridiplantae; phylum Streptophyta; class Magnoliopsida; order Asterales; family Asteraceae; genus Artemisia; species Artemisia argyi. The sequence goes on along the minus strand of CM060699.1, from coordinate 30,570,780 downwards.
ATATATATATATAGTTTTGACAATGTTAAAACGGGTATAACTTGGTCGTTTTAAGTTTATTTTCCTCGTTCTTTATATCCCCGGATTCGTTTTTGTTTATACTAATATATTTTCGATAGCTCGGCTCCTCTAGGTTACGTTTAACGCCTCTATTTGCCCGTCGAAAACTGACAAACAGCAAGCAGTTTTTCAGAAAATAGTTTTCGTCGTTAAATTCGGAAAATCATATCTCCTTCGTTATTAACTCGTTTTAATCCGTTCTTTCGCCCACGGCTTCGTTTTTGAAAGTATTTTCTAAAAATATTATCAAAAGTTACTGTGTAAATTCGGAGTTTTCTGGGTGAACCAAAATAGGACAGCATGTATTTTTACTTGTTCAAAAACCATTTTCAAGGTTTCAATCTAGTTTCTACTTCAACCAAACCACTTTCAATCACCACAAAACTAGTCTAATCCTACCATACACCTTCTTAGGGTGTCATGGGTTCCTAAACATCATAACCAAGTAGATCTAACCAAAAATCATTTCTAGGGCTTGTATGATCAAAAGTTTACAAAAATAAAGTGGTATAAGTCAATATATGCATGAGTTCTTGTAAGAAAAATATATAAACATAGTAATAACTTGTAAAAATTATGAAATGAGTTTTGTAAACTTACTTGGAAGATTAATGAAGTTTGGATGATGAAAACCTAACAATCCTTGAGTTTTTATTTCAAAACTCCAACAAGGATACTATATAAACAAAATTACACTTTGATCTTTGAAAAAAATGATGGTTTTTGCTTCTTGGATTACCCTAGGCCGAGCACACCCTTGAGAGAAAAGAGGAAGAAAATTGCTAGTTGTTTTGGATGAAATGAGATGAAATGAACATATATAAGTTATATGTATTTATGAGGAAATGGTACAAAGACAAGATCCCCATTTTAAGGAAATAAAAGAGGGGGGGGGGGGGGGGGCGGCATTTGGTGAGAATTGGAAGAAAAAATGAGATTGGGTAATATTTTGTAAGACTTTTTGTATATTAGGTAGATATTATTAGTTTTAGGGGATACCGTGTACCGCGTTAACTAAAAATAAACTTTTAACGGAGTTAACTGGGACATAATAAAGTCGTAAAAATGGTAAAAAATATATTGGGTATAAATATTGAGTGTTTAGATAATTATTATTTAGTTTCTACGAAAACCGTCGTAATTAAATTAGACGTACGATACGAAATAAATAAATTTCCAAAATACCGGGTAAATTAATATTATAATTTTTATATTATAAAAATGAATATAAAAATATATTGGGATCATAGTCGGGAGTGTCGGACGTGTTATTCTCGTTTATAGTTCGCGTATTAGCGTTTATCTAAAATAAACATACGTAAATCGTTACTTATACCAAAAGTATTAATTTAATTATCCTACGAGTGGAATAGTATGCAAGTGCCATATGATGATACGTAGACTATTTCTAGTCTGTATGAGATGTCCCAAATGATAATGCATGAATTCGCTCCTGAACCAATACGGTTACGCGAATTTGAATACTCGTAAACTAAATTTACGATGGCATGAGTAATGCACGTGAATAGTGGTTTTCTCTCGGAAATGAATAGTGTCAAGTGAATAGTAAATTTTTTGAATGTTTCTCGAAATGTCAAATTGACCTCAAAAATGATGAATAGTAAATGGTGAATAGTAACTTGTGAATAGTAAATTGTCGAGGTTTGGAAAATGACCAGAAATTACGAGTTGTGACAGTCTTCCCTTCTAACAGGAACTTCGTCCCGAAGTTCAGTTTGTGTAAGTCTCTAGAATGGTATTGGTGAAAAGATGGTGATAATTGAGAATTTCAGCGAACTTCCACGATAGGAATTCGACTCTGCTTCAACCGTTCGACCTAACAGTCCATGATTTCTAGTTGTTCTCTTACAAGGTTTAGGTTTGTCATTGGGTTGGATTCCTTCCAATGGAATCATAAGTGACTAATCTGAAAGTCATTTCCTGGGGTTTGAATAGGTGAAACATAGTTGTGTAATCCGGCTGTTCTCTAACAAGGCTCAAGTCTGATGGCCACTAGGCCTACTCTGTCTGAAATATTACGTGGTCCAGTGTATATCAGGTTTAACTTTCCAAATTTTTCCGAATAATATCATGCCTTTCCTAGGCAGAACTTTCAACATGATCTGGCTACCAATTTGAAGTTTTTAATGGTTTACAACTTATAGAATTTGTAATTGATTCTTGACTTGTAGGAAATTTCTGGTTATTTCATGAATGCCTACTAGACTAGTGAGTTAGGATTTTCCAATTTCGATTCGTCAATGGATAGGGGCACTTCGACCATAGAGTGCTTCAAATAGTATAGTCTCTAGGCTCGTGTGGTAACTATGGTTATAAAGGAATCTGATTTATGGAAAATGGTTAGTCCAACCATTTCTAGAGTCAATCACTCATGCTCTGAGCATATCTCCCTATGTGTGAATCATTCTCTACTTCCTGACCATTGGTCTGCAGATGATAGGTGGTGTGGTTCCAAAGAAATCTTAATGAAATGGCTAGGAGTTTGAGATGAATCAAGTTCCTCTATTAGGAGTAATTGAGATGGGTATCATGAATCTTGTTTTGAAAGGCTTACAAGGTTAGGTCCGTCAAGGGTGTTGTTGAAAATAATAGATTAGGATAAGGTTGTGATTCCTCCGCAGGAATGTCATAAATTGAGTCTTTCTCCACCTACGATGCTTAGTCTCCATTATTAAGATTTTCCCCAAGTTCTATGTCATCAAATCACAAAATCCTAAAGGTATAAGTGATGTATTATAGTGATTGATTTTCATAGTTTGTTTTGAGATTGTGTTTTGTTCATAAACCTTCCCCGAATAAATGAATCTACAAGTTTAAGCAAACGGCTTTTTAGGTAACATTCTTCTTGATGTTTCAACATTTACACTGTGTTCTCCAAATAATTAACAAATGAAAGGGAAAGGAAAGTGCAGTGAAGGAAAGGAGAGTACCGGAGGGTATAGAAACATCAAAAAATTTGGTGTTCTATAGATAGGAAAGAAAGGAAATGTAAACTAGAAACAAAGAATAAAAAAATTACAATTATACCCTTTAAATCTATCATTTGCTTCAACAAAATACTCCACAACCTGGTGTCATCTAACAACTACTACCTTACTAAAAACAAATCAAGATAATTTCCAACATAAATTCAACAATCGGGGAATATAGAACGATTAAACATGTTTACATAATACTCCATACTTGTTTAATCCCATCATCAACTTCTTCCAAGAATCCCATCACCATCATGAGCTTCTTCCCAAAATCCATCACCGCCGCTACCAAACACCAACACAGTGGGGACACCGGATCTACAACCATGTAACATCGTCAATCCACCCGAATTTTACATAATAGTTATTTGATATATCTTTGAATCTGACCATGAATTGTTGATATTATTTGGATATTTTTAATATATATGGTAACTGAAGATGATGACAATGAAAATTTCAGAGAAAAATAATTAAACATGAATGTAGAAATGGTGATGAATGATTGTTGGAATATGGAAGGACTATGGATAAGAGATATGGTTTTAGGGGTACTTATGTCTTTTGTTCACCTTCCTTTCACATTCATCCCAATATTGGGATGGAGCATTTTGGAGCAAAATCACCCACGTGATACCCACTTTCCTGTCCCTTTCTTTCTTTAATAAATCTCAAGAACATGATATTTTTTTGTTTCTTTCATTTCCCACCCTTTTCTTTCCTTTTATCAAACTGGAGAACACAGTCTTAGTAGTTATGCAATATAGGAAAATTTTCAACATAAGATGGATAATATGATTTACCAAAAATCGATGTTTTAAATTTCTTAGCATCTAGTAGTTTTGTAAAAGATTAACCAAAAGAAACTTGCTTGTCAAAATAAGTGCCTTAGAAAAGTATTTCTTACAAGATATATGTTTTGCATAACTATAGTTTGGAGAAAAATCCATTTAAAAGTGAAAATATTAAGAGGATAAAATAGTCAGGTATGTATGTCTGCACAAAGGCATAGGTGTCTAACACGTTCGAATAAAGTCTATTGGTGAGGACATGTTCAATTTATAGTCTCGGTTAAAAGGTTGGATTTATCTCTATGGTGTTGTTTAGTGAACACTCGTATCGAAACGAATCTTATAATTCAGTCAAGCCAATACTTTCCAGATAGTGGAATCGTGGCAATCAGGCCAGTGATAGTGGTTCGAATGGTTTTGTGATATCTTGGGATTTCTGTTGAGTTTTGAATGGTCTTACTGTACCGAGGGATCCTCCTCATAGAAGGTATGGAAAGTCTTTCCTAGGGAGGTCATTGATAATATCCACTTATCAATATTGGTAGTAGTGAGTGATGGTGAGAAGGGAAGAGACTGTGACAACTGCAGCATAATGAGATCGTGATATAAGAAAATACTGTGATGCAAGTGTATTGTGCATAAATATGAAAGTTCAGGAAATAAAATGACTAGTTGACAAGCTTCCAATCGGTGGTTCACGAAGTGATGAAAAGTAGGAATGTTATGACAACGAGAGTATACACACACGTAAATGAAACATTTGGAAAATGAGTTGAGAATTTATTCCGGACAAAATTTTATTATAACCATTCTTAGTGTTGCAAAATTCATTTCTGAGTCAGACATAGGTGGTCAGCCTATATCTCACTATCCCGGGTTGAATATAGATGACCAGTCTATATCCCACCGAGGTTCCATGAATTTTGAAATACTCAGCTCAGTTATACTAAGACTATGTCCTTCACAAATACCAAGGCGTTCAGAAAGACAAAAGCAAGTGACCAAACTCGAGATCGAATGCTGAAACTATGCATGGAAAACATAATGCGGTGACATATACGATACGTGAACATGCTCATATGAAAGACAATGATAGTAATCAACTAGAATAAGTGAATATAATATACCAGATAATGAGACACAAATCTCATCACCTAAGTCAGCAACAAACCACAAGTGAGGCATCATCTTGGTAGGCATGCACGTGACGGTCATAGGGTTAAGTTTTTCGTAAAAGTAGCTATAGTCTAGGTTTTAAAAACACTTAGTTCGCTATAGCCAAAGCTCTGATACCAATCTGTCACACCCCCAGAATCGGGTCCAGCGGAAGCATACGGGTAGCTGGGGTGTAACTCAATTGGTATTACAACACAAGTTCAAAAATGGTTTTCACTTCAATCATTTAGAATAAAATAGTTAAGTTAAAAATATTGTATTTACATCGTTAAAAGTAGTGGGGAAGTAGGCCCTTAAAATAGTTTGAAACAGTCCCCATATAAATAATCAGAGTCTTCTATGACCATGCCATGCCCTGCCAAAACCTCCTGTAGCGTGCCATAAGCTTAAAACCTGAAAATACATGCTAAAGTGTCAACACGAGGTTGGTGAGTTCATAGAGTTTGTTTAACAAATAATGCCTATAGAGAAAAGATCGCCCAGCAAAGGCATCGTAAATCCACTCAGTTACAAGTCCCGCCATAAGAGACTTGTAACCTGTGTGTTTACGACCCACTGCCAAAAGTGTTAAAGTCTACGTGAACAAAAGTAATACTGATATCCAAATTCCCAGATAAATATAGCAAAACGGCTATATAAAAAAAATGATTCAGTCAAAGAGGTCATATGATAAATCAGTCAAGCGGGAAAACCCGTAATAAGGTTGATGCAAAGGCATCGCAATTCAGTCAAGTAAGGAAACAGCAATATTACGTTTGACATCACAGCCAAGTGGGGAATACCACAATACGTTTGACATCACAGCCAAGTGGGGAATACCACAATATTACAATGAACATATAGGTCAATCAAGTAGGGAAACAGTAATATTACGTTTGACATCACAGCCAAGTGGGGAATACCACAATATTACGTTTGACATCACAGCCAAGTGGGGAATACCACAATATTACAATGAACATATAGGTCAATCAAGTAGGGAAACAGTAATATTACGTTTGACATCACAGCCAAGTGGGGAATACGACAATATTACAATGAGCATATAGGAACAATTGGTGACTATGAGGTCATATAAACAAGGATAATCAATCCCATGAAATACAGAAAAAATCAAACATACCAATGAATGTAGGTGATTAAATATATATTTAGATAAAGCTGGGAATATTTGAGTAATCAACCAGGTAAAACAAGTAGTGCGTTTAAGTAAAACGAGCATGTATTCTCCCCCAAAGAGTTTACCAAAACAATTGAAAAAGTAGGGGCTATGACTCACCTGGTGCGATAGCTACGATGACAAGAATGGATACACTGAAATGAGGCACGATCTCTAACCGCAACCTAATATGAGTAATAACGATCTACCTTAGATCCTGACGTGATGAAATGAATGCACATGCACATGATGCCTATACCACTCGTAACTTGGAAATACTAGTTATTGTCAAAGTATAATAGTTTCCATACTTAGGAAAAATAAGTCCAAATAAAGTTATCAAAACTTGTCGTATTATATTGTATAAAATGTTAGTTGTTATATTCCTCGTCTAGAAAACCTTAAAATAATGTCGTTAAGTCGTATAAATATTCTCTTGGGTCATACGTATTCATTTGTTAAGAATATAGTCCTTAGTAACATTTCTAGAAAATATACCATTGAGTGCGTAAGTTATTATTTTTATTTGTGACCAAATATATATATATAGTTTTGACAATGTTAAAACGGGTATAACTTGGTCGTTTTAAGTTCATTTTCCTCGTTCTTTATATCCCCGGATTCGTTTTTGTTTATACTAATATATTTTCGATAGCTCGGCTCCTCTAGGTTACGTTTAACGCCTCTATTTGCCCGTCGAAAACTGTCAAACAGCAAGCAGTTTTTCAGAAAATAGTTTTCGTCGTTAAATTCGGAAAATCATATCTCCTTCGTTATTAACTCGTTTTAATCCGTTCTTTCGCCAAATATTATCAAAAGTTACTGTGTAAATTCGGAGTTTTCTGGGTGAACCAAAATAGGACAGCATGTATTTTTACTTGTTCAAAAACCATTTTCAAGGTTTCAATCTAGTTTCTACTTCAACCAAACCACTTTCAGTCACCACAAAACTAGTCTAATCCTACCATACACCTTCTTAGGGTGTCATGGGTTCCTAAACATCATAACCAAGTAGATCTAACCAAAAATCATTTCTAGGGCTTGTATGATCAAAAGTTTACAAAAATAAAGTGGTATAAGTCAATATATGCATGAGTTCTTGTAAGAAAAATATATAAACATAGTAATAACTTGTAAAAATTATGAAATGAGTTTTGTAAACTTACTTGGAAGATTAATGAAGTTTGGATGATGAAAACCTAACAATCCTTGAGTTTTTATTTCAAAACTCCAACAAGGATACTATATAAACAAAATTACACTTTGATCTTTGAAAAAAATGATGGTTTTTGCTTCTTGGATTACCCTAGGCCGAGCACACCCTTGAGAGAAAAGAGGAAGAAAATTGCTAGTTGTTTTGGATGAAATGAGATGAAATGAACATATATAAGTTATATGTATTTATGAGGAAATGGTACAAAGACAAGATCCCCATTTTAAGGAAATAAAAGAGGGGGGGGGGGGGGGGGGGGGGGGCGGCATTTGGTGAGAATTGGAAGAAAAAATGAGATTGGGTAATATTTTGTAAGACTTTTTGTATATTAGGTAGATATTATTAGTTTTAGGGGATACCGTGTACCGCGTTAACTAAAAATAAACTTTTAACGGAGTTAACTGGGACATAATAAAGTCGTAAAAATGGTAAAAAATATATTGGGTATAAATATTGAGTGTTTAGATAATTATTATTTAGTTTCTACGAAAACCGTCGTAATTAAATTAGACGTACGATACGAAATAAATAAATTTCCAAAATACCGGGTAAATTAATATTATAATTTTTATATTATAAAAATGAATATAAAAATATATTGGGATCATAGTCGGGAGTGTCGGACGTGTTATTCTCGTTTATAGTTCGCGTATTAGCGTTTATCTAAAATAAACATACGTAAATCGTTACTTATACCAAAAGTATTAATTTAATTATCCTACGAGTGGAATAGTATGCAAGTGCCATATGATGATACGTAGACTATTTCTAGTCTGTATGAGATGTCCCAAATGATAATGCATGAATTCGCTCCTGAACCAATACGGTTACGCGAATTTGAATACTCGTAAACTAAATTTACGATGACATGAGTAATGCACGTGAATAGTGGTTTTCTCTCGGAAATGAATAGTGTCAAGTGAATAGTAAATTTTTTGAATGTTTCTCGAAATGTCAAATTGACCTCAAAAATGATGAATAGTGATCGATGAATAGTAAATTGTGAATAGTAACTTGTGAATAGTAAATTGTCGAGGTTTGGAAAATGACCGGAAATTACGAGTTGTGACAGATATAACTTAAAGTATCAATCTAACACAGTTCAAGGTGTATAGATCCATCAATTGAGCATTAATCGGTGTTTCAGCTAACTCAAGCAATTTCTCTTTATTACTTATAAGATTTTTGAATGTTGAAGCAAACTTTGGCATGTAAACAAGAGCATCCATGAAACTGATATCAAAGTGTAATTTTTGAAAAATATCAAGAAACCTTTCCATTTGTTTTTTAGATTTTGCACGGAGCTCTTCATCATTAAACCTTGACGGATATGGCAATTTTGATTTGTATTTAACATTGTTTTCAGAAATGACTTTTTCTTTATCTTTAGACGTTTGGACAACCGGAGGTTGGACATTTTCAGAACCTCCGTTATTAGTAGGAGGAACCGGGTCCTTTGTCGCCTCGATCTCACAGTCCACTACCTTAGGAGGAGACGAAGAGGAAGAGGTAGTAGGGGCTGTGAGTCCATCATATTTAACACCACTGCGAGTCATGATCGCCTTAATCTCGCCCCTCGGGTTTTCGATCGTGTTGCTTGGAAGAGAAGTAGTTCCCGAACCCGAGGGTCGATCATTTAAACGTTTGTTAATATCACTAATTTGATTAGCAAATAACTGTGTTGTTTCTTCTTGTTTAGCCATGAAAGCTTGTTGGTTCTGAAGCAATTGCTTAATCAAATAATCCGTGGGCGACGGATTTTGAATAACACCTTGATTTTGATTATTATTGAAATTCTGCCCACGGTTTTGAAAATTACCATGATTCTGATTTCCATGATTAGCATTCTGAAAATTCCCAGGGTTTCCATAGTTTCCTTGGTTTTGAAAATTCCTTTGAGACGGGCCTTGATTTTAATTACCTTGAAAACCCCGGTTTTGATTAAATCCTTGATTATGATTTTGAAAACCATTGTTAACTCGACTCTGATTTTGATTTCCTTGATTATTACGATTCTGCATATTATGATTCTGGTTGACTTGATTTGGTTGTTCGAGAACGGGTGGTCCAAGAAAATTGGTGGAACGGTAGCTGAGAAGATTTCGTTCTCCTTGAGGTGGATAACCGTTGTTACCCGTATTTGCAGCATACGCGTTCTATTGAGAAAAGGCACCGGTGGCTGGACATTCATAATACAAATGAGGACCACCACAAGTCTCACAACCATGACTAACCATATTGACTTGATGGTTTTTCGTTTGATCTTGAGTCGGTTGAAACATTTGATGCATTCGTAGCATAGCCGTCGACATATCATCGAGCTTCTTAGTAATGGCGGCAAGCTCGAGATTATATGAAGAATTATGAGTCGCAGTCGATCACGTGGGCTCATTCCTCTCGGCTGAGGAATCCTAATAATTGTAAGGAGCCGTCATATTCTCAATTAGTTCATAACAATCCTCAGGACGACGTTTCATAAAAGTACCTCCGGCTGCTGCATTGATCGTATCACGATGTCGTAAAGTCAAACCATTGTAAAACGTATCAATTATCGTAACGAGAAGCATATTATAGTTCGGACACCGATCAATAGCAAGCTTATAACGTTCCCAAGCCTCGAATAAAGACTCATCGGGAAGTTGCCGGAAGTTACTAATATCGTTTCGTAGCTTCGTCACCATCGATGGTGGAAAATACTTCGCCAAGAACTTCGAGACCATTTCCTCGAAAGTATGAATCGAGTTCTTGGGAAGGCGATCAAACCAAGCGGTGGCATGATGCGTTAGAGAATAGGGGAAGAGAGAAAGACGGAGGGCGTCATCGGAGACCCCATGTTGTTTCATGCTTTGGGTGACGGTTAAAAATTTGTCGAGATGCTTGTTTGCAACGTCACCCGGCAATCCGTGAAATTGGCATGAATTTTGGACTTGTTGTATCATATGATGCTTTAGTCCAAAGTCCGTAGCCTCAATATTGAGAGGGGCAATCGGACCACCTCTACCATGCATTGTGGGTTGGCACAACTCCTCCATCATTCGGAGATCAGGAGCTGGCACGTGTTGGTGATCATCACCACCCACCGGAGGGTGTTGATCATTCGGGTCCATTTCCACAACGTTAGGGAAATGGACACGGTGTGTGTGTCGAATTACCCTTTCAGGGTTCGAGAACGGAGAAGTAAGACTCTCAAAAGAAGAACGGGTGTGCATACACCAAAAAGAAAATTAAAATGAAAAGAAAAAGAAAAAGGAAAATCTTTTTGTTTTATTTTTTTATATAAACAAATCTCAAAAACTTTTTTGTTTGTTTTTCTTTTTATAAAACGTTACGTTAATCGTATCTGTTTCCTTCAAATCTACTCGCGACGGAACGGGAGAGAAGAGTGTTTCTCTCTTCAGCTAGCAATTTAATGTCTTAGCTTTCCGTATTTTCCGCTTATTCGGTTGTAGAATTGAAGTAATCCGATAAACAAATAATTTCACGTTTTTCTTATGTTGTTAGGCTTATTTGGTTTACAACGCCCTCCACGGGAGAGTCGAGGCTGTAACTTTATTTTTGTATTTTTGTAAATATTTTAGGAAAAGTGTTTTTGATTCTTCAAATTTTATATTTTTATAGAAAATATTCACAAGATAGAGGAAGGCTTATCAAAACATGATTTTTCAAAACGAATATTCAAAAGCTCACTTCAACCTTCCCCGGCAGCGACGCCAAAAATTGATTGCTTCAATATATAGTATATATATTTTAAGTATCGAGGAGATCCGCGAGAAATACGGATCACCCGAGTTGTTTCCCAACGAATGTGTGAATGGAATCTTGAATTATCGATTCGTGAATCGTGTAGTGAAAAGTGAAATGTGAAAATTGTGATAGTGAAATTTAAATAATGAAAAAAAATGATGAAATAAGTAAAAGGTACAAGCTAAGTATGCACAAATGTTTAAAATTTAAAAACGGGAATTCACACGCGAAATTTAAACGTAACGTACGAAATAAAACGTAACTTTTTATGAAAAATGATCATACAAATGTGAAATAATTTTCTAAAAATCTTAAACTATTTAAAATAATTTTGAGAAAAAGAAAAATATTTTTTTGACTTTTTATTTATTTTCTATGATTTAATTTCTATTTTTGGAATTAAAAAACAATTAAAAATTAAAGAAAATGTAAAAATAAATGGGAAAAATATAAAATCTACTTTGAAAAATCTAAAATATTATAAAAGAATTATCTAAAATATTTTTGGATTTTTAATGGCTTTTTCTGAATTTTTATTGATTTTTATTTATTAAAAAGTATTTAAAAATGATTAAAATCTAAGAAAAATTAAGAAAAATAGTAAATCAACTCAGAAAAATATGAAAAATTCACAGAAGATCTAAAATATTATGAAAAGCTTTGAGAAAAATTTTGAATTAAAAATAAGTATCAGAAGTGCTTATTGACTAGAAAACAGCTTATCACAAGTGCTTAATAATAAGCACTTTTGACAAAACTATATGAAACTGAAACCACAGATGTAATATAAACAGATGAACTCAAAAATGCTCATAAATGATCAGAGATTACAAAGAAACATATGAAATGAGCAATAAGAAGTCTAAGATAAACCACACAATAAGCAGTTAAGACACAACATAAGCCAATAAGCTAGGAACAATACAAATCACTTCTAAATACTCAAATGAACTTAGAAATGTCAATCAAGCAAAAATAGCAAGCTAAATGAGTAGAAGCAGGCCTATGGTTATGACAGAAAACATATTCCAAACCCTTAATTTGAAGAAGGAAATAAGCTGACCTAAGAAGCTCTGGACCAGAATATTAGTGGGGCAAATTCTGCTCTATACTACTGAGTGTCTACAAAATTCAAAAGCCCTATCTAAAACATCCAAATGCTACTCTAAAATTACCCAAGTTCAGCTGCTATCAGAAACATGACACTAGAAACAGTTGACTATTACAATGCTACTACTAATTGACTTTTACCAATTTCTATTAAGCAAATCTATTCTTATATGTTATTATAAGCTAATATGAAACTAATTTAAGCTACTATAAACTATTTTGCAACTATCACTAAAGTTACACTAACTCGTTTAATTCTACACTAGCAGTTAACAAAATTGATACCTACTTTTGACTTTTAATAAAGCTACCTGATGCGTAGGGATTGCACCAGGCTTTACCTCTCAAGGGATCTCGAGAAGCTTACAACCCCCACCAGGCAGTGTACCTGATCGTTGTAGTATAGTATAGTGACAAGTACCGGGGGATTGATCGTTCAGCTAGGAATAGTGTCGCTAGGATTAGAAAACCTAAATACTAGTTCTAAGAATGGTGGATGATTATTTTTGTATTTTTATATTTTTTTTAGAAAGCAAGTAAAAATCTCGGGTTTGAAGGATTTGGGCGGAATTAGTTGCTAGTCAACTAACCCAATACTAAAGATGCAATCAAAATAAAATACTAGAAATGAAAATAAACTAAATTAAACTAAGGTTGTGAGCAATAAGTGGAGAAATTGTGTTTACTTAGATTTCACTACTCCCTAGATATCTTTTACACGTTAATTACTTGTTATAGTTGCGTGGATGACGGATTGTATTCCTTAATACCATTCATGGGGTGGCGCACTTAATTCCACAATCCTATGAGTGCCTACTTCACTCCTATGTCAAGCCGGCTAAGAAGCTCCTAACATGGGATCATTAGAATTTACTCATGCATTAAATACAACCAATAAAACCTAGTGCACGTCAGTTCATGTTTCCTAAGACGTTCAAGCATGTTACCATTTGGAGATCTGCCAGTTTTCTTAAGCCTAACATCGAAATCATTCATCCAATACAACCATAAACAAGTAATCAACACATAATTAACATCTAGGTTTCATTAGATCTAAGCCAAACACAAGATAGATCTAGCCTAACATGATGGAATTAAGACAAGAACAAGATATAGACAACCAACACATAGACATATTGATTGAATTAGGAGAACACTTATCTCAATTACACATGAAAGGGTTCAAGGGCTGAAAACCCTTGAAAAACCTGTAAAATTCGTAATAGGTTCGGCCCTAGGGTTTCTCCAAAACTTCTCTATTTTTTTGAATGAAAATTAGAAAACTATATATAGGAAATAGAGGCTGACGGCGTCAAGACCAAATAAGTGACGCCGTCATCTCGCCTCCAAAATACTTCTCGGACTGCCTTGATCTACATCTGACGCCGTCATGTGTTATGGTCTTCCAGGCCGTCACGTCTTTTACTCTTGACGCTCTACTTGTGACGCCTTCATGTTTGTACTGGACCGTCATGCAACTTACTTTTGACGCCGTCAAAATGTTACTCTTGACGCCGTCACCTACTGTTCTCAGCAAGGAAAATTAAGACTTTGGCGTTTTCTTCACTTTTATGCTCCAAAAACGTCCGAATTGCTTCCTTTTCCAGATTTCTCTCCCAAAGTACCTAAAATCACAAAAGGAATGATTTAGGGCAATATTTGATCAAATAAATTCAATTCCGGGCTTAAATGACCCCCTAAAAGTGGTTCATTTTTTGCCTAATCATATACCCTTACACTTGAGATTTGCTTGTCCTCAAGCAAATGCGCTTTTATTCTAGTCAAAATACAAGTTAGGGGTCATTTAACACTAATATAAAAGTAATTACAACAAATAATCGTTCCACTAATGACCAAAGACAAGCACGGAGGTCATACACTAGCACCTCACAAATAGTTTTTAGATACTCACATCTCTCGGGTGTAATAAAGTATATATTACAATATGGAAACGGAAGATATCTCTCACTACCTGTCATAGCAAAATAGATTACCATAGGCTTGGGAAAGGATCAAACTTCCACCACATGGCTTAAGCACCTAGGATAAACTATCAAAGAGGTCTTTTAAAGGGTTGTAATGTTAGGTGTAGAGATATGAAATACACGGTTTTGTTGGATAAAGGAAGTTTTTACTGGTGGCGAGTTAACAATCTTGGTTAATTACATGTACAATATGGCGTTGCTAAGCCAAGACTAGACTCGACTTAAGCTAATAAATGAAAAATAACAAAAACATAAAATAAACATAGAATGAAACGGTATGGTAGTCCGTATGTTTTTTTTTTTTGTTTTTTTTTTTTTTTTTTTTTTTTTTTTTTTTTTTTTTTTTTCATACACTCTTACCCTACCATCCAAAATAATACATAATAGGGAATAGACGTTCCCCTTACACTTGAATTTTTACATACTTTACAATGAACGAATCTATTGACTCGAATTAAGAAAATCAAAACACTTGGAGTACTTTTAAGATTAATGTACATATGGGGGTAATAAATGATGTTCTTCCCCATTACTCCATAAAATAAGTACTTACCCATGAGTCCCAATCGTCCCAAAACAATATGTACAAGGATATGACTCGACTTAGCAACCATGTAATCAATTAGATAGTTAACTTATGGTTTAACAAATAACAATAATGCACTAAAAATGAGCGCATACACGGAAGGCTAAGGCGATTTGGGTGTACATTTAAGTGGGGTGTAACAAATTCTTCCTTTAAGTAAGATGCTTAAAGTTAGAAACGAAAAGATAGGCTCGGAGGGGTGTACTAGGGGTTTCGTGTACTAAAAATGAGTACAACGCTAAGGGTGTGGGAAAAATTAGTTGACTTAACTAGCCAAGTAATATGACTTAAATGGTCAAGTAATTATGATACGGGTTTAACACAAGGGTGATCCTAATGCCTCTTATCCTGTAGTAAATCCTACTACACGAATGTAGTCTCACTAGCGGTCTCGGGATGCATCACTAACGCAAATTCTAGAATCTAAATGCTACCGGTATACTCATAAGCACTAATAGTAAATGCTTTTCCTATCAAATCTAAAGGCGAACCTCACATATTTGGGTGGAAAATTTTTCTGAATATACGGTTATGTGTTAGTCATACAATCTCCTATCCATGAGACGCTTGCTATGGCTAAAGTTTCACTCCTAAATGTTGTAAAAAATGTTAAATTTGGTGCTAAAATTGCACTAACAAGTATTTCTCATAGTTTTATTACACATCTATTATTAAACAAAACAAACTCAAGCGAAAGTGCATATGTAAGGTATCATCTTTTTACCCTCCCCTTACACTTAAGATGAACATTGTCCCCAATGTTCAAGTAAAGAATGTAAAAGTGAAAAAGTAAAAAGAATGAAATCAAATACTCCCCTGATTCGCTCGGTATGGATAATTAGGTGGCCATGTTAAATCTTCCTCCAAGAAAATGAACAATCAAAGCTTCCCTTCCAGAATATAAATCATCTTCTTGTCATACATAACCTGTAAATCCTGAGAAAACAAACAAGGCAACCTCGCATAAAATCGGCGGCAATCTATATAAGTTACTAAATCCTAGAAAACAAGATAAGATATAATGCTTGTGGAATGAAGTTTGCAGATTTCCTGGAGATTATAAAACTTAACAATTCACAAAAACTTTAAGACTCCGTTAGAAAAACAAAACCGGTAAAATTTCCAGATTTTTACACGTGACGCCGTCAGAAGTGACCTGCAGAAATTCTTAAGTTAAGTTTCCGGAAAATTTCTGGAAAAACTTGGTCCTATTTCCTGGAAAATCCTGCAAAACTTCATTATGACTCAATACAAGCATTTGACTCTAACAAATACGAATATACATGTTCACTTAATATTGTGGAGAATCATGATCGGTTTGTTTCTTAAAAACATATTTGGGGTTTCCCCTTACACTTATCTTTTGCAAAAATACTTTTAGGTGGAGTTAAGACTAGGCCAAAACAACAAAGTAAAGTATTTCCACTTTTTAATTTAGAAACATGATCTACCAACAATAAAAATAAAGCATGCATACAGAAACAAATAACAAACAAACAGACAAAATAAAAATCACACAAAGCATGGGTTGCCTCCCAAGAAGCGCTTTTCTTTATTTACGAGTCTTGTAGCTAGACTCAAGGTCATGGGTTACTACGTGACCTCATCGTTGGTTTCACTCTCTAGGTCGTCTTCTAAACTAGTATCGCTTTCATAGTGTAAGTACTTCGGGTCTTCGAACTCGAAGACATCTTCTCGATACTTAGAATCAAGCTTACTAACATCCTTAAAAAATCCACATGATAAATCAGAAGTGTTCTTACACCCTCTCCGAACATCTTCATCACACAAAATAAGTTGTGAACTTATCCTATCAAGCCCGTCACAATCGATTTCCCTAAGGTCTTTTCTTTTGTACGGCGTTTGGTATGAAATCCTCCTAATTTCATCAGCAAAGGTCATGATTCCGTTCCGGTCATCAACTATCAAATTAGTGATTTCACGAAAAGGTGCCCCAAAAACGACTTGTGACAACCTAGGGTTGACATAGTCTTCGATGTTGTCCACAATCGTGAATTCCATAATGAATGCCATATTTCCTACGAACACCTGGATTTCATGATCCTTACCAACCACTTTCTCTCCTTTGTAAATCATTCCCCATCTGCAGATATTGTTGTAATGGAATAGGGACATAAAATTCTTAGACATGAATATGTTAATGTAGACGTTATCGAAGTACTTATGACCGATCATGCAAGGAATTTTGAGATTATTCGGATCACGCCTCCTTATCTTCCCCGATTCTCCATCCCTTGATCCATATAGATTCCCTTCAAGGGAAGGACGATACTCGTATACTTCCTCATTACCCCTACGAAAAATTACCTTCTTAACACCATTGGTAAACAATGCACTTCCATCCTTCTCATCAAGGATTACTCCCGATCCATTGATAAATGGTTTCCCAAGAACAAGGTTGGTTAATGTTCGATTGGTGAGAGGGTCCACATCATCGACCATGGTGAGGTCAATATTGTAAACAAGCTCTCCAATTATAATTGATACATTTTTTATTACCCTTGCATTATTGACTTTCTCACACACTATGCGTTCAGGAAAGGCTTCTTGGTATAGGGAAAGGGGTATTATGTAATCTGGGAAGCTAAGATCTATATGACTATCGGTTAAGAGCTTTTCCTTGATGGTGCAGGAGATCTTAAAAACTTTAGGGTTGCATTCATTAGTCCTATTGCTACTTCCACTAATAACATCCTCTATTGTTCTCTCGGGTTCCTCTATAATAGGTTTACCCAAAATGGCTGGATTTCTCGTATGCTCCTCCTATCTCTCTTTCCCATCTTCCGATTTGCCAGATTCTTGCGCGGTGCACTGCTCGGATGAGTTGGTAGGGTTTCTGGCCAAATCGTGGTCCACCCTTGAGGTCTCATCTTTAGCTGTATGACCATTATTTTCAGTTTGCTGTTGGGTTAGGTTAGGTGTAGAAGCAGATCTCATGGTGATGGTGTTTACGAAATGGATTGGTCCTATGGGGTTGACAGGTTCTTTTCCTTTTGGTGATAGATGTTTGAATAGCTTACTAGGGCTTTTTATTTTCACAGGGGGGGGGGGGTTTGGTGGACTCAGGATGGTAACAGACTTAACCTCATCAACGTGAATAGGTTTATTAACAACATGCTCTTTGATAGCAGTTAACAGATTACAAATCTTGTTATCCATATCAGCCTGCTGTTGTCTAAATTTAGCCTCGAGCGTAGAGAGCTGTAATTCTTGAGATAGAATGAATTTTTTTAGAGCATCTTCACAGCTTTGCCTAGGAACGCCTTGTGATGGAAAGTGCTCGGACCAAGTGAGTGGTGAGGAGTCATTGAAGGATACGCTCCGCGTTTGGTACCCTCTGAAATTAGGTTTATCCTTCCATGCCTCATAGGCCTCGCCAGAAGTTCGAGGACCTCGACCCACGTGTGACGGTGTGAATTCGTTATAAGCACGTTTTGGAAGCTCCATGCAGTTATGAGTCTCGTGAGGGCCATTACATAATTTACATGTAGAAGCGATTCTGCTTACTTGGCTTGAAGGCTTTTGGGCTTCATAAGATTTCATGAGAGACTGGTGCGTGGGAATCGCAACAGGCTTTACCTCTCGAGGGATCTCGAGAAGCTTACAACCCCCACCAGGCAGTGTACCTGATCGTTGTAGTATAGTATAGTGACAAGTACCGGGGGATTGATCGTTCAGCTTAGGAATAGTGTCGCTAGGATTAGAAAGCCTAATTACTAGTTCTAAAGGTGAGGGATGATTATTTTTGTGTTTTTATATTTTTTAGAAAGCAATTAAAAGCTCGGGTTTTGAAGGATTTGGGCGGAATTAGTTGCTATTCAACTAACCCAATACTAAGATGCAATCAAAATAAGATACTAAAAATGAAAATAAACTAATTTATACTAAGGTTGTGAGCAGTAATTGGAGAAAATGTGTTTACTTAGATTTCACTACTCCCTAGATATCTTTTACACGTTAATTACTTGTTATAATTGCATGGATGACGGATCGTATTCCTTAATACCATTCATGGGGTGGCATACATAACTCCCCAATTCTATGAGCTCTTATCTCCTCCTACACCATGCCCAACACAACTATAGGGATTGTAAACAGTGGCTCATGCATTAAATACAACCAATAAAGACCTAGTACGCCTCGGTTCATGTTTCTTAAGACGTTCAAGCATGTTACCATTTGGAGATCTGCCAGTTTTCTTAAGCCTAACATATAAATCATTCATCAAAGACAAGAATAAACAAGTAATCAACACATAATCAATATCTAGGTTTCATTAGATCTAAGCAAACACAAAAGAGATCTAGCCTAGCATGATAGAATTAAGACAAGAACAAGATATAGACAACCAACACATAGACATATTGATTGAATTAGAAGAACACTTATCTTAATTAATCATGCAAGGTATCAAGGGGTTGGAACCCTTGAAAAACCTGTAAAGTTACACCAAAATCGTCTTTAGGGTTTCTCCCAAAACTTCTCTCTTTAAATGTTAAAAACTAGAAAACTATATATAGGAAAATAGGGATGACGGCGTCAAGAACAAAGGTGTGACGCCGTCATCTCGCCGCCAAATACTTCCTCGGACGGCCTTGATCTACTTCTGACGCCGTCAAGGCCTAGGCCGTCACACAAATTACTCTTGACGCCCTGTGTGTGACGCCGTCATCAACTACGGATTTTAATTCTTGGGGTTTTGACGCCGTCAGGAAAACTCTTGACGCCTTCATGAACTCTCGGATTTTATTATTGAGGTTTGACGCCGTCAGGAAATTACTCTTGACGCCGTCACCTACTGTTCCCAGCATGGAAAATTGAGACTTTGCCGTTTTCTTCACTTTTATGCTCCAAAAACGTCCAAAATGGTTTCTTTTCCAGAATTCACTCTCCAAGTACCTAAAATCACAAAAGGAACGATTTAGGGCAATATTTGATCAAATAAATTCGGATTCGGGCTTAAATGACCCCCTAAAAACGGATCATTTTTCGCCTCATCATATACCCTTACACTTGAGATTTGCTTGTCCTCAAGCAAATGCGCTTTTATTCTACTCAAAAGACAAGTTAGGGGTCATTTAACACTAATATAAAAGTAGTTACAACAAATAATCGTTCCACTAAAGACCAAAGACAAGCACGGAGGTCATATACAAGCACCTCACAAATAGTGTTTAGATACTCACATCTCTCGGGTGTAATAAAGTGTAAATTACAATATGGAAACGGAAGATATCTCTCACTACCTGTCATAGCAAAATAGATTACCATAGGCTTGGGAAAGGATCAAACCTCCACCACATGGCGTAAGCACCTAGGATAAACTATTAAAGAGGTCTTTTAAAGGGTTGTAACGTTAGGTATAGGGATATGAATTACACGGTTTTGTTGGATAAAGGAAGTTATTACTGGTGGCGAGTTAACAATCTTAGTTAATTACATGTACAATATGGCGTTGCTAAGCCAAGACTAGACTCGACTTAAGCTAATAAATGAAAAATAACAAAAACATAAAATGAACATAGAATGAAACGGGATGGTAGTCCGTATGTTTTTTCTCTTTTTCTTTTTTCTATTTTTTTTCTTTTTCTTGATTTTTTTTTTTTTTTTTTTTTTTTTTTTTTTTTTTGCACACACTCTTACCCTACCATCCAAAATAATACATCATAGGGGATGAGAGTTCCCCTTACACTTGAATCTTTACGTACTTTACAATTAACTAATCTAATGACTCGAATTAAGAAAATTAAAACACTTGGAGCACTTTTAAGATTAACGTACATATGGGGGTAATAAATGATGTTCTTCCCCATTACTCCATAAAATAAGTACTTACCCATGAGTCCCAATCGTCCCAAAACAATTATGTACAATGATATGACTCGACTTAGCAACCATGTAATCAATTAGAAAGTTAACTTAGGGTTTAACAAATAACAATAATGCACTAAAAATGAGCGCATACACGGAAGGCTAAGGCGATTTGGTTGTACATTTAAGTGGGGTGTAACAAATTCTTCCTTTAAGTAAGATGCTTAAAGTTAGAAACGAAAAGATAGGCTCGGAGGGGTGTACTAGGGGTTTCGTGTACTAAAAATGAGTACAACGCTAAGGGTATGGGAAAAATTAGTTGACTTAACTAGCCAAGTAATATGACTTAAATGGTCAAGTAATTATGATACGGGTTTAACACAAGGGTGATCCTAATGCCTCTTATCATGTAGTAAATCCTACCACACGAATGTAGTCTCACTAGCGGTCTCGGAATGCATCACTAACGCAAGTTCTAGAATCTAAATGCTACCGGTACACTCATAAGCACTAATAGTGAATGCTTTTCCTATCAAATCTAAAGGCGAACCTCACATATTTGGGTGGAAAATTTTTCTGAATATACGGTTATGTGCTAGTCATACAATCTCCTATCCATGAGACGCTTGCTATGGCTAAAGTTTCACTCCTAAATGTTGTAAAAAAATTTAAATTTGGCGCTAAAATTACACTAACAAGTATTTCTCATAGTTTTATTACACATCTACCATTAAACAAAACAAACTCAAGCGAAAGTGCATATGTAAGGTATCATCTTTTTACCCTCCCCTTACACTTAAGATGAACATTGTCCCCAATGTTCAAGTAAAGAATGTAAAAGCGAAAAAGTAAAGAGAATGAAATCAAATACTCCCCTGATTCGCTCGGTATGGATTATAGGTTGGCCAGATTAGATCTTCCTCCAAGAAAATGAACAATCAAAGCTTCCCTTTCAGAATATAAATCATCTCCTTGTCGAACATAACCTGTAAATCCTGACAAAATAGACAAGACAACCTCGCGTAAAATCGGCGGCATCCTATATAAGTTTCTAAGTCCTAGAAAACAAGATAAGATATAATGCTTGTGGAATGAAGTTTGCAGATTTCCTAGAGATTATAAAACTTAATAATTCACAAAAAACCATAAGACTCCGTTAGAAAAACAAAACCGGTAAAATTTCCAGATTTTAACTCCTGACGCCGTCAAGAGTGATCCTCTGACGCCGTCAGAATGGACCTGCAGAAATTCTTATGTTAAGTTTCTGGAAAATTTTTGGAAAAACTTCGTCCTACTTCCTGGAAAATCCTGCAAAACTTCATTATGACTCAATACAAGCATTTGACTCTAACAAATACGAATATACATGTTCATTTAATATTGTGGAGAATCATGATCGGTTTGTTTCTTAAAAAACATATTTGGGGTTTCCCCTTACACTTATCTTTTGCAAAAATACTTTTAGGTGGAGTTAAGACTAGGCCAAAACAACAAAGTAAAGTATTCCCATATTTTAATTGAGAAACATGATCAACCAACAATAAAAACTAAGCATGCATACGGAAGCAAATAAAAATCAAACAAATGAAATTACACAAAACATGGGTTGCCTCCCAAGAAGCACTTTTCTTTATTTACGAGTCTTGTAGCTAGACTCAAGGTCATGGGTTACTACGTGATTTCATCATCAAACGTCACATCCTCCTCACTAATCATTTCATTGTTATTTTCTTGGTAATGTTTTACACGTTGTATGTTAACCGTGAATTCCCTACCTTCATCATCAATTAACACTACCGCTCCAAATTTAGAAGAATTCTTTACCGTGAATAGCCCATACCATCTAGACTTAAGTTTTCCCAGAAATAATCTCAACCGAGAATTGTATAATAGGACCTTGTCTCCTTCTGAAAATTCTTTGGGTTTCTTAATTCTCTGATCATGCCATATTTTAGCTCTTTCTTTATAGGTGATGGAGGATTCGTAGGCTTCTAGTCTAAGCTCATCAAGCTCGTGTAATTGCAAAAACCTATTATTCCCAGCAGTTGTGTAATCTAAGTTGCATGCCTTAAGCGCCCAATAAGCCTTGTGTTCTAATTCTACCGGTAAGTGACATGCCTTACCATACACCATGCGGAATGGGGTCGTTCCAATAGGTGTTTTGTAAGCAGTTCGGAATGCCCATAAGGCTTCGTCGAGTTTGAATGACCAGTCCTTTCTGTTTTGACTAACCGTTTTTTCAAGTATTCTTTTAATAGCTCTATTGGTGTTTTCGACTTGGCCATTGGTCTGTGGATGATAGGCAGTGGAGAATCGATGGGGTACTCCATACCTCTTCATGACCTTTTCCATTTGTGCATTGCAAAAATGTGTCCCCCTATCACTGATGAGAGCTTTCGGAATCCCGAATCTTGCGAAAAGCTTTTTCAGGAAATGAATGACTACTCTGGCATCATTGGTCCTAAGGGCTTGTGCCTCAACCCATTTTGAAACATAGTCAATGGCGACTAAGATGTACTCGTTTCCCCCTGAGGATGGAAAGGGTCCCATGAAGTCAATCCCCCAAACATCGAATACCTCACAAACTTGTATAAAGTTCTGAGGTGCTTCATCCCTATTCGATATATTTCCGGCTCGTTGACATGCATCGCACGCATGCACCATTTCTTTTACATCACGGAAAATCGTGGGCCAATAGAATCCTGCATCGAGAATCTTTCGGGCGGTAACGTTTATCCCATGATGCCCGCCAGAGGGACCAGAGTGACATTCCCTCATAATCTTTACTGCCTCATTTTCTGAAACACAACGCCTTATAATGTGGTCAGGACACCTTCGGAATAAAAAGTGTTCATCCCAGAAGTAATATTTTAGCTGGGAAAAGAACCTCTTCCTCTCATACTTAGTCAGGTGTTCTGGAACAAGTCTACATCTACTTGCGAAGTAATTAGCAAAGTCGGCGTACCATGGCTCCGAATCAATCATTGACATCAGTTGTTCGTCAGGAAACGAATCCCTAATCTCACTTCTATCGTGCTTATCCAAGGGGTTTTCAA
This sequence comes from Artemisia argyi, assembly GCA_030686995.1. NCBI lineage: Eukaryota > Viridiplantae > Streptophyta > Magnoliopsida > Asterales > Asteraceae > Artemisia > Artemisia argyi. The sequence goes on along the minus strand of CM060699.1, from coordinate 30,547,072 downwards.
GACGAGATAGATGATCTGCGGCTAGATTCTCTGCCCCCCTCTTATCGCGAATCTCAACATCGAATTCTTGTAACAACAAGATCCACCGAATTAGTCGTGGCTTGGCATCCTGCTTCGCAAACAGATATCGAAGAGCTGAGTGATCAGTGAAGACGACTGTCTTTGAAAGGACAAGATATTGTCGGAATTTGTCGAATGCAAATACTACGGCTAATAATTCTTTTTCGGTGGTGGAGTAGTTCTCTTGAGCGGGATTCATGGTTTTGCTAGCGTAGTAAATAGGTTGGAAAAGTTTGTCACGTCGTTGACCTAATACAGCCCCGACAGCGAAATCGCTAGCGTCACACATGATTTCAAATGCTAACTCCCAGTTGGGTGTGATCATGATTGGAGCTTGAGTGAGTTCCCTTATTAAGAGATCGAAAGCATCTTTGCATTCTTGGGAAAAATCGAACGGAGCATCCTTCACAAGCAATTGAGTCATTGGCCGGGCAATTTTGGAGAAGTCTTTGATGAATCTCTGATAAAATCTGGCGTGCCCCAAAAAGCTGCGTATTGCCTTAACAGTCGTGGGGTATGGTAACTTAGATATAGCTTCAACTTTAGCTTGGTCCACCTCTATTCCGTTCCCTGAGATCTTATGCCCTAACACAATCCCTTCCTTTACCATGAAATGACACTTTTCCCAGTTTAACACCAAGTTGGTTTCCTCACAACGTTGAAGCATCTTTTCTAAATTAGCAAGACAGCGGTCGAAGGAGTTTCCGAAGACTGAAAAGTCATCCATGAACACTTCCATGCTGTCTTCCATGAGTTCGTGAAAGATTGCGGTCATACAACGTTGGAAAGTGGCGGGGGCATTACATAGCCCAAAAGGCATCCTTTTGTAGGCAAATGTTCCATAGAGGCAAGTAAACGTGGTCTTTTCTTGGTCCTCGGGTGCTATGGGGATTTGAAAATATCCATAGAATCCATCCAAGAAGCAATAGTACTCGTGTCCAGATAATCTCTCTAACATCTGATCAATGAATGGTAAGGGAAAGTGATCTTTCCTCGTGGCATCATTGAGCTTTCGATAGTCGATGCATACCCGCCATCCAGTGACAGTTCTCTGGGGCACCATCTCACCCTTGTCATTCTTTACTACAGTCATTCCACCCTTTTTAGGTACCACCTGCACAGGACTGACCCATGGGCTATCCGAGATCGGGTAAATCAGTCATGCATCCAAAAGTTTGATAACTTCTTTCTTTACTACTTCCTTAATATTAGGGTTCACTCGCCTCTGGGGTTGCACAATAGGTTTATAATCTTCCTCCATAAGAATCTTATGTGTGCAAAAAGTTGAGTCAATCCCCTTAATGTCGGCCACACTCCATGCGAGTACCCCCTTGTATTTTTTTAGGACCTCTAAGAGTTTAACTTTTTGTTCTTGTTCCAAGGAAGAGTTTATGATTACCGGGAGTTGGTCCTCCCCCTGAAGGAAGGCATACTCCAAATGGTTAGGAAGCTCTTTGAGATCAACGTTAGGAGGTTCGATAATAGAAGGTTTGAGCTTGTTTTTGGGCTTTCGGAGCTCGAGATACTCCGTTGCCTCTTGTCTAGGGTAGAAGGAGACTGCATTAACATCCTCCGTCTTTTCCACCTCTAGCAAAGGCAGAAAACTCTCTTCCCGTAGCCAGCCTTCATCGATTTGTTCATCGATGCAACTATCAATGACATCTGTGAGTTCATCTACTTCCCCGATAAAGTAGAGCCGGTTGGCTGCTTCGAGGGAGAGGTCCATAGAATCCTTAATGTCGAAGGTTGTGCTATCGTCTCCCACTCGTAAGGTCAATTTGCCATCGTAGACATCGATGACTGCACGAGCGGTAGCAAGAAATGGTCTACCTAAGATGATATGTACCAAGTCATCCTCCTCCATATCCAGGATTACGAAGTCGACCGGGAATTTGAATTTCCCAACTTTGACTAGCACATTCTCGTATATCCCTACGGGGTACTTGACTGATCTATCGGCTAGTTGGATGTTCATACGGGTAGACTTCAATCCAGAATATCCTAGTTTACGGAACATAGAGTGGGGCATGAGATTGATACTCGCTCCCAAATCGGCAAGAGCATTCTTGATTGATAGAGGTCCTATGGAGCAAGGCAAGGTGAAACTGCCCGGATCGTCTACCTTCTTTGGTAGCCCTCGATGGGTTACCACTGAGCATTCTTCCCCCAGGGTCACAAGACCCTCAAGTTTCTTCCTGTTAGCGAGCAGCTTTTTGAAGTATGTGCTATACTTTGGCATATGATAGCAAGCATCAAGGAGAGGTATGGTGACAACTGAGTCTTTTAGGTATGACAAGAACCTCTTGTTATCATTCTCAGTTTTCTGATTCCTTAACCGGGATGGGAATGGAATTCTCACAGGTGGGTTAGGAAGGGCCGATGGGGAAGGGGTCGTCATGGGCGGTTGGTCTGGGGTGCTAATGCCGACATCCTCCTCCTCCTCCCCAGGTTTGTCTGGATCGAGGGTGATGGGGGACGAGTTTGGGTAAGGAGGGTCTTTGGTTGTCGTTCCAGCTCGTGTGGTTATCGCGAGCGTGGGGTCTTTTTTTCTTACTAATGGTGTTTGAAGATTATCTAGGGCTGAGTTAAGCTTGTTGAAAAATTCTCCAATATCCTCCTGCTGCTCGTCTAAAAGCTCATTAAGGCCTTTCATTTGCAAGTCTTTTTCTTGAGTGAAGTGACCAAGGTCATCTTCGAAATTGCTCCTAATTTTGAATTCAGGGCCTTCCTCCCCTTCTCTTTTCTTTACCAGATTTCCCCAAAGGGTGTAATCGTCATTTTGGTAAAAAGGCAAAAGGGAGGGATCAGCATAAATGTCCCCTCCTGACAAGCACGCATGTTCAGTTGTGGCTGCTCCTCCGCATTCTTCTACCTCATGCGGGCCTCCATAGTAATCGCAGATCAAGTAAGGATTCAACAGCTGTTTAGGTAATTGCGATCCAGCTAGGTATTCCACTCTTTTGTGAATTTTGCTCAACCGATCCGAGGTGATCTCAGAAATGCTGACAGTCGACTCAGGTTCATCCCAAGTGTCATCCTGGTGTTGAGCATATTCTTCAATCCTATCCCATCCTTCCTCGGCACTAAGATTGGCCAATCTTCCTTTCTTAGATTGGTTAATTCCGTTTCGGTCATTAGAGGAGATATTTTTGTAGAAGATTTGGACCAAGAGCCAAAGCTCAATGCCATGATGGGGAACTTGTCTTATTGAATCTTTGAATCTAGTCCACGATTTATAGAAGGGTTCGTCCTTCTCCTTCCGGAAACGGAGGATCCTATCTCTAAGTGCTGAGGTTTTTCCAGGTGGAAAGAACTTCTCATAGAACTTGGATATGAGTTGCTCCCATGTGAAGATAGATTCAGAAGGGAGTTTGTCATACCATTCTTGGGCTTTTTCATATAAGGTGAAAGGAAAGAATCGCAATCGGGATATGTCTCTAGTAGCCCCATCCGTATGGAGGGTGTCTACTATTTTTAGGAAGTCCTTGATGTGTTGGATTGGATTTTCCTCATCTAGTCCGCTGAATTTACACACACTTTTGACAAGCCAAACATCGGGTGCATGCAGGACCTCACTGGTGTGTTCGTTCGGGTAGACAATGGCATTTGAAAAGCCACGAGGAGTTGGGGAAGAGTAGTCCTTGAGACGCTTAGGAGGAGGTATTATAGGGGTACTCATCTCGTTGTGGGAGCTAGGGGTTGTGATGTGATTTTCTGAATTTTCCTCAGAAAGAGGTGCATCAAAGTCGATAGCAATGCTGGATGGTTTAGAAGTTGAGTGAGTTCGTCTTAACCTACACATTTCTCTTTCGGGTTCTGCATAAGGCAAGACAAGGTCTCTAGTGGTACTACGACTCCTAGTGATCCTAAGGTTGGAGAATTCGTTGGTTGCCATGATGGCGGACGGTGAAGAGTCACGAACAAAAGCACGAAGAAATAAGATAGACTAAAGAAGACCTAAAAATAAAAATAAAATCTTACTAGAAAGGAATCTAGCAAGTAGACCTAATAAAAAGAAATTCTAACCTAGACAATAACTATTCCCCGGGCTGCGGCGCCAAAAACTTGGTGCGTGGGAATCGCAACAGGCTTTACCTCTCGAGGGATCTCGAGAAGCTTACAACCCCCACCAGGCAGTGTACCTGATCGTTGTAGTATAGTATAGTGACAAGTACCGGGGGATTGATCGTTCAGCTTAGGAATAGTGTCGCTAGGATTAGAAAGCCTAATTACTAGTTCTAAAGGTGATGGATGATTATTTTTGTGTTTTTATATTTTTTAGAAAGCAATTAAAATCTCGGGTTTTGAAGGATTTGGGCGGAATTAGTTGCTATTCAACTAACCCAATACTAAGATGCAATCAAAATAAGATACTAAAAATGAAAATAAACTAATTTATACTAAGGTTGTGAGCAGTAATTGGAGAAAATGTGTTTACTTAGATTTCACTACTCCCTAGATATCTTTTACACGTTAATTACTTGTTATAATTGCATAGATGACGGATCGTATTCCTTAATACCATTCATGGGGTGGCATACATAACTCCCCAATTCTATGAGCTCTTATCTCCTCCCACACCATGCCCATCACAACTATAGGGATTGTAAACAGTGGCTCATGCATTAAATACAACCAATAAAGACCTAGTACGCCTCGGTTCATGTTTCTTAAGACGTTCAAGCATGTTACCATTTGGAGATCTGCCAGTTTTCTTAAGCCTAACATATAAATCATTCATCAAAGACAAGAATAAACAAGTAATCAACACATAATCAATATCTAGGTTTCATTAGATCTAAGCAAACACAAAAGAGATCTAGCCTAGCATGATAGAATTAAGACAAGAACAAGATATAGACAACCAACACATAGACATATTGATTGAATTAGAAGAACACTTATCTTAATTAATCATGCAAGGTATCAAGGGGTTGGAACCCTTGAAAAACCTGTAAAGTTACACCAAAATCGTCTTTAGGGTTTCTCCCAAAACTTCTCTCTTTAAATGTTAAAAACTAGAAAACTATATATAGGAAAATAGGGATGACGGCGTCAAGAACAAAGGTGTGACGCCGTCATCTCGCTGCCAAATACTTCCTCGGACGGCCTTGATCTACTTCTGACGCCGTCAAGGCCTAGGCCGTCACACAAATTACTCTTGACGCCCTGTGTGTGACGCCGTCATCAACTACGGATTTTAATTCTTGGGGTTTTGACGCCGTCAGGAAAACTCTTGACGCCTTCATGAACTCTCGGATTTTATTATTGAGGTTTGACGCCGTCAGGAAATTACTCTTGACGCCGTCACCTACTGTTCCCAGCATGGAAAATTGAGACTTTGCCGTTTTCTTCACTTTTATGCTCCAAAAACGTCCAAAATGGTTTCTTTTCCAGAATTCACTCTCCAAGTACCTAAAATCACAAAAGGAACGATTTAGGGCAATATTTGATCAAATAAATTCGGATTCGGGCTTAAATGACCCCCTAAAAACGGATCATTTTTCGCCTCATCAGAGACTTGACTCGACCTTCAAGTTCCATGATCCTACGGTCGGGAGTGCTAGAGTTATTCGAAGGCAAAGATATTGCCTTGACCGTTTTGTTCAAATCACGGGGATCATTCCAACTTTCGTTGTCATAGAGAGCAAGATCTTCTATGAGTTCCCATGATTGTTCCGCACTTAGATCACGTAGCTTACCACCGGCCGATTGGTCAATGGCTCACCTCGTGGAGAGATCGATATGGTCATAAAAGATTTGGACTTGGAGCCAAAGATCTATGCCATGATGAGGGACTTTTTGGAGTAAGTCCTTGAAACGAGTCCATGCTTCATAAAGAGATTCATTTTGACGTTGTTGGAACATCAAGATGTCATTTCTAATCTTAGTAATTCTCCCCGGTGGGAAAAATTGAGCAAGGAAACGAGTGGTGAGATCATCCCATGTGGTGATGGATCCCGCGGGTAAATGCTCAAGCCATTGACTAGCTTGATCCCGTAGAGAGAATTGGAATAAGCGTAATCGGGTTGTCTCTCTAGTTTCAACATCTAGGTCTATGGAGTCTAGGATTTTAAGGAAATCCTTAAGATGTTGGTTTGGATCTTCAGAACGAAGTCCATGGAATGCACATCCGCTTTGCACCAACCGGATGGTGTCGGATCGCAAGGGGGTCACATTGGCTCCGGTGAGCTCAATGGTGTTTCGGTAGCCTTGGTGGCTAGGTCGGGAATACTCTCCTAAGGTTCGGGGCCTAAGAGGTTCTAGTGGTGGATTTTGTTATGGTGGGATGACGGGTTCAAAGATGTTCCCATCGTCCATGATGTCGGGTGGTGAAGAGTTACGAACAAAAACACGAAGAAATAAGATAGACTAAAGAAAACCTAAAAAATAAAAATAAAATCTTACTAGAAAGGAATCTAGCAAGTAGACCTAATAAAAAGAGATTCTAACCTAGACAATAACTATTCCCCGGGCTGCGGCGCCAAAAACTTGATGCGTAGGGATTGCACCAGGCTTTACCTCTCAAGGGATCTCGAGAAGCTTACAACCCCCACCAGGCAGTGTACCTGATCGTTGTAGTATAGTATAGTGACAAGTACCGGGGAATTGATCATTCAGCTAGGAATAGTGTCGCTAGGATTAGAAAACCTAAATACTAGTTCTAAGAATGATGGATGATTATTTTTGTATTTTTATATTTTTTTTAGAAAGCAAGTAAAAATCTCGGGTTTGAAGGATTTGGGCGGAATTAGTTGCTAGTCAACTAACCCAATACTAAAAGATGCAATCAAAATAAAATACTAGAAATGAAAATAAACTAAATTAAACTAAGGTTGTGAGCAATAAGTGGAGAAATTGTGTTTACTTAGATTTCACTACTCCCTAGATATCTTTTACACGTTAATTACTTGTTATAGTTGCGTGGATGACGGATTGTATTCCTTAATACCATTCATGGGGTGGCGCACTTAATTTCCCAATCCTATGAGTGCCTACTTCACTCCTATGTCGAGCCGGCTAAGAAGCTCCTAACATGGGATCATTAGAATTTACTCATGCATTAAATACAACCAATAAAACCTAGTGCACGTCAGTTCATGTTTCCTAAGACGTTCAAGCATGTTACCATTTGGAGATCTGCCAGTTTTCTTAAGCCTAACATCGAAATCATTCATCCAATACAACCATAAACAAGTAATCAACACATAATTAACATCTAGGTTTCATTAGATCTAAGCAAACACAAGATAGATCTAGCTTAACATGATGGAATTAAGACAAGAACAAGATATAGACAACCAACACATAGACATATTGATTGAATTAGAAGAACACTTATCTCAATTACACATGAAAGGGTTCAAGGGCTGAAAACCCTTGAAAAACCTGTAAAATTCGTAATAGGTTCGGCCCTAGGGTTTCTCCAAAACTTCTCTCTTTTTTTGAATGAAAATTAGAAAACTATATATAGGAAATAGAGGCTGACAGCGTCAAGACCAAATAGGTGATGCCGTCATCTCGCCGCCAAAATACTTCTCGGACTGCCTTGATCTACATCTGACGCCGTCATGTGTTATGGTCTTCCAGGCCGTCACGTCTTTTACTCTTGACGCTCTACTTGTGACGCCTTCATGTTTGTACTGGACCGTCATGCAAATTACTATTGACGCCGTCAAAATGTTACTCTTGACGCCGTCACCTACTGTTCTCAGCAAGGAAAATTAAGACTTTGGCGTTTTCTTCACTTTTATGCTCCAAAAACGTCCGAATTGCTTCCTTTTCCAGATTTCTCTCCCAAAGTACCTAAAATCACAAAAGGAACGATTTAGGGCAATATTTGATCAAATAAATTCAATTTCGGGCTTAAATGACCCCCTAAAAGTGGTTCATTTTTCGCCTCATCACTACCTACTGTTTTTATGAACTATAAATCTATTGCTACTCTTATGCAACCTGTGTGAAACAGAAAATCAACAATTCAACAACAATCATACACAGTAAATCTTAGATCCAAACACCCCCTTACAAACAGTTAACACTAAGTAACCAAGAATTAAGCTACTAGACTCCAATCCAAAGATCCAATAAACTAAATCAACAATAACATAAGCAAATCAACAAACATAAACCACTGAATCCAATAGAAACTCAGAAAATAGATTTAGACTAAAAATTCATCAAAAACTAATTGAAATCTATGAAAAATGAAACTTACTAACTACCCTCAGCATGAACAGAGGGTTTTCCACTGATGCCTATCTCTTAGATAGGCTAAGCTCATCCAATTCTAGCTTAACATACCAAAAATCCCATGAATCACCAACAGTTTGACTTCCTTTGACTTTTATGAAACTTAGAACAATGAAACTGAAATAACAATCTCACCAAAGCTAAAAAGCTAAGATGAGATTCAAACTATTCTAAAACAGCTTATTTGAAAGCTGGTTTCAATTCAAAAACTATTTTGATACTATTTTTTTATTTTCTATTTCTATAATTTTCATGTAACTATGAATGAAATGGAAAAATGATTTGAGAGATTAAGTAATTTGAAGTAAAACAAGATATTAAGATTGAAATAAGAGATTAACAATAAGCAATAACAGTAACAAGCTAAATTAATTTAAACTAAAACAGATTTCATTGATATTAAAAGAAATTACAACTAAACTATACTAATACATGAAAGAATTTTGGCAGAGCTTCGCTAGCCTAACACTCCACACCAAATACAATAGCCCTAGCCTCTATATATACTACTGAAGTGAGAAGAATCTAAAGTGAAGTGCTTCACGGATTGCCAGCTTGGCAATCTGTGTGGTGTGTTTCTTTACATCAATCTTTAGCCCTATGATCTCACCCAATGATTGCCCTTTGATTTACAGCCTTTAGATTGATCCCAGTGATGCGTTCCTTCCAATAGAATGATGCCATGTGTCCTATTTTGTGTTTCTTCGCCTCTGACATGCTCATGACACGTCCCTGATCTTCTAGAAACCAAGAAATTGTACGGATATGCCCTTACTTGTGGTGTATTGGAGATGGGGTAACTTAGGGTTCATACGGTGAACGGTGATTTCTGGGTAAGGGTTAATTTGGGGGGCGGGTAAAGGGGTAATATTATTTTAATGGGGTTTGACTTGTTTGACCTTGACCCTGGGATGTTGGGTTGTTGACCGTGAGTGGGTAGTGGACTGGGCTTGGGGATTTGATTAAGTTTTGGGCTTTGGGATTTCTTTTGGACTCAGGATTTGTATTTGGACTAGTCTTGAGTGTTATTTTCAGTTTTTGATATCTAGAAACATATAAGGACCAAAGATGTAAATCTGACCTTCCAGGGACCAAATATGTAATCTTCCCAAAATATTATCGAAGGGCTTATGATGTAACTTTCTGATTTATGAAGGACCTAACTTGTCATTTCTTGAAAGATGTAATTAAAGGATCATTTATGACAATCCATTAAAACTTGGAGGACTGATTTTGACAGTCTCTGAAACTTGAACCAAGGATCAAAACTGACAAATCTCTCATCTCTGAAGTCTTCTAAGGCTCAGCATTGACTAACTTTGAATGATCTGCACACGTTCCACTCTCGTGCTCGTTTTTGTCGGTTTCCGTTTGTTTTTCGTCATTTATTGAAATATCCGTACCTGCACATTCACAATCACAAAAACATGTTTTCTTTGACGTTTTGGGTTAGTTTTTGGATTATTAAGTCCCATTTTGGCTCAGAAAAGGTGAGTGAATAAGCACTCACCAGACCTCGTGTGCTTTATATTACCATGCAAAAACCGTGTAATGGACAAGTATTGTAGGGCTAAGTAATAGACCAAAAGAAGCAAAACCATTTTTTTATCATGCAAATAAGTAATAGGCTAAAAGAAAAAAGTCATCGCAACTTAATAACCAAAAACCAATATATAAAATACAACACCACAAAACCAAAACAACATCAAACATTTTTAAATTTTTATACAACAAAGTTAAAACATTTCATACAATATAATAAACAATACTTAAGTATACACTCACCAGTATACAAAAAAGAATACACGATTAACAATTAGATTCTCTGCCCGTGTGTAGCACGGGTTCTGCTTACCTCTTTATTTTTAAGATTAATGTTCTTTTTATAATTACTTAACCTTTACTTTTTTTTTTTTTTCCTTTTATCTTTTTTACAGATTCCCGACCACTCTCATTCTCTCCCATTCCATACTCCATTACAAAATTTTTAAACGGGAATTGCTTTGATGTTGTTGTAATCTCGAGTGATAATGAAAACTTATCAACGTCCATTGTTAAATGTTTCACAAAAAACTTAACAAAGAGTATAAGTGTCGGTCGCTATAAAATCTGGTAATTAGTTTTAATCCCTTATTTTAAAATGTAGAAAAATCTAAGTAAAAAAGAGTTGCTCGATATTTTTTGATAGAAACAAAAAGTCTCCCAAACATGTACGTGTCAGAACCTAATTGGTTGGAATGACATGAAATGACACAACAAGCAAGCAATAAATGAGAAATAACCGAAAATGAAATATACTTAAAAAAAATAAAATAAAATCAGGAGATCAATCGAACTACCACCAACGCCGGCGGTATTCCGATTGCAAATTGACGGTAACAAATCCTTCATTTCATTTTATTTTATATAAATTTAAAGTCAACGAACGAACGATCTGATTTATTTGATCTGATTTAGGTGCCGTTTGATTTCGATAATATTACTTAATTTGGTAAGTTAGTACTCGATGTTTGATTGTTAATAATAATAATAATAATAATGCGTTTTGGTTGTGATATTATTGGAATTGAGATAGTTACAACTGAAATTATTGTATCTGGAGTCGCAAGCCTAGATTTACGGCGTCAGTTGTTACTCGCCCCTTTCCAATGTTTTTAGTTAGTTTACATACTTGTTCTATGAAAATCGGTGGCATGGTTACGTTAGTTTAATTGTGATTTGGTGAGAATATGATTTGACAAGTGAATGAATTGGCGTGTTTAGTATGCATAACTGGATTTGTTAATATAACAAAAAATAATATGGACACGGAACTTGAAAGCATAGTTGAAGACTGATATAGGGTGTTTTTTTCTCCGTGCAAAGTTATCTGTTGTGTAGAATGTATTAAATTATGGTAACAGCATGAATAACACTTTTGTTTGCAATCTATTGTAGTCAGAGTACCTTTCATATGTATACTTAACATAACAAGAGCAAGTCAGCAATCCCTAACCTACAAAATCTTTCCGGATTATGGAAATCTGGGATCAACTCATAGTTACAACTTTCGATGTTAATAAGATTTCCCTCTGCCAGTCCCTTCTTTTATTTGTGTTTATAGCATCTCTTAGACGCCTCATTAAAACGAATCTCATGGCTATATCATGTTTTTAATGTATACACAAATACTTAAATGTGTACGGTACTCACAATCATAGTTAGAGACTGATTAATGAAGTTCTGATCACAGATTGGGTATGCCTTTTGTAACTATAGTTTGTTGGGCAAGCATGTACGTACGTTTACGTGTGAAAGCTGAGTGATCCCAGCCTAGGCAATTTTATGGAAATGTGGGAATAGATCTCATGGTAAATTGGTTTGTTGAATCATTGATAATAAAACTTCTTTAGGCTAGTCCCGTGTTAAAAACATGTCTTGGACGGCTGATGGAAACGACTGACATGGTCATAAGATGTGACTTTTTATTTGAAGGTAGTGAGATTCAGTTGATACTTGCACTAAGGTTGTTAGGATAGAATGCAAGGTTTTGATATTTTGTTCTATACGTGTCCTTACCACACTTGAGCACCTCCTTCATGTTTTTCTAGGCTGTAGACCCGTTTGAGTGTTGTATCTGGACTGAAGCACTTACGCTTTTGTAGTTGTTGTGAACTATTATTTCTTGACTTAGCTAATTTGCCAGCAGAGGTAATGTGGTAAGTTACATTGTGACATTGAGAATTTGGTTCTGGCAAGTGTTACCAGATAATTATAGGAGTTAAACGGTTGGACTGTCAGAGTTATTGTTAAAGTGTAAAGGCACCTCTATGGACATGACTGGTATAATGTATATGTGCTTTTCTTTATGGCGCGCGCTAACATTCTTTCAAAAAATGGCCTAGTTAATGCGAAAAAACGGTAGTTAAGAGCATCAATTTTTTATGTGATATTAAGCAAATCATGGACTTCTGCAAATTGTGACCATTATAAGTACGGAAATATTATCGGATACTGGCTCTGCATGTATACTCCCTTGCCATGGATTTGACTTTTTGTTGTGCTTTTAATGGGCAAAATGTAACGGTTTTGTAATTGCAGTCACCTTTCAGTCTTTCACTTACACTTCTTATGAAATTCTACTTCTGTTAACTGTAGGCCACAGATCCGGCTTTCGTCTTGGGGTCAAAGATTCACTTGTTATCTGGATTTCTTCTGAAGTTACTTATCAGTAGTTGTGACAATGAAAAATGTTGAGCGTGCAGCAAACATTGCTCTAGCAGGTTAGATTTTCTTCCACCTATTTGAATGATTTGAATTATCTGAATTTTTAATACATAGATTTGTACTTCCTTTTATGTTTATTTAGTTCCTATGGACTATGAGAGTATTTATCTATTTACCCTTGTGGTGCAGGTCTAACACTAGCGCCACTGGTTGTGAAGGTAGATACAAATTTAAATGTTATATTGACAGCGTGCCTCACTGTTTTCGTCGGTTGCTACCGCTCTGTCAAGCCGACACCTCCTTCTGTAAGTATACACTTAAAAGTTTATGATAATAGTTTGAGATTTAACTTAATATACAGACTCTAAATTACAGTTTCCTGAATTTCTATCTTCAGGAGACAATGTCCAAAGAACATGCAATGCGTTTTCCCTTGGTTGGCAGTGCAATGTTGTTGTCTTTGTTTTTACTCTTCAAGTTCCTATCAAAAGACTTGGTTAATGCAGTGCTGACAGGCTACTTCTTTATACTTGGAATCATCGCTCTTTCGTATGTTCTTTTTGTATGCATCATTCTTCCGTCTTTTGTATTCTGTTAGTTCATGGATTTTATTAAGTACTCACTGATATTGGTTTTGATCTTTTATCATAGGGCTACACTTTTACCTGCAATTGCACAGTATCTCCCAAACAAGTGGAATGATGATGCTATCGTATGGCAGTTCCCATATTATCGTTGTATGCACTTTGCACTACTCTCTTTATATTCCCAGCTGCAAGAATGTTGAGTTACTCATAGGTTTTTGCAGCTGTTTGATTTCATTATCATGCTGTGATATGCAGATTGATATGTTTCTTTAAACATTTCTTAAACAGCTTTGGAGGTTGAGTTTACAAGGTCTCAAGTCGTTGCTGCTATTCCTGGTACATTCTTTTGTGCATGGTATGCTGCACAGAAGCATTGGTTGGCTAACAACATATTGGGTCTTGCTTTCTGCATTCAGGTTTGTTCATATCCAATTTTCTCTTGAAATGGTCCTTTTAAAGTTTAAGTAAACTGTTGCGTAACATATGTATTATCTGCAGGGAATTGAAATGCTCTCACTCGGCTCCTTTAAGACTGGTGCCATTCTTTTGGTAGGGAAATTTCACTTTTGTTAATTAATGAATTACATATCGCGAATATTTTTTGCTTTGGATTCTGATGATGTCATGGTCAAAAATCTGCAGGCTGGACTTTTTGTGTACGACATATTTTGGGTCTTTTTCACACCAGTGATGGTCAGCGTTGCAAAATCATTTGATGCACCTATTAAGGTAGATATGCCTAAGTAGTGTTTTTTATTTGTTTATGGGAAATCAGTATTTATACTTTATCATGAATCCATGATGGCTTTCCTCTTTTTTCAGCTTTTATTCCCATCAGGGATGGTCGCACGCCCCTTTTCTATGCTTGGTCTAGGAGACATTGTGATTCCAGGTATGACCTTAATTGGTGATTTTACATGGTAATCAACCAATCTGTTTGGGAATCAGTAACTTGTAAGCTGGAAACACTAGGTCTGTGATTTATATATACTTTGTAACCAATCTGTTTGTTTATTTCCAGGTATTTTTGTAGCTTTGGCACTGCGATATGATGTGTCAAAAGGGAAAGACAGCCACTACTTCAAAAGTGCTTTCCTGGGTTATACAGTCGGTTTGGTCGCTACAATTATAGTCATGAACTGGTTTCAAGCAGCACAGGTTGGTATTACTTAACAAAAGCACAGATATTGGTTAATCTTGAAATGTGTTTGTCTAATCAAACGTTCTGATTTGATTTATTCATATTTGAGTAGTTGATTGAAAATCTGATTTTGGTTTTCCTTTCAGCCGGCTTTATTGTACATTGTACCAGGGGTCATTGGGTTCTTGGCTACTCATTGCTTATGGAATGGAGATGTCAAACCGGTATGCCCTCAAAGCTGCATACCTAATCCCATTAGGTTTTTAATATATAACATTTTCTATCATCTTGTGGATCCTTTTGGTGGGAAAGAGTAGAAGTGGCAAGATTGAATGGGTTGGAAACGGGTTAAAACGGGCCACAAGTCTGGTTAACCCACAAACACTTTTTTGCCCTTGTTTTAAACAAAATCATTAATAAACGATGGACTAATAAAAATAATATTATTATAGGCTCCAATCTTGGAATAAAAACGATTTAGTAGCTTATATGCACCTAAAACAAACTTTTTTGGGACTTTCATCCTGTTGGATTGCTCTTATTAGTGAATATACTTGATTTGAACCGTTTAAGAAAAGAAAAACATCCAACTTGAACCATCTGTATACAAATGTCTTATTGGGTCGAAATTGGCACTTCTCAGGAACAAAATTTTGGTTGTATTTGTGACATATGTATTGGTTGTGCAGTTATTGGAGTTTGACGAGTCAAAAACAGCTAGTTCAGAAGAGGAAACAAGCAGCAAGAAAATGGAATGAGATGTGGAAAGGATCTAGTTGTTTTACATTAGTGTTTTTCTCTAACTTTTGCAATTTTCATAGACAAGTTACTAGATTTTGCAGTCTTCCTTTGGAACATTCAAACATTTTCAACTTTTCCGGATTTACTTGACTATCAAAGGATCCACTTTTGAACAATATTGTTTTACTTTTCATTGCAATTTGTAAACCAAGAAAAAGGCTTAAAGCTATACCATTCAAATTCACATGTTCTGGAACTTCCAATTCAACCTTAATCTATGGATGCCTCATATTTCCAAAAAAGTAACCTATTATTTATTTTCTCTTGAAATGACATGACAAGTGAAAGCAAAATTGAGGAAAAGGAAATTGAAAGGTAAATTATTGACATACACTTGTTGATCCCTTTATTATTTTATTACAAGTTAATTATCTATAGTTGTATATTAATTTGCTAAACTACTTTATTCTATAATTGACCTCACTGTTACGTGGTTGGTCGAAGATGGAACTAGAATATTGTGTCATTATTGATGGTGGGAAATTCTTCATAAGTGGATGAAACCAATAGAGCATAAAGCTAGCAAAAGTGAGTGGTTTAGATTAGAAGAATACAACTTTTAATCTTTATCTGTTTAATTAATCCCTGATAAATTTGTTGGTTAATCACTCGCATGACATCAAACTCCTAACATTTTAAATAACAAATAGTACTTATTTTCGTTTTAATTCATGCGACGTGTTGTTGCTCTAAGCAATAATCACACATTCTAATATCCTGTTCCCTTGTTTAGACATAACAAACTAGTGCATGACATCAAACTCTTGACATTTTAAACATAACAAACTAGTACTTTTTCGTTTTAATTCATGTGACGTGTTGTGGCTCTAAGCAATAATCACACATTCTAATATTCTGTTCCCTTGTTTTGACGCAGTTCTTGCTTGTCAACTCATGAGTTATGCATAAAAAAAAAAAAAAAAAAAAAAAAAAAAAAAAAAAAAAAAAAAAAAAAAAAAAAGTTTAAACTATTACAAACAAATCAATCACATCAATTGTAGAAAAACATTCGGTAAACAAAACTATTTCTCATGTCCATTGGTTCACATGGGTGAAAAGGCAAATGATATATTACAATGAACACTTCCACGCTTACGAGTTACGAATTAGATCTCAAACTAGTACTAAATGGTAAAACATGTTACCTGTTAAGTGCATAGAAAAGACACATAATAAGAGATGGTGGACATATTCAGGTTGTGTTTAAAAACTTTTGAAAACATGAGTAACTACATAACTGGATTATCATATTTATGTAAATATAATATTCTTAGGAGTAACAATCAACATAGAACTGATGATACTCACCTATTGGTTGTTACTTTAGTTGTTCAAAAAGTCATCCTCCCATATTAAAATGTAATAATAGAGAATATATAAGTCATGGTCTTGCAAACTATAAAGTTAGGCAAATGGTGTGCTTTCTCTCTAGAAGAATTTCATATTCCACGGCGTATCCCATTGTTTCTGTTCTGTTTGTTGATTACACAAGACTGACTTTTAATAAGTTTTTTTTTAGCTATAATAAGAAGTAGGACAAGTGTTTTGTTACATACAAAAACAGCAGTAACTGCGTGAGAAACCAGCGATAAATGGAATCAGATTATGGACTCCCAAGAGACCTTTCTCATCTGCAACTGGCACGATCACTTTATAAACCCGAGCTTCCTCCTTGCCTTCAGGTTTTTGTTCGACTTACGCTGCACTTATCTCATGATTTCATTATGATCAAATTTTTTATTGTTGTAGAATAGTACCATTTCAACTAATAATTATGACTTTGTGTTGATCACTGGCTTGTGTCTTACTTTCGTTCATCTTCACATTTCCTTGTGGTTGATAGGGCAAGTGGTTTAATGGTTGTTTATTTATTTATTGATGTAAAGTTAAACATGATTAAATGATACGAGGAGATTAAGTAGTTAGTGAGGTAAAAAGACCAGACATTAGTTAACATTAAAAGACCAAGACTTCCCAACCATGATGTTTTCTTTAGTCACCAGGTAAATCCTGTGAAATCAACACTTTCTGGATTCACGTGTTCTATTCATGTAACTATCGTGGGTTACTTTAAGTTGATTGCGGGACTTAAATTTTTTAATGCTTATGAAGCATGCTCTTTTATAGGGAACTACTGTGCGTGTTGAATTTGGTGATGCAACTACTGCAGCGGATACCGCTGGTGCTACCGCCATTAGTCAATCATTTCCTCACACTTATGGTCAACCTTTGGCTCATTTTCTAAGAGCTACATCTAATGTACCTGGTGCACAGATTATCAGCGATCATCCTGCAATCAGGTTTGAAATTATCTTTCTCACTAACTTTGAACACATTAACGAGAGGTGGCCAATTCAATCAGGTTTAAACACATTTCAGAGTCTGATTTGAGTGTTGTACAGCTCGGTTACCAGATAAATATAGATTTGGGTTGAAACGGGTTGTTTTTAGTACGGGTCAGGTTGATCTGCAAGGCGTCAAACACAATTTTGTTCATTATTATTAACATGTCAATTGTGATTACCGTGTTTCAGGGTTGGATTAGTTTTCTGTGGCAGACAATCTCCTGGAGGACATAATGTTGTATGGGGTCTGCATGAAGCTCTCAAAATTCATAATCCTGAAAGTACTTTGCTTGGATTTCTTGGTACACATTCTCTTAGTTCTTGTTTATTTTTCATATTTGTTATCATATAGTGTGAGAATGTATCACGGAATCTAGCTCTTTCCTAATACGATGTATTAATATCAAGACATTTGTTTCATGGATGTAATTAGGTGGTTCTGAAGGATTGTTTGCTCAAAGAACCCTTAAGATTACAGACGATGTCCTCACAACCTACAAAAACCAAGGTGACTTACAAGCGAAAACACTTTCGTGACTGATCATGAAATAAGTTAATTTATGACCGTTTTAATCTTTTGAAGGTGGTTATGATTTATTGGGAAGAACAAAAGATCAAATAAGATCGGGAGATCAAGTCAACGCTGCAATGGCTGCGTGTAACACTTTGAAGTTGGATGGTCTTGTCATTGTTGGAGGTATGCATGAACTATTGTTAGAAATAGCGAGTTATTCAACCTTTTGTTTGCTTTATTAATCTTGCTGTATGTTTCTTTATTTGAAGGGGTAACATCAAACACAGATGCTGCCTATCTTGCTGAGAAATTTTCTCAATCAAAATGCCCTACCAAGGTAGATAAATTTGTCGTAGGAGCAATATGTACTTTTAATAGTGGTATCCTTCCGTTCAAATTTTATAAAAATTCTCAGGTGGTAGGAGTACCTGTTACGTTGAATGGAGATCTAAAGAACCAATTTGTGGAAGCTAATGTTGGTTTCGACACAGTTTGCAAGGTGGGTGTTTTATGATCTAAACAACCTCGTATGACTAATGACTTCAAAAAATGAAGAGTATACTATTTTCTTATCAGCTTTAAGCAATATATTAAGAAAATTTAGTGTGATAATGCTGCAAGAATACATTACCGGATTAGAAACTAGACCTTGTTTGTTTTTTTGTTTAGGGTGGCTCACAGCTCATCAGCAACCTCTGCACAGATGCTTTTTCAGCTGAGAAGGTGAACAAAATATGTTATTTAAATAAATTGTGTTTACTTATCTTTCTCTTAATCAATATCTAAACTTTACGGTTATTTTCAGTACTATTATTTTGTTCGTCTCATGGGTCAGAAGGCCTCTCATGTTGCCATGGAATGCGCTTTGCAGTCCCATCCTAACATGGTGCACATTCTTCGCTATTGTAAATCAAAATCTATAACATATTTAAAGATTCCTAAATATATGACTTGTTTGTAGGTTATTCTTGGTGAAGAAGTTGTTGCTTCCAAATTAACTATCCTCGACATAACAAAACAGATCTGTGATGCCGTGCAAGCCAGGGCAGAAAAAGGTACACGGTGGTCGTTATCTCTGCACTGTTTTATTGTCAACGGGAATATTGTAAATTTAGTTCTAAAATGTTGTTTATTTGGACAGAAAAATACCATGGTGTAATCCTACTTCCAGAAGGACTTATAGAAAGCATTCCTGAAGTTTATGCACTTTTGCAGGTGATTACTTTCTAACAAGTACTTGGGAGTCTTTTTTCACTCTAAATATATTAGTATTATGTTTTGCCAGATGCCATGTCATTAAATCGTGTGATTTCAGGAAATTCATCGATTTCTTCGACTAGGTATTTCTGTTGATAAAATATCATCACACCTGTCACCATGGGCATCCGCGTTATTCCAATTTTTGCCACCATTTATTAGAGAAGAGGTCCGTTTACCATACTTATGCATATGTAACATATCCTTGTTTCAAACTCCTATGTTAATTACTGCTCATATATGACCTTCATGCCGCAGCTTCTCCTTAATCCTGAATCAGACGAGTCCGCACAGTTGTCTCAGGTACTTGGTTTGGCATACCTCATAAAATCATAGAAAGTAGGTGGAAAATGAGCGGGTTGGGTAACGAGTCAAAATGGACCAGGTTGACCAGAAACACTTTCCACCCCTGAAATGTTTTTATAAAAAAATATGATTACATTATCTCTTTCAAGGAAATGACATGTGAGGTTTAAAGCATTAAACAACACTTTCTGCTACTATTGACCCATCTTCTTTTAAGCTTTGATCCATTAAAGTAAAGGCTCAAACCTGCTACATTTTATTTCAAAAGCATTGATCACTTAATTTAAATTTTCAGATTGAAACAGAAAAGCTTCTTGCTGTTCTTGTAGAAGCTGAAATGAGCAAGCGACTGGTACAATATGCACTGAACATTACTGTTTTTGTTTTTGTATATCATGGTTTTCAGTTACTCGTAATCTAAATGATATTTTTACAGAAAGAAGGGACATACAAAGGGAAGAAATTTACTCCTATCTGTCACTTTATGGGATATCAAGCTAGAGGTTCTTTGCCTTCAAAATTCGATTGTGACTATGCTTATGTAAGATTTTGGATGCATCCCATAAACTTACATATTTCTTTGATAATCAAGTAGTCTTTTTTTCTAACCGTAATGCAATTATAATGTAGGTTCTTGGACATATTTGTTACCATATGCTGTCAGCTGGTCTCAATGGTTATATGGCCACTGTAACTAATTTGAAGGAGTCTTTAGAACATTGGCGTTGTGGTGCAGCTCCTATAACCGTAAGTTTAGCCTTGATGGTGCAAGTTTCAACCCATTGACATATGAATGGATACATTTGAGCTATGTTCCAACTTAAACCATCAAATAAGTTGATCTAACATTTTTGCTTTAGGGGAACGGGTCAATTGGGTTAAGCAGATTAAAATCGCCCAATGTCATGCATTTTACCCTCCCATTTTTTGTAATAAGAGTATAAGACTATTATAATACTTACTACGGCAATGTTATAATAGTTCTAAAAAAATGCACAAGGAATATTCGTGGGTCAGCCGAACCCACCCAGCCTGTTTTGACCCGTACTATATATTAACATTTGACCCAGTACCCCACCAATTCCTCCACCTATGGTTTCTTGTTCATCTTAAACATTAGTGTTTCTAATATTTCTCAGCATTTTTAATAAAAACATGATTGATAGATTTGTTATACTACTTTGAAAACTTTCAGGCTATGATGTCTGTTAAGGATTATGGTCGTGCTTCTGGTTCCATGACAATTGGAAAACCTGTCATTCATTATGCTACGGTGGATTTGAGAGGCAAAGTATACGAGTATGTCACTTTATTACCTTTGCTATGAAAGTCAACTATGATGGTTTCAAAAGCTAGCCCACTTAATTTTTTGGCTTTCAAGAAATCTATATGGATGATGTTTACTGGTTAGTGCAGGCTGCTCAAACAAAATGCAGCAAAATTTTTGATGGAGGATGTCTATAGAAACCCGGGGCCTCTTCAGTTTGATGGACCAGGTGCTGATTCTAGGACCATCAGCTTGTTAATTCAAGACCTTGATTACATGGGCCGTATAAAAGAACTCAACGTGTATCTTGACAAGGTACTTTTTCACGTTAATGTGAAATGAGTCAGTTCGGTTTGTACTATTATTGTAAAGAAAGTTTACATTGATGGACCATTTGTTGGGAACCTAATTCATTTATTGCAGGTACGAAGTATTGTGAAACCAGGTTGTTCTCAGGACATTTTGAAAGCTGCTCTAAGTGCCATGTCATCTGTGACGGACATTCTTTCCGTCATGTCGTCTCCTACAAATGGCAGCATTTAAAGTCATACAATTGCTAACTTATAAATGTTACTTTAGCTCACATTTTCTCAATGTGTATAATGAGTTCTTTGATCATTTGGGAAAGTTGAATAATGAGAGATAACCACTATCTTAGGTGGTGAACTAGTGCCATTTTTGTATAAAGTCTTTGCAGGTTGCGCAAAGGTAATTACTAATTTGTGAAATAATGAGTTACTCCTTTTATAGTATGATGTACGTATAGAATAGTGAAAGACGTTATTGATGTTACATCGATTCATAATAGAAAGCCATAATCATCAAGTCACATATTTTACTACTGAAGGCAATTGTCTGTTTCGGTAATTATGCTTTAGGATCAAGATCCTCTCAAATTATTGTCAAACATAATTAATCATGTTAGCTTTATTATTATAAGAAAATGTTTAAAATGGTAGAAAACGGTAAGGTAGATTTCCCGGTTATGTCATATATATCTTAGTCAAATACTTACCCATCTTATCAACATGGATCAAAGATTATTAAGAAATTAATCCTTGTATCTTGTATTTTGGGTATATATAAAATTAATTATGAAAGTAGAGTGATATAAGAAATTAATCTTAAAAATAAAGTAGAAAAACTTAATAGCACAACTTATGACTATACATATACCATATAAGGGCAGAAGGTGTGGAAGCCTCTTTTGCTAGATTTGTCACGTTTCCGCATGAGCGTTACACCAGCTTTCTATCATTCTTGTTCCTTGCGAAAAAAGTTTGCAACACCACCCACCTTATCTTCTCAATTTTTTTCCACTAAAAAAAAAAAAAAAAAAAAAAAAAAAAAAAAAAAAAAAAAGCGGTACACACATACACACACAATAAACATCAATATTTAATAAAATAGATGGGGTTTGATTGTTTGTCGCTCGACTTATGTATGCCACTAGACAAAAGTAAACTAGCGGCAAAGAGAAGGAAAGGGTGTTGCCTTGCCAATGATGTGACACTTCTTGCTTTGCCGCTACCCTTTCACACCCTCGTGTCTAACAATTGACAACTCAACAATATGAAAATAAATAAATAAATAAATAAAATAAAAAATTAAAAAACTTATCAACGTTCAATCACAGTTATATATTTTTCTATATTCATAAACACCAACGATTATGCATTTCTTGAAACAAGATAGATTTTATTCTTGAAAAACAATTCGTGACATTAACATCATCACATCGAGTTATTAATCAATTTAGTAATATGTCTTACAACTTTGAGACCTTGTAAATTAAGCCAATAATTTAACATAAACCGTATCATAACAAAACTAAGGAAATTGGTTAGATATAAATTTACAACTTCTTGTGTGCAT
The DNA here is from genome assembly GCA_030686995.1 of Artemisia argyi. NCBI lineage: Eukaryota > Viridiplantae > Streptophyta > Magnoliopsida > Asterales > Asteraceae > Artemisia > Artemisia argyi. The sequence continues at coordinate 30,524,460 of CM060699.1, read as the reverse complement.
ATTTTTGGTTTCAAAACAACTCTTTACCAATGTTCTAAATCATACACATATGTGAAAAATAATTACAACGACTTTTAGAAAAATATTATCATATCGAAGAAAGCATAGGTACCAAAAATGAAAAATAATATCTCCAAAAATTCAAAATTCAAAATGGTATTGAGCCGTTAGACAACGAATAACAAACAAGAGCGTCCTCCCAACGGCTATATAACCAGAACCCATTCTTCTTCATTTCAATCACTTCCTCTACACACACCAAAATCATAAAAATAAAAATAAAAATGGAATCGACAAAAACCGCAATGGAAGCATTCGAAAAACTCGAGAAAGTCGGCGAAGGTACGTACGGCAAAGTGTACAAAGCGAGAGAAAAAGCCACCGGTAAAATAGTCGCGCTTAAGAAAACAAAGCTTCATGAAGACGAAGAAGGCGTCCCCCCGACTACTCTTCGCGAGATCTCCATCTTGCGTATGCTGTCTCGTGATCCTCATGTCGTCAAGTATGTATTATTATTTTGTTGTTAGGGTTTGATGAATAAGATTTAGGGCTTATATGATTGCTCCGATTTGGAGTCTAATTGATGAATTGTTACGGTATTGTGATTTCTTACTGTAAAAAAAGATTTACTTAGGGGTTGTATATATAATCGTTTCGATTTGTTCATTAGATTCTTAGGGTTTTAGGTCTAATTGTGATTGTTTTGATTTGATTTTATCGTTAGGATTTTAGGTCATTATGAATTAATATCCGATTGATGGTATTGTGATTTTTTGGGTTTTCTTTGATTAATTTTAGGGCTTCAGTGTTTGTATAAATTTATTTAGTGTGATTTCGATATGTGGCGTATAAGATTGAAATGGTGTTGATTGTTGATGGTAAACAGGCTGATGGATGTGAAACAAGGAGTGAATAAAAGCGGAAACACAGTTCTTTACTTGGTATTTGAGTACATGGAGACTGATGTCAAGAAATTCATAAGATCATACCGATCAACTGGTGATAACATTCCACCAAAAATAGTCAAGGTAGTTAACCAATTTGTAATTATTGTTTTTGGCTCTTGGTTATGTTTATTAAAATTGTTTCTTGTACTTGTTTTTAGAGCTTGATGTACCAACTTTGCAAAGGTGTTGCGTTCTGTCACGCCCACGGTGTTTTGCACAGGGATCTTAAGCCCCACAATCTGTTGATGGATAGGAAGACGTTGATGCTTAAGATAGCCGATCTTGGACTTGCTCGAGCTTTTACTTTACCAATTAAGAAATACACTCATGAGGTATAAATCCTAGTGTGACGATTTTTAAAATTTGTTAAACAGGCGATTTGGTACTAACTTTTAAGTTCTGTTACTGCAGATTCTGACTCTTTGGTATAGGGCTCCAGAGGTCCTTTTGGGTGCGACCCATTACTCGACTGCTGTTGACATGTGGTCTGTTGGCTGCATATTTGGTACCACTTCCAGTCCTTAGCCTAGTTTATAATTACTTATAATAGTTTGACTTGTGTAAGGAGTTTGATGATCTGAATCATTTTTTGCTAAATTTGTAGCTGAACTAGTGACAAACACAGCCATATTTGCTGGAGACTCTGAACTTCAACAATTGCTGCATATTTTCAGGTATATACCTCGTAACTTTTATATGGGATGTAGTTTCACATTGCTTAAAGTCGTAATGTAACACAAAAAGTATTGAATTCCATTGCGTTTGATCAGGTTGTTGGGTACACCCAATGAAGAAATTTGGCCAGGAGTGAGCAAGCACAAGGACTGGCATGAGTATCCTCAGTGGAAACCAAAGTCAATTTCCACATGCGTCCCAAATCTGGATAAAGAGGGACTCGATCTCCTTGCGGTAAATAATAAACTCAACATGTAACAATGTATACAATGCGATTGATTTTGTATATTCGCTGAATGATTGTGTCTTGTGCAGAAAATGTTCGAGTATGAACCATCAAGAAGGATTTCTGCTAAGAAAGCAATGGAGCATCCATACTTTAATGATCTTGACAAGACCTATCTTTGAAATGCAAGACCAGTTGCTTGTCTCGAGCAAAATTGACCTTATTCTGTGCTGGAAATTAACTTCTGATTTGTGGGTAGTTCTTAATTCGATGGTTATATCATATATGCAAAGATCTCGTTAAGAGTATAAATCTTTGGGAAAACTTGAAAGTAAGATGGGATTTTTAGGAATTTGACCATTTGAACTTGTATTCGTGTAATCGTAGTATGTTGTGGTTGCACTTGTTTAATTGGAAATTATAATTCTCATATGCTTGGCAGTTCTGCATTTTTCTTCAAACATCTTCATCAAACTCGACACGCAGATATAACTATATTTCTTTTTTTACACAAACGGTATCTAACTTGAGCAAACTATAAACCATGTCGCATGGTGCATCCTTGCTTTTTAAGTTAATCTATATCCCTTGTAGTTTTCAATACACATTCACTTTTCAGTGGTATTGTACTATTTGGATTTGAGTTTTATGTTCAATTGATTATGATGCATTAAGTGGATGTTTGGATTGGCTTATGGTCACAGCTTATGAGCTTATAACAGTTTGAATTTGTTTATTCAGTAGTGGTATTGTACTATTTGGATTTGAGTTTTATGTTCAATTGATGGTTGAAGCACACATGATGCATTAAGTGGATGTTCGGATTAAGTGGATGTTTGGATTGGCTAATGGTAACAGCTTATGAGCTTATAACAGTTTGAAACAACAATAAGCCGTTTTTGTGTTTGGATATCCATTCAGCTTAAGCTTATAGGCTCATGTTTGGGCAAATGAGCTGGGTTTTCTAAGCCGTATTTGTGTGGACTCTTTTAGTGGTTTTTTAAGGGGAATGTAATCATGTATTAATTCCAGGTATTTTGTGGAGAAGCGGAAGAGACCTCGGACCACTTATTTTCGGCTTGTAGATTGGTTGACGGAGTGTGGAATGGAATCGCGTCGTGGTGCAAGATGCATCCTTTCTTTGTTTTTTCGACTAATGATGTGCTCCAGATTGTTAAACATGTGGGGGAATCGAAGGTCAAGCAAGACATTTTATATGGCGTTATTATTTTGACATGTTGGCGTATATGGAAAGCTAAACGAGAAGGTTTTTACAAGCAAAGATACGAATGTGGCTCAAATTATCTCGGATGTCAAGTCGTTGGGTTATCATTGGTTTAGAGGTAGACATAAAGGGGGGTCGATAGAATGGAAGGATTAGTGTAATTTTTTCTTTCCTATGATGTAACGTTTGGTTTGGCAGGTTTTCTCTAGCTTGGAGATGCCCGTTTTGTTTGCTTAATGAATTTCACTTTCCAAAAAAAAAAGGTATTTTGTATGGTCTATGAAACATCATAAAGCTAACCCAAACATTGTTTAATTCAACGTTATGTTATAAAATAAATAAATTCATATGCCCCTTTTTAAATAAGGTAATCCAAACACCCTAACATCAATTCAAGTTTCACCAATTTAAAAAAAAAAATAATGCACTGAAATGGAGTGCCTACTACTTTGGTTTTGAGACGGAACATGAACTCTACCAACAATATTACTTCATCTTGTCTCGTCAGCTATCATTCTCATTTACAATGCATTCATCACACCAACTCTTCATTTCCATAACTATCATTCTCATTTACAGTTCCGCTAGTGTTTCATTTGTAGTATATCTTTATAACTTTTATGACCTACGTAACTAGTAGCATAAATTGTGGCACTGAGAAATCATAAGGATCATGTGATTTTTTAACCCGATTTCATGGTGTCAGCGCTCGCACGATGTTACACTTTGAAGTTAGTTATTTTAGAAAAAGTAGTTAGCTACATAACAAAGTAAAAACAGGCAAGTAAGATACATCTTTAGACAATTATCCTAATGAATAAATTTACTAAGGTGAAATTCGGCAAATGAGAATGTTGATGTATAATAGGACAAAATCTAGACAAAAAACCTTTTTAATGGGCAATTTCTCAAAATAAGGGGGTGTTTGTTTTAGCTTATTTATAGCACAATAAAAGTAAGCACAATCGAGCGTTTGGTTAAGCTTACTTATATGAGAAGAAAGTTTTATAAGTCCAAATTTTGTGTTTTACTTTAGGAAAGGTAGGCATTGCACTTATATAAGTTACGGCAAACACTAATTGTAAGCCAAAAGCTACTTATGAAATATCACGCTACTTATTGTAACATCTTCGAAACACCACCATAGTCACTTATATATTGGAGTACATACTAAAAATCTTATAACAAACCAAGTGCATAAAAACCATAAAACGACCCAAAAAGGTCCACTAATTCAAATTTAAAAATTCAAAAAAATAGTTTTCGTTAAACAATGAAAAAGAGCGCTGACATAAACCCATCATCTCTTTCCCCCCTCATTTCAAATTCAAACCCTCAAAACTTCCAGCGAAAGAAACCCAAAATGGAACCCCAAAAAAACGCAATGGACGCCTTCGAAAAGCTCCAGAAAGTGGGCGAAGGATCGTACGGCAAAGTCTACAAAGCCAGAGAAAAAGCCACCGGTAAAATAGTCGCTCTTAAGAAAACAAAGCTTCATGAAGACGAAGAAGGCGTTCCGCCTACTACTCTTCGTGAGATCTCCATCTTGCGTATGCTGTCTCGTGATCCTCATGTCGTCAAGTATGTATTATTCTTTATAATATTTAGGGCTTGTAGTATTAATCATGTTAGAAGTAAATTATCATGAGTTAGTGATCATAACAATTGTGTAACGCCTGATTGTCCGTATAAGATGTTTTGTAAATGAATTGTAATGATATTGATAAATTAGGAGTATGATGTTTTAAACAGGCTGATTGATGTGAAGCAAGGAATCAATAAACAAGGGAAGATGGTTTTATACTTGGTGTTTGAGTATATGGAAACTGATTTGAAGAAATTCATCAAATCGTTTCATCAAACTGGTGAAAACATTCAACCCAAAGTCGTCAAGGTAATAGGTTACTGATATGACAGTTTTACGGTATTTCTATTCTAAGCCGATTTATATAACTGTTTTGTGGTATTTGATGCAGACTTTGATGTACCAGCTTTGTGAAGGAGTTGCTTTTTGTCATTCCCATGGTGTATTGCATAGGTATATATATAATATCTTATCACCTTTTTTCTATAACGTGAAAATAATATTTTGGATTTGTGTTCTCATTACGGTCGTTTGTTTTATTAAGGGATCTTAAACCGCATAATCTGTTGATGGACCGAAAGACATTTATGTTGAAAATAGCGGATCTTGGACTTGCTCGAGCTTTTACTGTACCACTTAAGGAGTACACTCATAAGGTATCATGTCTACTATGGCAATCCAGTGAATCGCTTAAAAAAAAAACTGTTAATCAATGCTTTGGTTGTGACTTTTATTTCTGCAGATTTTGACTCTTTGGTATAGGGCTCCTGAGGTTCTTTTGGGTGCTGCTAATTACTCGACTGCTGTTGATATATGGTCTGTTGGCTGCATATTTGGTATGTGTTAAGATTAGTTTATGGCGAGTTTATTGTAGTTGTGCTATGTGTTTCTGATAGAGTCGTTTGCTTACAAATATGTAGCTGAACTAGTTACAATTAATGTTTTTGTTGAAAGTTATTTGTTTAATAAGTCAAGGGACTTATTATGACAAGTCTGATAAGTCTTCTTATGCTTGTTAATAAGTTTGTTACTGAGTATCAAGATGTGCTAAGTTGAGGGGCTAAAGTGTAACATGAGTCTATATAAGCTCACATCAGATCTAGGGTTTGGTAGCTCTTATTCGTATCTCTTTGTTTTCTCTCTGAGTTCACACATACACATTGTTATTAGTTAGTATTGATATCAATTTGATATCTGTAAGTCTTGTATCATTAAAGATCAATCTCTTAATTTGATCTTTAAGTTCTGAGTATTTTGAGTAAACTTGTAGTGAGGCTGATTGGTGTCTACCTAGTAGAGATCAATCTTAGTCTTTTGTATTGTATTGGTAAGCACCTGTTTAGGGACTTATCTTCTTGAATCGTTATAATAAAATACACCAAAACGGGTGGTTGGTTGGGTGTACAAGTGTATTGTTGTGTGTTCTTTACCATTTTCACATGGTATCAGAGCTCACGGTTCTGATCTGGTGGTTTTGAGATTCTAGGGTTTCGAAGGATTTTTGGGGGTTTTTGCAATTGGAAGTGTTATTGGTTAATTGAGGTCGTTTTCTTAACGGCCGTAGTTGGTTTGATCTATTCAGGTCTTGATCTGGTGGTTTTGTGGTTTTCTTGATTTAGGGTTTCATAAACCCTAATTTTGAAATTTGGGGATTTGTATTCCTGGTGATTCTTGGGCCCGTTCTTGATTACATTGTCACTAGACTAAGTGAACCTAGTGATTTTGTGATCTATTTCTGCGGATATCTCTCTATAAGTATTCTTCTTCTTTAAGATAACACTTACTTAGTCAAGAAGGTGCAAACAGAGTGGTTAACACCTTGACCTACCATCTTGAGTGGTACGGAAACCTGCTCTGGCCACTCTCATTCTTCTTAGCTGGTATTTGGTTAATCTTGGGTGTGAGTTCAGATTGCTTTATTTTTCTGTTTTTAGTTATAAATTGTTTGTGTCTAAGTCGAAGGAGGATAGGTTTTGGGACTATTGGAAGTTGGCTGTGGTTGAGATTGGTTGTAGTTGTCTTATTTGCTGTTTGGTTATTGTCTCTGTTAGCTGTTATTTGTCTGTTTTATTTGTTTTCTGTTTATTAGTTGCTATTTTTTTCTGTTATCATGTCTGCTGCTGGTGGAAGTGTTGATCCACCTATTTTGATTAGTAGTCTTGATGCTGGTAATCCTTTGCATATTCAGACTAATGATAATAGTGGTACTGCTTTAATTCCATTTAAACTTCTTGGAACTGAAAACTATAGGGTCTGGTATGGTGCTATGAAATTGGCTTTACAAGCTAGGAACAAATATAGTTTTGTTGATGGTACTTGTGTTAGAGTCTTTTATTACCAATGATGTTTTGTCTGCTCAATGGGATAGATGTAATGCCATTGTCTTAACTTGGATTATGAACTCTGTATCTCAAGATGTTTATATGGGGTTAGTGTATCCTGAAAATGCTGCTTCTGTGTGGAAAGAGTTAAAAGAGACCTATGCTAAAGTTGATGGATCTGTGATATATTATTTGCTACAAAAAATTAATTGTGTGAAACAAGGTGGTAGTTCTGTTGCTGATTATTATCATAGACTTAATTCTTTGTGGAGAGAATTTGATGCTTTAACTAAGTTGCCTAAATGTACTTGTGAGCATAAATGTACTTGTGATGCTAGTAAGGAATTAGTTTTGCATCAACAGCTGATAAAACTGATGCAATTTCTCATGGGTCTAGATGATTGTTATCAGCCTGTGAGAACTTCTTTATTGACCAGGGATCCTCTCCCTGAGGCCAAAGATGCTTATACTGTTGTTTCTAGAGAGGAATCCCACAGAGGGGTTCCTGAGTCCTCTAGTGTTTCTGAATCTAAACTTAATGCATCTTCTTTTGCTGCTAAAACCTTTAACAACAATAGAAGATCATATAATAACTATAATAATAACACTAGAGGTACTAATTCTATCTCTAATACTGCTAATAGAGGTCCTAATACTAATCTTAATTGCAAAAATTATGGAAAAATTGGACACACTATTGAGAGATGTTATGAATTAATTGGATTTCCTCCTGGTTTTGTTAAAAACAATAATCCTGTTAATAAACAGAATGGTTTTAAACAAAACTATAATGCTAATGTTGATATTAAACATTCTGAGAATAAATCTAATACTTCATCTGCTAGCACTTCTTCTGGTTTTACTTCTGAGCAGATGAAGAAGTTGTTGTCCTTGATTAGTGAAACTCCTTCTGGAAGCATACATGCTAATATGGCAGGTAGAGCTTCTTTCTTTAATGGCAATGTTTGGTTCAATATAAATTTTTCTAAATATTTCTATGCCAATTCTTGTCTTGCTGTTAGTACTATAACTTTGGGATGGATCATTGATTCTGGTGCCAATCAGCATCTTACTGTGTCTACTGTTGGTATGACCAATGTTGTGGACATTACTAGTCTTAGAATTACTGTTGGCCATCCCAATGGGACTCTGGCTACTATCAGTCATATTGGAAATCTTAAATTGACTGATAATGTTACTCTTTATGATGTTTTAGTTGTTCCTGGATATTGTGTTAGTTTGCTATCTGTTAATAAACTTATTAGAGATAGTAAATTGTTTGTTGGTTTTGATGAGGATAAGTGTTATATTCAGGACTTGAAAAAGGAGATTGTTCTGGGGACTGGTAGTCAGTCTGAGGGTCTTTACCTGTTTGATATTGAGCCTAGTAATAATTTAGGTAAGTGCAATGTGGTTTTGTCTTTTAATGTGTCTAAGCTTACTTGGCATAACAGATTGGGTCACCTTGCTGACCCAGTTCTATCTGTTCTTCAAAAGGATCTTGGTATTTCCAAGAATTCTACCATTTCTGTTTGTGAAACCTGTCATAGGGCCAAACAGACTAGGGAACCTTTTCCCTTATCTGATCATAAGTCTCAAAATCTTGGTGACCTTGTTCACCTTGACTTATGGGGTCATTACAGGGTTACTAGCAGAGAAGGTTACAAGTATTTTTTGACTATTGTTGATGATTTTTCTAGAGCTGTATGGGTTTACTTAGTCAAAACTAAGGATGAAGTTTTTGGTGTTTTTTGTTCTTTCATTCATTTAATTTCAAATCAGTTTAACCTAAAAATTAAAGTTGTAAGATCTGATAATGGAACTGAGTTTGTTAAGAAAAGAATGCATAATATGTTTTCTGATCTTGGTATTATTCACCAAACTTCATATGCCCATACTCCTCAGCAAAATGGAATTGCTGAAAGGAAACATAGACACTTGCTCAATGTTGCAAGGAGTCTTATGTTTCAAGGGGGGGATTCCTCTAAGGTTCTGGTCTGATTGTATTCTAACTGCTGTGTATCTTATAAACAGGCTGCCATCTTCTGTCTTAAATGGTAAATGTCCCTATGAGTTGTTATATAAAATAAAACCTAATCTTTCCCATTTGAGGTCTTTTGGCTGTTTGTGTTTTGCAACTATTTTAAATAATCATGATAAAATGTCTTATAGGTCTGAAAAATGTGTTCTGATAGGTTTTTCTACTACCAAGAAAGCATATAAACTTTTAAGTTTGGATACTAGAAATGTATTTTTTGCAAGAGATGTAAAGTTTTATGAAAACATATTTCCTTTTAAAATGAAAACTTGTGATATTACTGATGCTGATAATGCAAGTGAAGTAGATCATTTGAAATTTTTTGATAGTCTAAGGTCTCAAAGTCCCAATGATGAAGGGGAAGATTCACCAGTTGAGGATGGTAGTTTGCCACCTTCAAATGATGCTATAGACAATGATACAGATACTATTCATTTGCATCAAGAAGGTGAGCATTCTGCAACCCACTTTGGTGACCAAAACTGGTCTGAGGGAAGTCCCAATGTTCAAAATTCTGGTAATATAACAACTCAGTCTAGTATTGGTAATGAAGATGTGCAGACACCTGTTGTGAGAAGGTCTAATAGAGAAACTAAAACTCTTGTTAGGTTCAATGATTATGTGATGCATTCTAAAGTTAGGTATGGTATTGAGAAGTATGTGAATTATGGTGCTCTTAGCAAAAATAATATGTGTTTTACTTCTACTTTAAATAAGTCTGTTGAGCCTAAGAGTTATGATGAGGCTATTAAAAATCCTAATTGGTCTGAAGCCATGGATAATGAGGTTGAAGCTTTAAAAAGGAATAACACTTGGACTAAATGTGTTTTACCTGTTGGTAGAAAAGCCATAGGATATAAATGGATATGGAAGATTAAGTATAAATCCACTGGTGAAGTTGATAGATACAAGGCCAGATTGGTTGCTAAAGGTTTCAATCAAAGATAAGGCTTTGATTATGATGAAACTTTTAGTCCAGTGGTTAAAATGGTTACTGTCAGATGCTTGTTAAGCATTGCAGTTAATATGAACTGGACTTTGTATCAGTTAGATGTGAATAATGCTTTTCTGTATGGTGATTTAGATGAAGATGTGTATATGATGTTACCTAAAGGTTTTAATGGTGGTGATGATTCTAAAGTGTGCAAGCTTAATAAGTCTCTTTATGGAGTTAAGCAAGCTCCAAGACAGTGGAATGCTAAGCTTACCACTGCCTTGATTGAGCATGGTTTTGTTCAAAGTAAGTTTGACTATTCTCTATATATTAAACAGAAAGGTGATATATTTGTTGCCTTACTTGTGTATGTTGATGATATTGTCATAACTGGTAACTATGAGTCTGAGATTAAAACGTTTAAACATTTTTTGAGTACTAAGTTTATGATCAAAGACTTGGGAGAATTGAAATATTTTCTTGGTATTGAAGTGTTGAAAAATGATAAAGGTGTATGTATGACACAAAGGAAATATTGTTTGGAGTTGTTACATGAGTATGGTTTGTTAGCAGCTAAACCTGTTGATACACCTTTGCCTGAGAATTCTGTTTTAAGTTGTGCTGAGTCTGATAATGACAAGGTTTTGAATAATATTACTAACTATCAGAAACTTGTTGGTAAGTTGATTTATTTGACTAATACTAGACCCTGATATTAGTTATGTTGTTCATTGCTTAAGTCAACATATGCATAAGCCACTTCAGTCACATCTTAAAGCTGCTTTAAGAGTGTTAAGGTACTTAAAAGGTTCTCCTGGTTCTGGTTTGCAATTTAATTATTCTTCTGATCTTAAGCTTAGAGCATATGCTGATGCTGATTGGGCAAAATGTCCTGTTACTAGAAAATCTGTTACTGGGTTCTGTGTTTTTCTGGGAGATTCTCTTATATCATGGAAGAGTAAAAAACAGGCCACTTTGTCTAGAAGTTCAGCTGAAGCTGAATACAGAAGTCTTGCTTCTACCACTTGTGAAGTTATTTGGTTAAGTAACTTGTTGAATAGTCTTGGTATTGAAGGCTTCTTGCCTGTGGATGTTTGATGAGTGTGTAAATACTCATCATTTTTACCATTTCTGAACTGCCAAAACATCCAAAAACACTCAATAATGAATCAAAATAGTGAAAATATCCCAGGAAAGTTTTTTACATGTCTCAAATGAAAAAATACCAAAAACAGTTGAAAAACGCACAAAGTTTGCATAATTGGCAGTTTCAGTCCCCCAACTTTCAAAAGTTGTCAAATCTAGTCCCTGGTCATTCTAAAAACTTGAAAAAGTCACCAAAGGCCCTTATAAATCAAAAAGTTACATGAATAGTCCTTTGGTGAAAAGTTTCACAAAATGTCAAGTTTAGTCCCTGAACTTTGAAAATTCTCAAAAATGGTCCCTGGTATATGAAAAACTTTGAGAAAAACAAATTTTGTCCTTGCACTAATCTCTTATGGCAGATTTGGTCCCTGGGTAGAAAGTTTGGTGAAATTACAAGGCAGGTCCCTGAAGTTTGGTGAATTGGCAGATTTAGTCCCTGGGGTTTTTAAAAAGTGAAAAATTCAAAATATAGCCTCATACTATTCATCATTGGCATATTACACCCTTTAAATCAAATTGGAAACATGCCAAAACCCAACCCCCAACTTTCCCGAAATTACAAAAATGGTCCTTGTGAAAATAAGCTAAACCGGATCCAAAATAAACTAATAAACCAAATCCAATCCAAACACCTTATCCAACTTGGGCCCAAAACTCACCCAGTCCAACACCTTAGCCCACCCATTCCCTAAAACCGTTCCAAATAATACCCCGGTCAAACCCACTTTGACCAAACCACCCTCTTCCCCCCAAAACCACCCCGTAACCTGCAAAACCACCCCAAGCCACCCCCCCCAACTTGCAGCTCAATCATCACACACCCACCCCCTACACCTACCCAAGCCACCCACAATAAATGCCCCTTCCCTAATGCACGTTATCAGAAGCAATTTGAAGAAACGTATTTTGGCGCCAAAACCACGTGGCAGCTCAGGAGTGGACCTAAATTATCAAAGGATGGTGGGATATGCTCAGAGGCTTGATGGGAACCCTAATATTCAGCTATAAAAGGAAGAGATTGCAAGATGAAGAGATAGTTAGTTAATTTAGTTTTTTAGTTGTATCGAATTTTAATTATTCTGCAAATTAGTGTTAACATTTCAAATTCAAGCATTGTACTAGTTAAATTATTGTATTGCAACTCTTTTTATGTTATAAAAATCATCAGTTTCAGTTTGATTCAAGTTTATGCAAGTTACTCCAATTTTAAATTTTCCTTTGGTTCAATGGTATCTTGAAGCAAGTGTTATGGACTGAGATAGGTTAACATAAGTTCCCATAAGCTTATCAAAGCTTTAGAGACATTTAAAACTCAGTGGTATTAGAAGAAAATCAAAAAGCTAAAATTGGTCAACCATGGTCAACTGTGTTGGTTAATTATAGTTTTTCAGGTTGAAGAAGGAAGTGGTGATCAATCTTGGAGCTGGTTTTGCCTATCTAAAGATAGGCTAGCATAGTGAGATACTCCTTTTCATGCTGGAGTAAAAAATGTGGTAACTTGGTCTATTTTCCTTTTTAAATCTGCATAACTCTTGATACTGAGTAGGAAGTAGTTTTATTTGCATTAGATTGTTGATTTAGCCTTAATTTTAGTTAATATAGTTAGTTGAATTAGTAAATTATTAGTTGGTAGCATATTGCACAAGTTCTTAGTATAACAGTTAGCTCAAGCAGTGTTTGGATTAACTGATTGCTTGTTGATTTGCTTAGTTGTTGTGATAACTTTTGGTTTCTGCATGATATAATAGTATAAATAAGATCATACAAGGCATAAAAACAGTAGCTATAAGTTTAAAAAGTCAAATTGAGCCTTAACCTCTCTTAATCAGCTAGCTGTTAGATTTTAAGGGTAGTAACTAATCATATAGGTGTATTAATGGTTCATGTAGCTTACTTTGGTTCCATTTTAGCTTAAATAATCTTACTCAGCTCAAAAATTGGATTCAAAATTCATAAAAGTCAAATCTCCAAGTTCTTGTCAAAAGTCAAGATAACTAGTTCTAAGTTTTCACAAAACTTGCTTAAACATTTCTGAATTTTGTGATTTATTTTGGATTGTGAAACTTTGGGATTTAGTTGCCTACCAGCTCATCTTTGAGAATTTACCATCATTTCATTTTTAGCAAAATTACCCTGGGCCCCACAGACCCTCAAAGTGACTTGCAGGGCAAAGGTGTGCCCTGCTCACTCAGACCCAGTCTATTACCACCACTTTGGTGGTGATTTGTGATCACCTCAGTAGGCCCCAGACATCCTAGCTAGCATTTTCCAACCCCCCTCCTACCAGGGATCAGGGATTGACCCTTTATTTTTACCTGGTACCCAGTGGACCCCACAATAAGTTGCCACAAAGTTTGTCCCAAGTCTGAGTTGTTTAAGAAACTGCATAAGTGCTTATTTGGTTTGAAACAGCTTAATTGTGCTTAATTCTTGTTATTCTTGGCTTATTCAAGTTTTTCAATCTTGCTTGTACCCTTTTTAACCATTATGGACCCCACCTAAGGCCATTTGACCTACATTGACCACACAGTCAACATAAGTCAACTGTGTAAGCCAAGGGGGTGCTTATAGCTTATTTTTAAGCTATTTTGAAAAGTGTTTTCATAAAAGTTTGTTATTTTAGGGTATAAAGTAGTTCTGTAAAAGAAAAATCCAAAAAAATCAAAGTTAAAGTAAGTGATAGTTTCTATTTAATTCAACTTAATTTTAATTTTCATTTTTAGATTTTAATTAAGTCACTAGTGTTTTTACATTTTTATTAAATACCTTATATAGTAAAGTAATTTTGATAATTTTTTCAGATTTTTATTTTGTCATTTAGTGTTAATTAGATTTAATTTTAATTTTCTTTATTATTAATTAATATTAAGTATTAAATAGCTTATTTAGTTTTTATAAAGTTAAATCTAGTTTTTATAATTTTCCTAGTTCTAATATAGTATAATAAGTTTTTAGAAAATATAATTTGAGATTCTACTGTTCATTTTCTATTTTTCTTATTTTATTTGTTTAAAATAGACTTAAGTTAATTAAAAGGTAAATAATTAGTTGTTTAATCTTAAAACATAATTTTTAGAGTTTTTATAATTTTTTAGGATTCCAGTGATGGTTAAGTAATTTTATAAATTTTATCTTAATTTTCTAAGTTAATTTAGTATTAATATAAATTAAAAGTAGTTTAATTAGTTTAATTAAGTTAAATAGTTTTTAATTAATAACAAAACCACAAAAAGACAAAAATATTTATTTTTATTTTTTATACTTTCTTCAAGTTCTAATTTAGGTTTAGAAAATATTTTTGTTAATTTTTAGTTTAATTTAAATCAATTGTCATTTTTAGTTTATTTAAAATAGATTTTACTTTAGATTTTAAATAGTTTAATTAATTAAATAATATTTAAATAGTATTTTAATCATTTTTATAATTTCATTTTCATTTTTAATTTTAAGTTTTGAAAAGTGTCAAAAGCACCCCCTGTAGTTTGATAAGTACCAAAAACCCACTTTCCCAGTCCGATACGTGATCTTAATTGTGAATTTGTGCATATATCTGGTATCTGATTTTTGTGAATATTATATCTGTGTACCAACACCAAAATAACAGTAGCAAAAACAATTCCATATCATCTGGGCTACTGTCCTCAGTCCCACTCACTCATAAACGATTTCAAAAGCACCATTTCAATCTCGTCGGGACTTTAACGACCCGGGAAAACACTACACTATCACCGGAGTATTGATTCTAGGCTGTCTTTGACTTATTGACCTTGGTCAATAATAATCTGATGGTTCGGGCTCAATCAAAATTTGGCGCCGCTGCCGGGGAGGTTGTTGCGTGTTTTATAAAATCGTTTTAAGTTTAGTGGTTTTCAAAACCCTCCCTGTACAAATTTCACACAAATTTGTAAAAAGTTTTTGTAAAAACTTAATCATATCAAAAAAACATTCATTAACACTTTTCCTGAAGTGTTGAGAAACTCCAAAAAAATTAAAAAAACAATCAAAAACAAACTGTGAAGTTAAATTACTTCGTGTTCTTTAAGATTACAACCTGAAACAGTTGGTTTAAGGTAAGTTCTGACATTAAATTGCGAACTGAAGAGGAATCCATTCTTTCCTCCCGCCAGTCTGCGAGTAATCTTAAAGGGACGATTTCGGTTAACGAATCAGTTCCAAAAATATTTCCCAAGTTTTCTGCACACACACCCATAAGCCTAAAGCAGTTTTTCAAAAAAATTAATTAATAAACCCATAATAAGTTCCCAAACTTAAGATTAAAACTTGCCTTTATATCCCTGTGAGTGGTGTACCTTTTTTAAAGAAGCCATTCACTTGTGATTGCTGGTTTAAGTTCACTGTGGTTTTGCCTCGCTCTTGTTTTGAAAAATTGTTTTTAGTGCATGCGCACTCTGTCACAAACAAAACGTAAACAGCAGAAAAACGTACACGAGCTACGTTCTGACACACAAGAACCAAAGACCGAAATGGCCGCTGGGCCACCACCACCTTTGCCACCCCCTGACCCTCCTAGGGATGAGCCAGCTCCCGATCTCCGAACAATGGAGGAGCTGTGCCAGCCTACCATGCAAGGGCGGGGTGGGCCTATTGCACCACTCACTATTGAGGCTACGGACTTTGGCCTCAAGCACCACATGATCTAACAAGTCCAGAATTCGTGTCAATTTCACGGATTACCGGGTGACGATGCCAATAAGCATCTTGACAAATATCTCACGGTCACCCAAAGCATGAAACAACATGGTGTCACGGATGATGCCCTTCGGCTGTACCTCTTCCCCTATTCTCTCACTCATCATGCCACTGCATGGTTTGACTGACTCCCAAGGAATTCTATTCGTACCTTTGATGACATGGTAACCAAGTTTTTAGCAAAATATTTTCCACCATCCATGGTTACCAAGTTACGAAATGATATCAGCAACTTCCGGCAACGTCCCGATGAGTCTCTTTTTGAGGCTTGGGAACGTTATAAGCTAGCTATTGATCGGTGCCCTAACCACAATATGTTGCAAGTTACCATCATAGATACCTTCTATAATGGTCTGACATTGAGGCACCGAGACATTCTCAATGCTGCTGCTGGTGGGACCTTTATGAAAAGGCGTCTCGAGGAGTGCTATGACCTAATCGAGAACATGACTGCCCATCATAACTTTTGGGATTCCTCTGCGGAGAGGGATGCGTCATGTCATTCAGTTACTCCCTCATCATCATCTCCTGAAATAATAGCTCTTACCAAAAAGATGGATGATATTTCTACGGCTGTGTTGAGAATAAGCCAATCGATGCAAAATCAGGCTCAAAATCAACAAGTGAAAGCCGTGGCCCGAAGTTGTGAAACTTGTGGAGGCCCTCATCTGTATTCCGAGTGTCCAGCTACTGCTGACTTTCCTCCAGAGAACGTATATGCTGCTCACGGTTCCTACAATACGGGGGGTAATTCTTACCAACCGCAAGGGGACCGTAATCTCTTAAGCTATCGTTCCAACAATTTTCTCGGACCTCCCAGTTTTAATCAAAATCAAAACCGTAACTCGAATCAGAATTTTAACCAAGGTCAAAACTCAAATTTCCAAAACCCGAATCAAAATCAAGGCCAGTTTAATCAAAACAATTTTCAAAATGGCAATCAAAACCATGGTTTTCAAGGAAATTTTCAAAGAAACCAGAATCAAGGGAATTACAATCAGGGTAATTTCAATCAGAGAAACACTTTTCAGGGTAACAACAATCAAAATCAAGGGAATTTTCAAAACAACCGTGTTCAAAATCCCCCTGTTCAAAATCAAAACGTTGTTCCACCCCCGTCTTCCTCCGATGCTGAGATTAAACAATTCATGAAAGCACAAGAGGAAACGAATCGGTTATTGATCAAGACGATCTCTGAACTTCAGAAGTCTTTAAATGATCGACCCTCGGGCCCGGGTACATTACCGAGCAACACGATCGCTAACCCGAGGGGCGATGTCAAGGCGATCACTACCCGAAGTGGGGTATCATACAATGGACCCTCGATTCCTTCTACCTCTTCTTCTCCTCCTAGGGTAGCGGAACGTCAACCTGAGGTTACTACGGACAAGGTACTTCCTACTAATAACGGAGGTATCAACAACGTCCACCCTCAAGTTGTCCCGGTCCCGGCTCGTAAGCCGAAAGTTGTATTTGATCCCCCTGTGAGTTCTGATGAAATCCCAAAGAATGATCCTAAGCCATCAATTCCATATCCTTCACGATTGAGTGAACAAAAGAACCGCGAAAAAGCTAACCATCAGATGGAAAAATTTTATCAAATTTTCCAAGAATTACACTTTGATATTAGCTTCGCGGATGCTCTTCTTCTCATGCCTAAATTTGCTTCAACAATCAAAAATCTGATAAGCAACCAAGAAAAACTTTGTGAGATGGAAAAAACTCCTCTTAATGAGCATTGCTCAGCAGTGCTTTTGAAAAAGCTTCCCGAGAAGCTTGGGGATCCCGGGAAATTTCTCATTCCTTGTATTTTCCCGAGGATGGTTGAATGCTTTGCCTTGGCCGATCTTGGCGCAAGCATTAACCTGATGCCTTACACAGTCTGGAAAAGACTCTCACTTCCTGCTCTCACTCCGACCTGCATGACACTCGAGCTTGCAGACCGTACTATATCCCGTCCTCTCGGCATTGCCGAAGATATCTTCGTGAAAGTAGGAAAGTTCCATTTTCCGGCAGATTTCGTGATTGTTGATTTCGATGCTGACCCACGAGTCCCTCTCATTCTCGGGAGGGGATTCTTAAGAACGGGTCGTGCTTTAATCGATGTATTCGAAGAAGAAATCAATCTACGTGTTGGTGGCGAAGCCATCACATTCAATCTTGATCAGACTTCAAGATACTCCTCCAACTATGACGCAGAAACGGTTAACCGAATTGACATCATCGATGTTGCGTCTGAGGAGTATTCTCAAGAGGTCCTTGGTTTCTCATCCAGTGGCAGTGTTTCTACTGACCCTATCATTTCCGACTCTTCCCCTTCCCTCACTCCGTTTGAGGGAGGTGACTTCCTTCTGGAAGAGCTCGAGGCTTTTCTTGCTCAGGATAGCTCAATCCCCGATGGGGTTGATGAAAACTATCTTGACCCGGAGGGGGACATTCTTCTCCTTGAAAGATTGTTAAATGACGATCCTTCACCCTCCGTCTCCACAAATACTTCATAAAGCGGAAGTCAAAAATGTTGAAATAACTGAAGACTTTCCCGAGGTTGAGCTCAAGGACTTGCCTCCTCATCTAGAATATGCATTTCTGGAGGGTGATAATAAATTACCCGTCATTATTGCTAAGGACTTGAAAGATGAGGAAAAGGCTGAACTCCTAAAGGTTCTTAAGTCAAACAAGCAAGCAATTGCTTGGAAACTCTCCGACATTAAAGGCATAAGCCCGAGCTTTTGTACTCATAAAATCTTAATGGAGGATGACTTTAAGCCAGCTGTGCAACAACAGAGAAGGGTAAATCCAAAAATCCACGAAGTTATCAAACAAGAAGTTCTTAAACTTCTTGATGCGGGATTGATTTACCCTATATCTGACAGTCCTTGGGTTAGCCCAATTCATTGTGTTCCCAAAAAGGGTGGCATTACAGTTGTCACCAACGAGGATAACGAGTTGATTCCAATCGTTTGGTCACGGGTTGGCGAGTATGTATTGACTATCGAAAGTTAAATGAAGCCACCCATAAAGACCATTTTCCTCTTCCTTTTATGGACCAGATGCTTGAAAGACTTGCGGGGAATGAATACTACTGCTTCCTCGATGGTTTTTCGGGTTACTTCCAAATCCCCATTGATCCCCAGGATCAAGAGAAGACTACCTTCACATGCCCCTACGGAACTTTTGCTTACAGACGTATGCCTTTCGGCTTATGTAATGCACCAGGCACGTTCCAGAGGTGCATGATGTCTATTTTTTCCGACATGATCGGGAAAACTATGGAGGTATTCATGGATGACTTTTCAGTCATCGGGGATTCATTTCAGACCTGTCTCTCCCACTTGGAGCAAATGCTTAAACGTTGCAAAGAAACGAATTTGAGTCTCAACTGGGAGAAGAGTCACTTTATGGTTAAAGAGGGCATAGTCCTCGGCCATAAAATTTCAAAGAACGGGATTGAGGTTGATAAAGCCAAAATCGATGTCATTGCTAAATTACCTCATCCCACCACCGTAAAAGGTGTTAGGAGCTTTTTGGGTCATGCCGGCTTCTACCGTAGGTTTATCCAAGATTTTTCTAAGATTGCCCGGCCTATGACCCATCTCCTCGAGAAGGATGCTCCTTTCATCTTCTCTCCTGAGTGCATCGAAGCTTTTGAAACATTAAAGAAAAAGCTTACCGAGGCACCGATTCTTGTTGCCCCCGATTGGGACCTACCTTTTGAGCTTATGTGCGATGCTAGTGATTTTGCCATAGGTGCGGTCTTGGGGCAACGTAAAGCAAAATACTTTCAGCCTATACACTAAGTAAGACTATGACCGAGGCTCAAGGACATTACACCACCACTGAAAAAGAACTCCTAGCTGTGGTGTATGCCTTTGAGAAATTCCGGTCATACTTGATCCTGACCAAATGCGTGGTATATACGGATCACTCGGCTTTGAAGTACCTATTTGCAAAGCAAGATGCAAAGCCGAGGCTTCTCCGTTGGGTTCTCCTCCTTCAGGAATTTGATATCATTATTCGTGATAAAAAAGGAGCCGAGAACCTTGCTGCTGATCATCTCTCACGATTAGAGAACCCACATCAAGATGTATCCGAGAAACAAGAAATAAATGAATCATTCCCTCTCGAGACACTCAGTGCGGTTACTTTTCGTGGTGACTCTACTACCCCATGGTTTGCCGACTTTGCAAATTACCGTGCGGGTAACTTCATCGTGAAGGGGATGACGTCCCAACAGAAAAACAAATTTTTTAAAGACGTCAAACATTATTTCTGGGACGACCCCTTCCTCTTAAAAATCTGTGCCGATCAAGTCATCAGGCGATGTGTATACGGACAGGAAGCCGCTGATATTCTCAAGGCTTGCCATGCTGGACCCACCGGGGGCCACCATAGTCCTAACTACATCGCCAAGAAGGTGTTTGATTCCGGTTTCTATTGGCCCACAATCTATAAGGATGCCCACGAGTTAGTCAAAACTTGTGATGCTTGTCAGTGTCACGAGAATATTTCACAAAAGAACGAAATGCCACAAAATGCTATTCAAGTTTGTGAAATCTTTGACGTTTGGGGCATTGACTTTATGGGGCCATTCCCATCTTCTCATGGAAATAAATACATACTCGTGGCTGTTGACTACTTGTCAAAATGGGTTGAGGCTAAGGCCTTACCCACTAATGATGCCCGAGTAGTTGTGAAATTCTTGAAATCCCTCTTTGCTCGTTTTGGAACCCCACGTGCCATCATAAGTGATCGCGGTACTCACTTTTGCAATGATCAGTTTGCAAAAGTCATGCTTAAGTACGGTGTTACTCATCGTCTTTCCACCGCATATCACCCCCAAACAAGTGGGCAGGTGGAGGTTTCCAACCGTGGTATTAAACGGATTCTTGAGAGGACAGTAGGAGAAAACCGTGCTTCCTGGTCGGATAAACTAGATGATGCACTCTGGGCCTTCCGTACAGCTTACAAAACACCCATTGGGTGTACTCCATACAAGCTTGTATACGGGAAGGCGTGTCATTTACCGATCGAGCTCGAGCACAAAGCCTACTGGGCCTTGAAACATGCTAACTACGACCTTCATAAAGCGGGTGATCACCGTAAGGTTCAACTCAATGAATTAAACGAACTTCGTGATCAAGCCTACGAGAACTCTTTGATCTACAAAGAAAAGACAAAGAAGATTCACGACTCTAAAATTAAGAACCGAGTTTTCAATGTCGGTGACAGAGTCCTTCTTTTCAATTCAAGATTAAAGATCTTCTCGGGGAAATTAAAAACCCGATGGACCGGACCATTCACTATTGCTAAAGTATATCCATACGGGACTGTTGAATTATCTCAACCCGAAGGTCCCAACTTCAAAGTGAATGGTCACAGATTGAAACATTATTTTGGAGAGGACATACCACCTATGGTTGTCCCGGATCTCCAAACTTTCCCCATGGACCAATGAATTCGGGGATCGAGTCAAGCTAGTGACTCGGTGAACAAAAATTAGCAGCATATATGGGTTTCACCCGTATTTCTGACTTCTTTCTACTTTCTACCACCCTAGTGTGGGGGAGTGGCCGTCCCCCACTGTTTCAAAAGTAAATATGTTTTTTGTATTTTGTTCAAATATCTATCTCTGTATGTATATTATATATACTTTATCATTCAACTCCCGGGCTGTCAGGGCATATTTATTACAGTTAATCATTCACAAGTGATTAGCTAGCGTGGTAAACCTGACACAAGCCTGGGAGGTAGTGATTAAAAAAAAAAAAAAAAAAAAAAAAAAAAAGAAGATTGTATGTACAGACAAAATAAAGTGAAAAATAAAATCCAAAACTTTCTAAGTACCCCCATTTTAGGCCTAAAATTTTTTCAAAATTTTTCACTTTATTCCAAAATTTTTGTGGTTATCAGTCCGCCAAAGTCTAAATGACAAAGGGATTCGCTAGTCCAGGAGCAAACGGCTCTTGGTAAAGACATCACAAACCCGTTGATGGCTGGCAGTTTGCCAAAAATTGCATGGTTCCTCAGCTCCCCCGTATCCTCATAAGCAAATGAGTTGGCTAGCCCACAAGATTATGGCTTGTGGTAAAGGCAGTGGAAAATCCATAATTGGTATTCAGCTCACCAAGATGTTGACTTAGTCCATCAAGATGCTGGCTAGTCCAGAAGCAAACGGCTTTTGGTAAAGACAAATCAAATCCGTTGACAGCTGGTGGTTTGCTCAAAATCACACGGTTATCAGGTGTGCCACAGTTCTTACACCTGGCTACTCCAGAAGTGATGGCTTTTGGTAAAGAGTTTCAAATCCATTAAGTTTTTCTCAAAAGATTGCTAGGGACTAGCAATGTTTTAGTGTGGGGGATTGATGAGTGTGTAAATACTCATCATTTTTACCATTTCTGAACTGCCAAAACATCCATAAACACTCAATAATGAATCAAAATAGTGAAAATATCCCAGGAAAGTGTTTTACATGTCTCAAATGCAAAAATACCAAAAACAGTTGAAAAACGCACAAAGTTTGCATAATTGGCAGTTTCAGTCCCCCAACTTTCAAAAGTTGTCAAATCTAGTCCCTGGTCATTCTAAAAACTTGAAAAAGTCACCAAAGGCCCTTATAAATCAAAAAGTTACATGAATAGTCCTTTGGTGAAAAGTTTCACAAAATGTCAAGTTTAGTCCCTGAACTTTGAAAATTGTCAAAAATGGTCCCTGGGATATGAAAAACTTTGAGAAAAACAAATTTGGTCCTTGCACTAATCTCTTATGGCAGATTTGGTCCCTGGGTAGAAAGTTTGGTGAAATTACAAGGCAGGTCCCTGAAGTTTGGTGAATTGGCAGATTTAGTCCCTGGGGTTTTTAAAAAGTGAAAAATTCAAAATATAGCCTCATACTATTCATCATTGGCATATTACACCCTTTAAATCAAATTGGAAACATGCCAAAACCCAACCCCCAACTTTCCCGAAATTACAAAAATGGTCCTTGTGAAAATAAGCTAAACCGGATGCAAAATAAACTAATAAACCAAATCCAATCCAAACACCTTATCCAACTTGGGCCCAAAACTCACCCAGTCCAACACCTTAGCCCACCCATTCCCTAAAACCGTTCCAAATAATACCCCGGTCAAACCCACTTTGACCAAACCACCCACTTCCCCCCAAAACCACCCCGTAACCTGCAAAACCACCCCAAGCCACCACCCCCCCAACTTGCAGCTCAATCATCACACACCCACCCCTACACCTACCCAAGCCACCCACAATAAATGCCCCTTCCCCAATGCACGTTATCAGAAGCAATTTGAAGAAACGTATTTTGGCGCCAAAACCACGTGGCAGCTCAGGAGTGGACCTAAATTATCAAAGGATGGTGGGATATGCTCAGAGGCTTGATGGGAACCCTAATATTCAGCTATAAAAGGAAGAGATTGCAAGATGAAGAGATAGTTAGTTTATTTAGTTTTTTAGTTGTATCAAATTTTAATTATTCTGCAAATTAGTGTTAACATTTCAAATTCAAGCATTGTACTAGTTAAATTATTGTATTGCAACTCTTTTTATGTTATAAAAATCATCAGTTTCAGTTTGATTCAAGTTTATGCAAGTTACTCCAATTTTCAAATTTTCCTTTGGTTCAATGGTATCTTGAAGCAAGTGTTATGGACTGAGATAGGTTAACATAAGTTCCCATAAGCTTATCAAAGCATTAGAGACATTTAAAACTCAGTGGTATTAGAAGAAAATCAAAAAGCTAAAATTGGTCAACCATGGTCAACTGTGTTGGTTAATTATTGTTTTTCAGGTTGAAGAAGGAAGTGGTGATCAATCTTGGAGCTGGTTTTGCCTATCTAAAGATAGGCTAGCATAGTGAGATACTCCTTTTCATGCTGGAGTAAGAAATGTGGTAACTTGGTCTATTTTCCTTTCTAAATCTGCATAACTCTTGATACTGAGTAGGAAGTAGTTTTATTTGCATTAGATTGTTGATTTAGCCTTAATTTTAGTTAATATAGTTAGTTGAATCAGTAAATTATTAGTTGGTAGCAGATTGCACAAGTTCTAAGTATAACAGTTAGCTCAAGCAGTGTTTGGATTAACTGATTACTTGTTGATTTGCTTAGTTGTTGTGATAACTTTTGGTTTCTGCATGATATAATAGTATAAATAAGATCATACAAGGCATAAAAACAGTAGCTATAAGTTTAAAAAGTCAAATTGAGCCTTAACCTCTCTTAATCAGCTAGCTGTTAGATTTTAAGGGTAGTAACTAATCATATAGGTGTATTAATGGTTCATGTAGCTTACTTTGGTTCCATTTTAGCTTAAATAATCTTACTCAGCTCAAAAATTGGATTCAAAATTCATAAAAGTCAAATCTCCAAGTTCTTGTCAAAAGTCAAGATAACTAGTTCTAAGTTTTCACAAAACTTGCTTAAACATTTCTGAATTTTGTGATTTATTTTGGATTGTGAAACTTTGGGATTTAGTTGCCTACCAGCTCATCTTTGAGAATTTACCATCATTTCATTTTTAACAAAATTACCCTGGGCCCCACAGACCCTCAAAGTGACTTGCAGGGCAAAGGTGTGCCCTGCTCACTCAGACCCAGTCTATCACCACCACTTTGGTGGTGATTTGTGATCACCTCAGTAGGCCCCAGACATCCTAGCTAGCATTTTCCAACCCCCCTCCTACCAGGGATCAGGGATTGACCCTTTATTTTTACCTGGTACCCAGTGGACCCCACAATAAGTTACCACAAAGTTTGTCCCAAGTCTGAGTTGTTTGAGAAACTGCATAAGTGCTTATTTGGTTTGAAACAGCTTAATTGTGCTTAATTCTTGTTATTCTTGGCTTATTCAAGTTTTTCAATCTTGCTTGTACCCTTTTTATCCATTGTGGACCCCACCCAAGGCCATTTGACCTACATTGACCACACAGTCAACATAAGTCAACTGTGTAAGCCAAGGGGGTGCTTATAGCTTATTTTTAAGCTATTTTGAAAAGTGTTTTCATAAAAGTTTGTTATTTTAGGGTATAAAGTAGTTCTGTAAAAGAAAAATCCAAAAAAATCAAAGTTAAAGTAAGTGATAGTTTCTATTTAATTCAACTTAATTTTAATTTTCATTTTTAGATTTTAATTAAGTCACTAGTGTTTTTACATTTTTATTAAATACCTTATATAGTAAAGTAATTTTGATAATTTTTTCAGATTTTTATTTTGTCATTTAGTGTTAATTAGATTTAATTTTAATTTTCTTTATTATTAATTAATATTAAGTATTAAATAGCTTATTTAGTTTTTATAAAGTTAAATCTAGTTTTTATAATTTTCCTAGTTCTAATATAGTATAATAAGTTTTTAGAAAATATAATTTGAGATTCTACTGTTCATTTTCTATTTTTCTTATTTTATTTGTTTAAAATAGACTTAAGTTAATTAAAAGGTAAATAATTAGTTGTTTAATCTTAAAACATAATTTTTAGAGTTTTTATAATTTTGTAGGATTCCAGTGATGGTTAAGTAATTTTATAAATTTTATCTTAATTTTCTAAGTTAATTTAGTATTAATATAAATTAAAAGTAGTTTAATTAGTTTAATTAAGTTAAATAGTTTTTAATTAATAACAAAACCACAAAAAGACAAAAATATTTATTTTTATTTTTTATACTTTCTTCAAGTTCTAATTTAGGTTTAGAAAATATTTTTGTTAATTTTTAGTTTAATTTAAATCAATTGTCATTTTTAGTTTATTTAAAATAGATTTTACTTTAGATTTTAAATAGTTTAATTAATTAAATAATATTTAAATAGTATTTTAATCATTTTTATAATTTCATTTTCATTTTTAATTTTAAGTTTTGAAAAGTGTCAAAAGCACCCCCTGTAGTTTGATAAGTACCAAAAACCCACTTTCCCAGTCCGATACGTGATCTTAATTGTGAATTTGTGCATATATCTGGTATCTGATTTTCGTGAATATTATATCTGTGTACCAACACCAAAATAACAGTAGCAAAAACAATTCCATATCATCTGGGCTACTGTCCTCAGTCCCACTCACTCATAAACGATTTCAAAAGCACCATTTCAATCTCGTCGGGACTTTAACGACCCGGGAAAACACTACACTATCACCGGAGTATTGATTCTAGGCTGTCTTTGACTTATTGACCTTGGTCAATAATAATCTGACGGTTCGGGCTCAATCAATGTTTATTATAATAATAGTGCAGCTATTCAGATTGCTGCAAACCCTGTGTTTCATTAGAAAACTAAACATTTTGAATTGGATGTGCATTTGGTAAGAGAAAAAGTGTCTGCAGGTGTTATCAAAACTGTTAAAATACATACTAACTTGCAGATTGCTGATATCTTTACTAAGTGCCTTGGACAAAGGCAACATAATGTTTTGTGCAAAAAACTTGATCTTGTTGATATGTTTGCAGGTTCTAGTAATGGTGCTAGTGGAGGAAAGCAGGCAAAGATTAAAGATATTGTACAAATTGAAGACTTATCAACTTGAGGAGGGATGTTGAAAGTTATTTGTTTAATAAGTCAAGGAACTTATTATGACAAGTCTGACAAGTCTTCTTGTGCTTGTTAATAAGTTTGTTACTGAGTATCAAGATGTGCTAAGTTGAGGGGCTAAAGTGTAACATGAGTCTATATAAGCTCACATCAGATCTAGGGTTTGGTAGCTCTTATTCGTATCTCTTTGTTTTCTCTCTGAGTTCACACATACACATTGTTATTAGTTAGTATTGATATCAATTTGATATATGTAAGTCTTGTATCATTAAAGATCAATCTCTTAATTTGATCTTTAAGTTCTGAGTGTTTTGAGTAAACTTGTAGTGAGGTTGATTGGTGTCTACCTAGTAGAGATCAATCTTAGTCTTTTGTATTGTATTGGTAAGCACCTGTTTAGGGACTTATCTTCTTGAATCGTTATAATAAGATACACCAAAATGGGTGGTTGGTTGGGTGTACAAGTGTATTGTTGTGTGTTCTTTACCATTTTCACAGTTTTATTTGCTGGAGACTCAGAGCTTCAATAGTTGCTGCACATGTTTAGGTACTTAACTGAAAACCAGTGTCTGTAATGAAGTATCAATGTCGTTTATTGAACTTGTGTATTACAAAACTATGATTATCGTTGTGTGTATTCAGGTTGTTGGGTACTCCCAATGAAGAGATATGGCCAGGAGTGAGCAACTTCAAGAACTGGCATGAGTTTCCACAATGGAAGCCTAGGCCAATTTCGACCTGCGTCCCTAATCTGGATCAAGATGGGCTTAATATCCTTAAGGTAATTTAATTATTTTACTTGTTTCTGTAAATTCATCTAACTGGTTTAATGTTCTGTACATAATGATAAGTTTGTGTTGTCTGCTCTGTTTGTGCAGCAAATGTTGGAGTATGAACCAACAAAACGGATATCTGCCAAGAAAGCAATGGAACATCCGTATTTTGATGATCTAGACAAGACCAATCTTTGAAGTCACCTACCTGTTGCTTGTCTCGAGCAAATTTGACTTCCTTTATGTTCCTGAGAACTTAACTTTCAGTTTGTTAGTAGTATGTTTGACGCGCAAGGCTCGCATTGCTTTTGATTGACGGAATTTAACGTTTGGCTTTGTATCATTTACATGAACTTTTTATAAATCTTATGTGAAGCAATGTGTTTTGATATATAATGATTTGGTTAGAGCATTTTTGTAATGTGATCTGATGTTTAAACTGCTGTCTTTTTTTTTCTCGATGAGCTAGGTGATGCTCTGTAGGTTGTGACTTTTTTTTTTTTTTTTTTTTTTGCCCACAGTTCTCTAAAGGTATAGACTATAGAGAAAAGATGCATAACAAACCAAGAAATTTCAAAATTTATTGTACTTGAATAGAGCCGTTAAAATATCTGAAGGCATAATAACAAAGTAATTTGACTTCATGCAAATGAGGTTTGACTTTCATCACATTATTTTGATTGTGATCGAGTAAAGCCATTTGCTTGAGAACGTTTTTTTTTGTTATGTTCAATGTGACAATTTTAATCGAGTGGAATTATTTGTTTTAAAATGTATTACAGTTTTTGGATATGTTCAAGTCTGAATAGAAGAAAACCATGTTGCACCCGAGGTAACTGATATTCAAAGTTGTTTGATAGGTATTTCAAATCATATGATATATTTCTTTTAATATGTCTCATAAGTTAATTATATCAAAGCTAGTCTACTAGAATAAATCATGATTCAGGTTGTGTTACGCGGAGTTTTATATGGGCTTAAGCTTTTAAATAAGATAGTTTATAAAAATAAGTTTTGTTTGCTTATAGGAGCCTCTCCATAAGCCCTGGTCAGTTGATTCGGGCTTATGGGGCTTATAGCTAGTTAAATCACGTAAATGCCTTTAAAAATATGTTGGGATAACATTGACTAGATCTCTTTATATTTTAATGATAACCTTCAAAACACATAAAATAACAAACGATAGCCACACGCGCTGCCCACGCGCCGACGCGCCAGGGTTCTGTGAAGTTCGGGACGAATTTTGAAAGTCGACTTTCCCTTTACCAGACAAATGTAGATCTTTCAATACAGGTATGAATATGTTATGTGCTCAATTAGGAACACTCGAAACGAGTTTTAGAATTAGAGAGATCAAAGTTTTCAAATACCCGCTTTCGGCAAAACGCCAACTCAAGTATTTTGACTAATGCCTCTAGCCAATGCCTTTCTAAACCTAGGGGACTTATATACTTCACGTAACTTCAAGTGAAAGTATTCATACGGCCATAACTCGTGCTTACGTCTTCTTTAATCACGTAACATGTTTACTCCCTTATTTGTCACACTAAGTTAAAGGTCCCTTTGCGTAAACGCATCCTTTCCCGTATGGGATATGCTTTACAATGATGCAAAACACTTAGCTTTTTGCATCAAGGTGATTATTGGATACGTCGAGTCGTGGAAATTCATGAGTTATGAGATTATGGATACTCGACGTTGTGTTACTTGGAATTATATGTAACCTTTGATTTTCTAATCCTCTTCTCAACCCATAATCATAATTGTCAATTCTTTTCTTACTTAATGACATTATGATTATATTCGTAATCAATCCTTTGATTATTCTCAACACCGAACAAATCCTCCAACCATTTCAAAATCCTCCCAAAACTTATTTCCAACATTCTTTAATATTCCTTGTACTTTCATGTACTTCTTGTCCCCTACATTCCTACACTAAATCTCCAAAAAACATTCTCTTCACAACATTCCCTTTCAACCACTAGGATTTCACCACCTCTTCATATTCCACATCCAACCACTTCATTTCAACACAAATAAACCTTACTCACACACACTCTCACTCTTGGATTCAAAATTCACACACACTCACTCATAAACCCTCTCCCCCACACACTACCTTATTCACAACATTTCAAATTTTGAATTCCTCCTTAGGCTCCCAATCACATCCATTCTTAAACACATACAACTCACTCCTTCACACCTCCAACAACTATATTTTCAAATTACACACACTCCTCTCACAATCCTTCCCCCCCCCCCACACTAGTCAACTCACTCCCCATTTCATTACATGCCTAATTCAAATTTGAATTCCTCTCAAAGGCTCCTCATCACATCCTCAATCATATCCTTCGTACACAATCCAACTCACCACCTTGTTCCCTCTCTTCTATTTCAACACATGGGGAATTCTATTTCAAATTCAAATTTGAATCCAAGCTTAGGCTCCCTTTCATCTCAACCGTTTATCACACTCAAACTCATCTTAACCCTTCATCTCACCCTTTCTCTCCAAGGATGAAATATTCCCTTGAATATCCTTCTTAACTAAACCATGGTCTCTCTTCTAACCTAACCATGGTTTGTTCTCAACACACTCCTTTCTCACCTAACTATGGTTACTCTTCTAACTCAACCATGGTTCAACCTAACCCAACATTACTCTCTCACTTCTCCCTCTCACACCATTTGAATTTTAAATTCAAATTCTTCCCTCTCCAACATCCACACTTCATTTCCAAGTAAAGGAATATCCTATGGCATATTCTTTCTCTCTTTTCTATGCCATGTGAGGAATACCCATTCTACCCCTATCCAATTATCCTTTCTACCCTTCTCTCTTTGATAATTGGTTTCTCTTAAACACTTCAAAAAACATTTTTAAAAAATGGCTATTTGATTTGGTAGACCTTTAGAATGATTAATGTTGAAGTCTAAATGTGTGAAGTACAATTGGGGGTTTAGCAAGGTTGGATATTTAAAATACAAAAATCCCAAGAAGAAAATGTTATGGTGATCCTGGCGCGCTGTCCGCACTTCAACGCGCAGGCGACGCTCTAGTCTCATTAACATTTTCCTACTTTGGGATTTTTGACTATAAATACCCACCCTTGCCTCTTGTATTCCTCACCCCTTTCCATTATTCTTTCTTTCTATATTCTTTCTCTCTAATCCTCTAATTCTATCTTGTGTTCTTAATCTTTCACATTAACATTCTTTGAAAGAACATGTCTCCTTACAAGGGAAGAATCACAAGAACCTAATTCACTCTTGTGATTGTGTTGAGGGCCTTTGTATCTTTACCCTTTCTACTACAATTGAGTCTCTAGGTTAGGTTGGGGCTTGGTTGAATAATCAAACGCTTATTCTTTCTATTTATTTGTAAGGGAAGTCTTGTGTCTTAGTGACCAAGCCTAGATCATTGGGGATCTAGATTGAAGTCTTGTATCTTGGTGACCAAGCCTAGATCATTGGCGATCTAGTTGGGGTTTGATACTTCCGGTGGGAAGTCTTTGTAGTCGTCTTAGTGACACTAGTGGGAAGTTGAATCACGAGAGTGGTTTCAGAGGGCGGAATACCGTTGGGAGTAGCTCCTTCTTAGTGAACATCGATATTAGGGAATATCGGTGGAGTGAAATAGTATTGGTGTCGTGGATTTTCTGAACATATGGATGGTATAAACCCCTCATCCCGAACCAATATATATCTTGGTGTCTCTTTACTTGCTTTATATACTTTGGTTGTATTTGTGGTTGTTAGTGCAAAAAGTGTGGTAGGTTAGGATTGGGCCTAGTTATGCGTTGTGCTGAATTATGTACTAATCCAAGTGATAAATCAATTCCCTGCACCAATGAAAGTAAATCGTTAGCCTTACCGTGGGGAAGGACCCCACAATTAAGCTTCGGCGTGAGAATAAGTATTCATGTTGTCATAGAAGCATGTATGTATGCACTTAGATGTGTGAGAAAGTCATACCTCGCGAATGTATACTGAGGTTACCTTTTATAGGTGGTCGAAATGCTAGGGTTTCCTAGTATTTCGTATATTGCTGTAGTGGCTGAAGTGGGTCCATTGTCATGCAAGGGTCCATATCTTAATCATGACTGCGCATGCGGATCATCTGCCGGACCGTGGGCCGGTTCGTAAGCTTACTTTGGAAGTGTCGCTCCTATGATCCACGTGCGTCATTAGAAATCCAGACCGCGTCCTGCTCATGGCTTGGGCTTTGGTGATGCCTGGATTTCTGTTTTTTGGGCTGGGGCAGTTGTATATGATACGATCCAGGCCAGTGGACTTGTTGTCCGTATTACATGTCGTTACTTGTTTCGTGGGCCGGGGCCCAGTTGTGTATCATACGATCCAGGCCCAGTAAGCCTGCTATCCGTATTATACGTTATCAAGTCCCTCCCCCCCCCCCAGTCCAGTGTGTTTATTGTTCGCGTGCTTTTGTAGCATGCGGTGAATGTTTCTAAACTAAGATTCTAGTTGCTCCAATTGTGGTCTTTGACGCTTCTGGGTGGTACGTCTTTATGGTCAGCGAATAAGGTTGTGGGGGACGTGGACCGTTTTTTAACCGTTCCATATCATGACCAGCTTTTTGAATAGTTGTTGTTCTTATCTTTTTACTGCTTAGCTTAGCCGTTGATTGGAGTGCGCTTGACACGCGTCATTTGTCAGATCTCTTGGATATACCATAGGTATAAATACCTAGGTTAGCGTGTTGCTATTTTTCTTTTTCTACTCTTTCTCCTCCGCTTTTTAAAGAATCCTTGCAAAGTTCTGTCCGTTTCCTTTTTTCAACTTACCCCACACACTGTCTTTAAACCCTCATGTATGAAAATGGTTAAGATTACGGAGGTTAAGTCTCGTCTGACACAAAGGAAGCTCGACGATTTGTGTCACCAATGTCACATTCCGTCGTTTGTTAATTCCATAAAGATTACGGAGTTTAAGTCTGGTCATGATCAGACTATCGACTAGTATCCTCCTAGGAAGATTGGTCTTTACAGTCAGTGTTTTGACTATTCCGACATTCGCTTGCCGTTCTTTGTTTTCTTTTTTGAGGTTATAAGGCATTACCGCATCAATATCTCTCAGCTTTCCGTTATTGGCGCGTGCAAAGTTTCACATTTTGAAGTTTTATGTCGCGCTCATAACATTGTTCCAACAGTGTCACAGTTCTAGCATCTTTATGTTAATTCCATAAAGAATGGGTGGCTTTCATTTAGCAAACACTTGAAGGATACCGATGTTTGTCATGATAAACCTTTGGACTCTATGAAAGGATGGATGGACCGCTTCTTCTGGGCTTATGGTTTTGCCAGCCCAAACGCATTTCCTTGAAATACGGGTGATAGTGTCGAAAGGGTTTTGGTTCCACAGTCTGGTGAGTATAGTGAGGAAGAATATAACATCTTTAGTAGTAATCCGGCTCCATTTCGTAGGTATCCGGAGGCTTTTCTTTGTTGGGTTGGCCTGAGCCATTATTACCCATTTACTAAGGATGATTATCTCGTATATCATCTCAATGGAGAAGGTTGGTGTTTTATGCTTACTTCCCCTAATTTTCTCTTTTTCCCCCTTATTCATATTTTACTGTTTTTCCTTGTCGCAGAGATAAGCGCGTATGCTTTTATTTCTTACAGTGGTCCGGATGAGGTGAAGGTTGAAGCAAGGCGGCGAGCGGAGGACGAACCTGTACTTTTGGAGGCTATCGCTGATTGATAACATCAAATTGTCCCTATATTCTTAGTATCAATTTCTGCCATTATGACATCATTTTGTGCTCAAATACATTCATTTTATGATCTTATTTCTTTTTATTTCATTTCAGGACATGAAAGGAGCAAAAGAGCATTTTTTTATGATTATTTGGCATTATTCTACTGAAGATTGGAATCTACTCGCAAGATCATTCTAAAGACATGAAGACTGCGGTCTAGTCGAATAATGGGACTACGCCGTAGATTGAAATTCCAATTTAACTTCCATTATTAAGAGGACTGCGCCGTAGCATGTGATAAGCTACGACGTAGTGGTGACAGCTTGATGCTACACCGTAGTTAGTCATATGACTACGACGTATGAGTGATAACAAGTGCTTTATGCCCATGGAAGGTTATTTAATTATGGCGTAGATGTGATCATCTGAAGACTACAATGTAGCAATCTGATCGGCTCCAAACGGTCAGTCCAAATCAACCAAGATAAATGGTCAACTAGGTCAAACAGCTTGGGCCAATTCTCCGTGGAGTAAAGTGTTTTCCCGGGTCATTATGTCCCAGCGAGGCGTGAAATTGTATTTAAAACGAATTTGTGATAGGGTGAACTAAATGATGATAAAAAGAGGATTTGAGGTTTCTAAACTAAATGCAACAAAAGGAAACTACCTAATTAAACTAAAACGTAATTAAACTTAAAAACGTAACGTACGAAATTTAAAAACTTAATTAAAAAGGAAACTACCTAATTTTAACTAAAATTTTAAATTTGAAAATTAAAAACTACTTGAAAAGTTGAAAATTTGCTAAACGTAACTTGAAATTTTGAAAAACGTAAAAGAAAACGAAAATGGGCCGTTACCGGGCTCGGTAATGGCTTTAAAAGTGAATTTGAGTTCTAAAAAGCCTATGAGTGTAAAATTAATTTTCCTAGGTCCCTAAAGTAAAAAGAAAATTTCAAGAAAAAGAAATTTTTTTTTTGAATTTTGAATTTTTTATTGTGATTTAAAAACTAATTAAACGCTTAAAAAATAGTAAACCATTTTGGAAAATTATAAAATCTTTTTGGAAAGAGATTACACTACAAAGGAGCAGAAAAAAATCTAAAAATGAAATAAGCAGTTAAAATTAAGCATGTATAAGGCTGCTAAGGTAAGTAAGCAAAACAAAACAAACAAAAAGACTATATTAATTAAACTAAAGGAAGCTATTACAAGAAACACAGGCAGAGCAGTTGGTCTAGGGGGGTTTGTTTGTGTTAGTTTAGAAGGGGGAGGTGGGGTGGTGATGATGGGATGGCAGGGTTGCAGGGTCACGGGTGTTGGGAGGAAGGAGGGAGTTTGACCCTTGGTTTGACCCTCGTTTAAATAAAATGGGTGTTTTTATTATTTAGGGATTGGGCCAAAGTGGAGTGGGCCTGGGAATTGTTTGGGGTTGGGTTTATAATAAAAGGGGTGAGATGGGTTATTAAGTTGGGGTGTTTGTTGTTGGATAATATAAGTTGGTCCGTTTGTTTTATTAACTAGAAAGCCCAAAAGGACAAAATTTGCAACTTCCTGATTTTAGAGGGACCCATTCTGCCATTTTTCCAAAGTTTCTCCAAGGACCAATCTTGCCATCCTTTAATTTCCCAAATACCTTTGAAGTTTAATTTCCAATTTGAACACCCGGGGACCAAAATTGCCAATTCTGAAAGTTGAGGGGCCAATTTGGCCAATTCTTGAAACTTGTTCCAAGGACTGTTTCTGGTTTCATGTGATTCCCCAAGGTTCATTTTGACAATCTGAGCTCCCAAAATGGTAATTTGCTTCCCCGGCTTCGGCTTTTGACACGTTTTCCAATCTTGTGCTCGTTTTTGTCCTTTTTGGCCTGATTTTTGCCAATTTCTGCAATATCCGTTCCTGCACGATCACAAACACAAAAGTACAATATCTTTGGCGATTATGGTTGGTTTGTGTCTGTTTTGGTCTTAATTTGGCAAGAAAAAGGTGTGTGAATAAGCACACACCAAAATCCCCCAGACTAAGGTATTGTCGTATCCTCACACAATGGGATCAATTCACGCCTTACGAGATAAATAACTTTCATAACTCTTTTTACTAACATTGAAGAAGTAGCAAAATGTTTAAAAGAGAGTTCAAAATCATTTATTCTTGAGAACGCTCCGTTTTTCAACTGTATTTTCTGCACTATTGTTTTTGTACTTTTTACACTTATTATATGACGGGATGCTTGACTTTCATTATTTTTCAATAACATTTAGGGTCACAGAGTAAGAAACACAGCTCAGAGAAAACTGTCCATACGGATAGAATTCATCGTCCCTGATTTTTCACGAGTTCCCAAGCTAAGCGTAAAAACGAAATCATAGCCAAAAATGTCATTAGATGCTAACACTACTCATAAATGCTACTTGTAGATTCCTGCTCCTAAGTCTTATTGTATCTAGACTTTGTTAAAGAAATGATTTCTCATTTTTGTTCCAATAAGTTTAAAGTCTGATAGATTTAGGCAAATTTAAAAATCGTTTAAATTTTAACTCAAAAGGCTCACATATTCACACCACACTTATTATTATTTTTTTTTCATTTTTCATTTTTCAACATTTTTCATCTTTTTTTTTGGTTATATATATATATATATATATATATATATATATATATATATATATATATATATATATATATATATATTACTTGTACCTCAAACATACGGAGTTTCAAGGTGACTCTCCCAGACCTAAGCGCCTTTCAGAACAAAGGATGCAAGGATCCGCTTGTCGAATCGCAGTTATTTTTGGTACTTATGACTTTATTTCAATTTACTTTGCCTCAAGCATACAGAGCTTCACGGTGAAACTCCCAGACCTAAGCGCCTTTCAGAACAAAGGATGCAAGGATCCGCTTGTCAAAACGTAGCTATTTTTGGCATTTATTACATATTAATGGTGTTATTTGTGAACCTCATGTGGCATACAATAAAACGACGAGTTCCAAGACCTAAATGCCTTTCAGAATAAAGGATCCAAGGCCCATTTAATGCTTATGCCAACATGTAAAGTGAGCGGAAATTTAGACAACTTTTGAAAACGCGTAATTCTAATTATTTTATTTTTGGGTTTTCAATCTTGCGGGAGCAAGGACTACAAGTAACCGTTATGAGCTCTAAAGAAATCCAACTATTCCACGTTTAGCATCTAATCACACTAATGACTTTACTATCATTCCTCGTTCTCCGCAAATTTAAAATCTAAAGTAATGAGATCCGCGGATGCTTAGCCTAAAAAGTTAAGGGAACAAGCTAGGGCTCAACACGCCCGGTCAAGTCAAAATTTCTATTCTTACTCTACCCAGCGGAAAGTCAAAACAAAGTGTCAAAACTTATTATATTTTTGCCAAAAATTTTTAATTTTTTTAATTTTTTTGTACTTTTTGATGATTTTTTCAATTTTTTTGGATTTTTCGAGAAAAACGGAGTTGCATGAGTAAACGGCACATGAAAGGTGCAAGTCAAATCGAAGATACCCCCCAGACTAAAGTTAAACATTGTCCTCAATGTTTCAAGGGTGAGGGTCATCCTACATTGTATCTAAGGCCGTTTATGAATTATGCCAAAAGATAACGTTAGTCAAATAAGGATATCAGATGTTATGAACAATGAAGCATGAGACTCGAGTGGAGTAAGGAAAAAAATACGAGCACGAGAGCCTTTGTACTTCGGGAAAAATTACCTGTACAAACACAACAACAACCAAACACAAGATGCAGAAGAGGTTGCCCCATTCTCGTCACTTTATTAGAAAGAAGAGAGAAGTCAGAAACATGGATGAAAACCCATGTGATTGCTAATGTTTTTGTTCACCGAGTCACAAGCTTGACTCGATCCCCGAATTCATTGGTTCGTGGGGAAAGTTTTGAGATCCGGGACAACCATGGGTGGTATGTCCCCTCCAAAGTAGTGCTTCAACCGATGACCATTCACTTTAAAGTTGGGACCGTCGGGCTGAGACAACTCAACGGTTCCATAAGGAAACACTTTAAAGTCCAGACCAACAGGTTTTTAGCTTTCCCGAGAAAATCTTCAATCTTGAATTGAAAAGAAGGACTCGATCACCGACGCTGAAAACGTGGTTCTTTATTTTTTAGTCATGAATCTTCTTAGTCTTTTCTTTGTAGATTAAAGAATTCTCGTATACTTGATCACGAAGTTCATTTAATTCATTTAGTTGAACCTTGCGGTGATCACCCGCTATCTGAAGATCGAAGTTTTCATGCTTCAAGGCCCAATAGGCTTTGTGCTCGAGCTCGATCGGTAGATGACATGCTTTTCCATATACAAGCTTGTATGGAGTGTACCCGATGGGTGTTTTGTAAGTTGTACGGAAAGCCCATAATTCATCATCTAATTTGTCTGACCAAGAGGCACGGTTTTCACCTATTGTCCTCTCCAGAATTATTTTTATACCACGGTTTGAAACCTCCACTTGCCCACTTTTTTGGGGGTGATACGCGGTAGCAAGATGGTGAGTTACACCGTACTTGAGCATGACTTTTGCAAATTGATCATTGCAAAAGTGCGTACCGCGATCACTGATTATGGCACGTGGAGTCCCGAATCTAGTAAAAAGAGACTTTAAAAATTTTACAACTACTCGGGTGTCGTTGGTTGGTAAAGCTTTTGCCTCAACCCATTTGGACAAATAATCGACAGCCATGAGTATATATTTGTTCCCTCGTGAAGACGGGAACGGGCCCATAAAGTCAATGCCCCAAACGTCAAATATTTCACAAACTTGGATGGCGTTTTGTGGCATCTCATCCTTTTTAGAAATATTCCCGTGATGTTGACAAGCGTCACAGGTTTTGACCAATTCATGGGCATCCTTGTAGATTGTGGGCCAATAGAATCCGGAATCAAACACCTTTTTGGCGGTGTAGTTTGGGCTATGACGTCGCCCTGTGGGTCCATCATGACAAGCTTTAAGAATTTCCATGGCTTCTTGGCCATGGACACACCACCGGATGACTTGATCCGTACTAATTTTAAACAAGTAGGGGTTGTCCCAGAAATAATGTTTAACATCTTTGAAGAACTTATTTTTCTGTTGGGATGACATCCCTTTCACCATAAAGTTACCCGCATGGTAGTTTGCAAAATCAGAAAACCATGGGGTAGTAGAATCTCCATGAAAAGAAACCGCATTGAGTGTCTCGAGATGAAAGGTTTCATTAATTTCCTTCTTCTCGAACACATCTTGGTGAGGGTTTTCTAGACGGGATAAATGATCAACAACTAGGTTCTCAGCTCCTTTTTTATCACGTATGATGATATCAAATTCTTGTAGGAGGAGAACCCAACGGAGCAATCTCGGCTTTGCATCTTGTTTTGCAAAGAGGTATTTTAAAGCCGAGTGATCCGTATACACTATGCATTTTGTCAATATCAAGTATGGCCAAAACTTTTCAAAGGCATACACAATGGCTAATAGTTCTTTTTCCGTTGTGGTGTAATGACTTAGAGCTTCGGTCATTGTTTTATTTGCATAGTGTATCGGCTAAAAATGTTTGGTTTTGCGTTACCCCAAGACTGCACCTATTGCAAAGTCACTAGCATCGCACATAAGTTCAAAGGGCAGGTCCCAATCGGGGGCAACTAAGATCGGTGCTTCAGTAAGCTTTTGCCTTAAGGTTTGAAAAGCTTCAATGCACTCAGGTGAGAAGATAAAAGGAGCATCCTTCTCAAGAAGATGGGTCATAGGCAAGGCGATTTTAGAAAAATCTTGAATGAATCTACGATAGAAACAGGCATGACCCAAAAAACTCCTAATACCTTTGACGGTAGTGGGATGAGGTAATTTAGCAATGACATCAACCTGAGCTTTGTCAACCTCAACCCCGTTTTTAGAAATTTTATGGCCGAGGACAATGCCCTCTTTGACCATAAAATGGCTTTTCTCCCAATTGAGAGACAAATTTGTGTCTTCACAAAGTTTCAGCATATTTTTCAAATGGGAGAGACAAGATTGGAACGAATCCCCAATGACCGAGAAGTCATCCATAAACACCTCCATGGTTTTCCCGATCATCTCGTGGAATATAGCCATCATGCACCTTTGGAATGTGCCAGGAGTGTTGCATAAGCCAAATGGCCTATGACGGTAGGCAAAAGTTCCATAAGGGCATGTGAAGGTAGTTTTTTCTTGATCCTGCGGATCAATGGGAATCTGAAAATAACCCGAGAAGCCGTCGAGGAAACAATAGTACTCATTCCCCGCCAATCTCTCGAGCATCTGATCCATGAAGGGTAGAGGAAAATGGTCTTTACGGGTGGGTTCATTTAGTTTTCTATAATCGATGCATATACGCCAGCCCGTAACCAATCGAGTTGGAATCAACTCGTTTTCTTCATTCGTGACAACAGTTATGCCACCCTTCTTAGGAACACAGTGAATGGGACTCACCCAAGGACTATCAGAGATAGGGTAAATTAATCCAGCATCACGAAGTTTGAGAACCTCTTGTATGATAACTTCGTGGGTTTTAGGATTGACCCTTCTTTGATGTTGAACTACGGGTTTAAAGTCATCCTCCATTAAGAATTTGTGTGTACAAAATTCTGGGTTAATACCCTTTATGTCGAAGAGTTTCCAAGCAATGGCTTGCTTGTGTGACTTTAGAACCTTTATAAGAGCAGTTTTCTCCTCATCACTTAAATCTTTTGTTATTATGACGAGTAATTGTCATTACCCTCCAAAAATGCGTATTCGAGATGAGGTGGTAAGTCCTTAAGTTCGACCTCGGGAAATTCATCAGTTTTCTCAACATATTTGATTTCCTGCTTATGAAGTTTATGTGGTAGAACAGGAAGAGGAGAGGGATCTTCATTAAGCAACTTCTCAAAGAGAAGAATATCCCTTTCCGGGTCAATCTCTTGGTTATCAATTCCATCGGGAATTGAGTCACTTTTGAGAAAGGCCTCTATTTCCTCAAGGATGAAGTCACTTCCCTCAAACGGAGTAAGGGAAGGAGAAGAATTGGCAATTATAGGTTGAGAAGATGGAGTAGGACTGCCACTCAAAGATTCATCAGAAAAACCAAGAACTTCTTGAGCGTACTCCTCATAAGCAACATCAATGACGTCTATTCGGTTAACCGACTTAGAATCGTAATTTGAGGAGTATCTCGAAGTTTGATTGAGGTTAAAAGTGATTGCTTAAGTACCCACATAAGGTGATTTCTTGTTCAAAGACATCAATGAGAGCACGGCCCGTTCTCAGGAATCCTCTTCCAAGAATGAGAGGGACCCTCGGATCTGCATCAAAGTCAACAATCACAAAGTCGGCTGGAAAATGGAACTTTCCCACTTTTATAAATATGTACTCAGCAATGCCGAGGGGACAAGATATAGAACGATCTACAAGCTCAAGAGTCATGCAGGTGGGAGTGAGTTGAGGAAGAGAGAGTTTCTTCCATACTGAATGAGGCATCAGGTTGATGCTTGCACCAAGATCGGAAAGGGCAAAGCATTCAACCATTCCTGGGAAAATGCATGGAATGAGGAATTTCCCAGGATCTCCAAGCTTGTCAAGAAGCTTCTTTAATAGAACTGCTGAGCAGTTCTCGCTCAGTGGAGTTCTAGCCATTTCAAACAGCTTTTCCTTGTTACTCAACAAGTGTTTGATTGTCGAAGCAAATTTGGGCATAAAAATGATAGCATCCACAAAGCTTATGTCAAAATGCAAATCTTGAAAGATTTAGAAGAACTTGTCCATTTGGTGACTAGCCTTTTCGCGGAGCTTTTGTTCATGCAAGCGTGATGGGTAAGGTATTGAAGGTTTGGATTTAGGGGTGGGAATTTCAACAGGAGTGTGGAGTTTCAAACATAACCTTTGGTTTAGTTGTTGAGACCGAAACAACTTGAGGGTGGACGTCATTGGTACTCCCATTATTAGTAGGAAGTTTCGTGTCCTTATTGGCCTCAAGTTCACGTTCCACTACCTTAGGAGGAGAAGAAGAGGTAGAAGGAATCATGGGTTCATCATAGGAAACCCCACTTCTGTTTTGATCGCCTTTACATCACCCCTCGGATTAGCGATCGTGTTGCTAGGTAATGTACCTGAGCCCAAGGGTCGATCATTTAAAGACTTTTTGATTTCAGAGATCTGACTGACCAGCAACTTGTACATTTCTTCTTAGGAATTCATAAATTGTTTCAAAAAATCATCAGATGATGGTCCATTTCGAACAATGGCTTAAGTTTGGTTAGGAAAATTTTGAGCTCGGTTGTTCTGGTTGGAACCTTGGTTTTGGAAATTTCCCTGATTTTGATTACCATTCCTATGAAAATACCCTTGGTTGAAATTACCTTTTTTTGTAATTCCCTTGACCTTGATTCCTTTGGAAATTTCCCTGGTTTTGGAATCCCTGATTATGACTGGAATTAAAGTTACCTTGGTTTTGAAAACATTGGTTAACTCTATTTTGATTTTGATTAAGTTATTGTTTCGGTTTTGAACATTAGTGTTTTGAGATTGGTTGAAACCAGGAGGTCCAGGGTAATTGTTTGGATGGTAGTTTTGTTCCACTTGAGCACGATATTGGTTACTTCCTTGATTGGAAGTCCCTACTATAGCATTGGCTTCAAATGGAGAACTATCAGTAGCTGTGCAATTGTAGTAGGCATGAGGGCCACCACAAGTAACACAGACTTCCACTTTCCTAACCTCAGCATGTGGAGAGGTTTGTGGAAAATAGACTTTCTTTTGTTGGGAGAGAACCAAATCTTGAATAGCTTCAGTGAGCTTGTCAATCTTAGCATCGGTGCTAGAATGACTCATAGAAGATGAAGTAGAAGGACCAACACTCACTTGGGAAACAATCGGCTGGTTTCGTGTAGAGCAGACCTTAGACTTGTTCTCGATGATAGCTAAAGCTTCTTTTGTGGCCCTACTCAAAAAATTACCTCTCGTGGAGGCATTGAGAGAATACTGATCAGCTTGGCTCATACCATTGTAGAAATTATCGAGTTGCATCAACTCGGAGAAACCATGATAAGGACATTTGCGAAGCAATTCCTTAAAACGATCCCACGCTTCACCAAATGATTTATCATATTTTTGAGTGAATTTGGTGATTTCGTTTTTAAGACTTGTGGTCTTAGAAGGTGGAAAGAATTCATTCACAAACTTCTTAACCAAATCTTCCCATGTTTCAATCGAACGAGGGGGTTGTTTTTCAAGCCAAATCCGGGCTTGTCCCTCGAGGGAAAATGGAAAAAGAAGTAGTATGATTGCTTCGGAAGGGACATTCTTGTATTTGATGGTTGATGTGATCTTGTTAAACCATCGAATGTGAGCGTGAGGATCATCCCTCTCAAAACCATTAAATTGACTTGAGATTACAAGATTTAGTAACCCGGTTTTGAGCTCAAAATTATCAACCACGATGGCTGGGACAACGATAGCATCTCCATAACCCTCAATGGGGGCTTGGAGAAGCTCACACATAGGACGGCCTTCCGCCATAATGGTGGACACGATATGAATTTCAGGTTCTCCTAAATGTGCAGAGTGTCTACGGTGACGTCTTCGAGGAATTCTGACAAGCTCACGTAAAGGGCTCGTTGACCTAGAAGAACGAATGCGCATGCACTAAAAACAAAATCAATCAAAACTAGATCGAGGCAAAACAACAGAGAACTTAAACCAATAATCGCAATATGAATGACTTCTTTGAAAAAGGTACACCAATTCACAAGGATACAAAGGCAAGTTTTTATCTTTGGTTTGGGAACTTATTGCCCCCAGTTAGGTAGTATTCTGTCGAATATTTCTCGATAGTGTATTTTATGTAATTATTAACAAGCAAAGAAAAAATGTTTTTGGGTTTTTGGGTATGTGTGAAAAAAACTTTTGGAAATAATTTTGGTTTCGATTCGTTGACCAAAATCGTATTCCTTTTAGAATCACCTAAAAGAGATCCGAGATAGAAAACGTTACGATTTGTTTTTGATTTGTTTGGTGTTGTTAACACTTTAAGAAAAGTGTTAATGATTTTTTTGTGTTTTGATTAAAAAAATTACAAAAGTGGTGGAATTTACACAATGACGAATGGAAAAATCACTAATCTCTAAACATTTTCAAATACGCTGCAACCTCCACGGCAACGGCGCCAAAATTTGATCGGCTCCAAACAGTCAGTCCAAATCAACCAAGA
This sequence comes from Artemisia argyi, assembly GCA_030686995.1. Taxonomy (NCBI): domain Eukaryota; kingdom Viridiplantae; phylum Streptophyta; class Magnoliopsida; order Asterales; family Asteraceae; genus Artemisia; species Artemisia argyi. The sequence continues at coordinate 30,481,400 of CM060699.1, read as the reverse complement.
TAAATGGTCAACTAGGTCAAATAGCTTGGGCCAATTCTCCGTGGAGTACAGTGTTTCCCCGGGTCGTTATGTCCCAGCGAGACGTGAAATTGTATTTAAAACGAATTTGTTATCGAGTGAATTGAATGAGGATAAAAAGAGGATTTGAGGTTTCTAAACTAAATGCAACAAAGGAAACTACCTAATTAAACTAAAACGTAATTAAACTTAAAAACGTAACATACAAAATTTAAAAACGTAATTAAAAAGGAAACTACCTAATTTTAACTAAAAAATTAAATTTGAAAATTAAAAACTACTTGAAAAGTTGAAAATTTGCTAAACGTAACTTGAAATTTTAAAAAACGTAAAAGAAAACGAAAATGGGCCGTTACCGGGCTCGGTAGCGGCTTTAAAAGTGAAATTTGAGTTCTAAAAAGCCTACAAGTGTAAAATTAATTTTCCTAACTCCCTAAAGTAAAAAGAAAATTTCGAGAAAAAGAAAAATATCTTTTTGTCTTTTTAAATTTTTATTATGATGTAAAAACTAATTAAACGCTTAAAAATAGTAAACCATTTTGGAAAATTATAAAATCTTTTTGGAAAGTCTATTACACTACAAAGGAGCAGAGAAAAATCTAAAAATGAAATAAGCAGTTAAAATTAAGCATGAATAAGCGTGTATAAGGCTGCTAAGTTAAATAAGCAAAACAAAACAAACAAAAAGACTATATTAATTAAACTAAAGGAAGCTATTACAAGAAACAGAGGCAGAGCAGTTGGTCTAGGGGGTTTGTTTGTGTCAGCTTAGAAGGGGGAGGTGAGGTGGTGATGATGGGATGGCAGGGTTGCGGGTGTTGGGAGGAAGGAGGGAGTTTGACCCTTGTTGACCCTGGTTTAAATAAAATGGGTGTTTTTTATTATTTAGGGATTGGGCCAAAGTGGAGTGGGCTTGGGAATTGTTTGGGGTTGGTTTATAATAAAAGGGGTGAGATGGGTTACTAAGTTGGGGTGTTTGTTGTTGGATAATATAAGTTGGTCCGTTTGTTTTCTTAACTAGAAAGCCCAAGGACCAAATTTGCAACTTCCTGATTTTCGAGGGACCCATTATGCCATTTTTCCAAAGTTACTCTAAGGACCAATCTTGCCATCCTTTAATTTCCCAAGGACCTTTGAAGTTTAATTTCCAATTTGAACACCCGGAGACCAAAATTGCCAATTTTGAAAGTTGAGGGGACAATTTAGCCAATTCTTGAAAACTTGTTCCAAGGACTGTTTCTGGCTTCATGTGATTCCCCAAGGTTCATTTTGACAATCTGAGCTCCCAAAATGGTAATTTGCTTCCCCGGCTCCGGCTTTTGACACGTTTTCCAATCTCGTGCTTGTTTTTGTCCTTTTTGGCCTCATTTGTGCCAATTTCTGCAATATCCGTTCTTGCACGATCACAAACACAAAAGTACAATATCTTTAGTGATTATGGTTGGTTTGTATCTGTTTTGGTCTTAATTTGGCCAGAAAAAGGTGTGTGAATAAGCACACACCACAATCCAACAAGCTACGCCGTAGTGATTATGAATATAAGCTACGGCGTAGTAAGTCATAAAACCTACTTCGCAGCCCAGTCGGGCATTATAAATACATGAAGAATTTCATTTATTAGACATCTCCCCTTTTCCCAAAACCTCACTAGGGTTTGGGGAGAACGACCCAGAAGAAGAATGAAGAATCGAGAAGACCGAAGGAGCAACATTAGCTAGGAGAAATCCTAGTCTAATACAAGTTTGAATGCTATTGTGTTTCATCTTTCATTTAAGAAGAATTATCTTTGTTAATTAAAATTTGGTTTGGTTTACTTTGATTGTCTATATAGAAGTTTATGTGCTTGTTTGAGAACCTTTGGTTTTGGTAGTATTAAAGTGGGTAGTATCTATTAGTTGGGGAATTGATCGTGAGGACCCTATATGAGTAGGTAGCAAGGATTGGTAAGATCTGGTCATATTACCTTTCCTTGTGTGCGAATTGACCATAGGATCACCTACCGATTGGATTTACTTAAAAAATGAGAGGAAACCTTAGTTCGACCACTTTGGTTTCATCTAAACAAGTCTATTAAACATGGCGCTTAATGACTCAACATAGTCTACCGGCGACCTTCGTTCAGCACTAAGGTTAAAATCCTTAGATATCGGAGTATGGGATTATGGGAAATAGGATTAGGCAAATTGAGAAACGAGTCTAGTTGATTTTTACCTACTATATAGAACTATATAAGTGAAGTTTACTAAACCTTTATAACTTGATTAGTTGTCCTTTCTCTTTATCTTGTCTTTAGATCTAATTCTGTTTAATTATGTTTAATTATGTTTTCATTAGTTTTTAAATTATCATATACCCTTTCTAGTATTTACCTTGTTTTGCCAGAACAACAGCTCTTGGGACAAAACTCGGATTTATCTAATACTATACTTCACATGATCGGGTACACTGCCCGTGAGTTTGTGTTAGTCCTAATATCTCCAACTTTATAAATTTAAAACAAGATGAAAATAACGCATCAAGTTTTTTACGCCGCTGCCGGGGAGCAGTTTATTTAGGCGAAATAAGGTATGTTTCAATTCTTGAAATTTTAAATTAAAGATCAGGACATATGACTTTTTGATGATCTACACACGAGTATCAACCTCGTTATGAAATTATGGATATCCAGGTACATGAATGCATTATAATAAAAAAAATAATATTAAAAATATTTGAACTACGGCGTAGCCTAATGACTACTATGCCATAGTAATATTTTATTCTTAATTTTTTCAGTTAAATATAGGAGTTACAGCGTAGTTTTCTTAATCAACTACGCCGTAGTTTTCCGATCATATATATATAAGGCTGTCGATACACACACGCATATTTTGCCAAAACCATTTATAGAGCCGCTCTTTTAGAATTTTTCTGGAAAATTTGTGCACATCCTTTCCTTTGTATCAACCATGGTAGGTAACATCTCTAACCCCTATCCTTGACTTTTCTTATTATTTATTTCAATTTTAGGGTTTTATTTGATATTGTTTTAGGAAAAGGAATGAATAATGATTTAGGTTATGAATTAACCTACATATTGATTAATTGAATGTATGGATAAATTAGTTTTAGGGTTTTTCAACTTAATTGATTAAATTAGGGTTTGGATTGATTTAGAACTAATCGAATAAATTAGCTTTGCCCTTTGAATATTTGAGTGTGAAACTAAAATTTGAAACTTTAGTGGATATTTTTATGGTTACAGCGTAGCTAATTGATCAATACATCGTAGTTTTTGCTGATTGCGATAGCAGAATGGTAACTACGGTGTAGCTAATTATAGGGCTACGCCGTAGCTCGAAATTTTAAATAGAACAAATGTTTTTGACACTATTAAACTACGATGTAGTAGTAATAGACCTATGCCGTAGAGCATATAACTGGGAGAAACTACGGGGGCTTTTGTTAGGCCGTAGTTGCAGCATAAAGCTCACTACGGCGTAGCTGTTAATAAAGCTACGCCGTAGCACCTGATTTACTTCTGTCTAAAATGTTTTGTATTTACATATTTCTCAGGAGACGAAGCCAGCACACCTACTTAGTGGTTCAAATTTATTAACTATGATCCCGCTGATAGGAAGATTTGCAAGAAGGAGCTACGCACGCTCATGAGCAAGACTATTGAGGTTCCTGAGGCCCTAAGCATGGATGCTTTCCAAACGGTTAATGATGGAGGTGCAGAGAGGGGATTAGAAACTTGTGCAACATCAAGTTCAGAAGCAATAATGAAGCATTCACTTGTAGGGCTTGGTTGACTGTGTTTACCATCAACGAGCCGGTCATCCAAGAGTATGTTTGGGAATTTTTGGCGACCGTGGATTTTTAAGAACACATCACTAGCATGACCGAGAAGTGCTTGTCAGCTAGGTGGGGTGAGAAGAGAGATGAATATGAGGGAATTCATTTTGGCTATGGGACTTTACACAAGAAGGTAACTTGATTCGGCAATTTTTCAAGAATATCATAACATTTGCTTAAGAGATAGGCCACACAACTACAACCCTATGGCTTACTATCAACAAATCTCAGAATTAGCCGGTTATGAGTCTAGGAGCCCGCCTTCCTACAAGACCATTCAGGATCCCCTTCGCCACTTGGTTCATAGGCTCTTGGTTGTGACTGTCCATGCCCAACATTCGGCACGTGAAAAGATGACTGTTGAAGACTTGTTCTTGATGCACAGCATGGATGGTGGGGATTTTGTTGATATTCCGTGGTATTTGGCTAGGTTTATGAAGAAAAAGGCCAATGGAGCACAGCAGAGTAGTAAGATATAGGGGGCCCACTTTATCGAGAGATTGGCTAGGGATTTTGGGTTGATGTCGACGACAGCCTTGTCTAGGGTGACTCAGAAAGCCGAGACATCTTTGATTGGGATTAGTAAGATGGAGGAATTTGGAATCATCACCTAAAATCCTTTGAGTGAGCCGATCTTGAGGCCGGTTATGAGGAGAGCTGGTGGATAAGAAAGTTCTCAGGTAAGTGGAAGCCAAGCTGGTGGTGAGGATCGTGTTAGGGTGCGTCCGAACATGACGATGATGGAGAGAATGAATGTCATGGATGGACGGATGGGGCGCATGGAGATGAGCATGGCCAATTTTGGCAATGACTTGGATGACATGACGGCGACTGTTTTAGGAATGAGTGAACAGTTTGATAGTTTTTGCACTGATTTTAGAAACATGCATGTACAACAAGCCGATTACTATCAGTGGAGCGCCGATCGTACGAGCCAGATGCTCCAACACATGCAAATCAGTCACATATGTTGGAACGGGCAAGAGTACGTGTACCAGCCCAACATGCCCGACATGGGTACCTAACATGGTGTCTCCTTTATGCATCTTAGAGGTCCCGACACAGCTCCCATTGACCCCTATGCCCAGTCCACCCAGTTTGGTTCCGCCATGGATCATGTTCATGATGAGGAGTGAAAGGCTCCATTTGTTGAACAATTCCTGAACAATTTCTAAAACAATTTGCTTATCTTCTGTAATAACTAACTAAGGCAGAACAACTATGAATTTCATATAATTATTGTTTTGTTAAGTTTAGGTATGATGCAGGTTTAAGCTATGGAATTTTGTTGCAGATTATTGCTACGGCGTAGTAGGTCTTTGACCTACGCCGTAGCATACGTGGTGAGATTGAGTGAGCTTCTGTCCAATTTTGGGAGCTATGGCATAGCTAGGTCCACATACCTACGCCGTAGCTAGCACTCAGTTGGTGACCCTAGTAGATAATAACTTTGGACTTCCGAATGCGCGAGCGTAAGGGGAGTTTTCTTTTTCATTTCTATTCTATTTTTCTTTTTATTTTGTACAAATGGGACTTTGCACAAACTAAGTGGGGGGATAGGAATAGAATACGAAATGTCACTTTAAATTATTACTTGTCCTTGTTTTTAACTAGTTTTGTAAAACTTTGATAAAAATGTGCCATTTTGAAAATTTTTGACACATCGTTTTCACAAAAGCTAGAATTAATGCTAGTCGAGCACACGATAACCCTAAATTACATGGTGAGATTTACCCTTTCCATTTCCCAAATCTTTACCCTAATCCACTAAATATTGAGTGTGCCGATAGTATCATAGACTTTAGAACTTGGTTTTTACATCATTTCAAAACCACAAACAAGTAATGTGTTTTTCGTAATACATTTGGAAGAAACTTTTTTTTTGAGAAAATGATTATAACCCATTTAGCCTTCACACACACACACACACACACACACACACACACACACACACACACACACACACACACACACACACACACACACACACACACACACACACACATATATATATATATATATATATATATATATATATATATATATATATATATATATATATATATATATATATATATATATATCGACCAGTCACATTCACTTTTTGACCCCCACATTTATTCCTTGTTGCACTCAATTTTTGTGCAAGATACCCCTAGATACACCCTGTTGAGCCTATCTTTTCATTTCTTACCCTATTTATGATTTCATTATACCTTTACACCTTAGCCTACCGTGTGATCTTATTTTTTTTTATCAAAAACCCTCCGATTGCCTAAATTGCCAATCAAGAAAATAAGTTGTTATTGGTTATGATTGAAGACCTCCCCCTCCCCCCCCCCCACCCAATATTCTTCACCTAAGCTTATATCAAGTGGGGGAAGATGTTATTTATTGGTTTATCTAGAAAAAAAAGTGTGTGAATTTCAGTATGAAAATAGTAGCAATAAATAGTGGAGCTTATCAAGAAAACACAACTCCTTGTGTTTAAAATTCATGAAGAAATATTCAAAGAAGAAGTATGTAGCAGTGCATACTATTTATGTTCTACATTCGTAACTTGGATGAGTTGGCATTTTTCGGGCAATAGAGCAATTGGTGACTACTCGGTTGAAAACTAAGATTATTTGTTTTGATTTTCCTTTTTCACCATCTATATTATCAAATATCATATCCTACCCTTTAGTTGTGAATTATGCTTATGTGAGGGAATCGAGCAGTCATTGGTGTTTTGCCCGGCGTTCCAGTCATGTACCATTGCCTTTGTCGTCCTTGCCATAGTATGCTAGTAACAACGCTATACCCCGAACCTTACACCCAATATTGTTCTCAAAATTCATTTTGACCTTAGCTCTAGCGGTGGAATTTTGTGTAATTTTCAAGCTTATGATAGGATACATGCTATGACTGAGCAAATGAGAGAACACCCCGAAGTTGAACACTTAGAATAAGGAGAGTATGAGTGAATTTCCTTCCCTATTTTCGTGAGGTGTTCGACTTAATTTTTGTTCTAGCATTTGTAATCATCTAAATTTGTATCTTCTAAGTGATTAGGAGGATACCATTTTTATAATTAATATAGTCTACTTGAGGAAAAGTAGAGTTTAAGTGGGGGGATATTTGATAACACCAAATTTTCCCTATATTCTTAGTATCAATTTCCCCCGTTATGACATCATTTTGTGCTCAAATACATTCATTTATGCTCTAATTTCTTTATATTTCATTTCAGGACACGAAAGGAGCAAACGAGCATTTTTTATGACTATTTGGTGTTATTCTACTGAAGATTGGAATCTACTCGCAAGATCATTCTAAAGACACGAAGACTAGGTCTAGTTGAATAATGGGACTACACCGTAGATTGATATTCCAATTTAACTTCCATTGAAGAGGACTCCACCGTAGCATGTGATAAGCTACGGCGTAGTGGTGACAGCTTGATGCTACGTCGTAGTTAGTCATATGACTACGACGTATGAGTAACAACAAGTGCTCTACGCCCATGGCAAGTTATTTAATTACGGCATAGATGTGATTATGTGAAGACTACGACGTAGCAATCCAACAAGCTACGCTGTAGTGATTATGAACAAAGGCTATGGCGTAGTAAGTCATAAAACCTATGCCGTAGCCCAGTCGGGCATTTATAAATACATGAAGAATTTCGTTTATTGGACATCTCCCTTTTTCCCAAAACCTCACTAGGGTTTGGGGTAATAGAAGAATTATCTTTGTTAATTAAGATTTGGTTTGGTTTACTTTGATTATCTATATAGAAGTTTATGTGCTTGTTTGAGAACCTTTTGTTTTGGTAGTATTAAAGCTCAGTAGTATCTATTAGTTAGGCGAATTGACCGTGAGGACCCTATACGAGTAGGTAGCAAGGATTGGTAAGATATGGTCGTATTACCTTTCCTTGTGTGCGAATTGACCATAGGATCACCTGTCGATTGGATTTACTTAAAAAATGAGAGGAAACCTTAGTTCGACTACTTTGGTTTCATCTAAACGAGTCTATTAAACATGACGCTTAATGACTCAACATAGTCTACCGGCGACCTTCGTTCATCACTAACGTTAAAATCCTTAGGTATCGAAGTAGGGGATTATGGGAAATAGGATTAGACAAATTGAGAAACGAGTCTAGTTGATTTTTACCCACTATATAGAACTATAAAAGTGAAGTTTACTAAACCTGTATATCTTGATTAGTTGTCCTTTCTGTTAATACAAATATCACCTAAAAAGCATTATTTATATTTTACGATCTTTGCTAAGTTTTGTTAACGACAAAGTATAAACTTTAATTCTTAGCAAATCATGAATATAGTTTAAGCCTTTCATAACTAGACTTTATTACATTTATACATTACATTTTCTATATTTACATTTCACATTAAACATAAAATTTTCATATTTCTATAAATAGAAAATGTTGTATGACATCATGGCATGCATCATGTGTAATCTTAGAAAGATTTACAAAATCTCTAAGTTGACTTTTGAAAGATCTCTTGCACATTTGGAATGATTTTTACACAAACTATCTTGGATTTGACTTTGAGAATTTTGATTTGACATGCATAAATATGGAAAGATTTCTTGAGTGTTTGACTGTCAGGTCTGGCGGAACCCTGTGGGTACAAGGGCGGAACCCTTGTATTGGTTCCGTCAGATCCGCCGGCCTGCAGTCTTGGTTGGCTAAAAATAGCAAGCCACACTCAAGAATTCTCTCATCGCTTCTCATTATATTTTACACATACATTCTCATTACATGTATCTAACTCATTAACATTTCATTTGTGAGATCTTTTGTAGCAAAGAGGATCACAAGTTCATACCGAGAGTTACAATTCTCAACATAACGTTGCAAGTCTTGTTAGCTTAGCACTGTGTAAACTTGCATAGTTTACACTTCATTTGATTGTGTAATTTCAGTAGTGATCGGTTAGTATTTTACTCCTTAAAATATATAGTATGACGGGAGTTGTTGTACCCTTGTATAAGAACTAACAGGGAGTGGTTGTACCCTTGTAAAAGAACTCGACATCTAGCTTTGTGTCGGTAATCGTGTGTAAGCGACATGTAACATTTTCTCCGCTGGTGAAAGGAGCTTGTTGACTAGTGTAAGAAACTCTCGAGTTGGATAACTCGGGGCGTGGAGTAGGGCAAGGAAAAAGAGTCCTTGTAGCCAAACCACGATAAACATTCGTGTTGTGGTTTGATTGTTTCTTTCTTTACTCTTGCATATTACTTATAGTTTAAGTAGTTACGATTGTTGATTAAACATAAAGGTTTCAAAGTTAATCAAGTTAAAAACCGGTAAACTATTCAACCCCCTTCTAGTTTTCCACACTTTCTGTTTATCTTGTCTTCAGATCTAATTCTGTTTAATTTTGTTTTCATTATCTTTTAAATCATCATATACCCCTTCTAGTATTTACCTTGTTTCACCAGAACAATAGCTCTTGGGACGACACTCGGATTTATCTAAGTCTATACTTCACATGACCGGGTACACTGCCCGTGAGTATGTGTTAGTCCTAATATCTCCAACTTTATAAATTTAAAACAAGATGAAAATAACACATCACTGATCGAGTTGTTCCGCTTTCTCTGACTTCACAGAATCAAGCGGAGGGTGAATTGGAGGTTAATGATAACCAGGGTAATGGCACGGGGCAATCTGGTTCTGGTGTTGGTACTAAAGGTAAGCGTGTTGAGAGTGTTTCTTCGCGGCGTATTATTATCCACCTTAGACGGAAATGAAAGGAGGTGGGTGTGGCAGCCGGTGCGGATGTTTTGACTCTTCTGCCTAAAAGATTGAGGGCAGATCATGGTTCTTTGAAAAGGCCTACTACTTCTGGTAAGTCTATGGCTGCTATCCAAAGTTCGATGCCTAATAATTTTTAGGATTTGCATCATATACTTAAGTTTTCTCCCCATATTCGTTCTGTGCCTTTTGTTTCAGAGAGAAAAGTTGGGTTTTGGTTTGTGATGAACTCAAATAACTACATTTTATTGTCATCATTTATCTTATTTATTTGACTTGTTTTATTATATTATTCATGAGAATCGATACTTAATCATTTAATTTAGTAATTCTCAAGTAAAAACAAGCAATTGGTGAAACTTAACGATTTTGGACGAAAAATAGAGCAACACTAGCAAGATGTCAAAAGTCTACTGGAACCCAGAAGATGCGCCATATCTCTCTTAATGTCAAAAGTCTACTGGAACCCAGAAGATGCACCGTATCTCTCTCAACAGATACGCCGCAATATCATACTTAGATGAATTCGAAGATCATTGTCTGACTTTGAAGAATGCACCGCATACAATTATAGCATGCGCCACATATGAAACTTTGGTCAACGAAGAAGGTCAAGCTTGTTCTACTCCAGATACGCCGCATCATATTTCTGACATACGGCGTATCACTATCAAGATTTCACTAGATTTAATCCAAGACGCTAAAGGACATGCGCCGAATACAAGAACCAAGTTACACCGCATCTAAAGGCGGTGTACGAATAGTCCAGAATATATTAATCTTGGACCGCACGCGAAGTTAAGTTAATGCGCCGCATCTCGCTATTCTATGCGCCGCATCTTACCGTCTGTCAGAAAGTATAAATAACCCAAGGATAGATGAATTTTAGAGAGGAGATACCAAGTGCAAAACCCTAAGAGACGAATTCAATCAAAGAAGCTACACAAGACACACACCAAACGAAGATATTAGAGCTGTAAGAAGGTCCTGCATGTATTTAATTCATTAAGTAGTTTTATTTTATTGTAATAGTAAGTTTTAATTCATCAGGATATATGGGCTTGTGATATGTGACTACGGAACATCGTACACGCCCCTTAATATTGCTTTCTCATTAATTAAAGTTTATATGTTGATGTCTTTGGTGACTTATATTAGTGCTTTGATAACCACTATGTCTAGCTGAGCCTGTGGACTGCCATATCTGCCTCTCGCCTATTTAATGTAACGTCTTTAGATAAGTATGATAGGCATAAGTGATCATTAAGGGTTTACTCGCCGATATAATCGATCCAACGAGAAAGACCAGATTATAATACACTTCATATAAAACTAGCAATAAAATAAGTGACAAGCTACCTAATTATCAGATTATAATTTTTTTTAGGTTTTTTAGATTTTATTTTTACTAACCCTTTGTTTGTTTGTTTGCATTTATTGTATATTTTACATATTTTCTGTTTTTGTGTGTGTTTGTTTGTTTTGTGTGTTTTTTTTTGTTTTATGCATTAACTGCTGTCGTTGTATTCTGCTGATCCAAACGATACGGCGCATTTATTTTTCCAGATGCGGTGTATGGCATTTTAATTTTAAAAAAAATACAGTGGATTTAATTATTCGAGTACGGTGCATCTTTTTTTTAGATACGATGTATTTTGTTTTTAATCAAAAAAAATTTAAACCCTAACGAACATAGGACGCATCTGTTTTACAGATACGCCGTATTTAAACTTTTTATTAAAAACAGTTTTCGAATTAATTAAAAAGGAAGCGACGCATCGATTTTTGTTGATACGGCGCATCTATCCGAATCAAAAATCTTTTATTTTGAAACGTAACGAAGATACGACGCATTAGTTTCTACTAATACAGCACATCTTATTTTTATAAATATAATTGATTTATTGATTATTAAAACATACGGCGCATTTAATTTATTAATTGCGGCGTATTGATTTTCTTAATAAAAGTCTGATTTATTTTTAACGATTAAGATACGGCGCATCGTCAGCATATATCAGAAACTTTTATTTTACTTTGATTGTTTCACTCTTCTTTTGCACGAGCAAATTTTAATTTCAGAATAATGGATGACTCAAGCATCACTATCGAAGATTACATTCTTAACCTAACTGGAGAAGCATGTTGGAATGATCAAATATTCGATAACTGGAAACTCGCAGTAAAAGGTAAGATTAGAAGAAAATTCAATGTAAGTAACATTGAGTGTCTTCAATTCTTTGAAATCCAATTTCCAGCTATTATATATGATGATTCACTCTACTATAAGGAGAGTCCTTTACAAAACTCTTCCCAAATATTTGATGATAAAAGTGAATTATCTTTACCCAATACTGATTATTACACATACATGTGTGAAAGGAAAATTTTTAAGAAACGGTTTGCTAAAAAGGAGAAGTTTGATATATTAAAAATTGATACAAACCTTTTTTTCTTATGAATTACCTACATTTGAAAACGCCAAAATCCACAATGAAAGTCGTAATTTCAGTAAAAATTACTCAGACATTGTTCTATGCAATACATCATCTCTTGCTTATAATCTCAATTCTGATAAGCTTAATATGCTATTTGTTTCTAACCATGGAATAAATTATTATTCACTAAAAATGAGATTATGATTTACATTAAAACGGTTATACCCATTATTTTTGTATTGAATCTATATATACCATATGGTATACCGTTTGACCCCAAGTTGGTGTATAAGGAAAAAGTGTGGCGGAGGCCAAGGTACGTTCCCTATTTAAATTTTGTTCACTGGCACAACAATACGACGCATCTCAATATTCTAAGCGCCGTATCTCTGACTTATTAAAACTTAGTCAATGAATTTAGATAAATACAGCGCATCACAATTATGTAATGCGCCGCATCGAATTTACCATATATAAACAGAGAGGATGCAGTGGATTTCGACTTATTATCAAATATTTACACACAGTAAAACGTGCATCCTTCGATTAATTTTCCAAAAATTTCCAAGGTCAATTACTTGCTAAATTGAGGTTCCAACCGCATCTATAAGTTTTCCCTATGCGGCAAATTGAACAGTTTTACCTAAAAATTATTCTTGCCCTTGTTACACCATATCTCTTTAGATACGGCGTAAAGTCATTTATCAATACGGCGCATTATTACTAATTGGTGCATACTTCGCATTTTCATTAAAAGATACGGCGTATTGCTAATACGCCGCATTAGTCTATGAAATATGCCATATCACAAAACTTTTAGAGAGATTACTAATATTCTTTGCTTTTCAGAATTTCTTTGTTTTTTTCAAAATGGAATTACCCATTGCAGCACGAAGACACCCGTGGCTACGTTTTGAGTTGATAGGAATGAGTCAAGGTGCTGAGGATGATTGCCTCTTGAGACTAAGGAGATTTTACCAAAGGAAGGTATTTAGTGTGCCCGTTCTGGACTTTGCAAGTGTAGGGCAGAAATATGGGGGAAATGTTTCAGCTAGATTGCATGATTGGGTTTAAACAAATGACTGATGCGAAGAAGGATTCTAAAAAGGTGTACTTAATTTGGGCCAGAATATGTTCATGACAAAGTAATTTGCAAATATATCACGCATGGACATGTGGGAATTAATGATACAAAATAGGAGCTGAACGTGAGTCTAACTTGAAGACTCTGGAATAAAGAAAAGTGATCACCGGGAGACAACCCGGATTTATCATTTACTGTTTTTCTGTGTCGAGTCTGTCAGATCTACAGTAGATGCGGCGTATCAACTGAATAGATCATATATTTTATTTTCTGCATTTTATTTTATTTTCAAACTTTAAACCATTCTATCAGTTTATTTAATGCGGCGCATCCCTAGTAAAAACATGGTAAAAACATTCTGCATTTTATGTCATCATTTATCTTATTTATTTGACTTGTTTTATTACATTATTCATGAGAATCGATACTTAATCATTTACTTTAGTAATTCTCAGGTAAAAACAAGCAATTGGTGAAACTTAACGATTTTAGACGAAATATGGAGCAAAACTAGCAATATGTCAAAAGTTTACTGGAACCTAGAAGATGCGTCGTATCTCTCTCAACAGATACGCCGCAATATCATACTTAGATGAATTCGAAGACCATTGCCTGACTTTGAAGAATGCGCCGCATGCAATTATAGCATGCGCCGCATATGAAACTTTGGTCAACGAAGAAGGTCAAGCTTGTTCTACTCCAGATACATCGCATCTTATTTCTGACATACGGCGTATCACTATCAATACTTCACCAGATGTAATCCAAGACGCTAAAGGACATGCGCCGTATACAAGAACCAAGTTACGCCGCATCTAAAGGTGGTGTACGAATATTCTAGAATATATTAATCTTGGACCCCACGCAAAGTTAAGTTAATGCGCCGCATCTCGCTATTCTATGCGCCGCATTTTACCCTCAGGCAGAAAGTATAAATACCCCAAGGACAGACGAATTTTAGAGAGGAGATACCAAGTGCAAAACCCTAACGAATTCAGTCAAAGAAGCTTCACATGACACTCAGCAAACAAAGATATTAGAGTTGTAAGAAGGTCCTGCATGTATTTAATTCATTAAGTAGTTTTATTTTATTGTAATAGTAAGCTTTAATTCATCAGGATAGATGGGCTTGTGATATGTGACTACAGAACATCATACACGCCCCTTAATATTGCTTTCCCATTAATTAAAGTTTATATGTTGATGTCTTTGGTGACTTATATTAGTGCTTTGATAACCTCTGTGTCTAGCTGAGCCCGTGGACTACCATATCTGCCTCTCGCCTATTTAATCTAACATCTTTAGATAAGTAGGATAGGCATAAGTGATCATTAAGGGTTTACTCGCCGATATACTCGATCCAACGAGAAAGACCAGATTATAATACACTTTATATAAAACTAGCAATAAAATAAGTGACAAGCTACTTAATTATCAAGACAAGTCTTCTTATAATCTCTATTATCTATCTGTGTACGTGTTGCTATTTGCTGTATCGTTCTCATTAGTTTAATTTACCATTTAATAAAACCAAATTTGTGCTAGTCTCTCAGACTAAACCCCCTTGCGTTAGATTATATTGTAAAACTAACTTAGAATATTAAAATACTGATAGACAAATTTAGGTTTTCGTTCCACTCTTAGTGATCGACACTCTGCTTACCACTATATACATATTGATCGGACACATTGTCTGTTAGATTTTGTGTTATAGGATAAGTCGGCTAAATATAAATTTAAAACTTTGAAATAGGCAATTACCCCTATACTGCATATGACACAACACGCGCATCAGTTTGATACTTCTGTCGGGTCTCATCTCCGTACTGTTCACCCTGCTGAGAGGTTCGTCGTTTCTTCTAACTCGTCGTCTTTTTCTAGTGCTCATGATATTGAAATTAGTTCTTTTTCTAGGTCTCTTCTTCCTTTAGTTTCGGTTGCTGCTGCAACCACTTTCTTAGGTTCCCATTTAGTAAACACAAGTAAAGAAATAAGATTGAGAGATGAGATGGATGATTACTTCAATGTATAAAATGAAAGAACAAGAGTTTCCTTAGTAATATGAAATAACCAACAAAAACATAAGTCTTACATGATGTCCTATTTATAGGAGAGGATGCTAGGGAAACACTCCTAGCTCCTTCCATGTGTAATGGATGAGCTTTTATGGCCCATGGACTAAATTACTTAAGCCTTACAATAGTAATCATAAAATGTAAATAACTAAACAACCTAATTAATATTACAATGACCGAGACTTGATAAATATGAAAAGTGTGTTCCCAAAAATCTCCCCCTAAGAGTCGGTCATTAATGTTGCTGAACGTCTTCAACTTGTCTTTAACTTTGACTTTCACGGCTTTAGACGTCTTAAAAAAATCATAAGATAAAATCATTCATCATTCTTTGTTCTTTGTTGATGTGGTAGTGATCATATTATGAAGTTGTCTGCGTTTCGTCACTTATGTGTCTGTGGTGGTTTTCCGCCATTCCAACATGCTCATACGTCTTTGAACTTTGGGATTCAAACATTAGCAATTCCCTTTCTTACACTTAGATCTTTGTCTCTTTACTTTGTAGATTCTTCTTTTTGGCGTAGAATCTTTCTTTGAACTTTGTGCTGCTTGGATCTTTGAGGGATCTTTCTTTGTCTTTGTGACGTAAGTATGAGCATGTGGAATCTATCGTCATGGAGGTGATGTGTAGCTGCAGGTAAACAGTTAGCAATAAACAACCGGTACTTACAGGTTCAGAATTAGAGATCGTCAACAGCATAGTGTGAAGACTCCTTCTAACCCTCACCAAGATCGTTCCCAATTCGGATACCCCCGAGAGGGCTTACAAGACCTACTAAGTATATCAACGTATGGGGGAGTCTCTAGCGATTACCCCACAACTGTAGACCATTTTGGAACCACCGCGAACATTAAGCGCAACCCTCAAGGAGTTACCGAAGTGACCAGCTGGTGAGTGCTTATTCACTCACCTTTTCTTTACCAAAATAAGGCTTAATAATCCAAAAACTAACCCAAAATTCCAAAGAAAATATGTTTTTGTGATTGTGAATGTGCAGGTACGGATATTTCACAAAAAGACGAAAAGCAAACGAAAACCGGCAAAAACCGAGCACGAGAGTGGAACGAGTGTAGAAAGTCAATGAAAGTCAAAGCGTGGAATCCGAAAGTCAAAGAAAGCTCACGAAGTCAAATAAAGTCCTCAAAGTTTGAAAGTTTACAAGATTTACCCTTGTGAGAAAGTTTGAAGAATATTCATGATTGGCCCTTCAAGAATCAGAATTGACATATTTGGTCCCTTGGAAATTTACATGAAGAAAAATCAATTCTGGTCCTCCAACTATTCAAGAATGGCAATTAAAGTCCCTTGAAGTATTTTGGAAGAAGTACAAATTCAGCCCTTGGAATTCTGAAGTTTACACAATTGGTCCTTGTTGATATATTCTGAAATTACAAGTTATAATAAGCCTAGTCCAAATCCAATTTATGATATAAAAGCCCAAACATAAATCCAAAGCCCAAGTGCAAACCAAAAGACCCGAGCCCAATATTACCCTTGGTCAAACACCACTTAACCACGGGTCAAACACCAATATAATAATATTACCCTTTCCTGCCCCCCAAATTCACCCCCCTTTTACCCAGTTACTATTCACATGAACCCTAGAAAATCACCCGGCCAATTTAACAGCAATTAAGGGTAGAATAGTCTAATCCAAAAGGCTTCTAGAAGGTCAGTGATGTCTCAGAAGGTGTCAGAAACAAAGAAGCACATGGAGGGGTGACTTAGCAGCTCATGATTGGTGTAAACACGTCACAGAATGTAATCCAAGGGATGAAATCAATAGGCAATGATTTGATGATGATCCAAGGACTGAGAAAGGCTGAGAAGAAGCACAGCACACGGATTGCCAAGCTGGCAATCCGTGACCCCCTTATCCTCTAGATCTTTTCATCCAACACTATAAATAGAGGTGTTAGGATAGCTTATTGAGTAGTAGTTGTAGTAGTAGCTAAACTCTGTCAAAATTTCATTCCAAATATATTAGTGTATTTTCTTTTTAGTTGTAATCTCTTATTGTTTAATGAAATTCAATTCTTCTTCTATAACTTTAGCTTATTATTCACTTCTGATTGTTTAGCTTATTCTTCTTTCATTTTCAGCTCATATTCATCTTATTCAAGTTTACTTTAAATTCAGTTTCATTTTATACAAAAGTTTTAAAAAATCAGAAAATATAAAAAATATCACAAAAATAGTTTTAGTTAAAACTCAGCTTATCAATATAAGCTTATTTGTAGTTGAGAAATCTCATTTTAGCTCTATAGCTTTTGTGAAGATTGTTTAGAGTTCAATTTAGATCAATACATTCATAAAATCAAAAACAGTCACACAAAGTCAACTGTCATGATTAGATGATGATGATGCAGTGGGTGAATTTGATAGTTCAAGGGAGAAATGGAAGCTCTTGGCCTATCTAAAGATAGGCTAGCATAGTGAACTTCCTCTGTTTAAGCTGAGGAAGAATTGCTTTGTAAGTACTAATTTCAATTTCAAGTTTATAAGTGCATCTGTTAAATAGTGGTATGAATATGATTGGTTATTGTTGCATTGATCTAATTTGATGTTGATTCAGTAGATAAAGTGATACCTGAACTTGTTTTATCATTTGCATACTTGATTTGTTGAATTTGAGCTTTACATTGCTCATTTAGATTAAATCTGTGAATCTGAGAAATGGCTTGAATCTGTTGTAGTTTGTTGATCAATTAGACTTTAATACAGTTAAGGGCTCTACAGTTAATAATCATTGCTTGATCATTATTGATGAGATTGGAGGTTTAAATTAGAATGATATAGTGTTAAGTGACAGATAAAGAGTGTTTGGATTAGAGTAGCTAACTGAGATTTAGTAGTTCCTAGGTAGCAAAAATAGTTCAGGTAGTTTACTCTAAGTAATAGTACGCTAGTTCATTCATAAAAACAGTAGGTTATATTAGTAATAGTCAAAAATAGATTTTAGCTATTGTTTACTATTGGATTCTTAAAAGTTCAGCTAGTATATTGCAGTAATAGTAGCCTATTAGTATTATTTAGCATAATATAGCATAACATTAGCTTATTAGTATACTTAGAATTGGAATTGAGCAATAGAAATTAGAATTAGTCAAATTGGTAGTGAATACAAAAGTCAACTGTTACAAGTTTTGGGTGATTAACAGGTTGCTGATCTAGGCAACTAATAGGTAATCAATTGGAAGATTCTCATAGGGCTTTTTGGTATTTTAGATTCTCAGTACTGCTAGCTAGTTTTCGCCCCCTTAAACTTCTAGTTCAGAGCTTAGTTGATGTGCTTATTTAGGTCTGCTGATACGTGGGAATCGCACCAGGCTTTACCTCTCGAGGGATCTCGAGAAGCTTACAACCCCCACCAGGCAGTGTACCTGATCGTTGTAGTATAGTATAGTGACAAGTACCGGAGGATTGATCGTTCAACTCAGGAATAGTGTCGCTAGGATTAGAAAGTCTCTTAAACTAAGTCTAGAGGTGAGGAATGATTCTTTTTGTATTTTTATATTTTATAAAAGCAATTAAAATCTCAATTTTGGAAGAGTGGGCAGAATTAGTTGCTAGCCAACTAACCCAAATAACTACTAATGCAATTAATAATTAAATAACAGAAATGAAAATGAAACTAATTAAACTAGTGGTGTAAACAATTACGGGGAAAGTTGTGTTTACATAGGTTTCATTACTCCCTAGATATCTTTTACAGGTTAATAGCTTGTTACAATTGCATGGATGACTGGTCATATTCCTTAATACTAGTTGTAGGGCCGTGTACAATATTCCCTAACTCTATAGGATCCTACTTCACTCCTATGTCGAGCCGTTAGAAGCTCCTAACACGGGATCATTAGAATTCTCCTACGCATTAAATACAACCAAATATCGTAGTACACCTCCGATCATGTTTCTTAAGACGTTCAAGCAAGTTACCAATGGAAGTCTCCCAGTTTTCTTAAGCCTAACATTGAATACAATCATCCGTAACAACTATAAACAAACAATCAACCCATAATCAACATCTAGGTTTTACTACGCCTAAGCAAACACAAATGAAATCTAGCCTAGCATGTTAAATTGAAGACAAGCGTAAGATATATTCAAACAACACATAGACATATTGATTAAATTGAAAGAGTACTTATCTCAAATAGAACATGAAAGTTTCAAAGGGTTGAAACCCTTGAAAAAGCTATGAAAATCGGCCTAGGGTTTTTCCCTCAGAGTTGCACACTAATAAATGAAATTTGGAAAACTATATATAGATAATACAGGGTGACGTCGTCATGTGTAAACTTTGTGACGCCGTCAACTCGTTGCCTATAATGAAATCGGATTGCCTAGATCCACTTTTGACGCCGTCATGTGTAAATTTCTCCTGGGCCGTCACTAATACTTGGACCATGACGGCGTTGGGTGACGCTTTCATCTCCAATGCACAAAACTTTTTGGATTGTCACGTGTGTTGTCCACATCCACCTCTTGTATTACTCTTGACGCCGTCATTAAGGAACATGTGAAGCCGTCAGGTACTATTCCCAGCAAGGAAAATTAAGGCTTTGCCGTTTTGTTTACTTTTATGCTCCAAAAACGTCCAAAATGCTTCCTTTTCCAGATTTCACTCCAAAAGTACCTAAAATGACAAAAGGAACGATTTAGGGCAATATTTGATCAAATAAATTCGACTTCCGGCTTAAATGACCCCTTAAAAACGGTTCATTTTTCGCCTCATCAAACACCCTTACACTTGAGATTTGCTTGTCCTCAAGCGAATGCGCTTTTATTCTAATCAAAATACAAGTTAAGGGTCATTTAACACTAATATAAAAGTAATTACAACAAATAATCGTTCCACTAAAGACCAAAGACAAGCACGGAGGTCATACACTAGCACCTCACAAATAGTATTTAGATACTCACATCTCTCGGGTGTAATAAAGTATATATCACAATAAGGAAATGGAAAACATCTCTCACTACCTTTCATAGCAAAATAGATTACCATAGGCTTGGGAAAGGATCAACCCTCCACCACTTGGCGTAAGCACCTAGGATAAACTATCAAAGAGGTCTTTTAAAGGGTTATAACGTTAGGTGTAGGGATATGGAATACACGGTTTTGTTGGATAAAGGCAATATTTACTGGTCGCGAGTTAATCATCTTGGTTAATTACATGTACAATATGGCATTGCTAAGCCAAGACTAGACTCGACTTAAGCTAATAAATCAAAAATAACAAAAACATAAAACAAACATAGAATGAAATGGGATGGTAGTCCGTATGTTTTTTTCTCTTTCTTTTTTCTATATATATATATATTTTTTTTTTTTTTTTTTTTTGCATACACTTTTGCCCTACCATCCAAAATAATACATCATAGGGAATGTACATTCCCCTTACACTTAACTTTTTACATACTTTACAATAAACTAATCTAATGACTCGAATAAAGATAATTAAAACACTTGGAGTACTTTTAAGATTAACGCGCATATGGGGGTAATAAATGATGTTCTTCCCCATTACTCCATAAAATAAGTACTTTATCCATGAGTCCCAATCATCCCAAAACAATATGTACAAGATATGACTCGACTTAGCAACCATGTAATCAATTTGATAATTAACTAAGAGTTTAAACATATAACAATAATGCACTAAAGATGAGTGCATACACGGAAGGCTAAGGCGATTTGGTTGCATATTTGGGTGGGTTGTAACAAATTCTTCCTTTAAGTAAGATGCTTAAAGTTAGAAACGAAAAGATAGTCTCGGAGAGGTGTACTAGGGGTTTCATGTACTAAAAATGAGTACAACGCTAAGGTGTGGGAAAAATTAGTTGACTTTACTAGCCAAGTAATATGACTTAAATGGTCGAGTAATTATGATACGGGTTTAACACAAGGGTGATCCTAATGCATCTTATCATGTAGTAAATCCTACTACACGAATGTAGTCTCACTACCGGTCTCGGGATGCATCACTAACGCAAGTTCTAGAATCTAAATGCTACCAGTACACTCATAAGCACTAATAGTAAATGCTTTTCCTATCAAATCTAAAGGTGAACCTCACATATTTGGGTGGAAAATTTTTCTGAATGGTACGGTTTTGTGCTAGTCATACAACTCCTATCCATGAGACGTTTGCTAAGGCTAAAGTTTCACTCCTAAATGTTGTAAAAAAATTTAAATTTGGCGCTAAAGTTACACTAACAAGTATTTCTCTTAGTTTTATTACACACCTACCATCAAACAAATAAACTCAAGTGCAATTGTATCCTATAAGGTATCATCATTTACCCTCCCCTTACACTTAGGCTGAACATTGTCCCCAATGTTCAATTAGAGAATGTAAAAGTGAAATAGGTAAAAGAATGAAAACAAATACTCCCCTGATTCGTTCGGTGTGGATAGTGTGTCAACAAGGTTAGATCTTTCTCCAAGAAAATGAACAATCAAAGCTTCCCTTCCAGAAAAATAAATCTTCTTCTTGTCATACATAACCTGTTAAACCTGAGAAAACAAACAAGGAAACCTTGCGTAAAATCGGCGGCAATCTATATATACTAACAAATCCTAGAAAGCAAATTAAGATATAATGCTTGTGGAATGAATGTTTGCAGATTTCATGGAGTTTATAAAACTAAAGAATTAACAAAAACTTTAAGAGTCCGTTAGAAAAACAAAACTCGCAAAATTTTCAGAATTTTGCACATGCCGCCGTCAGGAGTTAACTCCTGACGCCGTCAGAAGTGACCTGCAGAAATCTTTACGTTAAGTTTCCGGAAAATTTCTGGAAAAACTTATGTCCTACTTCCTGGAAAATCCTGAAAAACATCATTATGACTCGATACAAGCATTTGACTCTAACAAGTACTAATACACATGTTCATTTAATATTGTGGAGAATCAAGATCAATTTCGTTCTTAAAAACAAATTTGGGGTTTCCCCTTACACTTAGCTTTTGCAAAATACCTTTATATGAAGTTAAGACGAAGTTAAACAACAAAATAAAGCATTTTCACAATTTTAGTTTGAAACATGATCTACCAACAATAAAAATAAAGCATGCATACGGAAGCAAATAACAATCAAACAAATAAAAATCACACAAAACATGGGTTGCCTCCCAAGAAGCGCTTTTCTTTATTTTACGAGTCTTATGGCTAGACTCAAGGCCATGGGCTATCCTATATGGGTGAGCTCCTCATTGAGGACATCTTTGGGATCAAACTTGGGTTTCAACTTCCTATCGGTTTTCTTGGTACGGTATGACCTTTCAAACTTCTCTCCATCCGGATCATATAAGATCATCTTCATATGCCATGATCCGTCACCTTCCTTAGGTGGCTTGTCCCATTTCCATTTACATTTATCCCTTTCTCTTTTCCACTTGTTCATCTCTATGTTAATAGGCATTACGCATAAGAACTCAATCATTTTCCTAAAGACTAGGGGATCCTCAAAAGGGTCTAGTCCTCATCTCTAGCTATGAGTTATTCCACTGAATGTGTTTTATCGATGAAATCTTTTTCTAGATAGAATGGACGTTGAGGTCCTATAAAGTTTCTTTCTATCCAAGGCCCATATCTAGATGGTCTCCTATTCATCTCTACCCAATGTGGTGTCGGTTCGTCCACACAATCGTAGCTATCCTTCCTAACATCATAAACCGACCAAGTATCACCCTCTCCTACCGCTATCTTGGACTCCTTACAATCTATCATGGCACTAGCGGTTGCTAAAAATCCTCTTCCTACTAACAATGGGCATGTAGTATGACTAACCATATCTAGGACGTGAAAATCCACTAAAATGGTTAACTTTCCTACGTGAACCACTACATCCTTGATCATTCCAACCGGATGGGCAATACTTCCATCCGCTAGACCAATTAGACTTCCGTCTCCTCTAACTTTCCTAGCTTAAGAGTGGTGAAAATGGATAAGGGATCAAGTTGAGGCTTGATCCTAAGTCGGCTAGTGTGTCAAAAGCTTCAGATTTTCCTATCTTACAAGGCAAAACAAATATACCCGGATCATCAAGCTTCTTAGGCAACTTGTTTTGAATGAAGGCGGTCCCATTTTTACCCAATTTAAATTTCTCATATTTTTCTAGTAGGGCACTATAGTAGGGAGCACGGGCTAAGACGTCAATGACGGGGCGTTCAAGGTGGAGCTCCTTGAATTCAACGTCAAGGTCTTGTGCAGGAGGTGTTTCAACTATGTTATTGACCAGTTTGATATCGGATGTTTTATTCAATTGGTCCTTTTGAAGAACTTGGGTTTGCTTGAAGCACGTGCTCATTGATTTGACCAAGTAGTATTGTGGACAAGAAATAGGTGACGAAACCGATGATATAGCATTAACGTTTAGTTTCGGGTTCTTGACCGTGTCACTTGGGAGTGCTCCCATTTCTCGGTCATTGAGAACTTTCAAAAATGTGTCTATTTTGGTGGTCATCTCGCTTTGCTTTTGTTTGAAATCGGATTCAAACTTAGATATGCGAGCTTCTTGAGATGCCATAAACTTGGACATCAATCCTTTAAGATTATTGGTACTACCATAGTTATTAGAAGGATTGTTGTTGAAAGTACGGTTAGCAGGTGGACCGTTTGGTTGGTAAGGATTAGGCGGATTGGAAGAATTGTTGTGGTTTTGTTTCCACCTAAGGTTCGGGTGATTTTTCCAAGAAGGGTTGTAGGAATCACCGTAAGGGTTTGGCTCGGGTATGAAAGTGAACCACTTGTCTCCCACTTCGTCGGTACGCGAGGATGCGTAGTCCGCAAAAGCTTGTCCGGGGAGTTCCACGCAATAACGAGTGTCATGGGGACCACTACATAATTCACATGAAGAAGTGATTTTGTTCACTTGGCATGAAGGTTCAGGAGCTTCGTAGGATTTCATGAGAAACTTGACTTGGTCCTCAAGTTCCATGATCCTACGGTCTGGAGTGCTAGAATTGTTCAAAGGCAAAGATATTGTCTTGACCAGTTTGTTCAAATCACGGGGATCATTCCAACTTTCGTTGTCATAGAGAGCAAGATCTTCTATGAGTTCCTATGATTTTTCCACACTTAGATCACGTAGCTTGCCACCGGCCGATTGGTCAGTGGTTCGCCTTGTGGAGAGGTCGATATGGTCATAGAAGATTTGAACTTGAAGCCAAAGATCTATGCCATGACGAGGGAATTTTTGGAGTAAGTCCTTGAAACGAGTCCATGCTTCATATAGAGTTTCACCTTGACGTTGTTGGAACATCAAGATATCATTTCTAAGCTTGGTAGTTCTCCCCGGTGGGAAAAATTGAGCAAGGAAACGAGTGGTGAGATCATCCCATGAGGTGATGGATCCCGCGGGCAAACGTTTAAGCCATTAACTAGCTTGATCACATAGAGAGAATTGGAATAGGCGTAATCGGGTCGACTCTCTAGTTACAACATCAAGGTCATTGGAATCTACGATTTTAAGGAAATCCTTGAGATGTTGATTAGGATCTTCGGAACGAAGTCCATGGAATGCACATCCACTTTGCACCAACCGGATGGTGTCGGATCGCAAAGGGGACATATTGGCTCCTTTAGTGAGCTCAATAGTGTTTTGATAGCCTTGGTGGCTAGGACGGGAATACTCTCCTAAGGTTCGGGGCCTAAGAGGTTGGTTTGCTAGTGGTGGGTTTTGTGGGTGGTTTTGTTGTGGTGGGTTGATGGGTTCAAAGATGTTACCACCTTCCATGATGTCGGATGGTAAAGGTTACGAACAAAGACACGAAGAAATAAGATAGACTAAAGAAAACCTAAAAATGAAAATAAAATCTTACTAGAAATGAATCTAGCAAGTAGACATATTAAAAAGAAATCCTAACCTAGACAATAACTATTCCCCGGGCTGCGGAGCCAAAAACTTGATACGTGGGAATCGCACCAGGCTTTACCTCTCGAGGAATCTCGAGAAGCTTACAACCCCCACCAGGCAGTGTACCTGATCGTTGTAGTATAGTATAGTGACAAGTACCGGGGGACTGATCGTTCAACTCAGGAATAGTGTCGCTAGGATTAGAAAGTCTCTTAAACTAAGTCTAGAGGTGAGGGATGATTCTTTTTGTATTTTTATATTTTATAAAAGCAATTAAAATCTCGGTTTTGAAAGAGTGGGCGGAATTAGTTGCTAGCCAACTAACCCAAATAACTACTAATGCAATTAATAATTAAATAACAGAAATGAAAATGAAACTAATTAAACTAGTGGTGTAAACAATGATGGGGAAAGTTGTGTTTACTTAGGTTTCATTACTCCCTAGATATCTTTTACAGGTTAATAGCTTGTTACAATTGCATGGATGACGGGTCATATTCCTTAATACTAGTCGTAGGGCCGTGTACAATATTCCCTAACTCTATAGGATCCTACTTCACTCCTATGTCGAGCCGTTAGAAGCTCCTAACATGGGATCATTAGAATTCTCCTACGCATTAAACACAACCAAATATCGTAGTACACCTCCGATCATGTTTCTTAAGATGTTCAAGAAAGTTACCAACGGAAGTCTGCCAGTTTTCTTAAGCCTAACATCGAATACAATCATCCGTAACAACTATAAACAAACAATCAACCCATAATCAACATCTAGATTTCACTACACCTAAGCAAACACAAATGAAATCTAGCCTAGCATGTTAAATTGAAGACAAGCGTAAGATATATTCAAACAACACATAGACATATTGATTGAATTGAAAGAGTACTTATCTTAAATAGAACATGAAAGTTTCAAAAGGTTGAAACCCTTGAAAAAGCTGTGAAAATCAGCCTTTGGTTTTTCCCTCAAAGTTGCACACTAATAAATGAAATTTGGAAAACTATATATAGATATACAGGGTGACGGCATCATGCGTAAACTTGTGACACCGTCAACTCGCCGCCTATAATGAAATCGGATTTCCTAGATCCACTTTTGATGCCGTCATGTGTAAATTTCTTCTGGGTCGTCACTAATACTTGGACCATGACGGCCTTGGGTGATGCCTTCATCTCCAATGCACAAAACTTTCTGGATCGTCACGTGTATTGTCCACATCCACCTCTTGTATTACTCTTGATGCCGTCATTAAGGAACATGTGACGCCGTCAGGTACTGTTCCCAGCAAGGAAAATTAAGGCTTTGCCGTTTTCTTCACTTTTATGCTCCAAAAACATCCAAAATACTTCCTTTTCCAGATTTCACTCCAAAAGTACCTAGAATGACAAAAGGAACGATTTAGGGCAATATTTGGTCAAATAAATTTGACTTTGGGCTTAAATGACCCCTTAAAAACGGTTCATTTTTCGCCTCATCATCTGCAAATAAGGTACTTGGAACTAGAAAGCTAATGAGAGCTTAGGCCTGCAAGAGTGAATTTAAAATCAAAACTTGGACTTACCTGAGTTTATTTGTGCATTCTGAGTTTCTGGAAGTTTGTTATAGTGTTCTACATTGTTCTTTGGACTCTGGCTTATTCTGAGATCAAATTGCTTATCCATTTGCTTATTGAAAACTGCTATATGCATCATACTTGTGTATCTGAGCTATTCATGGTCTGAGTTGAGTTTACTAAACTTATTTGAGTATAAATAGCCTTCTATATCAGTTTTACATAGATTGGTCACAAGTGCTTATTAATAAGCACTTGTGTTAAGTTGTTATAAGCTTATTAAGTACTTTTCTTGCTTATTTTCTTTTCAAATTTTTTTCTCAAGTTCCTATTATTATTTTAGATTTTCTGTAAATTTTTCATATTTTTCTGATTAGTTTTACAATTTTTCTCATTTTATTTTAGTTTAAAATCACTTTTTAATTACTTTTTAATAAAGAAAAATAAAAAAAAAAAATCATAAAAGTTCTGAAAAAAATCCAAAAATATTTTAGAATATTCTTTTATGTTATTTTAGATTTTTGAAAATTTATTTTGTATTTTTCACTTTTATTTTCTTATTTTCTTATTTTCTTTTATTTTTAATTCATTTATAAAAAATACAAAAATAGAAAAAAATTCATAGAAAATTCATAAAAAGTCAAAAAAATATTTTTCTTTTTCTCAAAATTATTTTTAGTAGTTTAAGATTTTTAGAAAATTATTTCATATTTTTAGGATAATTTTTCATTAAAAGTTACGTTTTAATTCGTTCGTTACGTTTTAAAAATTCACGTTTGATTTTCCGTTTTGAGTTTTTAGATAATTGTGCTTCATTAGCTTGTACCTTCTGCATATCTTGTGATTACTTATCATATTTTGAATGTCTTAATCACAATTTTCACTTTCCCACTTTTCACGACACGATTTCACGAATCGAATTTCACGA
Organism: Artemisia argyi; assembly: GCA_030686995.1. Taxonomy (NCBI): domain Eukaryota; kingdom Viridiplantae; phylum Streptophyta; class Magnoliopsida; order Asterales; family Asteraceae; genus Artemisia; species Artemisia argyi. The sequence goes on along the minus strand of CM060699.1, from coordinate 30,453,821 downwards.
TTCCATTCATTCCTTCACGGGATACGACTCGGGTAATCTGTATTTCTTGCGGATTTCCTTGGACTTATATATATATATTATATATAATTGATTTTCAAACAATCACCTGCTGTCTGGACTGTTTGATGTTGACCCTGGCAGGATTTCTGTTCAATCATTGAGAAATGCATAAGTAAATTCTCTCATGAACGTTCTCGGCAGATTGCTAGGATCTATGAAGGACCTGATAAGTTACAACTGGTGTCCATTGATGTAGAACACCAGTTGTAGAAGTATTAAGTGTTCCTAAGAGATTTTTTTGATGTAATCTCGGGGCTCTAGACTCGATAAGTGCTTCATTTAGTCGTCGGAGACTGGGAAGGTGTCTCTTGTTTCAATATCAACATGACTTGTAATGAGCGGTCGATAGATTATGCAGGGTTCCCTGTGAGAATGAAACAAGCTCTTTTAAGAGAACTTGAGTGGTTAAGAAGGTTTAGTGCATTGCATCACTTGGTCCATGATGTCTTTGTCTTCAATACCGGTGTCGCCATAGCAACAATCAGTAGCATATGAATTGAACTCGGTGTCTGCTCTAAGGTTGAACATATGGAGGGCTATTTCTTTTCACCATTTTCTTTACTTTTCTTTTTAATTCTTTAACCCCTTATTTCTCCTTTCATTCTTTACTCCTTTTTTCATATCATACCTAAGGATTTCTAATACTAACTATCGGTGATGTCCTTAGGTATATCCCTCCAGCTCTGACGGATCATAGGACGGTTTTCCCTAACCTTAGTCACCTTATAACTCCATGACTATCCTATAATTGCCATTAAAACCTTTTAATGAAAAATCTCTCAAAGTGTTTGATATTATAAGACAAGTTTTGTTAACACTTTGAGAGTTTTGGTTTTCTTATGAATGACTCCCCCTTCACATGTGCTCATGATTATATAATAAATTTGCACATGCAGGAGAAGTAAGCACTTTTTTTAATTGATCCACTTTCAGTGAACAATACCGATTAGAGACACGCTTACATCACTAGTTAGACTAGCTTGAAGTTATTACCCGACCTGGTCGAGTCCACAGAAAGTTTCTCGAAACAATAATAACTAGCTCTAATAACTAACTTGAGTCCACATAAAGTTTCTCGAAACGGTAACAACTAGCTCTAATAACTAATTTGCATAGAAAGTTTCTCGAAATGGTAAATCCTTTTCGAGACACTCTTACGTGGCTAGTTAGAAAGTTTCATTGTCAGCTTTTAGGTGACAACTAGCTCTAATAACTAACATGATGTCATTACTCGTTGAGGATAGTTCTTTTTTGATTTCTAACTTTTTGTTTCGTCAATTCTTGGGTTAATTCTGAGTCGAGCTCACACAAGATTTAACTTTAAGCATCCTTAAACATTCATATTTTAATCATTTTTTCTTTTCTCCCCCTCAAAAATAGCACATAAGATGTTGTTTTTGAAAAACTTTTTGATTAAAATATGCTTTTTGAGTCTTATGGGGAGATATCAACAAGAACTTTGATTTTAAGAACGATGAGTTTTCAAGTGCTCCCCCTCAACAAGTGAACACTTATTGAGGTGAAATACTTGTCTTTTGAGTAGAATCATGAAAAACATAGAAAATTTGATTAATTCTACTCAAAAGTAAGAAGCCTTCGCTCCTTTTATCAGGATTGAGGCAATGATGTGTACCTCAGGGTCCTTTCTTTACAAGATCCAGTTGTACACTGAGATATGTTCACAAGCCAAAATGATAAAATCGCAAATCAATCAATCAAGTGAAAGTGTAAAATATTAGGTACCCGTGTTTTCCAATTACTGAGCACGACCAAAGATTGCCTCGAAGTTCGTGAATTGAGGATCAGGATGCTAAAAGATTCTGACTCGGAATGCTGGTCTGGCACCAAGATAGCTTTCGAGTCTCCTGATCTGATCATGCCTTATAAACCTCTCTTCTATTTTGTGGACAAACTTCCGAACCTGCCTTCTATCTGTTGAGTTCCACCTTAATTTATCCTGAGTTTTCTGAACCTTCTTGAAGTGAATATCCTTCAACCGGTTGACTAAGCCATCACGAACATATTTGAACGTAGCATCACAAAACTTGTGCAGTTCGTTGTATCTCACGTAGTTGAGTCTGCCGCGATTACTTATGTATGTGAATCCAAATCCCGGATCTCTGACCATTTGATATTGAGACATTTTATCAATACCTGGACACCATAGTTCTGGAGCAGTCAAGTTGATCTTCTTTTGATGAATTTCAATGCCAAGTGATGAGGCGAAAAATGATCCGTTTTTAGGGGGTCATTTAAGCCCGGAATTGAATTTATTTGATTAAATATTGCCCTAAATCGTTCCTTTTGTGGTTTTAGGTACTTTTGGAGTGAATTCTAGAAAAGGAAGCATTTTGGACGTTTTTGGAGCATAAAAGTGAAGAAAACGGCAAAGTCTTAATTTTCCTTGCTGGGAACAGTACCTGACGGCGTCAAGTGTCTCCATGTGACGGCGTCAAGAGTAATACAAGAGGTAGAAGTGGATAAAGTCCGTGACGGTCCAGAAAGTTTTGTGCATTGGAGATGACGGCGTCACCCAAGGCCGTCACGTGTAAAATTAAAGAGTGATGGCCTAGAAAATTTCCTGAAGGCGTCACGTAGGCCGTCACGTGTTAACTTGTCAAAACTTGCCCGCGGAGTAGCTGATATTGTTTTGGTCATAACTTTTGCATACGAACTCGGATTTAGGTTATTCAAAAGCCCACGCGATGAGGACGAAGAGATCTACAATTTCATGAAGAAAAGTTGGTCATGATGCCATCATGATTGGTCTGACGCCGTCATGATCGGGCCGACAGAAAATTAGCCTATAAATATAACATCATAACTTCACTTTTATAAGCCCTAACCCATAAGGTCGATTCCTGGGTTTAGGTAGGTGTTTTTCCAGTAACTTAGAGGGTTTCAATCACTCCATAAACATCATGTATTGGTTTGTTGATTCTATCTTAATCATGTTTTCCATTATCATTTATTGCTTGCTCTTCTTTGATGATGTTTTGCTAATTCACCTTGTGTCTACTTATGTTTATGTGAAACTTGTATATAATTGATTAGATCTTATTGATTCCGTGTTGATGTTTGTGTCTATCTTCATCAATTAGGGTGTGAAACTTCGATAGGTCTAATTGATTTAGCATATAATTCTTGATTCCTATTGTCTCTTGTTTGGTTGATTGTATTCGATGTTAGGCTTAAGAAAACTGGCAGACTTCCAATGGTGACATGCTTGAACGTCTTAAGAAACATGAACCAATGCGTACTAGGTTATCATGGTTGTATTTAATGCATGAGCGAATTCTAATGATCCCATGTTAGGAGCTTCTTGCAGGCTCGACATAGGAGTGAAGTAGGAGCTTATAGAGTTGGGGAAGTACGTACGCCTCCCCACGAATGGTATTAAGGAATACAACCCGTCAATTAAAACAAGGTGTGACAATTCAATAGGTAGAATTGGATAGCTAGCAAGGAGTAACATATCATAGGTAGACATGCTTCACTTATCTTGTAGAACCTTAGTTTATTTTTCTTGCTCATTAGTTTAATTAGTAGCTTTTGGGTTAGTTGATTAACAACTAATTCCGCTCCTCCTTCCAAAACCCGAGATTTTTACTTGCTTTTCATAAAATATAAAAATACAAAAAGAATTATCCTTCACCTTTAGACCTAGTTAGATTAATTTCAATCCTAACGACACTATTCCTGAGTTGAACGATCAATCCCCCAGTACTTATCACTATACTATACTACAACGATCAGGTACACTGCCTGGTGGGGGTTGTAAGCTTCTCGAGATCCCTCGAGAGGTAAAGCCTGGTGCAATTCCCACGCATCACCAAGCTGGAGATCTTCAACTCTTTCTTGGACAATCAATTGCCTGATGAAGAGAAGAAGAGAAGAAATGAAGTTGTATTGCATGGCTGTTGAGAAGCGACGCATTCTTCCTTGTGCCTTTTCAAGATACAAGTCTTCAATATCATTCAGGTTCAAGTAAGGAAAGTTGGCTTCATTAAATATGTATTCCTTCTCATCTTGTCTCTTGACTTTGATTTCTCTCAAGAAAAAGTAGTTCCACATGTGTGTTTCATAGAGTTCCATGATAGCAATAATTCGCGAATCATGCTTGACGTTTACTTTGGAATTCAACCCCAAGCAGCTTGTGTAGTAGAGTTGACGGCGATGATGCCAGTGCTGAATTCCAAGTTGTGCTTCCCTGTTGTATCCCACTACCTTATCACTGAATATTTGTGACCAGTTTTCTTCTATTCCAGCATGCATGTATCGGGTAGCAGGTCTTCTCATTGTAAGTGAGGAAGCGTACTTTTCCTTTGAAGTCTCTTGGGCATTCTGAAGGTATTCCAGATCAGTGTTGAAGAATAGTCAGTAAGGAGGAATGCGGTTTTCAGGAGGTCCTTGCATCGGTGAAGGTTTAGTCCAATTAGTTATATATAGACAATCCTTTGCAGAGTCGAAGGAGAGGTTAGAGCCAGGTTGACGTCAATCGAATTTGTCGTTCATAGCAAGGGCAATGTTTTCCATGTGGTATTCCAATTTGACTGTGCTTCCAGATTGTTTTACGAGGAAGTCGAAGGCATCACGTTTGATCCTTTTCAGCTCTTTCTTTGTCAACTTCTCAATGTTGAGTCCTTTCATAATACTCTGTGTGTACTGCAAGGTGTTCCCAAGTAGAGGTTCTACATTGTCTTGTAGAGGAGGTTGTGCTTTGATCATTTCATCAAACCATGCGACCTCTGGTGTCTCATCGTTGTCAATCCAGGATATCACATTCGCTTGAATAACCTTCATTGACTTCATAGACTCTTCAGCTTTGTTTTTCTTAGATTGAGACTTCTTTTTAGGTTTGGAGGTTGATGATGGTGCGGGTCTTGATTCAGGAATTGTGAATTCTGGAGTGGGTTTTGCTTGTTCTTGATAATCTGCATCCATATGAGTTAGTGGTTCTTCTTCATCATGGGGTGTTGACCCGGAACCATGAGTTTGTTGATGAGTGGCCATTTTAGTTGAAGTTGTTGTTGGTTCTTTTCCTGATGATGATGGGCCTGTTGTTGTTTTATGTTTCTTTGATTTTGAGTTTGGATCAGGATCATCATCTTTCCATGATCTCTTGTGTGAGCCATCAGCTGCTTTGCATGATTCTTCTATCATACATGCTTGAAGAGGTTTTAGAGGTTTGAAGATGGAATGCTGACAGCCAACTCAACCTTTAATTCTTTAACAGTCGACTCACGATGTCGTGAAGAGGTTTTAGAGGTTTGAAGATGGAATGCTATAGAGGAAAGCATCTTTTCTACAATGTGTTTAATTCTATCATTGAGTTAACTCTTTATGGGCTGAACAAGCTTCTTGACTTCATTGAAAGTGAGTTCACCCAGATTATTTGTGAGGTATTCATTTGTGTACTTTTGAATTAATTCATCCATATCTTCTGCGAGAAACTCATCAACTCATTTTTTGTTTCCTGGAGATCTTCAACTTTCTTGACTAAGCTCATGACCGTTGTTGTTATTTTTTTCAATTGGTCTTCAAGTGGTTAAACTTTCTTCTTACGAGCTTTTTGCACGGCTTTCTTGATCATGAGGGATGCTTTGGTGAGCAACGGGTGAACATGTTTCTTGATTGATTTAGTGGTAGATGTTGTTCTTGATGGTTGTGGAGATGAGTGATGAGATGATGATGATGATGATGATGATGATGATGATGATGATGATGATGATGATGATGATGATGATGATGATGATGATGATGATGATGATGATTTAGAAGTTGAGTTGTTGTTAGGACCCGAAGAAGAAGCTGGAGGAGTGGAGTCTTTTGGTGGAGAATCCTTAGGAGGTGTAGAAGCCATAGGAGGTGTAGAAGCCTTAGGAGGTGTTGGATCCTTAGGAGTTGTGGGGTCCTTTGTAGGAGTTTCCATTGGAGGTGGAGGAATAGAAGTAGATTTTTGCGGTGTTTGTACGAACTTGTCAGTATCAAATGGTTGTTCTTCTTCAGTGACTTCTTTTTCTGGTTGAGGTCCAAATTGTACTTCTTTGTTCATCCATCTGTTGAACTCTTCTTCTTCTTCAGCTTTCTTCTTAAGTTCCTTTTCTCGTTCAATCTACTCGACGCACTCAGAAGTGATAAATGGAATAATGTCTCTGTCAGTGTCAGTCTCTTCTTGAGTTTCAATGTTTGCAGTGGCTTCAACCATGATGAGGTTTCCTTCAGCATCACGTTCTTCTTCGTTTCTTGGTAATGGATCTGAAGTGGGGATGATCATAGTGTATGCTTCCTTATCGAGTTGATTAACCGAATTAGGTTGGGTGCTGCTAGTACCTCCTTCACTCCCAGGTTGAATAACCGGATCGGAATGTGGTTGTTGGTAGAACCTGCTGATCTTTGAAGCTTCAAGAAGGTCTTTTTGTTCTTTAGCTCTTTCAGTTCTTGTGTCGACAATGATGCTTTTGAGCTTTCTTTTATCAACTAATGGTGATACTTCAGGCTGATCTTCATCGTCATCATTAACTCCTAAACTTGGCTCATTGAAGACAATTCCCCTTTTTTTTGCGAGTTTCTTCTTGAAATGATTCAAGAATTAACTTCTTTGCAAGTTCAGTATCAGAAGTCTCTTCCTCATATGCTCTCTCTTGGTGACCAAGTTCCTCATCTTCTGACTAGATTCTGGTGTCAGATTCGGTAGATTCATCTTCTTCATATTGAGGAGGAGTGGGTTCCTTTTGTTTTCTTTGCTTAGTTGCGGGTTTTTGTGGTTTTGAGCTAGTGATGCTTCCAGTGCTACCTGCTTTGCCGCCTCTTGAACTTCCTTTCTTGCTTCTCGTTGACATCTTTGTAATACTATCATCTTCTGTATGCCCGACCTTTCCGTGCTTAAAGGCCGTCAAATATCTCTGATAGTTTTCAAAGTTGATGATTTCTTTAGAGAAAAGAAATTCAGGAAGTTTCCTGCCTTGCTTGTGAGTGGTTGTAGAGACAGTTCTAATTTCTTCCAGTTTTTAGTCATATTTTATGTCATGAACAATTTCTTTCAAATCCAACATCCTGTTCTCCATGTCTGGATCATGAGAGCATAGGGAGGCAATCAATACCTTCGTGAAGCGGACGAATGGAATCTTGCCTTTGCCACATTTGGTGTTCATTTGGTAAATCATGTCTTCAAGAATTGGTGTGGCAAAATCAATTAACTTGTTGTTGACGATTCCCCAGAAGACTTGAAGATGTTGTAACTTAGGATGCTCATGACCAGTGTCTCTTCCAGCAATAGAACGAGTGACGATCATGCAGATTGTTCTCCAAGGTTGTGGAAGATACTTAACATCAAAATCTGAAGGCTTGTCTAACGAGTTGTTGTTTTGAATGTCGTAACCAATATCCAGGAAGAATTGTAGAAGTTCTGTATCAGTAGGCATTAGATCAAATTCCTTTTTCGGTTTGGTAAAAGAAGGGCTTCTCGTATTAGATCGGCATCGATCATGTATTAGGTGCGGTTAATAGTCACAGTGAAAGAGCTTTTCTTATTAGACTTGGCAGTGATCCAAAACTGATGAATGTAGAGATAAGGAATTGCATCGGATTTCTTAAGCAACTGTCTGCAAGGATGAATCATTAGTATGTCTTTGGCGACTTGACAGGTAGGCTCAAAAATCTTGAGTTTCCTAAAGTCGACACGTGGATTGTTCTTGCCAATGATAACGTTGTAGTCTGCAGGAGCAATATCTTTCAGAGTGAGTCGGGGAAGAGTTTGAGCAGGAACATTCACAGTTTGTTCAACCATGGTAATCTGAAAAAACAACAATCACGGATACAAGGTATGCAAGAAATGGTTAAGAATCAGCACAATAAATCATCATTTATTCTTGATATCTCATGTTATGTTGACAGATTAATTCCGATATGTTTAGTGTTCTAAGTGTCCTTGTAATGATGATGTTGATGTAATTGTTATATGTTAATGTTATGATGGATTAAACGTATAACTTTACTCAATTAAAATTATTTTAGCTATTACAAATATTTAACTTAAGAAAAATATTTCTATTAGAGAAAATAATATTTATTTGAGAAAAATTCAAATTTAGTCGAAATATTGAATCTAATTCGACAAGATTTGATGCTAATAGAAATATGATTGAACTATGATAAGACTATTAGGAAAACGATGTCTAATCTAAATATTAAGAGCCTGTTCGAAAAATCAATGCCAATTCAAAATATTCATGACTAATTGAAAAAATTCATGCCTATTCGAAAAAATCCATGCCTATTCGAAAAAATAAGGTCTATTCGAAAAATGGGTGACTAATCGAAATATACATGACTAATCGAAATATACATGTCTATTTGAAATATACATGTCTATTTGAAATATGCGTGCCTAGTTGAAAAATGCATGCATATTCGAAAAAATGGCCATATCGATATTTCTAATACAAGAAATTCGATTCAAACGATGACGTACTTTGTTTGAATCAGTTATAGACCTGCATAGGCAAACATATCTAGCATTGTTACAACAATTTCATGTATTTAACACCAATATACACCCTATTCGAAATATATATGAACATGAAATTTATAATAGACAATCAAATGGATCAAGATCATGTTATTTTAGCACAAATCGCATCCAAACATATAACAAAGTATATCCCAATCATCAAACATTACTTTAATCCACAAAATTGCACTATTCGATTTATCAAGAACACCTACAAGTCGAGTCTATTCGAAATATTGAGCTCAATTTGAAAAATCCTATTCGAAATATTTTTCAAATAAGCCTATTCGAAAAACAAAAATTTATATTTTATACAAAATAGAAATTATCCAATAGTTGAAGTGTTATACTATCTTGTACAAGTTAGATATAACACCGAGTCAATCCAAAACTTCCAAACAACCTCAAGAACACCCAATTCGAAATTTTGATGAACACCAAATTTCGAAAAACACTTAAAAATTATCAAAACTCGATTGCAAATTCAAGATTTTTGTACTTTTAAACAAAATAACTCAAAATCTAATAGAAAGTTGCCAACTTTAAGGTTTTTAACACAAAGTGTGTCTAATCGAAATTTTTAAGAAAAAATAAAGTACCAATTTTTTTCCAAACTTGTAGATTTGATCAAAAGATTCAACCTTTTTTGTTTGTAAAGATCCTTAACACTATTTTATACAAAAGAGTGTTATAAAATCCAAGAAACAAAAACAAAAGATGAGGCTTTTAGAAGAAGTCGACAAGGAGAAAAAAAATCGACTAGTAAAAAACAAGCAAACATACCACATGATCTTATAGCGAATGATACCACTTGTTAGGTTCCCATTGTAAAGAAATAAGATTGAGAGATGAGATGGATGATTTCTTCAATGTATAAAATGAAAGAACAAGAGTTTCCTTAGTAATATGAAATAACCAATAAAAATATAAGTCTTACATGATGTCCTATTTATAGGAGAGGAAGCTAGAGCAACACTCCTAGCTCCTTCCATGTGTAATGGATGGGCTTTTATGGCCCATGGACTAAATTACTTAAGCCTTACAATAGTATACATAAAATGTAAATAACTAAACAACCTAATTAATATTACAATGACCGAGACTTGATAAATATGAAAAGTGTGTTCCCAACACACTGCCTCTGCTGCTTGCACATCGTCGAAGGGAAAAGATAAAGATGGTGTTCTTGAACAATCTTCATTCCCGGATGTTCCTTATTTTGCTGGTGGTGTCAAGTTTGGCATTGATGGTCAGGAAGGTTTTTCTGGGATGGGTTTTCTGGTGGTCGCATCCGCTCTCCTAATGTAGATCTCAATGTCTTTGGTAAGATATTTATTCCAGAGTAGAATGTGTCTTGCGGCTCTCGTTTGGATACTGCTGTTGATTGTCGTGAGATACTTTATGGGTTTGCTCCACCTGGGTCCTTTGCTTAGGTTCGTGGTATGAATGATGAGTAATTTTTTGAGGAGTTTAATTATTTGTCAGCCCGTCAGACTGTTTTTTGTGCGAAATTGCGCATGCGAACTGAATATAATATTGCTCGGAAACAAAAGTTGTCTGCGCTGTGTGACCGCCGGGTTGACCAGCTAGGGGAAAAAGATGCGGAAATTGAGAAGTTGAAAGCGGAAGTATCCCGCCTTCATAATGAAGTCTCCTCTTAGAAGTCATCTGATAATCCTTATGCTGCTAAGACATCGTCTCTGATGGAGGATAATTTGAAGCTTAAGGGTGAGCGTGATTCGCTCAAGGCAGAGCTAGTGGAATTGCGTTCGTCCATCGATGGTCAGACCGCAGCTTTTGAAATGGAACGTGTCACATTTTCCACGAAGCTAACGGAGCTTTAGTCTTCTTTGGAAGATAAGGATCACGAACTTGTAGATTTGAATGCTACCTTTGTGGAGTTGAAGCGTCAACACAAGTGGTCTGCAGATCGGGTATGTGCTGTGTTTTTTCCTTTATTTTGTTTACATTTATTCTTTTTTTGTTTTATCATCCGCTCCTTTTTCTTATGCTCTCTCTCTTTTTTGAAAAAGGCTCGCTTGTTGCAAGTTGCTCATGAGACTTTGGAGACTCTTTTCAAGGCCCAGGACACTCAGATGAAAGAGATTATTGAGGATTTGACCCAGTTAGATACCCGCTTGTGGATATAGTTGTTCATCTTGATGAAGATTTTTATCCTCGTTTTCTTACCGTTGTTGCGAGCTACCGGTGGTTGCTTGAGTGCGGTATGAAATTGTTCCTTACTAAGTTCTTGAACTCGGTGGAGTATCGTTCGATGTTGGGCAAACTCTTGAGTTGCGCTATCAGGATAGGGATGCAGAAAGATTTTGATGCTGGCATAGAGCATGGTAAGGAGGGTAGGGAGCTTGCGGATATTGCCGCTAATAATCCTACTGCGGAAGCGGACTACCACTCCGCTTACCAGGCATTTCGAGAACTTGATTTCCTCTCTTAGCATGTTTTTCGTCATGTAAAGACTCCCGTATCGAGGATGTTATGCGCCTTCTCCAGGTAGAAGCTGAAGTTGCGGAGATGCTTGGATTGGCTGATCTGCAGCCAGGTTTGGAACAACTTTATGTACCTCGGATGAGAGATGACTTAGTTGTTGGTGAGGTTCCTTTGTCGTCGTCTTTGAACATTGCACGCCAAAGAGTTAAGAAAATTAGAGAAAATATTTCTATTGGTCAACCTGTTTTTGCGGATGTGTTTACTTCTGTGGCTAGGCCTTTATCTTCTGATGTTTTGTTGAGTTCAGGGGCTACTTCTTCCAGTGAGCCGATTGTTGCTGATATTAACCCTTCATCCGCGTCCTCCGCCCTACTTTGTCTATCGGGTCCCTTTCCACGGATGATATCCCTGTTTCGGATGTTAGGAAAGATGGGGATGTTATTACTTTTCTTCCCTTTGCCAGCCTTATGAAGGAAATCTTGATATTGCTCTGGAGCATAGTCATGCGGAATAAGCTCCGATGATATTTTTATGCCATGACCGCATGTGGTCTTCTTTTAAGCGGCCTTCTTGTATTTTGACAATTATTCCGCTTGTTAGCGGCAATTTTAATCTTTTGTAAATTTTGTATGGTATGTTCCGTGATTTAGTGTTTTGCCTTGTGCATTTTGGTTGCCATTTTAACATTCTTGCTTATGCTGTGCATGTGTAGCGTTTATGAACATGTTTATTTTTTGCGCAAAGGTTACGTCTAACCTTTTTGCGGCTTGTTGGCACATTACGATTTGTGCTTTGCTAGTGTTAAAAAACGTATGGATACGTAATTTATTCTTAGTCTTAATTGGATATTTGTGGATTATCCTTCCGGTACTGGGCTTGCAATTCCTCTTACGTACCTTTGAGTTAATTATGAGGTTTCTTGCCCTTTTGTTATACAGAATAACGTGTTTTGGTCATGCCCTTTGTGTGTGCGTCTTACTCACATATATGTATGCATTTGTAAAGTAAACATTGAAAACTTGTAACTTTAAAAATGATAAAGGTAGCTAAGCTTCACATTTTTTTTATTAGAATTGTTAAAATAATACAAATGATAAAGTATTCTTTACAAATGTCTATGATGGATTCCACCAGAATGGTCCTCCATGATCTATAACTAAAACATGCTTAGACCGTTTTTTTGCGGTTGCGGATATGAATTTACATATTTGCTTCCTTTTTTATCTTTGTCTTTGACTTGCATTTCCGCCCCTGGATTTTCGTGCTTTGTACGCTTCCAGTCTCGTCTGCAGTCTTCTTATGTTTTAGGTATTATGGGTGTTAGTACCCGTTCGTGTCTTTATACTTGGTTGTGTATATCCGTAGTCTGGAGACTTTTCGTGGTCTATTTCTTGTTGATCTTGTGTAGCTTCCTTTTATGCCGCTCTGTTGACGGCCGGTTTTAGTTTATCCGGTTGGCTTAGGACCAGTGATTGCTTTATCGGTTGGTGATTTGTCACCATGATATAGGAAATTTGGGTAGCTTTTTCGTTCCTCTCATGGTTTTCTTTCCACTGTTATCTCAGCTGTGAGCTTGCTCCTCTCGTTATCGCTCGTAGGCTATGTATGAACTGAGGATTGGAGGTTCGTCGACTCCATCTTGGTTGATTTACGTTGTAGGGTGAAGCTTCTTGATATCTGGATGTCCATTTTCATGATGAAACATCCTTTGCTTATGCTTTGGTATGCTTCCCTACGGACGTACGCATATCCGCATTCTATCCCTCCCGTCAGCGAACCCAGTGACTCGTTCTTCCCCTTTATGCCTACCAGCCAGGTGGACCGATGACCGTGTTTTGCCGCCATTGACCAGGTGTTTAATGGGACTCCTAGCCCGGAGCTAGGCCATTGTTGTCTACACAATCCCAGTTATACATTTGGGTCCGTGCTTTCGGTATACCCATTTTTTGTCCGTGGTACTTGGTTTCTTTTTTAGTTGAAGGTCATTCGAACTAGTCAGTGAGCGCGTATGTGGGGGAACGTGAGGTCTCTTTTTTGTGCAAGTGCGGCACGGTTGTTTTAGCACTGCTCAAGGGGTGAGGTGGAGATCGATTCGAAGGGGAACTTGGATGAATGAGATTTGAGGAGTCTTGTGGTTTGATGTTATTAGTCGTCATTTAAGAGCGACTAAGTTTTATTAGTAATCATTTAAGAACGCGTTTGGGTCCTGGAACCGCTTTTGATTTCTGATGCCGGTTATTGACTTTAGCGTTGCACCTTGGTGATCCATAAATTTGTACATGAGGATCATAATTACATGACGTTTTATCAGTGAATTACGATTGTCACCTTTGGTAAGCGACATTGTGTTGTAACGGTTTGGCAACATTTTCATCTTCTCTTGGGAGTACGCTTCACGGATTTTTTACGTGATGGTGATTGATGACGTCAAATAATCCTGATATTTAAGTGTCAATTTCCCCCTATTATGCTCATTTATTCTACTTATATTATGGATATATACTTTGATTTCTTTACATTTTGTATCCAAGTTACGAATGAGCATAGGAGTTAAAGAGACGAGGAATTTGGAAAGAACGTGCAAAGATAGACAAATTATAGTGTGCTGGAAGAAGCTACGGCGTAACATCATCTCTCAACTACGTCGTAGCTAGGTATTCAATGATGAAGACCGAAGTCAACGCGGACCAAGAGTTATGGCGTAACTGAATCTATGGTTTACGCGTAACAAATTCAAGTCTTCAAAGAATCCTTCGAATGGAAGGCCACGCCGTAACACTACTTTGGAACTACGATGTAGCAACGACTACGAGAGTAATCCAAGATCCAAGAATTGAGCTACGACGTAACACAGTTGAAGACTACGATGTAGAAGAAACCCTAATATTGGAGTTACGGCGTAACACTTCATCAACTACGCCGTAACCATCACATCTAGATAAGATTACACTAGCTACGGCGTAACACATTTCTCTGTTACGCCGTAGTTGTGATCGGGCTTATAAATACAACCCTAATTTCTGCATTTGTCATACAACTTTCTCACACACAAAGTCAGAGATCGTTGGGACCTTTTATAAGGCCCTTCTATATCAGCATACGAAGCCTTTCCAAGGGAGCCTCAATCATCATAAGTTTTAGCATTTCATATTTACATTTACATTTTGAATTCATGGCGTTTGTAAACACCATTTCGAGTGTTCAATCTAATATGATCGGCTAAGCACCGCTAGTACTAGCCTAATTATGATTCCTTTATTGCTTTAATTATGTTTTCGCACTTTTCTTAATGCTTTTATGTGTGTGCATCCTTAGTTTATCTTATGAACCTTTAGTTGTGGTAGTTTAAAACACCCGGTTATACATGGTATGCTGGAGGAATTGACCATAGGATCCCGGCGTAGTTGGGTTGCGAGGATATGGTTGGGATGACAACTAACCAAAGACCTTAAGTGCAAATTGACCATAGGACCACTTTCCGGGGTGGAGGAACTTAAGTAGTTAAAGTATGGCCTATGATTATGACAACGGGCCATATAAGATAAGTATAGCATGTAGTGTCACTTAATGACTCAAACCCGTCTACTGTACGTCGGCTTACTTGCATGAGGTAGTGCATGTGGTTCCCAGTAGGATTCGGGGAAGATAGGCTAAGGAACTTGACCATATGAACCTAGTGATATATGTCCGCCCCACCTAAAGCATGAGATTAGTTTTATAGGAAGCATGATTGCAAATGATATAGGAGGAGTGATTAGGTTAGCATATTTCTCTCTTACTGCTCATAACCTCACATTTAATTGCTTTTGTTTATTTACTTTCATTTCATTTCAGTCAATCAATCATTTCTACTTTAAAATCAGTTTTATATAGTGAAATTTGACTTAGATATAATCTGCACCACATAGTTCTTGGGACGACCTCAGTATTACCATTACTAGCCTACACACGACCGGATTCTCTGTCCGTTAGTACATAAGGTAGACCTAGGGTAAAAACGTGACTTTATAAATAGTAAAACCTGGTCAAAAATCCCGAATCAAGTTTTTGGCGCCGCTGTCGGGGAGCTATAATTGGATTTTTATTTAAGTTTTTCATTTTTAATTTTTGTTCTTCTCACGTTTTGGTTCAAGTTTCAGGAATCATGGAAATAATCGATATTGATACGTTGACTCTAGAAGAATACCTTGCCATGACTAGAGATGAGCAAGGACCGGGCCTTATAAGGTCATTGATTGGATCGGATGTTCAGTTTGAGATCAAGCCACAGTTTATGAGGGAGTTGAGAGAGAAACCATTCACTGGACTCAAGACGGAAGACGCATATCAGCACGTGGAAAATGTGCTTTACATTACTAGCCTCTTCAATATTCTTGATGTTTCTCATGACGCAACCATGCTCCGAGTGTTCCCTATGACACTCACTGGAGCCGCAAGAAGATAGGTTGATAGGTTGCCATCTGGAACCATCAACACTTGGAATCTCCTTAAGAAGAACTTTATTCAACGCTTTTGCCCTCCTTCTAGGATGGCGAAACAATTGGAGGAGTAACATAATTTCAGACAGGAAGCTGACGAAACATTGTACCAAGGATGGGACAGGTCCCGACACATGACTTGAACATCCAATAGAAGGTGAGCATATTTTATAAGGGCATTAATATCGCAATGAGGCAGATGATCGATTCCCAAGGACCTATCCCGGGAATGACCTGCCCAAGCCCTTGATGTAATTCAAGACATGGCCTACCACTCACAGAAGTGGCACGATGGAGGTAGCACTAGGAGTACTAGAGCAGGTTTGGAAGGTATGAACGCTCTAACAAATAAACTTGAGAATCTTGGTAGGGAAATGAAGAAACTCAAGGAAAGCGTGCATGCCATCCAAGTTGTATGTGACATTTGCGAGGGAGCTCACCTTGCAAAGGATTGCCCATTGACAAAGGAAGAAAAAAAGGTTGAAGAAGTTAAGTATGGAGATGGAAGACCTTTTCAGGGAAACAACAGCAATGGGCATCGAGTCGGACCACCTGGGTGTTTCAACCGAACCCCTTACAGTGAGAGAAGGTCAAAACTAGAGGAAACCAACGCCAAATATTTGGAAGAATTAACCAAGAAACAAAAAGAACAAGATGAATGGTTGATGGAATTTCAAGAAAGCACAATAAAAGCTTAGTCAGTCATGATGAATCTCTTAGAAACCTTGAGGCTATGATTGGAAAGCTTAGTGACGAAATGCACAAACGCAAGATGGAAAGAAACAAGTCTGTTGGAACATGCATGGCACTTATCACTAAAGATGAGGTAGAAGATTCCGGCGATAATTTTCACTATGCACCCTTTGGTAATTCTCATATGAAAGACAACACCAAACAACAAGAAGGAGCGCCAATGCAGTTACCCAATAAAGAAGATAATGCGGAAAGTTTCGCCCTTCCATGCTCGATTGGTAAATCTAGTTTGTCAGCACTGGCATATTTGGGATCAAGTATTAATGTCATGCCATTATCCTTGTTTCTATCTTTAAAAATGACGAGCCTCAAGGAAACCAATTTGGTTATTGAGATGGCCAATATGACTAGAGTCACTCCAGTTGGTGTTGTTGACAACGTTAATGTGAGGGTTGACCGATTTTTATTCCTTGTGGACTTTGTTGTCATTTATATGGCAAACTTTCCTAATGAAGACCTAATCCTTGGAAGATCTTTCCTTGCTACTGCACGAGCCCGAATCGACGTCTTTATGAAAGAAATTTCATTGGGAGTTTATGACGAAAGAATTACGTTCAAGATGAGTAAAGTAGCTAGTTTGTGCACAGCTACTATTGCGGATAAGGAAATTCCCCCCATTACGTTTGGAGTTTCAGAAGATATTTTCAATTTACATGGCTTCGTTATGTTTAAAATATGCGAATGAGAGTGTTTCCGATGTGAATGAGGAAAGCGAAGAATCATTTGTGGAAGAAGTAGATGATGATGACCCTCCGCTCGAGCCTTGGGGTGTGATAAAGGTCCTATAATGGTTACTG
The DNA here is from genome assembly GCA_030686995.1 of Artemisia argyi. Lineage (NCBI taxonomy): Eukaryota > Viridiplantae > Streptophyta > Magnoliopsida > Asterales > Asteraceae > Artemisia > Artemisia argyi. The sequence continues at coordinate 30,436,773 of CM060699.1, read as the reverse complement.
TGGTATGGCATTGTTGTGATCCAGTAACTTTTGCTAATAATGGGAAGTTATGTATGCCTTCATGTTGTCCTCTGGTCAAATATTGTAATAGGGGAGGACATATCAGGTTAAGACAATTAAAATGGGAAGCAAGAGTCTCGTCATGCTATGAAGACTCAGATTTCGATCAAAACTTATGGTATCGGAATTACCATAATAGTTTTTAACTCTGAAGAAGAAGTCGACTGGACCGTTCACTTTTGTAAACCAGCATTAATGATGGAAAATGGGACTACACAAGCTTGGCCCACGTGTGATCCCTTTCGAAAGAAATGCAATGGTGGAGAACTTATTCACGGGGATGTGGCCAAAAGATATGAGTGGGCATATTTAACGTGCCTAAGAGATCTGAAGTCGGTTATCGTGGAATATCATTTGGGAATTAGTTAAAGGTTAGATTCGGAGAAGTTCAGTTGAGCACTCAGGATAAAATGCATTATCACAACGAATGGGCGAAAGCTAACTTCCTTAGAGGTGACCGACTTAGGTTAGTGCTGTCACACCCCCAAAATACCTGAATGGCAGCGGAATGGAATACCTGAGGGTGTAACGGATCATAGCACACAAGCAAGGAAATATTGAACGACCTAAAGTGTCGTTTATAAAATACATCGTTTGATTCATTCAAAATATCCAAAGTTATAAAACATAGGTCCCAAAGTTAGAAAAGGTTTAGAGAAACAAGTTTAGTACAATCAAACGATAGTTCAAAGTGCATGAAATCCAAAAGTGACGCGTCATCCTTGATACACAAAGTGACTCCATGCAATGCCATGAGAAATGCCTTAGATACCTGAGAAATACATTGCGAAAAACGGTCAACATAAAGTTGGTGAATAATCATAGGTTTATAAGTAAAAATCAAGTGTACAAATGCCATAAGTAATGCCATGAATTAGGATGTCCGGAAAGTATATACATTGGCTCTTAAGCTCATGACCCCGAAGCTAGACGATACTTGGCCCCAATGAGTGTTTACCAGGCACTCGAATAATAAAGACATGAAATGCATTCGTTCCATTTGGAGCAACCCAAACACGAATGGAGGCGTCACCCCCGATAGATCTATCCACTCACTCCCGCTTAGTACTAGAAATTAACGGTCCATGATATAATAAGGGGACTTATCAAGACGTGGTAATAAGGAAACTTAAGCAATGTATGAATTTTATACTTAGGCATGTACACGAAAATAAGTAATGCAATGTATTCTCCCCCGTGGGATTTGAAATCAAAATATAGAATTAAAACGGGGCTATGAGAACTCACCTCGAAGTAATGGTACAAAGATGGTGCAATGAGGTGAAAGTAGTCGGGACAATGAGGCGCGAGTATTAGCCGCAACCTAAATGAATAACCATGATCTAACTTAGATCAAGCCGTAATGAAATGAATGCACATGCACATGATACTCATACCACTCGTAATTTGAAAAATACTAGTTATCGTCGTAGAAAAATAGATTCCATACTTAGGAAAATAAGTCCTTATATAGGAGTATATAACTTGTCGTACTATCTCGTTAAAAAGTGTTAGCGTTAAATTCCTTGTATTGAAAACCTTGAAATATGTCGTTAAGTCGTATAAGTATTCTCTCGGGTCATACGTATTCGTTTAATAAGAAAATAGTCCTTAGTAATATTTTCTAGAAAATATACCGTTTAGCGCGTACGTTATTATTTTTATTTGTATCCATATATATATATATATATAGTTTGACGATGTTAGAATGGGCATAACTTTGTCGTTTCAAGCTTGTTTTCCTTGTTCTTTATGTCCACGGATTCGTCTTTGTGTATACTAGTATATTTTAGACAACTCGGCTCTTTTAGGTTACGTTTAATGCTTCAAAATACCCATCGTATTCTGCCCAACAGCAAGCAGTTTTCTGGAAAAGTAGTTTTCGTCGTTAAGTTTGCAAAAATCATAACTCCTTCGTTATAAACTCGTTTTAATTGATTCTTTCGCCTAAAGTTTCGTTTTTGAATGTATTTTCTAAATCTTTGGTCAAAACTTAGTCATCACTTACTGATTTTCCCACGAATTTAAAATAGGGACAGTAGGTATTTCAAAAGTTCCAAAAATCATTTCCAAGTCTCTAAACTAGTTCCATCCTCCATCAATCCACTTTCAAACACCACAAGACTAATCTAATCCTACCATACACCTTCTTAGGGTGTCATGGGTCCTAAAATATCATCAAACCACTAGGTCTAACAAGAGTTTCATATGTTTCCATTTCTAGGGTTTCAGAGTTAATATGTACAAAAATGAAGTGGTACAAGATGATGCATGTGTAAGATCTTATAAGAAAATTATATGAACATAATAATAACTTGTAAAAATCATAAAAATGAGTTTGTATACTTACTTGGTGGTTTAGAGAGTTTAGATGATAAAAAGCTTACTAATCCTTGAGTTTTTATTTCAAAACTCTAACAAGGATGATTATACTAACTAGTTTATGAAATGATCTTGCAAAATTTCTTCTCCTTGCTCCTTGTCTAACCCAAATCGAACCAAAACACCAAGAAAATGAGAGAAAAAGTTTTGCTAGTGAAGTAAAAAGTGATTTTAATGAAAAAGGGTTAAGAAAGTTTATTATATACTTGGACAATTGGTTTGGTGAGCATTTAATAAGTTTGGTGAGGTAATTAAAACTTGATGACCAAGGGGGGGGGCTTGGCCGGTTTTGGTGAGGGAAAAAGGGAAGGGTGTTGGGTAGTTAGTTAGTAAATATTAGTGTTAGTGATTAAGTATAGTTAGGTTAGGTTTAGGTTTAAGGTTTAAGGTTTAATCGGGTACCGGGTTTGTTAAAAATAAGTTTTGTTGAAGTTATTCGGGACGTAATAAAGTTATAAAAGTTGTAAAAATAAGTCGGGTACAAGTACGGAGAGTTAGGGTGATTATCGTTCAATTTGGTGAAAACCGGCGTTACTAAGTTAAACGTACGATACGTCATAGTTAAATTTCCAAAATACCGGGTAAATTAATATTATAGTTTTTATATTATAGAAATGAGTATGAAAATGTATTAGGATCAAAATCGGGAGTGTCGGACACGTTAGACACATTTATAGTTCGCGTATTAGCGTTTATTGAAATAAACGTACGTAATTCGTTAATCGTACCAAAAGTAGTAATTTAGTTATCCTACGAGTGGAATAGTATGCAAGTGCCCTATTGATGATATGTAGACTATTTCTAGTCCGTATGAAGTGTCCCTGACAATAATGCATGAATTCGCTCCTGAACCAATACGGTTACGCGAATTTGAACACCCGTAAACTGAATTTACGATGACATGAGTAATGCACGTGAATAGTGGTTTTCCCTCGGAAATGAATAGTGTCAAGTGAATAGTAAAATTTCTGAATATGTCTCGGAATGTCAAATTGACCTCAAAAACGATGAATAGTAAAACGATGAATAGTGATCGATGAATAGTAATTTGTGAATAGTAGAATATCGAAGTTTGGAAAAATGACCTGAAATAGTGGGTTGTGACAGTCGCCCATCCAAAAAGGAATTCAGTCCCTGAATTCAGTCAGTGTTGGTCTCGGTACTAGGCTCGGTGAAAAGTTGTGGATACTTGCGTCGCATTTGGTCTTCTCGTTCCCAAGTAAACTCGGGTCCTCTTCGAGAATTCCAACGAACCTTCACGATCGGAATTCGACTTTGTTTCAATTGTTTGATCTCGCGATCCATGATTTCAACTGGTTCTTCCACAAAGTTAAGCTTGTCATCAAGTTGTATTTCTTCTAATGGTATAATGGCAGACTCGTCCGAAAGACATTTCTTAAGGTTCGAAACATGAAACGTGTTATGTACGTTGCTAAGTTCTGATGGAAGTTCAAGCTTGTAAGCAACCGGACCAATCCTTTCCAGGATCTTGAATGGTCCAATGTATCTCGGGTTCAATTTCCCGCGTTTTCCAAAGCGTATTACGCCTTTCCAAGGCGAGACTTTCAACATAACTTTGTCTCCGATCTGGAATTCCAATGGTTTGCGTCGAACATCGGCGTAGCTTTTCTGTCGACTTCTAGCAGTTTCGAGTCTCTCTCGAATTTGAATTATCTTTTCTGTTGTTTCTTGTACCATCTCCGGGCCAGTACATTGTACTTCACCGACTTCGGCCCAACAAACTGGAGATCGACACTTACGACCATAAAGTGCCTCAAATGGTGCAGCCTTAATGCTCGAATGGTAACTGTTGTTGTAAGAAAACTCGATCAACGGCAAATGGTTAGCCCAACCATTTCCAAAGTCAATCACACATGCTCTAAGCATGTCCTCAAGTGTTTGTATAGTTCTCTCACTCTGACCATCGGTCTGAGGATGGTAAGCAGTGCTCATGTCTAACTTGGATCCAAAAGAATCTTGTAATGACCGCCAAAAGTTCGAAGTAAAACGACTATCTCTGTCGGAAATGATGGAAACTGGTGCACCGTGTCTTGAGACTATTTCCTTGACATAAAGTCTAGCGAGTTGTTCCATTGAATAAGTCTCTCTAATGGGTATGAAATGAGCTGATTTGGTAAGTCGATCGATGATTACCCAAATAGCATCGAAACCTCCTGACGTCTTTGGAAGTTTAGTGACAAAATCCATAGCAATACGTTCCCACTTCCATTGTGGAATCTCCGGTTGTTGAAGTAACCCTGACGGTTTCTGGTACTCGGCTTTCACTTTAGCACAAGTAAGACATTTGCTGACGTACATAGCTATTTCTGCCTTCATATTCGGCCACCAATAAAGCTTTTTGAGATCCTGATACATCTTATCAGAACCTGGATGAATAGAGTACTTCGACTTGTGTGATTCATGCATAATCAATTCTCGCACTCCACCATAGAGTGGTATCCAACTTCGGTCCTTGAAGCATAACACTCCATCCGATCTCTTTACAAAGCCATTATCGCTTTCTGGCATACCATAAAGTTTCTCATGCGGTCGGTTTTCTTCCTTGAGAGCCTCAATCTGAGCCTCTAGAATTTTCGATGGTAATGGCGAAATGATAGTCATTCCCAATGACCTGACTCTCAAAGGTTTGAGTCGTTCTTTTCGGCTAAGTGCATCTGCTACAACATTCGCTTTCCCTGGGTGATATCGGATTTCACAATCGTAATCACTCAACAACTCTAGCCAATGACGTTGTCTCATATTAAGTTCCTTCTGATCGAGTATATGCTGTAGGCTCTTGTGGTCGGTAAAAATTACACACTTAGTACCATAAAGGTAGTGTCTCCAAATCTTGAGTGCAAAAACTACCGCACCCAATTCCAAGTCGTGAGTAGTGTAATTCTTCTCGTGTATCTTAAGCTGTCTAGATGCATAAGCTATCACCTTCTCGTTTTGCATTAGCACAGCTCCAAGTCCTTGATGCGAAGCATCGCAATATACCACAAAGTTCTCAATACCTTCAGGTAGTGACAAAATCGGCGCGCTACAAAGCTTTTGTTTCAATAATTGAAACGCGGACTCTTGTTTTTCTCCCCACTCGTACTTCTCATTCTTTTGTGTCAGTTTCGTCAACGGCTTTGCTATCTTTGAAAACCCTTCAATAAACCTTCTGTAATATCCGGCAAGTCCTAGAAATTGACGAATTTCCGTAGGAGACTTGGGCGTAGCCCAATCCTTAACTGCCTCAATCTTTGCCGGGTCGACTTGTAAACCTTGGCTATCAATGACGTGACCAAGAAATTGAACTCTACGTATCCAAAAATCACACTTAGAAAATTTGGCATACAATTGCTCCTTCTTGAGTAGTTCCAGTATTGTTCTGAGGTGCTCTTCGTGATCTTCCTTACTCTTGGAATAAATCAAGATATCGTCAATGAATACGATCACAAACTTATCGAGATACGGTTTGCACACCCTATTCATGAGATCCATAAATACCGCAGGTGCGTTAGTTAATCCAAAAGGCATCACTTGAAACTCATAATGACCGTAGCGTGTTCTAAATGCCGTCTTCGGGATATCCTCTTCCCGAACTTTAAGTTGATGGTAACCGGATCTTAAATCAATCTTGGAATAAAAACTAGAACCTTGTAACTGGTCGAACAAGTCGTCAATTCTGGGGAGTGGATAACGGTTCTTAATCGTTAACTTGTTCAGCTCACGATAGTCGATGCACATTCTGAAAGTTCCGTCCTTCTTCTTCACAAACAAAACAGGCGCTCCCCAAGGCGAGGAACTCGGTCTAATGAATCCTTTGTCCAAAAGTTCTTGCAATTGATTCGACAATTCTTGCATTTCCGAAGGTGCAAGTCTATACGGTGCTCGTGCAATCGGTGCAGCTCCTGGCACTAATTCAATTTGAAACTCAACTTGGCGTGTAGGCGGAAGTCCTGGCAACTCTTCCGGAAAAACTTCTTGAAATTCCTTAACAATTGGCACATCTTCAAGTCGTTTCTCATCCGACTTCTTCTCCGTGATGTGAGCCAAAAATGCATAACAACCCTTCTTTATGTACTTCTCGGTTTTAATGCACGATATAATACTAAGTCTAGTTCCACTTCGCTCTCCGCGAACAACCAAAGTTTCACCGTTATAAGGAAGGTGAACAACTTTCTCATCACAAATAATTCTCGCTCGATGCCGAGATAACCAATCCATACCGATCACAACGTCGAAACTTCCAAGTTCTACGGGCATAAGGTCTATATTGAATGGATGGTTTAGGAAATTTATAGTGCAACCACGGATAATGGTGTTGGTGTTAACTAAAGATCCATCGGCTAATTCAACGATATAGGAAAAGTCTAATGGGATTGGTTCTATGTTAAGCAAAGGTGCAAATGTAATAGAAACAAAACTTCTATCCGCTCCTGAATCAAATAAAATGGATGCATAACGATTATTAACGAGGAACGTACCCGCAACAACATTCGGGTCTTCTTTGATATCGTCTCCTCCCATGACATAAGCTCTTCCTCGAGCCATTCCATTTTGGTTTCCTGTTCCTTGATTCTTCCTCTTCGGGCACTCATTCTTAAAGTGTCCAAGTTCTCCACATCCAAAACATGTTACCGGTGGTTTCTGATTGTCACCCACGATTGGAAATCTACAATCTTTGATGTGGTGACCAAGCTTCTTGCAATTGCCACAAAAATCTGGACAACGACCTGGGTTATGATGCTTCTGACACCTTTCGCACTTAGGTAGGTTACCAGTGTAACCTTTTCTGTCATTTGGTCCTGCAGCATAAACCTTTGCTACTTCCTGTCTCTTAGGTGGCGGCTGAACAGCAAATCCACCTTGGTTGTAATCAAACCTCCTCTTGTTGTTGTTGTTGTTATTTGGATTGTTGTTTCGGTTATTGGGATAGTTGCGGTTCCGATTGTTGTTATAGTTGTTGTTGTTCCGAGTGTTGGTGTAGTTGGTGTTGTTTGAACGGTTATTGTTGTTGACAGCAGCTTTCCCTTTGACTACTTGAACCATGAGTTTCTGAGTTATACGAATAGCCTCTTCCATTGATTGAGGATCAAAAGAAATCACATCACCTCGAATACTTTCAGGCAATCCACCAACAAAGTTTTCCATCTTTTTCTCATCATCGGGAACCATATTTGGACACAGTACAGCCAACTCTTGAAACTTCCTGATGTAAGTCTCAATATCATCGCCTTTAGTCACAAGCTCATAAAATTCCGTTTCCATCTTTTGCACCTCGGTACGAGGGCAAAACTTCTTTGTCATCAGTTTCTTGAATTGATCCCAAGTGAGTTTGTGAGCATTTTCCATACCAATCGGCTGAGCATACGAATTCCACCAAGACATAGCTTCATCAAGAAGCATACCTGTAGCAAACTTCACCTTGCTAACTTCCGGGCATTCACACATGAGAAAAACATTCTCAGTCTTTTCGAACCAGCGGATTAGAGCAACCGCTCCTTCAGTGCCCTTAAATTTGACGGGATCACTAATCTTGAAATCTTTCCATGTACATCCACGCCTAGCAGTGGGTGGTTCAACGACCTCTGTATTAGAAGCAGCCTCAGCAGCCCTTGCAGCAACCTCAGCTCTCTCAATCTCTAGAGCTTCTGCAATACTATCCCTGACCAACTTGCGGATAGCGGCTTGAGTCATAGCGGACGTTTCTGGTGCAGTCTTACTCTTCCTTGGTGCCATATTTCTGATAAATCATAATGGAAATAACCATGAGAAAAATCATAATAGAAATAGTCATCGTACCAAAGATATACACCCACAACATGTATATAAATATACAACCACAACAATGATAACACAACCACGACACGTACGAGTACAACCACAATCTGTCTAGATATCACCACGACAAGTATATATATACAACCACAACAACCACGTCACGTATATATACATCCACAACCTGTGTCGATACAACCACAACATATATAAATACAGCCACGACGCGTATACATGCGACAATAATAAAGAGCAACCACGAAACATCATAAATATAATCACAACACATGAATATAATACATGAAAATTTCGGCCTACATGGACCGATATAATATATAGCACAACATTTCCACATAGTAGAGTCGCACTTGATAATATTTGTTTGTACAACAACCAAAAGGTTACAAGTTCTTGAACTATGTCCCACATCCCGGGACTAGGAAAATAATACAAGCTAATATAATACCAGTCTACGTCTAGGCTCCTCCCGGTGCTCTAGATGGTCCAGGCTCTCCCCTCAAGCGGCGAATCTCACGATCCATCGCCACCACAATCTCCTCAAGATGCTCAAGTCGTAACCGAGAAGAAGCATCCCTACGCTCCAAAACAACTACCCTCTCTCGAAGCAGTGTCAACTGATCTACCTGCTCCCACTGGGTCTCCTGTGTCGCCTGAGCTCTATCTCGAATCTCAGGTAACTCATCCCTAAGTAGCTCAATCTCCTCCTGATGCCTCAACTGTCGTGCCTCGAGTCCATGGTAAGACACATCAATACTAACTCTGCCCTGAACCAAATCCTCAACCTGCTCCTCAACAGTCTCAAGTCGAGTGGTAATGATCTCATCAACTCTATACCCCAACCTATCTACTTGCTCCTGCTGAGCACCCATCTGATCCTCTAATGTGACGGCTGTAGGGCTCCTAGCCGCAGCAGCTCTAGAACTCTCACCTATGTGGTACTCTGGTGGTGGTGAAAAGTCATCAGTCTCAGTGGTAGGTGAATCTGGAGTGGTAAGCCTTGCACGCTTCCTGAGCGGCAAGAGTGAGGTAGGCATAGGAGTAGTAGTGGGTAAGGCTGGTGGTGGTGGTGTAGGCACAGTAGGACTAGGGAGACTCCTATAAGTAGATGTAGAAATACGAACCCTCTTCCTAGGGCCCTGAACAGTCTTCTCCCTAGGAAACATAAGTCTCGGCTCTGAATGGATAGTAGTAGTAGGGGATGATGGTATGTCAGTAGGTATAGTAGGATGGACATGGGGAGTAGGAGCCGTCTCCTCCTCCTCGAAAGGTTCGGTATCATCATCTGACGCCAAAAGTGGCAACTCAGGTGTAGGAGAAACAAGTGGTGAAACAGCAGTGGAGGACACAGAGCCCTCACCATCAGAATCTGATATGGTGTAAAGTATGACAGTGTCGGGATACGAAGACATAACTCTGTGATAATCAAGGTGAAATAAATAAACGACTCGTAATATGGCATCACCAGAAATAAGTAAATATGCACTTATGATGAAATGATGATATGCTATGATGGTGTGGTTATAGTCTAGGGTCAATGATGCAACCTAGTTCGCTATAACCTTAGCTCTGGTACCAATCTGTCACACCCCCAAAATACCTGAATGGCAGCGGAATGGAATACCTGAGGGTGTAACGGATCATAGCACACAAGCAAGGAAATATTGAACGACCTAAAGTGTCGTTTATAAAATACATCGTTTGATTCATTCAAAATATCCAAAGTTATAAAACATAGGTCCCAAAGTTAGAAAAGGTTTAGAGAAACAAGTTTAGTACAATCAAACGATAGTTCAAAGTGCATGAAATCCAAAAGTGACGCGTCATCCTTGATACACAAAGTGACTCCATGCAATGCCATGAGAAATGCCTTAGATACCTGAGAAATACATTGCGAAAAACGGTCAACATAAAGTTGGTGAATAATCATAGGTTTATAAGTAAAAATCAAGTGTACAAATGCCATAAGTAATGCCATGAATTAGGATGTCCGGAAAGTATATACATTGGCTCTTAAGCTCATGACCCCGAAGCTAGACGATACTTGGCCCCAATGAGTGTTTACCAGGCACTCGAATAATAAAGACATGAAATGCATTCGTTCCATTTGGAGCAACCCAAACACGAATGGAGGCGTCACCCCCGATAGATCTATCCACTCACTCCCGCTTAGTACTAGAAATTAACGGTCCATGATATAATAAGGGGACTTATCAAGACGTGGTAATAAGGAAACTTAAGCAATGTATGAATTTTATACTTAGGCATGTACACGAAAATAAGTAATGCAATGTATTCTCCCCCGTGGGATTTGAAATCAAAATATAGAATTAAAACGGGGCTATGAGAACTCACCTCGAAGTAATGGTACAAAGATGGTGCAATGAGGTGAAAGTAGTCGGGACAATGAGGCGCGAGTATTAGCCGCAACCTAAATGAATAACCATGATCTAACTTAGATCAAGCCGTAATGAAATGAATGCACATGCACATGATACTCATACCACTCGTAATTTGAAAAATACTAGTTATCGTCGTAGAAAAATAGATTCCATACTTAGGAAAATAAGTCCTTATATAGGAGTATATAACTTGTCGTACTATCTCGTTAAAAAGTGTTAGCGTTAAATTCCTTGTATTGAAAACCTTGAAATATGTCGTTAAGTCGTATAAGTATTCTCTCGGGTCATACGTATTCGTTTAATAAGAAAATAGTCCTTAGTAATATTTTCTAGAAAATATACCGTTTAGCGCGTACGTTATTATTTTTATTTGTATCCATATATATATATATATAGTTTGACGATGTTAGAATGGGCATAACTTTGTCGTTTCAAGCTCGTTTTCCTTGTTCTTTATGTCCACGGATTCGTCTTTGTGTATACTAGTATATTTTAGACAACTCGGCTCTTTTAGGTTACGTTTAATGCTTCAAAATACCCATCGTATTCTGCCCAACAGCAAGCAGTTTTCTGGAAAAGTAGTTTTCGTCGTTAAGTTTGCAAAAATCATAACTCCTTCGTTATAAACTCGTTTTAATTGATTCTTTCGCCTAAAGTTTCGTTTTTGAATGTATTTTCTAAATCTTTGGTCAAAACTTAGTCATCACTTACTGATTTTCCCACGAATTTAAAATAGGGACAGTAGGTATTTCAAAAGTTCCAAAAATCATTTCCAAGTCTCTAAACTAGTTCCATCCTCCATCAATCCACTTTCAAACACCACAAGACTAATCTAATCCTACCATACACCTTCTTAGGGTGTCATGGGTCCTAAAATATCATCAAACCACTAGGTCTAACAAGAGTTTCATATGTTTCCATTTCTAGGGTTTCAAAGTTAATATGTACAAAAATGAAGTGGTACAAGATGATGCATGTGTAAGATCTTATAAGAAAATTATATGAACATAATAATAACTTGTAAAAATCATAAAAATGAGTTTGTATACTTACTTGGTGGTTTAGAGAGTTTAGATGATAAAAAGCTTACTAATCCTTGAGTTTTTATTTCAAAACTCTAACAAGGATGATTATACTAACTAGTTTATGAAATGATCTTGCAAAATTTCTTCTCCTTGCTCCTTGTCTAACCCAAATCGAACCAAAACACCAAGAAAATGAGAGAAAAAGTTTTGCTAGTGAAGTAAAAAGTGATTTTAATGAAAAAGGGTTAAGAAAGTTTATTATATACTTGGACAATTGGTTTGGTGAGCATTTAATAAGTTTGGTGAGGTAATTAAAACTTGATGACCAAGGGGGGGGGGGGGGCTTGGCCGGTTTTGGTGAGGGAAAAAGGGAAGGGTGTTGGGTAGTTAGTTAGTAAATATTAGTGTTAGTGATTAAGTATAGTTAGGTTAGGTTTAGGTTTAAGGTTTAAGGTTTAATCGGGTACCGGGTTTGTTAAAAATAAGTTTTGTTGAAGTTATTCGGGACGTAATAAAGTTATAAAAGTTGTAAAAATAAGTCGGGTACAAGTACGGAGAGTTAGGGTGATTATCGTTCAATTTGGTGAAAACCGGCGTTACTAAGTTAAACGTACGATACGTCATAGTTAAATTTCCAAAATACCGGGTAAATTAATATTATAGTTTTTATATTATAGAAATGAGTATGAAAATGTATTAGGATCAAAATCGGGAGTGTCGGACACGTTAGACACATTTATAGTTCGCGTATTAGCGTTTATTGAAATAAACGTACGTAATTCGTTAATCGTACCAAAAGTAGTAATTTAGTTATCCTACGAGTGGAATAGTATGCAAGTGCCCTATTGATGATATGTAGACTATTTCTAGTCCGTATGAAGTGTCCCTGACAATAATGCATGAATTCGCTCCTGAACCAATACGGTTACGCGAATTTGAACACCCGTAAACTGAATTTACGATGACATGAGTAATGCACGTGAATAGTGGTTTTCCCTCGGAAATGAATAGTGTCAAGTGAATAGTAAAATTTCTGAATATGTCTCGGAATGTCAAATTGACCTAAAAAACAATGAATAGTAAAACGATGAATAGTGATCGATGAATAGTAATTTGTGAATAGTAGAATATCGAAGTTTGGGAAAATGACCTGAAATTGTGGGTTGTGACAGTCGCCCATCCAAAAAGGAATTCAGTCTACATATCCATTCAGAGCCGAGACTTATGTTTCCTAGGGAGAAGACTGTTCAGGGCCCTAGGAAGAGGGTTCGTATTTCTACATCTACTTATAGGAGTCTCCCTAGTCCTACTGTGCCTACACCACCACCACCAGCCTTACCCACTACTACTCCTATGCCTACCTCACTCTTGCCGCTCAGGAAGCGTGCAAGGCTTACCACTCCAGATTCACCTACCACTGAGACTGATGACTTTTCACCACCACCAGAGTACCACATAGGTGAGAGTTCTAGAGCTGCTGCGGCTAGGAGCCCTACAGCCGTCACATTAGAGGATCAGATGGGTGCTCAGCAGGAGCAAGTAGATAGGTTGGGGTATAGAGTTGATGAGATCATTACCACTCGACTTGAGACTGTTGAGGAGCAGGTTGAGGATTTGGTTCAGGGCAGAGTTAGTATTGATGTGTCTTACCATGGACTCGAGGCACGACAGTTGAGGCATCAGGAGGAGATTGAGCTACTTAGGGATGAGTTACCTGAGATTCGAGATAGAGCTCAGGCGACACAGGAGACCCAGTGGGAGCAGGTAGATCAGTTGACACTGCTTCGAGAGAGGGTAGTTGTTTTGGAGCGTAGGGATGCTTCTTCTCGGTTACGACTTGAGCATCTTGAGGAGATTGTGGTGGCGATGGATCGTGAGATTCGCCGCTTGAGGGGAGAGCCTGGACCATCTAGAGCACCGGGAGGAGCCTAGACGTAGACTGGTATTATATTAGCTTGTATTATTTTCCTAGTCCCGGGATGTGGGACATAGTTCAAGAACTTGTAACCTTTTGGTTGTTGTACAAACAAATATTATCAAGTGCGACTCTACTATGTGGAAATGTTGTGCTATATATTATATCGGTCCATGTAGGCCGAAATTTTCATGTATTATATTCATGTGTTGTGATTATATTTATGATGTTTCGTGGTTGCTCTTTATTATTGTCGCATGTATACGCGTCGTGGCTGTATTTATATATGTTGTGGTTGTATCGACACAGGTTGTGGATGTATATATACGTGACGTGGTTGTTGTGGTTGTATATATATACTTGTCGTGGTGATATCTAGACAGATTGTGGTTGTACTCGTACGTGTCGTGGTTGTGTTATCATTGTTGTGGTTGTATATTTATATACATGTTGTGGGTGTATATCTTTGGTACGATGACTATTTCTATTATGATTTTTCTCATGGTTATTTCCATTATGATTTATCAGAAATATGGCACCAAGGAAGAGTAAGACTGCACCAGAAACGTCCGCTATGACTCAAGCCGCTATCCGCAAGTTGGTCAGGGATAGTATTGCAGAAGCTCTAGAGATTGAGAGAGCTGAGGTTGCTGCAAGGGCTGCTGAGGCTGCTTCTAATACAGAGGTCGTTGAACCACCCACTGCTAGGCGTGGATGTACATGGAAAGATTTCAAGATTAGTGATCCCGTCAAATTTAAGGGCACTGAAGGAGCGGTTGCTCTAATCCGCTGGTTCGAAAAGACTGAGAATGTTTTTCTCATGTGTGAATGCCCGGAAGTTAGCAAGGTGAAGTTTGCTACAGGTATGCTTCTTGATGAAGCTATGTCTTGGTGGAATTCGTATGCTCAGCCGATTGGTATGGAAAATGCTCACAAACTCACTTGGGATCAATTCAAGAAACTGATGACAAAGAAGTTTTGCCCTCGTACCGAGGTGCAAAAGATGGAAACGGAATTTTATGAGCTTGTGACTAAAGGCGATGATATTGAGACTTACATCAGGAAGTTTCAAGAGTTGGCTGTACTGTGTCCAAATATGGTTCCCGATGATGAGAAAAAGATGGAAAACTTTGTTGGTGGATTGCCTGAAAGTATTCGAGGTGATGTGATTTCTTTTGATCCTCAATCAATGGAAGAGGCTATTCGTATAACTCAGAAACTCATGGTTCAAGTAGTCAAAGGGAAAGCTGCTGTCAACAACAATAACCGTTCAAACAACACCAACTACACCAACACTCGGAACAACAACAACTATAACAACAATCGGAACCGCAACTATCCCAATAACCGAAACAACAATCCAAATAACAACAACAACAACAAGAGGAGGTTTGATTACAACCAAGGTGGATTTGCTGTTCAGCCGCCACCTAAGAGACAGGAAGTAGCAAAGGTTTATGCTGCAGGACCAAATGACAGAAAAGGTTACACTGGTAACCTACCTAAGTGCGAAAGGTGTCAGAAGCATCATAACCCAGGTCGTTGTCCAGATTTTTGTGGCAATTGCAAGAAGCTTGGTCACCACATCAAAGATTGTAGATTTCCAATCGTGGGTGACAATCAGAAACCACCGGTAACATGTTTTGGATGTGGAGAACTTGGACACTTTAAGAATGAGTGCCCGAAGAGGAAGAATCAAGGAACAGGAAACCAAAATGGAATGGCTCGAGGAAGAGCTTATGTCATGGGAGGAGACGATATCAAAGAAGACCCGAATGTTGTTGCGGGTACGTTCCTCGTTAATAATCGTTATGCATCCATTTTATTTGATTCAGGAGCGGATAGAAGTTTTGTTTCTATTACATTTGCACCTTTGCTTAACATAGAACCAATCCCATTAGACTTTTCCTATATCGTTGAATTAGCCGATGGATCTTTAGTTAACACCAACACCATTATCCGTGGTTGCACTATAAATTTCCTAAACCATCCATTCAATATAGACCTTATGCCCGTAGAACTTGGAAGTTTCGACGTTGTGATCGGTATGGATTGGTTATCTCGGCATCGAGCGAGAATTATTTGTGATGAGAAAGTTGTTCACCTTCCTTATAACGGTGAAACTTTGGTTGTTCGCGGAGAGCGAAGTGGAACTAGACTTAGTATTATATCGTGCATTAAAACCGAGAAGTACATAAAGAAGGGTTGTTATGCATTTTTGGCTCACATCACGGAGAAGAAGTCGGATGAGAAACGACTTGAAGATGTGCCAATTGTTAAGGAATTTCAAGAAGTTTTTCCGGAAGAGTTGCCAGGACTTCCGCCTACACGCCAAGTTGAGTTTCAAATTGAATTAGTGCCAGGAGCTGCACCGATTGCACGAGCACCGTATAGACTTGCACCTTCGGAAATGCAAGAATTGTCGAATCAATTGCAAGAACTTTTGGACAAAGGATTCATTAGACCGAGTTCCTCGCCTTGGGGAGCGCCTGTTTTGTTTGTGAAGAAGAAGGACGGAACTTTCAGAATGTGCATCGACTATCGTGAGCTGAACAAGTTAACGATTAAGAACCGTTATCCACTCCCCAGAATTGACGACTTGTTCGACCAGTTACAAGGTTCCAGTTTTTATTCCAAGATTGATTTAAGATCCGGTTACCATCAACTTAAAGTTCGGGAAGAGGATATCCCGAAGACGGCATTTAGAACACGCTACGGTCATTATGAGTTTCAAGTGATGCCTTTTGGATTAACTAACGCACCTGCGGTATTTATGGATCTCATGAATAGGGTGTGCAAACCGTATCTCGATAAGTTTGTGATCGTATTCATTGACGATATCTTGATTTATTCCAAGAGTAAGGAAGATCACGAAGAGCACCTCAGAACAATACTGGAACTACTCAAGAAGGAGCAATTGTATGCCAAATTTTCTAAGTGTGATTTTTGGATACGTAGAGTTCAATTTCTTGGTCACGTCATTGATAGCCAAGGTTTACAAGTCGACCCGGCAAAGATTGAGGCAGTTAAGGATTGGGCTACACCCAAGTCTCCTACGGAAATTCGTCAATTTCTAGGACTTGCCGGATATTACAGAAGGTTTATTGAAGGGTTTTCAAAGATAGCAAAGCCGTTGACGAAACTGACACAAAAGAATGAGAAGTACGAGTGGGGAGAAAAACAAGAGTCCGCGTTTCAATTATTGAAACAAAAGCTTTGTAGCGCGCCGATTTTGTCACTACCTGAAGGTATTGAGAACTTTGTGGTATATTGCGATGCTTCGCATCAAGGACTTGGAGCTGTGCTAATGCAAAACGAGAAGGTGATAGCTTATGCATCTAGACAGCTTAAGATACACGAGAAGAATTACACTACTCACGACTTGGAATTGGGTGCGGTAGTTTTTGCACTCAAGATTTGGAGACACTACCTTTATGGTACTAAGTGTGTAATTTTTACCGACCACAAGAGCCTACAGCATATACTCGATCAGAAGGAACTTAATATGAGACAACGTCGTTGGCTAGAGTTGTTGAGTGATTACGATTGTGAAATCCGATATCACCCAGGGAAAGCGAATGTTGTAGCAGATGCACTTAGCCGAAAAGAACGACTCAAACCTTTGAGAGTCAGGTCATTGGGAATGACTATCATTTCGCCATTACCATCGAAAATTCTAGAGGCTCAGATTGAGGCTCTCAAGGAAGAAAACCGACCGCATGAGAAACTTTATGGTATGCCAGAAAGCGATAATGGCTTTGTAAAGAGATCGGATGGAGTGTTATGCTTCAAGGACCGAAGTTGGATACCACTCTATGGTGGAGTGCGAGAATTGATTATGCATGAATCACACAAGTCGAAGTACTCTATTCATCCAGGTTCTGATAAGATGTATCAGGATCTCAAAAAGCTTTATTGGTGGCCGAATATGAAGGCAGAAATAGCTATGTACGTCAGCAAATGTCTTACTTGTGCTAAAGTGAAAGCCGAGTACCAGAAACCGTCAGGGTTACTTCAACAACCGGAGATTCCACAATGGAAGTGGGAACGTATTGCTATGGATTTTGTCACTAAACTTCCAAAGACGTCAGGAGGTTTCGATGCTATTTGGGTAATCATCGATCGACTTACCAAATCAGCTCATTTCATACCCATTAGAGAGACTTATTCAATGGAACAACTCGCTAGACTTTATGTCAAGGAAATAGTCTCAAGACACGGTGCACCAGTTTCCATCATTTCCGACAGAGATAGTCGTTTTACTTCGAACTTTTGGCGGTCATTACAAGATTCTTTTGGATCCAAGTTAGACATGAGCACTGCTTACCATCCTCAGACCGATGGTCAGAGTGAGAGAACTATACAAACACTTGAGGACATGCTTAGAGCATGTGTGATTGACTTTGGAAATGGTTGGGCTAACCATTTGCCGTTGATCGAGTTTTCTTACAACAACAGTTACCATTCGAGCATTAAGGCTGCACCATTTGAGGCACTTTATGGTCGTAAGTGTCGATCTCCAGTTTGTTGGGCCGAAGTCGGTGAAGTACAATGTACTGGCCCGGAGATGGTACAAGAAACAACAGAAAAGATAATTCAAATTCGAGAGAGACTCGAAACTGCTAGAAGTCGACAGAAAAGCTACGCCGATGTTCGACGCAAACCATTGGAATTCCAGATCGGAGACAAAGTTATGTTGAAAGTCTCGCCTTGGAAAGGCGTAATACGCTTTGGAAAACGCGGGAAATTGAACCCGAGATACATTGGACCATTCAAGATCCTGGAAAGGATTGGTCCGGTTGCTTACAAGCTTGAACTTCCATCAGAACTTAGCAACGTACATAACACGTTTCATGTTTCGAACCTTAAGAAATGTCTTTCGGACGAGTCTGCCATTATACCATTAGAAGAAATACAACTTGATGACAAGCTTAACTTTGTGGAAGAACCAGTTGAAATCATGGATCGCGAGATCAAACAATTGAAACAAAGTCGAATTCCGATCGTGAAGGTTCGTTGGAATTCTCGAAGAGGACCCGAGTTTACTTGGGAACGAGAAGACCAAATGCGACGCAAGTATCCACAACTTTTCACCGAGCCTAGTACCGAGACCAACACTGACTGAATTCAGGGACTGAATTCCTTTTTGGATGGGCGACTGTCACAACCCACTATTTCAGGTCATTTTTCCAAACTTCGATATTCTACTATTCACAAATTACTATTCATCGATCACTATTCATCGTTTTACTATTCATCGTTTTTGAGGTCAATTTGACATTCCGAGACATATTCAGAAATTTTACTATTCACTTGACACTATTCATTTCCGAGGGAAAACCACTATTCACGTGCATTACTCATGTCATCGTAAATTCAGTTTACGGGTGTTCAAATTCGCGTAACCGTATTGGTTCAGGAGCGAATTCATGCATTATTGTCAGGGACACTTCATACGGACTAGAAATAGTCTACATATCATCAATAGGGCACTTGCATACTATTCCACTCGTAGGATAACTAAATTACTACTTTTGGTACGATTAACGAATTACGTACGTTTATTTCAATAAACGCTAATACGCGAACTATAAATGTGTCTAACGTGTCCGACACTCCCGATTTTGATCCTAATACATTTTCATACTCATTTCTATAATATAAAAACTATAATATTAATTTACCCGGTATTTTGGAAATTTAACTATGACGTATCGTACGTTTAACTTAGTAACGCCGGTTTTCACCAAATTGAACGATAATCACCCTAACTCTCCGTACTTGTACCCGACTTATTTTTACAACTTTTATAACTTTATTACGTCCCGAATAACTTCAACAAAACTTATTTTTAACAAACCCGGTACCCGATTAAACCTTAAACCTTAAACCTAAACCTAACCTAACTATACTTAATCACTAACACTAATATTTACTAACTAACTACCCAACACCCTTCCCTTTTTCCCTCACCAAAACCGGCCAAGCCCCCCCCCCCCCTTGGTCATCAAGTTTTAATTACCTCACCAAACTTATTAAATGCTCACCAAACCAATTGTCCAAGTATATAATAAACTTTCTTAACCCTTTTTCATTAAAATCACTTTTTACTTCACTAGCAAAACTTTTTCTCTCATTTTCTTGGTGTTTTGGTTCGATTTGGGTTAGACAAGGAGCAAGGAGAAGAAATTTTGCAAGATCATTTCATAAACTAGTTAGTATAATCATCCTTGTTAGAGTTTTGAAATAAAAACTCAAGGATTAGTAAGCTTTTTATCATCTAAACTCTCTAAACCACCAAGTAAGTATACAAACTCATTTTTATGATTTTTACAAGTTATTATTATGTTCATATAATTTTCTTATAAGATCTTACACATGCATCATCTTGTACCACTTCATTTTTGTACATATTAACTTTGAAACCCTAGAAATGGAAACATATGAAACTCTTGTTAGACCTAGTGGTTTGATGATATTTTAGGACCCATGACACCCTAAGAAGGTGTATGGTAGGATTAGATTAGTCTTGTGGTGTTTGAAAGTGGATTGATGGAGGATGGAACTAGTTTAGAGACTTGGAAATGATTTTTGGAACTTTTGAAATACCTACTGTCCCTATTTTAAATTCGTGGGAAAATCAGTAAGTGATGACTAAGTTTTGACCAAAGATTTAGAAAATACATTCAAAAACGAAACTTTAGGCGAAAGAATCAATTAAAACGAGTTTATAACGAAGGAGTTATGATTTTTGCAAACTTAACGACGAAAACTACTTTTCCAGAAAACTGCTTGCTGTTGGGCAGAATACGATGGGTATTTTGAAGCATTAAACGTAACCTAAAAGAGCCGAGTTGTCTAAAATATACTAGTATACACAAAGACGAATCCGTGGACATAAAGAACAAGGAAAACGAGCTTGAAACGACAAAGTTATGCCCATTCTAACATCGTCAAACTATATATATATATATATATATGGATACAAATAAAAATAATAACGTACGCGCTAAACGGTATATTTTCTAGAAAATATTACTAAGGACTATTTTCTTATTAAACGAATACGTATGACCCGAGAGAATACTTATACGACTTAACGACATATTTCAAGGTTTTCAATACAAGGAATTTAACGCTAACACTTTTTAACGAGATAGTACGACAAGTTATATACTCCTATATAAGGACTTATTTTCCTAAGTATGGAATCTATTTTTCTACGACGATAACTAGTATTTTTCAAATTACGAGTGGTATGAGTATCATGTGCATGTGCATTCATTTCATTACGGCTTGATCTAAGTTAGATCATGGTTATTCATTTAGGTTGCGGCTAATACTCGCGCCTCATTGTCCCGACTACTTTCACCTCATTGCACCATCTTTGTACCATTACTTCGAGGTGAGTTCTCATAGCCCCGTTTTAATTCTATATTTTGATTTCAAATCCCACGGGGGAGAATACATTGCATTACTTATTTTCGTGTACATGCCTAAGTATAAAATTCATACATTGCTTAAGTTTCCTTATTACCACGTCTTGATAAGTCCCCTTATTATATCATGGACCGTTAATTTCTAGTACTAAGCGGGAGTGAGTGGATAGATCTATCGGGGGTGACGCCTCCATTCGTGTTTGGGTTGCTCCAAATGGAACGAATGCATTTCATGTCTTTATTATTCGAGTGCCTGGTAAACACTCATTGGGGCCAAGTATCGTCTAGCTTCGGGGTCATGAGCTTAAGAGCCAATGTATATACTTTCCGGACATCCTAATTCATGGCATTACTTATGGCATTTGTACACTTGATTTTTACTTATAAACCTATGATTATTCACCAACTTTATGTTGACCGTTTTTCGCAATGTATTTCTCAGGTATCTAAGGCATTTCTCATGGCATTGCATGGAGTCACTTTGTGTATCAAGGATGACGCGTCACTTTTGGATTTCATGCACTTTGAACTATCGTTTGATTGTACTAAACTTGTTTCTCTAAACCTTTTCTAACTTTGGGACCTATGTTTTATAACTTTGGATATTTTGAATGAATCAAACGATGTATTTTATAAACGACACTTTAGGTCGTTCAATATTTCCTTGCTTGTGTGCTATGATCCGTTACACCCTCAGGTATTCCATTCCGCTGCCATTCAGGTATTTTGGGGGTGTGACAAGTGCCTTATGTAGTACCTATGGTGTGGGATCAACCAACCACTTCAAAGGATAAGAGGTGGGGAATTATAGCCCGATTACCCACGTGATGACCCGTGGGAGTGACTCTAACTTAAAGACTCGTTAACAAACAAAAGTGCTCTTACGGGAGACAACCCGTACTATCCTTTTCTTTCTTTTTATTGGTTTGTATGTTTGTTTTGTATTCTTGCAGGAATTGGAGCATGGAGGAATGAGAAAATCTGATTACTGTATAAACTGATGCTCTCGGATCATTAGTTACGGCGTAGCTCGGTCTCATAACTACGCCGTAACTACCCTCCCGTATCTGATGACCCCAGGTTTTTAACCACTTACGGCGTAACACTATTCCTTAGCTACGTCGTAACTCCTCTCTAAGGAAAAATCCTAAAAATATTTTTAAATATACTAAACTTGTATTAGTAACTAAATGAAATTTGTGGGTGTGTTTCCTGTAAACCCTCACGAGACTACATTCGTCCACTTGGGACACCAAGTGGTTTAAAAAGCTTGTTGCATACGCTAAATGAAACCGTGATTCTTACGAAAGTGAGTTAGGATTTTCTTGTTTTTATTTTTATTTTTATAGATTTATGCATTGTGGTAGTGTCATGATTTCAAGGATTTGAAGTTTGCACATGGAGGCTAGTCGAAGGCACGAAGATTTCTCGTGATCCTTCTTTTATTTATGAAGCAAATTTCAGGGAAGTTCTCGCTCTAATTCTACCTTCTCTTCACATTTATTTAATTTTTAGTACAAAAGGGACTTTGTACATTTCAAGTGGGGGGGACAGGAGTAGAATTATCTTGAACTTTATTTTCTCCTCAGTTTTCTAGTTTATTTTGAAAATTTTTGTCATTTTTAAACTTTTGACATGTTTTTCTTAACTGAACTAGAATAGACTTTAGCCAAGCACATTTAACCCTTGAATTTATATGGTGGGGTTTAGCCTATTCAGTTTCACTCTATTTACTCAAATCCACCTAAATATAAAGTGTGCTGGTAATTTGTAGACTTTAAATCTTGGCTAAAGTTGATGTAACAATATCGCACATGATAAAGACCTTGTGACACACACCAAGCACGGGAGTGTCACGCCCATTGCCACCATACCCAAATAGTAATCCTCATGAGTGAGGCGAGGGGCATTTTGGACCACACCCAAAGACCGGTTAGCATAGTTTGACGAAAACGAACAAAAACACAGACACAGACACTCTTCATCTGCCTTTCGCATTTGTATGGTACGACCACCAACACAACACAACTGCAGCTGCACCATTTCTGTCCTCCGCCAATCACACACCGCCACGTGTCCCTAAATATTTCACAAAAGCCCTCTAACCCGTTACACACATACAAACAAAACCAAACAATTTCCTCTCTCAAACATTTTTAAGCAAGAGACAGACCCTAATTTTATATCCATAATTAATATTTCTAGGTATGTTATTTGTCTAATTTATGATTACATTATTCAATTTTTATTTCGAATTTGTCGTGAATTTATTCTTTTTGTTTCGAATTTAGTTCAAATTAATTTAAAATTGAAAAACCCTAAATCTTTTTAATTAATTACTGTTTCTGATATATCATTATTATTATTTGTGAATTTTGTTATATTTTAGCTGGATTAATTGATTAAATTTGAGGTATGTTCATTTTGATTATTTTCTGGGTTTAAGATGCTAATTTAGTCATGTCTATTGTGCCTTGGTATTTAGGGGGCATTTGGGATTGCTTATTTTTTCTGCGTATAAATAATCTGCTTAAAGATATTAGGGTTTGCTTATTTTGTATTTATAAGCACTTTGCAATGTTTTTCATCGCAAATAATCACTTTGAAATATGTATGTCTCAAAATTGCTTCTTTTGCTCCCAATTGAAAAACAATAATGTTTTGTTATTAAGTGAATTTCAGGTGAGAAATTATTGTTCATGTTAAGAATTGTGTCATCTCAGATGCCGATTTTGTGTTGAAAAATTGTGCATTTTGGTGAATTTTTGTTAAAATTGATTATATTTATTTGTACAATTAGTATTTCTATGTTGACAAAGATGTATAAAATGCTAAGAAACCGAAAGCTGGAATATCTTTGATGATGGAATCATACAATGTTTTTATTGACTTTGGGTTTTTGGAAATATATGTATGATGATTGAAAATTATTATGATTATTTTTTTTTTAGAAATTTTAATGGATCAAGTGGATGTTGAGATGGAGGATGCGGGAAAGGTTTTAGAAGACGAAGTGATGGGTGGTGAAGAAGGTGCGGAAAAGGAGCAGATAGATGTAAAAGAAGTGGAAGAGAAACAACAAGAGTCTGCTGGCTTGGTGAACGATGATGTTCAGATCTCAAATGACATCAGGGAAGAGCAAAAGGTTGCAGAAGAGCCAGAGAAACAAGAAGCTGAAGCAGAACCAGAAGAACGAGAAGCTGAAGAGAAGCCTGAAGAGCCAAATACGAAAGATACTAAGGAGATGCATGCTAATGAAAGTGAGCAGGAACTGCCAGCAGATGAGACTCAGGAGAATGAGAAAGATGCTACAGTCACAGGTGATGTTAAGATTGATGATGCTAGGAACAATGCTACAGAGAATGGTGAGGATGATAAGATTGATGATCATAAGAATGATGCAACAGAAATTAGAGATGACGATAAGATTAATGACAGTAAGAATGATGCTACAAAAATTGGTGACGATGAAAAGATTGATGACAGTAAGATTGATGCTACAAAAATTGGTGACGATGAAAAGATTGATGGTAGCAAGATTGATGATAGTAACAATTGTGCTACAGAAATAGGTCAGGATGATAAGACTGATGATAATAAGAATGAGGCTACAGAAACTGGTGCTGACGATAAGATTGATGACAGTAAGAAGGATGAAGCTACAGCGATGGATGATGATGATAGGATTCATGATAGTAAGAATGATGCTACTGATATGGATAATGACCATGGTGTATTAGATGATACTGAGAATGATGGTACTAAGAATATACCTGAGAATAATGACCAAGGAGATAATACCATAAATGAATTACATCAACAGCTCGTGACACACAACACCATTGTGAAGCATTCACCAAGTGAAGTTGAAGATCGTACTGTAGTGACAATGAAGAACGAAGTGGAGGACACAGAGGTAATTTTACATTGTAATACAGAAGTTAAATAGAAAATTGAGTGGACCTTTAGTTATCTAAAGTTACTCTTTGATATGTTACTAGATGGATGACGGCTATGATTCTGGAACCCCGGAAGCTCAAGAAGCATTCATGCAAGAGGTGTTAGCCTTGTATAAGACGAAACACTTGAAATTCACCGTTCCAAAGTTTTATGGACGATATTTAAATTGCCTAAAGTAAGTTTCTTGGCTCCAAGTTTTTATTTCATGGTCTTTTAATAGTTGTGGTTGGAGGCTCAGTTTTTGTTGTGTTACTTTTGTAATAGGTTATGGAAGGCCGTTATCAGGTTGGGTGGATATGATCGGGTATACACACTTTTCCCTTCTGCATCTTGACTTTCATAGTATCTGTATATCTGTATCAGATTGAATAATGTTTACATCCATTTGGAACCTAAGGATTTCACATCATTTTAATAAATTTTAAAGCAATCTTCATATATGGGTTGCTTGTAGTTTAAATCAAGATTAGAGTACAAGTGACCCATATCAGCTTTTAATTGTGATACGATCCTGCATTATTATATTATTATTATTATTATTAATTAATTATTTTATTTAGTTTCCTTTTATTAGATTTCTTGGTGAGAAAGTTAGGGCATTAGGTTAAGTCTGTTATAAATAGGGTATTAGGATTGTAATTCTCATTATGTTGAATGAATATTAAGTATTGATTTGTTAATCAATTGGGGGGTCGGTTTATCCCATCAATATAAACTATCTATTTTGTTATTTCCTCTCTTTATTCCATTATCGACTCGGTTCTTATCAAATTGGTGCCATAAGCTAGTGTGTGTAATTATAAGTTGTTGCAGAGCAAGGTGGTAAGCATAGAATCTTCCAGAATTATTTTAGAAATCTATATGAACATGCACTTGCTTCATTTTTGGGTTTTGTCATTTTTCTAAAGGGACTTTGTTAAGATAGAATTTCTTGTGCTTTGTTTTTATTTTTTTAGCAATTTGTTTCATTAATTTCTTTTGGAAAATGAAAATGATAATACAGTAGGATTTAAGCTGGTGTGTTATTATTTGACATATTTAATATTTTTTCAGGTAACTGCAACCAAAGGGTGGCGATACGTAGGAGAAGCTTTCCGTCCACCGAAGTAAGTTGAACATCTGTTTATTTAACAGTACAAGCAGACTTTTAATACTCTCAATTATATGATTGTTATGCTACTAATTATGTATAATATGTATTATGAAGGACGTGTACAACTGTCTCATGGACATTCCGACAGTTTTATGAAAAGGTAACATAGCTCTTTTACTTCTGTTAAATGGCAATAACCGTTATTGAGAGTTATTTGTTTCTTTTTATGTAAGTTATTACTTTCTTCATACAATGTTTTTCGTGCCTTGTCTATTTGTAGTCACTTCTTGAATACGAAAGGCATAAGGTCCAAACTGGTGAGCTTGAACTCCCTCTTACACCCGGCTACCCGGAGACCCCTACTGTTGAACACGAGGTCAGCTAATCTTAGTTTTTGAACCACTTACGTATGTTATCTGAGCTTTCTGTATGTTTTCATTCTTAGGATCCTTAAGATAATTACTTTTCTGTGTCATTGTCTCGATTAAAATAATAAAGCACTTCAACTTTCTAGGAACGCAGAATATATATAATTATATTTGCAACTTTTCTCTTTAAATATACTGGAACCACTGCTATATATTGGAACGCTACATTAATCGTTGAAGCTTTATTGATTGATTTAGAACTTATGTATATGTTTATTCGGTTCAAGTGCTAAGATGACATTATGTCACATATACTGGGGGCCAAAAGATGTTTGGTTATACATAGAGAATTTTAGTGAACGTTCTTGTGGTAACTCTTTAAGAAAGTTGAGATTTCTTCCAACCAATCGAATAAAAGAAACAACGATTGATGATGTTAGTTTGAAATCTGGAAAGGGCGTTTTCTCATCTGCACGACATGACTACCCAAGCTACCTTGCGGAAAACCCTCTGCAATCATGCGTAGATTTGGGCCAACAGAAATGAATTCTTAACCATATTTTGTCTTCGTTTTTTTAGTTCCTTTTTGCTACTCCCTCCGTCCCGAAAAAAACAGTATCTTACTATTTATGTTTGTCCCAAAATAAGAGCCCAGTTTTTATATATGTACAGTAATTATGACTGGTTTTCCTACTTTACCCTTATAATTAAAACTTGCATTAATTACTCATTTTTTTTATTTCTATATTAACTATGAGGGTAAAAATGACTTTTTATCAATCAAAACTAGCATTAATTACACATATCATAATTTCAACATTTCTTGTTTGTGGACTCTCTTTTTAGGATGGAGGGAGTATTAATAATGATGTATATGAAGAGACTACAAAAGATTTTTATTTATTTATTTATTTATCTTCACTTTATAATATGATTTTTTTGTATGACTTCTGCAGACAAACGGCCATCAGACCCCAACAGGATCTGGTAGGGCACGCAGGGATGCTGCAGCTCGAGCTATGCAAGGTTGGCACTCCCACCGTCTCTTAGGTTTTGGTGAGGTTAGTAAGCCAATCATTAGGTTTTATTGACACTGATTTCTATTTATCTACTCCTTCAAATGAGTGCAGCATGTAATTTGATCACACAGCTATTAGCTCAAAGAAAGTGTTTTGATTATTTATTATAATCTTAATACCCTTTAGATAAAAACAAAACAAAAATCGCGTGGACTTGAATCAGTATTATCAGTTTATTGGTGACCATAACTGTTAAAATTTGTACAGGACAGGATAGGAATCAATATATTTTGAGATATGCTAATTTGACTTGACACTCGTCTTATTAGGAAAAGAATTCCAACAATTCACAGAAGCGGGAAAAAAGTTTCAAAAGCCTTGGTAAGTTCATCTTGTGCTCTTCTTATATAGCAGAAACATGTGTTCTTAATCGAGTAATCTTGTCAAATATAGGGTCACTTAAACACAAGAGACAAAGTGAAGTGGAGCATTCTGTGAAAGCCTTACGAACTGAAACATCTAGGCAGTAAGGCTCAAGTTTTGCTATTTATATCTTTATCTGGTTGTATTTTTCTATGAATTTTATATTCCATCTCTGTGGTTGTATCAGTTAATTAGATTTATGTATGTTTGTCTTTATATGTGCCTTGAAATATTTTGGTCCTATTCAATTGTGACAGACTTGTCACCACGGTTGCTGATATCGGTCCCCCTGCTAACTGGGTGAAGATAAACGTACGAGAAACTGTAAGTATTGTGGATCATATGTAGTTATTATATGTTTTCTCACTTTCTTAAGTTACTAGATGCCTAAGCTGACTATATTTCTCACAGAAAGATTGCTTTGAGGTGTATGCCCTAGTGCCAGGGCTTCTGCGAGAAGAGGTACAAGACTCATCACTTTACCTTTGTTTCACTTTAAATTTACTAATTTTTTGAAACCTTAAAATAAGAGCAGACTAAGACTATAGTACTAAAACTGCGATGGTTTTAGGTACGTGTTCAGTCAGATCCAGCTGGGCGTCTAGTCATCACAGGTCAGCCCGAGCAACTTGACAACCCATGGGGCATTTCATCATTTAAAAAGGTTCGTATGTTAACTTTTGCACATTTGATGAAACTGACTTAAATGTTCCATTTTCGTTAATGTTTCATTGATCTTTGGTTTATAGGTGATCAGCTTACCAGCAAGAATAGATCCACTTCGTACATCAGCAATTGTCAGCCTACATGGACGGCTTCTGGTTAAAGTGCCTTTTGAGCAGTCAAACATCTAAAGTTATATACCCTTTCAACTCACCGAGCATTAGGAAATTAGAGATGCAATGCAACAAAGTCATAGCAGTGGTAGTATTTAAAGTAGAAGGCAAATATTTAGAGTTAATTATTATTGTTCGTAAAATGATTTGCGAGTTGTCTATGCTTTACAGTCGAGTAGTTCAGTTTTGTGCTCACATTTACCCCAAAAGTTAAGGCTTTTGATGGCTTTATTTGTAGGAGTACTGAGGATTTTTTTATTAGAGTTTTGTTGGTTGACTTGTGTTTGTGTCGCGAATATTAGTTGTTACTCCTTTCTTGATGTGATCAGAGAAGAGAGAAATTATATTTATCAGAGTTTAAAAGTATGTGAAGTTCCATCAGGTTAGACTAACATGACTCTTGACCTGGTTGGTGATCTAATACATCAGTTGATGATTATGATCTTGTTAGTCCAAATTAGTTGGTCATTATCTAGATTGACCCATATATTTAGCTATTTGTTTTATCTGAACACTCTGGGCATCTCTAATGCATGCACAACATTTTTGATCAACTTAATGCGTCCATCAATTTCTATATCAAATATTTCACTTGTATAACTATAATTATATGCCCTATATTTACTTAATCATAAATAAAGACTAATTCATTATGAAGGTGTGATGGGATCTTTTGTAGTAATAACATAATTTGCACTAATCAATGTTACACCTTTGTGTCGAGTAGTTTTAACATTTATGTACATAGTATGTCACGCACACAAAAAAACGGAGGTAAACTCATACGTTGGGTTTTCATATTCTTGGATGTTTTTCGACGGGAGACACTGTCAGTGGCGTGAGAGTGGATGATAGTAATGAACCACAGTTTAACTTAGGCGAGGGAACGGTTATCGATGATTTATGGTATACAAGTATAGATATGAATTACTCAAATGTGAAAGTTGTAAAAAGAAAAGTTGTTCAAAAGGATTAAAACTATAGCATTTGAACTATTGTTTCGATAAACGATGTCCTACAATGTATATTAAATTTTGCTTATAATGTACAAATAAATAGTATTACGGAGTATATCAGACTAGATTTCTTTTCTATAGAAGATTTTCACACTAAAGTAGAAACGTGTTGTAAAAGTTATTTACACCAAAATATGAAAATAATTGACATATTGACATGAACCATGTCTTAAAGTTTGTATAATAAATGTCTCACTTTTAATTTATTTTCCTATTTTGACATTATGACATTAAAAACATTATCACAATTTTGAGATTGTGATGTCCTCTCGATTTCACATGGAGAGCTCGAATAATTTGAAAATATCAATAAGAGTTGAAATATCGTGTTTTGGGGTGTTCACAAATCGGGTAATACGCGCAGGAACCTAAGAATAAAACCGAATCGAACTGAATAAAGTGAAACCGAATTTGGCAAAACTGAACCAAATCAAATTAAATATTTGATTTTCGGTTTGGATATGATTTTAGCAAAACGTAACCGAACACGAAAACTGAGCCGAATTCAAATCCTGTTTTCGGTTTGGGTCGGTTTTTGGTTTTACAAAAGAAAAAAATAAATAAATAAACCAAGTAACCCGATAACCGAACTGATGAACAACCCTACATGTTTTCATACAATAAA
Organism: Artemisia argyi; assembly: GCA_030686995.1. Lineage (NCBI taxonomy): Eukaryota > Viridiplantae > Streptophyta > Magnoliopsida > Asterales > Asteraceae > Artemisia > Artemisia argyi. The sequence continues at coordinate 30,406,420 of CM060699.1, read as the reverse complement.
CTGGCGGTGGACAACCGGGTACGGGTCAACCTTTGTACCCGCTTGTTTTGTTAAAGAGATAGTATAATGTGTGTATTTTTATTTTTAGAACCCTGTTAAATGCGGCTACTGCAAGAACTCCATTTTTGCATTAGAAAACATGTACGTTCTGTATGTTTTCTTATATACACCTTAATACACATACATGCGTAACATACATGTTCATATAAAACCATGTTAAGTGCAACAAATCAATGCAAAATGGTTTTATATGAACATGTATATTATGCAGGTATTTGTATTAAGGTGTATGTAAGAAAACATACGTAACATACATGTTTTATATGAACATGCATATTTTCTAATGCAAAATTGGAGTTCTCGCAGTTCTCGCACTTAACAGGGTTTTGAAAATAAAACTCCCAGTATAATGTATACATAAAGTTTTAAGTAAATTGCAAAAACTGTTAAATGACTTAAGATACATTCGTCTTCTTTTCTTTTAATTTTCATTTAAATAAGTGATGAAGGACGATCTACGCCAAAAGGTATTACACTTTACACAAATATTAGTCCTACACTTTCTGTATTTTAAAAATTGCGCTTGCAATTTGAATACGTAAATCATAAGGATAGCTTTTACTATTTATTCTGAAAAAATTTATATGAATATAATTCATAATACAGTAGTTTCAAGAACACTAGTATGGATGGCATTAGACACGCAGTATAATCGATGATCTTATGTACATTTTAGTTATTGGAACGAAGAACACTTGCACTACGAAAATGAAATATTCGAACGGGCCAAAAGGTACGATGCTCACATATTAAATTTGTGTTTGAAATCTTCTAAGTTTATTTGTTCAACCCGTTTTAAAACTTCTAGACTTTGCATGAATAAAAAACATGTATAGTGTACCTACAAAGTTCTTTCCTTCCTGTCAAGGAATGCATGTTGTACCTCAAAAACACATGAGAAAAAGTGATAAAAACAAAACCGTCACTAGAAAAAGAGAGAATTTTATTTGACTAATGTCCATCTTACTGAATAAAATGGAAAAGATGAATTATATAATTTACAATATTACATTAGTACGTTTAAAAAGTCACACTTGAAAATATTTACCAGGGTAAAAAACCCTTTAACATAAAAGAAAAAGCAAGTCACACTTGAAATAAAAATGGTGAAACCTATCAAATGGTTCAAAAATCGGTCTGAAATGTTTACAACAAGGGGTCGCGGCGGGGGCCTTTGCCATTTGTTTGGGTTAGCGCATGTGTGGAGCAGCATGGTATTATATATATATATATATATATATATATATATATATATATATATATATATATATATATATATATATATATATATTAATTTATGGTGCGATACGCTGCCGTTTAGGCTCTGACCATTTTCCCGCCAAAATTGGTGGGCTGCTAAGGCCCGGCTCATTAGCCTGCTTCTATTGATCCGTAACCCATTCTATCCACTTTTATCACCTCACCTCAAAATATCCGCACCCATCATCCTCATTCCAATTTCACCTAGAAGCTTCTTCCAAAATCAAAATACGGTTTCTGCTTCCACAGACCAAAAGACAGCCACACACTTTCCGATCTAACACCCACATCTCCCGATGGTCGGATTAACCCGAAAGAGATTTGTCGCGTTGGCAGTCGAGGATTCTCGCAAGTAGCGTTTGGTATTTGTTATTGCAAGGTTTGATTCCTTTCTTTATTATTATAAAGATTCAATCCATTTTTTTTATTATGTATATTTTATAATTTTCTAATTATTTTGTTAGATGAGTTGTGTTTGATCTTAGTGGATTGAAGTAGAAAAATCATTGTGTAAGTTGTAGCTTTAAATAAGCTGTTTAGGTTATTAAAACTTTTTCATTTGTGGGGTTTTGATTTTGCATTTGTGAATTTTTTTTGAGGTTTGGAGCTACGAGGGTGAATAAGTTTGATGTCTGGAGGATAAGCTTGAAACGAGTGAGCATGTGGGTTTGGGTGAGTTTTTACTTATTGTAATATTGTTTTAGTTTAGATTATATGCTGTAAAAGGTAATTTAATATCCAGATTAAATTTGAAGTAATTTTTAAAGTTGAATTATGGAAAAGATATTTAAAAAAAAAAAAAAAAAAAAAACCCCTTTGAGGAAGCTTAAAGCCGCTGCTGAAGAAGGTCTTTACCGTTCTCTATCCAACATTAGCTATTCTTTTGTTGCTTATATTTTATGGCAGTGTTGCTTTTGAATTTGTAGGGAAAACGTACCCTAAAACCTTATGTAAAGGTAAACTAACATTTTTAGGTGGTCGGGTTTCCTATACGAAGATATTCCTTCATCCAACGGAGGTAACTTTTGTTGAGTTTAACAATTTGCGACCGTACATTATGACTCATCTATACAATTCGCTACCGCTGTATCTATTATGGTGGCCCTATGTCGTGCATACATCTTAGTATACGTGTCTGTGTTATAGATAGGGGATGTTCCTCATCAGCAACGAGCCAGGGTACACCCTCACAAGTAAACCAAAAAATACGACTTACACAAGGTTTGTTTGCGCCTTTTTCTTCCAATTTTTTTGTATCCTTGGTCATTCAAAAGTGTTCCTTCTATTGTTACTTACTCACTCGCTGTTTCAGTAACGTAATAACATTCGCTTTATTTTTTCCAGATCGTACGTGCTCTTCATCAACAACTGTCCACAATGCACAAGGCCTAACGGATCCTACAACGTGGCCTACATAAGGTTTCCTATTCCTTCGTATATTTTAGTGCACAGTTTATATTGTCCACATATTTCTCGGTATACGTTTCAGTGCACAATTTATATTGTCTACAACCATCTTATAGATGCTGCAATTTTACGTTTCAGGTCCACGGCAAGGTGTGCATTACAGACAGAGACCATTCCATTTATAAATGAACGATGCTGTCAAACAACGCCATAATCCATATGGTCGGGTTTTATGAGAGGTTCACAGCCGAGCATAGCTTTCGTCACATACCTGTTAAGCGGAAAACCCATTCGTTGAACCCATCAACGTGTCTTGTCCAGCATCCCATGTCTTCCAGCAGCCACAAACATACAACCTGATATGGTAAGCGTATTATTTACTTTCTTTAGAAATGAAACGATTTTACTTACAGCATATTAATTAAAGTGTATTTCTCTCTAATAAGTAAATAGGTTATCGTAGAAGTGCTAGAACCATACTACTCTTGAATAGGTAAATGCTAGCATAGATCTCCATTTAGATTAATAACAATTATGTTTGGCTAATTAGCTTCTCAAAATCCTAAAAGCTGGGAAAATAAGCTTAAACCACGTACGTAGGCAAAAATAAGCTTAAACTACAATACAACTGCAGTTTCAGGGTATATTAACTTATGCGTGTTTTTGTGTCTGTACAATGCTGACTATTCAACTGCAATAGACATGTAGTCTTTTGTTTGTATTTATCTGAAACTTATGAATAGAACGCCTTTGTTTGCTGGTAAAGAACATGTGCATAAAATACGGCTCTTAGGTACTTTATGGTGTTATATTAATTTCAAGCTATGTACTTATTAGTTTCTTCATTATCCAGTTAGTCATGGTATGTGAACTCATTTTGCCATATGTTATTTAATTGTTACATACATGTCTCCCTCCAACATTTGTAAGTTAGCAGTTAGTATATGAAGAAAATTTATTTGCTTATTGAAAACTTTAATGAATTAACGCTCTAACAAACATTTCACTGGGAGAACCGTATACACTACGTTATTAATTATATTGAATTTTCGTGAATGATTTAATTGAGGGAACGAAGAAACTTACTACAAATTTACTTTATCTTTTCCATAAGCAATTTAGAATTACAATGACACTAAACTTGGTGGTCGCTGCAGATTGTGGCCGAGACTACAAGACCGTGTCTGCTGTTATGGTGGGTGCCTCGAAAAAGAGCTACACACGGTACGTCGTAAGGTTAAAGGAAAAAGTGTATTGCAAAAATGTGGAGGTTCCAAAGGGGGGAGACAAATATAATGTAGTGTTGAGGGATCGAGTGCCTTACCCTACTGATCATGTAATCAAAGTGATTGATGGGAAGTTTTCCTTTATGATGCCTGTACGGACACATCCACAGTCGCTCTGAATTGTTACAGATAATAGAGGTAATACAATAACTTTTATCACCATACAGGTTCTGCAACAATCTTTCTGTCTTTTTACTGTTTGCATTGTAATCACAGTCATGAATACTGGAAATTCTATTCACACATCATGCAACAACACACAAGCGTGGGAAGGTTTTGCTTCAGGTATGATGCGTTCAGCCATTGGCAGCTATCGACACTTTTAGTACACTCATATGTCTAATGACATTGTGGCTCTAACTCACGGATAACAGCCCGTTGCCAGCGTGCATATGCTTTGCGCAAAAGGAGGTTCAACCAAATATCTTCGAGTATGTTACGATACTAATGTACACGGATTCTAAACTTTGTAGCAATTCTTGGTTGGCGTCTTCTTATTTATTGTGTTCCAATCGGTGTAGGGGTGGCACGGTCACATTGGATTACGTCTCGGTGATCGACCGACAGGAACCTATTGACGAACCTACTCAGCCGTTTAGAAACCGGGTATCATTTCCTAACTTTATGTGAATGTTCTTATCTGTGTCTTTGTGAAGTGAAATAGTTACACGGCGGCTGTTCGGTGCACACTATGCAAACAGGTACAAAAAAAAAATTAATGAATCAGCTTATTTTATAACGAGATGCGATAGTAATCTTCATTCATCTTGGTTTGTCATGTAGGATGTCCATGATTGAAGCTTTTTTTTTTAATGGATTAAGCTACAAAAGGCCCTTTTCAATCCTCCTGTGAGTAGAATCTATAACAATTATTACCAATAATTGTGCACATTTTGAGGTACATTTGGTTTTTATATTTATTCTCTAAGCGTGGTGCATCTGCACTTGCAGTGTGATTTGCTTATACTTGCGTGATGTACAACCTGATCCTATGCCTATAGTTGCCAATATAGTAAGGTTGCAGGTGAGTTATTTCAACTAATTGTCTATTATCAGCCATTTGTTTCAATTGTTAGTGGTATCGATGTAGAACCATTATGATTCTCAGTGCTCAGTTCCAAACCAATTTTTTGGTCATCAGGTATAAATGTATAATTCAATCATGCTTATCATTATCGGTGCAATATGCTTTTCTGCATTTGGGTGAGTATGTGACTGTATGGTGGAAGCCAAACGATGAAACCTTTTGAAACGGCCGACAGGTACTTAAGCTCTAGGCATTTGTAGTAGCTTATTTTGGTTAGCTAATTCTTAAAGGGTGTTTGGGATAGCTATGAACAACAAGGACTGGCCAATTTTTTAATTCAAATGCAATGTGTGCAGTTACGCTGAACGTTGTGATGCTCAGCACGGGCGACTATAGTTTTTCAGTGTCCAAACGGCTCATGATACATAAGCTTGGGATGTGAACATGGTTGACGAGGATACAGAAGTTGGAATGCGAGATCTTACCATCTCTAAACACATGGATATTTTCTGTCTCACAACAAAAAAATTAAGGCTTCTAACATGTCCTCACTTGAGGGCTTCATGAATTGTCTTGAAAAAAGGCTGCAATTAGAAGCTGAATCTGATTGTATGGCTGGACAGGTACTTACTCAACTTTAAAAATTCAGTTATAGAATTTACATCTAATTGGTAGCATACATTATATTTAAGTTATCTTACATTGGCTGTGAACCAAAATCGTCTCACATCTACCTGAAGACATCAAACTGATAGTAGAAAGTAACATGCGAGTTCAAACAGTCTCCAAAGTTTAATCACTTTCTGATATGTTTTTCTTCCAGCCAGAGTGTAATTAGACGTTAGCTGATAGGATATGTGCTGCTGGGGATTTACGTGTTTTGTGTTTTTTCACAGGTTCCATATGACAGTGGCGGTTGTGATAAGCAACTGAAAATGTGGCCATTAAGTGGTGGTCAAACGCAAACTGTTGCAACACATCACATGGCGGTGTCTCACTGTCTTCTAAACGTCAAGTATTTGTTTCTTTGTCGGTATTACGGGTCAAATGGGTTCTGCTACCTAAAGGATCTAACAGAAACAAGCCAAACGGGTCTAATTGGAATATGTCTGACCCGGAAACCAATCTCGGTTGGTGTACAAACGGAGTACTTCTGAAAGATGCATTTATGTTTTTGTAAAGGTGCATCAAAAAACTATTACTGCATCAAACTTGCTTTATTTTTTTGCTGGATGTTGTTCCATTTTGTTCCGACTTCTCAGAAAGTACGCAAATGTTTGATTGACAAACATATTTTCATATAAAGAAAGTTTTGTGAGGCTTGCTTTGCCTATATCGAATGCACTATCTTCAGTTACTGAAAACAAATCTTATATATAACAAGCATTAGACAAGATGGTAAAAGTGTAAAACAACAAACAACTATTACGCCAAAAAAAACCTCGCTAGGCCGCAACGCGGCTGGCCGCCGCCTTACTAGTTCTTATACAAAATCCTGCATTTATATTATAGCCGCTTGTCAATTTGTCATTACAAAAAGATGCATGTTACAGGCCTAGTAGTGGGAAACATGCGCGGTAACAGCCTAATGGTAAGGTGCTGGAGGTGCCATACATATTACACTACTAAGGATGGTGGCAGTCATGCTTCCGAAATCATACATACCTCCCAAATCCACCAATAATATCATTCTACCTCATTCCACTTCATACTTTTTTCATACCCCCAACCCCTTTTTAGTGGCAACCATGCATTTTTCATACCTCTCAACTAATATTTTATTCATTAAATTAATAAAAAAAAAACATTTTTATTAAAAAAAATACAAAACTAAAATTTATAAAAAAAAAAGAAAAAATGTTAAAATTGTTGTTTGGTCCAATACTCCAGCCCAACCCATACCACACTTAACTATAACCCAAATATATATATATATATATATATATATATATATATATATATATATATATATATATATATCTTCTTCAATTGCCGCCACCTACAAACTAACGCAAACACACACAGTACCCACCAGCAGCAATCTCTTTTGTTTCTTTTTTTAATCCCAACGGTCGAATATTAATGCTCCCAACGTCTATATTTTGCTTACACCGCTCCATACCTCCGAGTCATTTTTTGCTGTTCAACCCATGCCGCTGGCCATACCGCCGAGGTGGCGGCGGTGTTCACCGGCGGTATGGCCATGTCGTTGGTCCATGCCGCTGCCACTGCCACCGTTCTAACCACTTATATCCTAACATTTACCGTGCATATCAGACCAAGACAACTGTTTCTACATCATTATAATCTTTAAACAAATTATCCAAGTAACCGCTGAGTGTGTATAGCTTCACAGTTCCCCTAGTGCTTATATTCTTTGATATACTAAACCACCGCCAAAGCTTTAGCTCTATCCTGGGTACAATATACATCAATGTAGAGATGAGCATTTCGGACCGAATCCCGGAACCGAACCGGAACCGTACCGAAACGGTACCGATTCCTGATATACGGTACGGTACCGGGACTACGAAAAAAGGTGAAAAAAAATCGGGACCATTAATTTGGTACAGGACCGGTACCAAATCGGGAAATTCCCGAAAGAAAACGGGAAAAACTTGATTTTCCGGTACCGATACCGGTACCGATATCTGAATCCCGTTCGGTACGGTACCGGTACCACTAATTTTGCTCGGGAAAAAATCGGTACCACTAATTCGGTACGGGATCGGTACGGGACCGGTACCGTGCTCATCCCTACATCAATGGGTACAACATTAATTCCCGCGTACCAATTAACCAATGACACAAAACACTAAAGTTTATTCAGTTCTAATGTAACAGAATGCAAAAGTGAAATGAATTGATCGTAATGGAAAAATTCAGACATGAAATATTTGGGGAACCAAATATCCCCAGACGTCGACAGTCTTCAAATATTGCAGCCTGAAATAATATTGGCTATGCTTTCCGTGTGGCTCAACACTAATTAATGACTACCTATAATAATCTTTTTTCATATTATGATTATAAGAGCATGAATTTTGAAAATTCATATCTAAACTATAGATGCTCTTCATCAGGCTATATTATGAAAGATGGTTTCATTAGCTAAGCAAATGATTTCATCAAGTCGTCTAAAACATAATATGCACACCTCTTTACTTAAATGTGGCATCAGTCATGTTCAAGATTTGGGATCTCAGAGATGTTGGATTAAGGAGATGGTGAAGATAGAAAGTGCATTCCCATTTCCAACCTTTGATTTTGCTTTCAACTACTTCTAACCGTTTGCTCGCCATCATTTCTTCCATATCTGCAAAAGGTTAACAAAAATTAGTCTTACCATTAATTATCTTAGTCTTCAGCTTACTGTTTACGGAAATACTACCAAACACACAGCTCCCCACAGCAAAATAACGATTTACCCAAAAAAAAAAATCACTCTGTCAGCGACCTTTAAAGAAAATGCAGACCACCAAACCGTTGCGTCGTAAGATTAGCAATTGGTCAACCACATGATTTCCGTATACCATGTCTAATCTGCCACGCTGAGTTTTCATAGCAGCCTAATAACATAATGACATTTCAAAGCAAATTCATGTCTCACTTACCTGCACTTGAACAATCTTATTGGTCCTGTTTAAAACCGCTGCTTAAGCTATTAGCAATAATCTTTTTCGCTGCCAAAACCACAACAATTGTGCTGAAATAATATCTAAGGTCCAAAATATTTACGACTCCATAGCATATAGAGCCATCATAAACAAAGACTTTTGTTTGATCCAATAATATCGCAATAACTACAATGTTATACCTTTCAGGTTCTAACAGCTAAACAGTAGATGATTATATTGGAATCGCACGCCCGATGAAGAATACGATGTTCGTTAGGTTCTTTCACCAAGCCTGAACATCAAGGTATGTATTTTCAGTCAACAACTACACGCTAATGACGTGCCAATAACAATTTAATAGAAAAGAAAGATAATTTAGAGGTATATAGAATTCATGCCACGGATATGAAATTGATCACAACATGTAGCCATTGAGATATCGACTTGAGATCCATTGTGATGACAAATAGCACGCACCTGAAAAGAAACAAATACAATACACACATCAAGCTATGTATGTTACACTTACATGTAAAGTTGGAAAAATGGGCAAATGAGCAACTATTTAAAAGGAGTCCAAGTTTGAATTTTGTCAAATATTATAACTACATATTATTATACAATAATACAATAACAATAGTACATCAAAACAATTCGCCCATTTCTCAGACCTTCAGCCTTCAAAATAATAATACAACAAGTTCTTGTACTTCCCTTATTGGATCTTTTTATGAATCAAACGTATGGCTTAATTGGTACCTTTAGTTACGAAATTAATTGTATTTCTACTATAGGCAAACCTTTCACCATGTAGTACATAGTAACCGTATCGGTTACAACATAAACATAGAAAACCAATCAACTCTTCTTTAACATAAAACCATCAACAAAACTAAAGTTAAGATGCTACTAATAAGTATACCAATTCAAGATGTTCAATTTGATGGTTATATTCTTGATTCCGTTGCACAGCTGAATAAATAAGCCCACCGACACTACGAAACAAACAACCACCTAGATTGCATATTTCTTTCTTGTTAATGACCTGATAGTTCAGGAAAGAAACCATAATATTAATCAAATACTGAAAATTATGTAAAACAAAAGAAGCTAAATTGAGGAACCTGATTATGAAGAAAGGATAAAGGTAACGGAACTGTGTGGAAGAATTTGGATAGTCGGCATCTTTGTTATTATCCATTAGTATATATATAATACACCATCAAATCCGTTGTCGTTTTGACGCTGGATTTCTACCACAAATTTTGGGCTCCCGTTTTACCCCACCTATGGTTTGATCCAGTCCAAAAATTTCAACTATCATTTGCATCTATCCACCTTGATCTTAGGCCCATTCTGATTTTTAATGGATTTGTTGTAGACGTTAAACGAACGTGTGACCAAAACACACTTACATTAAAAAATACATATATATCAGCCCTTGATTTTTTTTATCTTTTTTACTTTTATTTTTTTTAATTACATAGTTTACTTCAACAAAAATAATAAATAGATACAAATATATGTGCCTCCTTCCGGCCTATTACCAATTTGGCTCTAAAAAAGCAAACTCATATAAAAAAATAATAATAAATAACATATCCGAAAATAACAACCACTAAAAGATATAATCCTTTTCAAACCAAAACAAAATACGATGCAACTACTAACGACATAAAACGACGCCCTGCCGCAACGCGGCAGCACGGGCCCATCTAGTTTTTTTAAGAATACGGAATCATATTTGTAGAAAAGCAAGTACTCCGTATTACTTAAGAACCAACAGGGCAGGCTACACGGGTCTAAATAAACCAAACGGATCCAAGAAAGGCCCAAACAATATTCTAACTTAATACTGGGAAAACGGTCCATCGAGAAATGATGTGTATATAAATATAAATATAAATATAAATATAAATATCTTAACTTGTTTGACAATAATATATATCGTTATTTACCAACTTTTAAAAAGTCTAGACTACTATTTCAGTTCACATCGATCCGTGAAAATGGTAAAGAATACTTTTGACATGAATGTATACGTATCATTCACTTTGACAACTTAATTGGCCTCCTATTGGTTCTAAATATAGCCAATTAAATGATTGTAACTTCAAAGGTTGTTATAAAGTACATAACTCACATGTATCTTACCTCCCAAGAAAGGGAATAATCTCATACCTTCAAAACACTTAAAAGATAAGTGTGATACATGTACACAACACTTTCATCTATAAATTGAGTACATAACACACATTATTTGTGTACTTCCAGCTTTCAATTCCCACATAAACTTTGGTTAAATGGAAGATATTGATGTTGAGGAGACAATGGCGGTGAGTGACGTTAGTGAGGGTTTTAGCAGTGGCGATGAAGGTGGTGATGCTGAAGGATTGTTGGCGGAACCAATAAAGGGTGTACGCAATGGTGCTTTGCCTCCTTTTGTGAACAAACTCTACAACATGGTTTGTAACAAAGAAATCGACTCCATCATTTCATGGGTTCCAAATATCAATGTTTCGGATGGTGATAAGAGTTTTGCTATTTGGAACATTGACGGATTCATCAACAATGTCCTCCCTCTCATGTCGAAAAGCAAAAACTTAGACAGTTTCATTACTCAACTCAACAACTATGTAAGAATTTTTAGTTCTTAACTCACCCCTTTAATGGTAAAGTGGTGATCTTTATATTAGTTACTTCACATATCACAACCATTTACAAATACATTATAGAAATGACTAATACATTAGACTTAAAAAGAATAATCATCAAATCAATATTTTTAATGTCAAAACATTTATCATAACAATATGATACACTACTGATTATAGGTTACATAGATTAAGATATCGAGTGAAATTAACCATCTTTTTTATAAAAGGTTCTATTTCTAATCTAAAAAGAATGAAGTAGATTGGTTATTTTTTTGACACAGGTATTGTGTTTGTGTGTGAACTTGATGATTTTCTTTCCCTAAAACTTGAACAGATTATGATATTGTGTGGAGTGGATCATGATGATTTAAAGAGGGTTTTTTATGTATCTTAACCGATTCGAGAAGATGTAAGTTGTTTATGTTACAAAAGGATTATTGAATGTAAAATATTGTTAAAGTATAAGGTTAAAAGTAAAAATTGTGAAGCGAATAGAAATGAATAGTTTTTTGTTTGAAAATTGATATTTATGGAAGATATGCAGGATGTGATTGCAAAGAAATGGCATTTTGAATATATGAAAAGATGTGATTGATGCGGTGAGACATTTTTTCCAGGTTGGCTCATTCCCAAGAGGTGTTAACTCATCTTTTATTGCATTGTTTCCTAAGAAGCATGACGCTAAAATGGTAAAGGATTTCGTCCTATAAGTTTAATTGGTAGTTTGTACAAAATTATAGCTAATCGATTATGCTTAGTTATGGGGGACCTTGTGAGTGAAGTTCAAACGGAGTTAGTTGCTAATAGGCAGATTCTCGATGGTCCGTTCATTTTAAACGAGCTCATTAATTGGTGTAAATCTAAGAAGAAAGAAACCATGATTTTTAAGGTAATTTTTGATAAGGTGTATGACTCAGTTCGGTGGGACTATTTGATTGAAGTTATGAAGAAATTTGGTTTTGGTGATCGATGGTGTGGATGGATTCATGCTTGTTTATTATCGTCTAATTCTCGTTAATGGTAGCCCTACTAAAGAGTTCTAATTTAAAAAAGGTCTTAAGAAGGGAGTTCCTCTTTCTCCTTTTCTTTTTCTTTTGATTATGGGAAGTCTTCATATCTCTTTTAACCGAGTGGTGAATGCTTGTTTATTTAAGGGATTACCGATTAGTACTACATTGAATTTATCTCATTTGTTTTATGCAGACGATGCAATTTTTATTGGTGAATGGAATGTTCAGAATCTCTCTAATATAGTTAAAGTTTTGAAATGCTTTTACCATGCCTCTGGTCTTCGTATAAACATGCATATGAGCAAGTTGATGGGCTTATGTGTAGCTCCGAAACAAGTGGAGAGCGCTGCAACTCAGTTAGGTTGCACTACATTTAAAACTCCATTCACATACTTAGGCGTTAAGGTTGGTGGATTAATGTCTTGTGTTACAATGTGGGGGGATATAGTTCAGAAGATTATGACTCACCTTTCTAAATGGAAGTTTAAAACACTCTCCATTTGTGGCCGTCTAACGCCTTTATCAGTTCTTGGATCCATTCCTATCTATAACATGTCCATTTTCAAGGATCCAAAGGAAGTGTTGAAAAAAATGGAACCTATTTGAAGTCATTTTTTCAATGGTGGGGACTTTCAAAAAAAGAAATCATCATGGGCTAGATGGGATTACGTTTTAGCTTCCAAATATAAAGGCAGCTCAGGCGTTTCTATTTTTTTTGCTCTAAACCGTGCTTTAACGTTTAAGTGGATTTGGCGATTTAAAACTCAAGATTCCATGTGGGCTCGGTTTATAAAGTCAGTTTATGGAGATCATGGTTACATCGATCGTTCGTCAAAGTCTCCTCGTTCATTTGCTTGGTTAGATATAGTTCGGGAAGTTCATCATCTAAAGCTCCAAGGAATAGATCTTCTTGCTTATTGTGTGAAAAAGGTTGGTAATGTGGTTGCTACTAGTTTCTGGGACGATCCTTGGATGGGAGAAGTGTCATTGAAAATTCAGTTCCCAAGATTGTATGCTTTGGAATCGATTAAAGGAATCTCAGTTGCTGATAAGATTAGCCATAAGAATATATCTCATTCATTTAGTCGTCATCCTACAGGAGGCATAGCAGGATCTCATATTCAAGTTTTGGCTTCTATATTATTGGATGTTGTTTTGTCTCAAATTCAAGATAGATCGGTTTGGTCGTTGATGGGTAATGGGGAGTTCACAGTTGCGTTAGTTCGAAAGTGTTTGGATGATCAAAAATTACCTGTGGTTTTTGAGCCAACTCGAAGGGTAAAGTCTATTCCGATAAAAACTAAATGTTTTTGCTTGGAAAGTTAGTTCGGATAAATTGCCTACAAGGTTTAATCATTCTATTCGTGGGATGGACATAAATTGTATTTTATGTCCCATTTGTGAGGTTCAAGCTGAAACTACAGACCATCTATTTTTCTCTTGTACCATGGCCTTAGCTCTTCTTCAAAAGGTTACTCAATGGTGGAGTATCGTGGTTTCCAGATGTTTCAAATTATAAATATTGGTTGAGATGGTTCAAGGAGCTCCATTTTGGTGCTAAAGTTAAACAAGTTTTGGAAGGCATCTTCTATGTAATGTGGTGGAAGATTTGGCGATTTTCGAAATGAGATTATTATCGGTTCAAAACAGCCGAAACAGGCGACATTGTTTGATGATTTAGTTACAATATCTTATAAATGATGTAATTAGGTAGAGCAAACATTAATTGGGTAGGATGGTTACACAATCTTTTGTAGTAGTTTTTTTTCTAGCTTCTTGCTAGTGTTTTATAAATATCGTCGTTAAAAAAAAAATAAAAAATAAAAAGCTTTTAGATGTTGACTAAACTTTGAAGAATTCCCACCAAGCGAGTTTGGAGATATCAAAGCTCCAAATACTTCAAAACAATCAAGAATGTTTCATCCTCGTCCGTCGAGGAAGAACTTAGACGCCATATGTGTGTCCTTGTTTGCTTTGTCTCCATTGGACAATAATCAATAAGATGGAACAAATGGTATTGGTTATTTATGCCAACAATATAATAAAAATAATACTTCCCGAGTGAATGTGCTTGTGTGTTTCATATGATTTTGAAGGGAAAAGGGGTACAGAGTAGGCTGGCAATTTTTGATCCCACAGAAAACATAATCCGAGACTGAGAGGAATTTAAACAAGTTAGGGTTAAGGTTAAATAGGTTTGAATTGCAAATGGATTGACACAATTAACCTGTTTGGGTGTAAATTCTTAAACCGATTTCAACCCGTTTAAAAATATAGTTCAAAGATTAAATATTAAAAATTATATATTTCTTATGATTATTAAAAAAATGGATTATATATTGGAAGACCACTCAACTATTAAACTTTTTACTTTTAGGGCATCCATTTATCAAAACTAACTTATAGGCCACCCATTTATAAGTTTGTTTTTTTTATACCAATTTTTGATAATTTTATCTCAAAAATCTTCAAAACAACGAGAATAAAGCTAGATATAACATATTAAAACAACACAAACGATTATTGAAGTGTAAAATATCAGTTTTAGCCATTATTTAAGTGTAACTTAGGGGGTGCTTGGTGGAGGGTAAAGGGGGGTGGGGAATGGGTAAGGAATTGAAAAGGGCCCACATCCTTCAAATAATGGTGCTTGGTTATGGAGGGGTAAGATATTGATTACCCCGTAGTGGGTAATCAACCATTATAGAGTAAATTGGGGGGGGGGGGGGGGTAAGGTATTGATTACTCACCTCACTCATTCCTTTGCATTCCTTTCTCTTTCCCTTTCCCTTTCCTTACTTTGAACCTAGCGGACTCTTAGTTAATTGAAAGTGAATTAATATAATTTAACTAATGTTTTACGTTTAAATTAAAAAAAAAAATTTATTGTATTGATATATTAAAGTTAGCTTTACTCTTTTTGTTGCATGAAAATTCCGGCAAGAATTTGAATGGGGTTGGTATAAATGAACTCAAACTCATAAATGAGTGGCCTATAGCTTAGTTTTGATAAATGGGTGACTTAGAGGGCAAGGAGTGGTAACACCAATTAACACCAACACCACTGCCATGTCAGCGCCACATCACTTTAACACCAAATAACATAACCCAAAAAATACCAGGAAATCATAACACCTAATAACACCATTTTCAGGGACCCACCTTTTTTAAAATAACAATTTACAAATTCTACCCTCAACAATTTTATTCATTAAACATTCAAACACTTCATTTATAAAATTAAACGTTACAATACGAAATAAAAAACATTACATTAAACAAAACGACATAAAAGAAATTACGAAATAAAATACGAAATGAAAAATACGATAAGTAAATAACTAAAACTATTCGTCATCTACTTCCATAAACTCCTCACGTTCATTCCAAATATGCTCCATAA
This sequence comes from Artemisia argyi, assembly GCA_030686995.1. Lineage (NCBI taxonomy): Eukaryota > Viridiplantae > Streptophyta > Magnoliopsida > Asterales > Asteraceae > Artemisia > Artemisia argyi. The sequence continues at coordinate 30,390,693 of CM060699.1, read as the reverse complement.
GCTGCTGTTGGAGATTACGATGAACATCTTTGTTACGTAATTTCTTATTCCTTCGACGACGCACATCACATCTGTCAATCCATCTGTCTTGGATGTTTCTAGCCGGATTCCTAAACAATGCTCTGTACTCACTTAGAGCATACTTTTGGTCTTTTAAAATCATGTTATGCAATATGATGCAAGAATACATGATTCTACGTATCTTGAAAACCTCGTAAGCTCGTGCTGGTTGTTGTATTATTCCCCATCGTCCTTGGAGAACACCGAAAGCACGTTCAACATCCTTTCTTGCACTTTCTTGTCGCTTTTTAAAGAAACCGTGTTTCTCGTCTGAAGCTGTTGTGAACGATTTGACGAAAGTAGCCCATTGTGGGTAAATCCCATCGGCTAAGTAATAACCCTTATCAAACACAACTCCATTTACCGCAAACGGAGCTACAGGGGCTTCATCTTTAAGCAGGTCATCGAACAATGGCGAATTATCTAAAACATTGATGTCATTATTCGCTCCAGCTCTACCAAAAAAAGTATGCCAAATCCACAAATCATGTGACGCAACAACTTCAAGCAATATAGTGGGGTATTTTTTATGACCACTAACATATTGACATTGCCATAACACCGGACAATTTTTCCATTGCCAATGCATATAGTCGATGCTACCAAGCATTCCCGGAAAACCATGTTGCTTTTCATGTTTTGCATATAGGTTTTCAATGTCATGCATAGTTGGTTTTCTTAAAAACTTAGGTTTAAACAAATAAATAACGCACATATTGAAATTATCCAGACATTCACGCCCTGTACGTGCACTCATTTGCAAATACTCATCGAACGCATCCGGTGTGTTGCCGTATGCCAATTGGCGAATGGCCATAGTGCATTTCATGAGAACACTAATACCCATTCGACCTGTACAATCGGGTTCTTGGCTAAAGTATGCACAATGAGCAGGAAGAGGATCGGGAGTATATGATTCAATACCGAAAACTATTTCTAGAAATAGTTTCTGGCTCATACGAAATCTATGACGAAAGTCTCTATCTGGATACTTACAATGTACATTAAAATAGTCGGCCTTCAAATGCTCTTCTGCAACCTTACGCTCACGGTGAATTGTGTTACGAGTTAACCAGAAAGATGATTCGGCTTCTTCTTCTTGTATTCGTTGGTACTCATAGGCGGCCATAATTGCTAAAGCATCGGCTTCATCTTCGATATCGGAAAGGGTTACATGTGCGATATAAGTTGGATTTTGATTCATGGCGAAATAATTTTTTTTTTGGGATATAAGATGGTTATATTTTGTGTTTGAAAATGGGTTAGAATACCCAATCTATTTATAAGGTTTAAAAAAAAAATTGCAAAACTTATTAAAAAAAATATAACCGTCGTTAAACGGCAGTTTTTGTTTTGTTTTTGTTTGAATTCAAATATATCCGTTTGTTGGAGGGGGGTGTTTGAATTTTTTTTAATATATGGTTCATGCTAGTAACGTACGTTACTATGGTAACGTAAGAAGCAACGCAGCAGCAACGCAAGCCATCAGGGAGTGGTGATAACGCAGAAACGGCGTTAAGGAGGTGTCACATAGGCTATAACGCCACTCAGGCGTTATTACTCATTCCCCTCTTAAAGGTAAAAGGTTTAATAGTTAAATAATAATAATAACATAACCACTTTGTGCCTATGTTTTGAAGTTTTTTGCTTTTGCTTAACATTCATCTTATAAATTCTATTGTGTACATTTAGATTTCAATTCAATTTTTATGTGGGTCGGTACAACTAACTCGTTTAATAAACGTGTTCATGTTAGGTTGAACTTTTCGGCAAGACAAACTAAACATGCCGAGTTATGGTTGAGATATATGAACCCGCCAACCCAAACCCACCAGGGACGGAACCAGGGGTTCTCGCGGGGTCCCGGACCCTATGGATTTTTTTTGATGTAGTGTTAACTTTATTATATCATGTTTCAAAAAAAAAAAAAATTGTGCACCATATCATATTTGATCTTGGTTCTATCCTTGAAACCCGCCAACCCCAACCCGAAACGAATTTCTACCCTAGTACAAAGGGACCAAGCATTGGGTGTTCACTGTTGATTGAACATAAATTTTTGTGCAGTCAAAAGAACAAAAAAATAAAGTATGTTATTAATCAATAAATGGTTAGATTTTGTTATTCAAGTATTCAGTCCGTTTTACTTTTTGTCTACCAATTATACTCTTCAACATTGCTAAATTTCAGTAAGATTTAAAGCTTTTGTCTCTTTGTATCACAAATTTCAGTAAGTTGTCAAACCATCTTCTTTGTGATCAATGAAGAAAGAGCAATCTTATATCCTTTTGTTGGTATTTTAGTGTAAAATAGATTGCGTTTAATATGCAAATAAGGGTCAACACTTATTTGGATATTAACGGGACTAACGGGGGTTCCAAATTTGTTATATATTTAATATGTTACAAATTACAGGGAATGATCCAAATAAAATACATAACTGTATTACAGTTATAAGTCACATAACTGTAAACAGGCCCCATAAACTGGTTTGGGATAAAACGCTCAATGTGACATTCTGCAAACATACTAACATACAGAATCTTGAATCAAATTCGATTTTATCCGATCATAAATTGGTATCCACTCCATTTTATTGATCTGAAAGTGTACTCACACGACTTCGGATTTCTATCGGGTTACAACAAATAACAACAAAGATCAATAAAATCAGTGATGATGGCTGGTGAATCAGTTCGTGATATGACATCCAAGTTCGTGAAGTTGGCGAAATTTGAAGGGCAAGACTTTAGACGTTGGCAGAAAAAGATGCAGTTTTTGTTGACAACTTTAAAGGTTGTGTATGTTCTCACTACCCTAGCACCATAAGAATTGGAGGATGAGACTGTTGAACAAACAAGGAAGATAAACAAATTCTGGAATGACGATTTCATTTGCCGTGGAACAATTCTAAATGGTATGTCCGGTACTTTATTTGATATTTACCAAAATGTCGAATCCGCAAAAGAATTGTGGGATACGCTTCAAGCCAAGTATATGGCTGAAGATTCCTCAAGCAAAAAGATCCTGGTAAGTGATTTTATGAATTATAAAATGGTGGATGGGCGTTCTGTGATGGAACAATACAACGAGTGTTTGGGTATACTCGGTAGGTTTGAACAACATGGGCTGAAAATGGATGAATCCATTGCCACTGCTTCCATCATAGACAAACTCCCGCCTTTTTGGAAGGAATTCAAACACAGTTTGAAACACAAGAAGGACGAGTACAATCTTGTTGAACTAGGCAGTACGTTTAGTATTGAGGAAGGTTGTAGAAGAATGGAAAATGTTTGGGTTAATGAAAAGACAAGGATATTGGCGGGTCTTCTGTCAATGTTGTTGAAGAAACTAATCCTAGTTTCAAAAAGGGTGGCAATACAAATAATAAGAAAAGGAAGTTTCAAGGTAGTGAAAACAAAAAGTGTTTTGTGAAGAAGTCGAAACAGTCCGGGGATAATAACTGTTGGAAATGTGGTAAACCAAGACATTTCAAGAGAGATTGCCGGGTTGGTAAAGGCAAGAATGATGCCAGTACTAGTGGTGGATCCAAAGGGGATCCGAAACAAGCAGGTCAGATTTTAAATTTTAATAATAATTCGGGTTTGAATTATGTGTCATTAATTTCTGAATCATTCTATGTACAGGATGATGAGATAGCTTGGTGGTACGATTCTGGTGCGACGAGTCATGTTTGCAAGGACCGAAGATGGTTCAAGGAACTTGCAACTATAGATGACGGGAGTGTTTTAAAAATGGGAAACGTCGCTACAGAACCGATCCATGGCATTGGACTAGTAGACTTAACTTTTACTTCTGGGAAAACTATTTCGTTATGTAATGTGTTGTATGTGCCCGGTATTCGGAAAAACTTGTTGTTCGGTGTAATTTTAAATAATAGTGGGTACAAACAAGTGGTAGAATCTGATAAGTATGTCTTGTCGAATCATGGTTCTTTTGTTGGATTTGGTTATTTTTGTAATGGTATGTTGATGTTAAATTTGGATGTGCCATTTAGTTTAGATTCGATTTGTATGGTTGATTCAACATCTAATGTTAAATTGAGTAACTTAGAATTATGGAATGCTAGATTAGGTCATGTTCACCATAAAAGAATGAAAGAAATGTAAAAAATGAGCATCATTCCTTGGATTGAATTGGACCATAATAAATTTAAGACTTGCATGTTAAATAAGATTACTAGATAACCATTTAAAAAGGCAAATCATGAATCCAAACTTTTAGATCTTATTCATAGTGATTTATGTGATTTCCATGCTACTCCATCTCTAGGTAATAAAAAATATGTCATAGATTTCATAGATGATGCATCACGCTATTGCTATATTTACTTATTGCATGCAAAAGATGAAGCTTTTGATAAATTTCGGATTTATAAACAAGAGGTAGAGCTTCATCAAAAAGAGTTGGTAAAAATCTTACGTACCGATCGTGGAGGGGAGTATTATGATCCGGTATATTTTCAATCTACCAGAATAATACACCAAACAACAGCTCCATAAACACAACAAAATGGTGTAGTTGAAAGAAAGAATAGGACATTGAAAGAAATGGTAAATTCAATGTTGTCTTATTCTGGGTTAAGTGAAGGATTCTGGGGTGAAGCTATGTTAACGGCTTGTTATTTGCTGAACTATATTCCCGGTAAAAGCAACAAGAAAAATCCTTATGAACTTTGGCACAAAAAAGCACCAAACTTGAATCGACTCAAGGTTTGGGGATGTAGGGCAGTTGTTAGGCTCACGGAACCTAAAAGGAAAACTTTAGGGGAAAGAGGTGTAGATTGCATGTTTATTGGATATGCTGAAAACTCATATGCTTATAGATTCTATGTGTTAGAATCAAATAAGTTTGTTTTGGTGAACTTAGTGATAGAGTCACGAGATGCAATCTTTGATGAAGAAAGATTCACATCTATACCTAGGCCAAAGGACATGAATCATAATTCGAAGGCACCAGTCAATACCGAGGATGTTCTATCGACTAGCACTGAACCAAGAAAGGGTACAAGAGTTAGAAAAGCCAAAACTTTTGGTAATGATTTTCAACTTTACTTAGTTGAAGGATCTAGGAATGAAATTAATTTTCAATATCAATATTGTTTCAATATTGATAAGGATCCAGTGACATATAGTGAAGCAATGGCTTCAAGGGATGTTGCTTTTTGGAAAGAAGCAATCCAAGATGAGATAGATTCTATCTTGCAAAATGAAGTTTGGAAGTTGGCTGATTTACCTCCTGGGTGTAAACCATTAGGAAGTAAATGGATCTTCAAGAGGAAGATAAAGGTGGATGGTACTATTGACATGTATAAGGCATGATTGGTAATCCAAGGTTTTAGACAAAAGGAGGGAATTGATTATTTCGATACTTATGCTCCGGTTGCTAAGATATCCACCATTAGATTGTTATTGGCATTAGCTGCTGTAGAACCATAGAGGGGGGGGGGGGGGTGAATACGGTTTCTTCGGCTTTTTAGATGTTTAAAAATTTAAGCCAAGGAGAACTCCTAGTGGTTGTACAATAATCCAACAACCACCAACATAACCTAAGTATATAAAGCAAGTAAAGAACACAATGATATATACTGGTTCGGGATGGGGGGTTTATACCATCCGTACGTCCAGTTACGAATCCGCGACTCCGATACTATTCACTAGTATAATCCTTTTGATGGACTACAAACCATTACAATTCACTCCACCAATATTCACCAATATTGATGCTCACAAAGAAAGAGTTACTCCCTAAAGGTATTCCGCCCTCGGAAACCACCCAAAAGAATCTCGCGATTCGACTTCACCTAAGGATCACAAAGATCTCTGCCAAGACTTCCACCCGGAAGTATCAAAGCCCAACTAGATCCCCAATGATGTAGGCTTGGTCACCAAGACACAAGACTTCCCTTACAAACAATTGAATTAATGAATGAATGTTTGTTCAATCAAGTCCTAACCTAACCTAGTGACTCGATTGTAATAGAAAGGGTATAAGAAAGAAGACCCTCGACACAATCACAAGAGTGAATTAGGTTCTTGTGATTCTTCCCTTGCAAAGATATGTGTTCTTTCAAAGATGTTAGTATGAAAATCAAGAACACAAGATTAGAGATAGAGAGATAGAGAGATTTGAGAGTGTTTAGAGAGAAAGAATCTAGAGAGAAAGAATAATGGCAAGGGGTGAGGAATACAAGAGGCAAGGGTGGTATTTATAGGCCAAGAACCCAAACTTGGGAAATTTTACCGAGGCCGGTGCGTCACCCGCGCGTCAACGCTCGGGCAGCGCGCCAGGCGTCTATAAGATTTTCCCAAGTGTTGGGTGTTTGGATCTTACAAATACCTATCCTTGCTAAACCCCCAATTGTACTTCACACTAAACCTTAACATTAATCATTCTAAGGTTTGCCAACTCAAATAGCCAATTTGGAAAATGTTTTGTGAAGTGTTTAAAGAGAAACCAAATTACCAAGGATATAAAGTGTAGATAGGGTAATTTGGAAGGGGTAGAAGTGTCTCTCCTCACATGGCATAGAAAAGAGAGAAAGAATATGCCAAGGAATATTCCGATGCTTGGGGGGGGGAAGAATGTGATGAAGGGTTGAGATGAAATGGTTTGAATTGGATGGCTAGTATCAAAGGGAGCCTCCCTTGGTTTTTAAACAATTTGGCATGTGTTGAATGTGGATGGTTGAGATGAGTTCATTTGCAATGAATGGCTTAGATCAAAGATGCCTAGGTTAGGGTTGAGAAAGGATATTCCAAGGAATATGCTTTGCTTGGGGGGAAAGAAGAAATCAATGGATGAGATGGTTTTGGTTTGAATTCAATGGTTAAGATCAAGCACATGTGGTGGCATAGATAGGAGAGATTGGATGGATGGTTGAGATGAGTTTAGTTTGAATTCAATGGTTGAGATCAAGCACATGTGATGATATAGAGATGAAGGGTTAGATAGATGGTTGTGATGTGTTGTAATTTGAAATCAATGGCTTGGATGAGAGGAGCCTCATTAGGGTTTCAAACAATTCCCCATGTTTTAAAAATGAAGGGATGAGATGTGTTGTAAGGGAATGGATGGTTTAGATGTAGTGTGAAAGGGAATATGTAAGAGTGTAAGAGATTGTGTAAGAGAATATTTGATTTGGATATGATTGGTTTTGTCTTTTGTATAGTGGGATTAAGACATAATCTAATTGTCATTAAGAAGAAAAGGTTTAGAAAATTAAGATTATAAGTTGAGAAAATCATAGGTTACTTATAAGTTCAAGTAACACAACGTCGAGAATCCATAGTTTCATACCTCGTGACTTTCCACGACTCGACGTTCTCAACTAATACCTTGGTTCAAACAAGTTAAGTGCTTTGCCTTGATGTAAAGCATAACCCAAGTAGGAAAGGATGCGTTTACGCAAAGTGACCTTTGACTTAGTTTGACCAATAAGGGAGTAAACCCGTTACGTAATTAGAGAAGACATAAGTACGGGATATGAGCATATGGATGCTTCAACACGATGTCACGTGAAATATATAAACTCCCTAAGTTTAGAAAAGCCTTGGCTAGAGGCGATAGTTAGAAAACATGAGTTGGCGTTTTCCAGTCAATGGGAGTTATAAAAGTGGGATCTCTCAAGTCTCAAAACTCGTTTCGAGTGTTCTCAATTAAGCACATAACATATTCATACATGTATTGAAAGATCCACATTTTTCGGGTAAGGGGAAAGCCGACTTTCAAAATTCGCCCGGAACCATACAGACTCCTGGCGCGTCACCCGCGCGTTGATGCGCGGGCAGCGCGCCAGGAGCAGACATTGGCTCCGGCGATTTTGAGCTAACGTTTATTATTTTATGTGTTTCGATGGTTTATTTGTCATCATTAAATCATAAAGAGATCTTGATCATGTTGCCTCAACAGCTGCTATACACAATCTTGTAATTCATCAAATGGATGTGAAAACTACATTCTTGAATGGTGAATTAGATGAAGAGATTTACATGAAACAACCCGAATTTGTTATGCCTGGACACAAAAACAAAGTCTGTAAATTAGTTAAATCTCTTTATAGGTTAAAACAAGCTCCAAAACAATGGCATCAAAAATTTGATGAGGTTGTATTGTTGAGTGGATTTGTATTAAATCAAGCCGATAAATGTGTCTATAGTAAATTTGATAATTCTGGAAATGGAGTCATAATATGCTTATATGTGGATGACATGTTGATCTTTGGTACCAACCAAGATCAAGTTGATGAAACAAAGGAATTCTAGTCATCCAAGTTTGCTATGAAAGACATGGGGGAGGTGGAGGTGATTTTAGGAATCAAGATCATCCGTGATAACAAGGGTATTTCAATATCACAATCACATTATATTGAGAAGATCTTGGATAAGTTCAATTTCAAGGATTGTTTTCCCATAGTTACTCCAATGGATCAAAACCTTAAGCTATTATCCAATAAAGGTAAAGCGGTGTCTCAACTTGAATACTCGAAAAGGATTGGATCGTTAATGTATGCCATGATACTAGGCCGGATATTGCATATGCAGTTGGAAAGCTTAGTAGGTTTACTAGCAATCCTAGTATATTTCATTGGTGAGCTTTGGGTCGAGTATTTAAGTATTTGAAAGGAACAATTGATTATAAGTTGACTTACATTGGGTTTCCTTCGGTGATTGAAGGTTATTGTGATGCAAGTTGGATAACCAATATGGAAGATCATTCTTCAACATCTGGTTGGGTATTCCTTCTTGGGGGAGTGCCATTAGTTGGGCATCGAAGAAACAGACTTGCATAACAAACTCCACTATGGAGTCTGAGTTTGTTGTTTTGGCGGCAGCTGGTAATGAGGCTGAATGGTTAAGGAATTTGCTTTATGAAATTCCGTTGTGGCCAAAGCCGATTTCTCTCATTTCTATCAGGTGTGATAGTGAAGCTACTTTGGCTAAGGCTTATAGTCAATTGTATAATGGCAAATCAAGACACTTAGGTGTGAGACACATCATGCTTCGTGAGCTCATAATGCATGGTGTCATATCCGTTGAGTGGATTGCAACTCATCGGAACTTAGATGATCATTTAACCAAAGGGTTATGTAGAGATCTCGTGAAAGGATCGACCGTGGGATTGGGGTTAAAGTCCATGTTAAAGTTCTCATGTTAAGATACCCATTCCCACCTAATATGACGTTAGGTGCTGAATTTTCAATGTGGAAGGCTTAACATCTAGAGTTTGGAACACAACATCAAAATTATCCCAAAGGTATGTGTTCGGTTCTGCGAGTTAAGGTAGGTTGAAGTATTCTTCTTAATAGTTCTTTTGAAAAATTGCATTTGCAGGAGCAAGATCAAAAGAACTACCTATATGAGTATGAAGTTTAGCTGCTTCAAGAAGCTGGGACTTGGCTTTGATATACTTATGAAGGATAGGGACATAGGTTAGTAAATGAATATGTTACGTAAGAATTATGTATGTAAAACTAATGTGTATATTATCTTCATGTATTCAATATGAATATTACAAGGTTCAATCTTCAAAGAAACCTTGGTATTCGAATATTTGGAATGTGTAATATACTAATATGAAATTCAATCGTCTCGACATTTCATCTATGCATTAGTTTGATTGTTTGCGGTGAACTAGTTAGTTAATTTATGATTGGGAAAATTACCAAAATGGCCCGTTGCCCTGCGGGTTAGGCATTTTTAGCCCTTTTTGAAAATTCTCGTTTTAGCCTGGGTTGCCCTGGGCAACTAACGTATAGCCAACTACAGGATGACACGTGTCCGACCAACCACTGTTGGTACGAGGTACATGGAACATATTGTATTTTGGGCAACCAATACATGAGCAACTGGGTATTTTGGTCATTTAACATGGATTAAAACAATGAACCTTATATTGATCTATGTACGAGTAGAAGGCTACAATCATAGATACAAAAATGGTGAACTACTCAACGTCTCCTGCTCGCCATCGCCTTCGCGTAAAGCCGTCGTCTCCATCGTGCACCGTCCCGTTGTATCTACCTTAGTCCGTCGTCTCTATCGAAAAATGGCTTATTGATTCTAATTCACGGCGGCTCTGCCCCACTCTACCGCAATTGGTTTTGTGAAGCTTTTTGCAGCTTTTGAGGGATCCGCTTGAATCTAATTATAGCCTTTTCAGATTAGGTGTTATAATCTTTTTGCAGCTTTTGAGGGATCCGATCTGATTATACCCTTTTCAGATTAGGTGTTATAGTCCTTGTTTAAGTAAAATTAAGGTGTGTTTTTTTTTTTATATATTTTTTATGTTGGTTTGATATGCATTTTCACCATATGTAGTTTGTTAATTTTGCTTATTTTTTATTATTTTTTTATTTGTGAATTGTTGCTTTTTTTCAAATATAGGTTGGTATGTTTTGATCATAATTTGTGTAAAAAAAGAAAGGATCTTATCGACACTCTTTATGCTGCACTTCCTCCAGCAACAGTCAAGTTCAGCTGTCATTTAGAGTCAATAAAAATCGACCCGAAGCTCCATTATGGCCAAGGTATGAGCTTGATTAAGTACAAGCTGATCAACAGATCGATCATATTTAGTAGCATTTCTGAATGATTTAAGTTCACTATGTTTGCACCTTACTCGATAGTTTTAGTAGACTAAGTATAGGGTGAAAATATATTATTATGAAATCAAGTTATAGACTAAGTATAGTTCTTAATGCTTGCAGGTTGTAATTGATTGTGATTGTGGCAAGTCAATCATTGGCAAATTTCTTAACTTCAAGGCTACAAAGATGTTTCTCTTATATGGACTTATAGGTTTTACGAACTATCCATATGGTCATTATTTGACCACGACTTTGCCTGTTTCAGGAAGAACAATGTTCTTGTTGGAAGGATTCCGATAAATGGTAACTTGGTCTACTGGTTTATTGCAGAACCCCACGTTACTTCAGGTTTGTTTATCAACATATGTTTGTACATTTCATGTACTTTAGTGTAGTTCCTTTATAAAGCTTCTTCTGTTAGTAATTATGATATTTACAATGAATAGATAAAAGAATTTGGGAAGATCCTGAGGAGATTCGATGATTAAGTTTAGAGTTCTTAATTGATTTTCCCGAAGATGTTCAAGAAATGAATTGAAATCTGAGCCTTCTAACTGTTTTTACAACTTTGGTCGCAGTACTGGAATTTTTGCAGTAATCCGGCTCTGTTGATTGAATGGCATGTCAGAGCTAGACTCATCCAATCAGTCATCGGGTGTCTGACATCCATTCAATCAACAACGCCTGATTGCAGCTAAACATGTGCTCTCTGCTGGGCCATCGTTAGACCAGGTTATTGACAAGGATGATAAACGCGTGTGAATCAACTAGGAAGGTCAAGTTGACATTCTCTTTTTATTTATGTTGAAAACTTTGTGATAATAGACACTTGAATTAACCAAAACATTTTTATTATAGGAACTAGGATGGTGGGCACCATATATATCTAAACCCAAGGCTCTCAGTGATTGATGTTACTACAGTTAAGGTAAAATTTACAAGTAGCAATATGTTATCTTTTTTAAGCAATGCCATAACTTATCATTAACAGTCACCTTATTGTAATAGGTGCACTATTCACCAAAAACTTAATCCCAATGGTATTGAAACAATCCAACATATGAGCAGACCAAACAAGTAACACATGACGACAACAACACCACAACAATAAAAAAAAAAAAAAAGCACAGGTATGTTCCAACATAAAGCTTCCATGTCATAAAGCTTACATTACTTAAGTAGTAACACAACAACTTTTCCACATTTAAAACAACTACCTACTTGAACCTTGATACATTTTCATCAAAATATACTCAGAACCCTACACATTCCCACCAACCCCTAAACCCAAAAGACATCTTCAAAAAGACAAAACAAAATGCATCAGTATGGCATGGCCTTGAGCTTCTTAATGAACGACAAAAGCTCCGCTGCTCGTTTTTGTTTCTTTATAACATTCACCAAGATCATTGGCACCTCTGTCAAATCTTGGGTTTGCAGATTCGTGAGCTCTGAAATGCTCTGAACAGAGAAGTGAAAAGCAAACACCATCCCCAGCTCTCCAAGCACAAAGTCCCTCTCAGCCACACGACTCATTATCTCATGCGACAGTGACCTCCCTCTTGAACCTTTCAACCATCATGTATCTAACCAAGCTTGACCCAACAACAACAACCAACTCCTTGAAAAATGGCATAGGTGTTGTCATCTTTTTCTTTGTTAAAAAAAACTGCTTTTTTGTGAGTATATGTGTGTGTTTAAGTTGAGATTTTGCTTTGTTAGTGATTAATTTATCATGTTTTTATGTCACTTATAAGCACAGTGGCTTTAATTACCACCCTTGAGCCACACAAATTAATAATTACTGCTTTATTTCACTTCCACATACATGAACAAATATTAATTGTGTGTGTCTATTTAATGTGTACTTTTTCTTTGGTTATTATTACTAATTTGTGTTTCTATGTGACTTATAAGGCCAGATGATTTGATTGCCGCCCTTGAGTCACACGAATGAACAGTTATTCATCATTAATTTCCCTTCCACCTGCATGAACATACAATAACTAACCATCCTTTCACATCCAATAGCAGTTTGACCAAAACTAATCCAACATAACTATATTTATATCAAAGGTAGCACACAACATATGAAATCAAAGAAGTATCCGGGTCTTATAATTTGGCAACGGCATTCAAGAGTCATTTCATTGAAATGACTGAAGAGAAGGGTTGTTTGAAGCGATTCGTGGCAGAGCTTAGTCCACTCGAAAAAAAAGTTTAGGACCGTCAGGTTACACTCAACGAGACACAACATCTGGGTCCATTCAACGTAAAAGCAGTTGCTATTCTTCTTTGTCCAGTTGAAACACAGGAAAGGTAGCGTAACAGGATTATTTTGTTGACTGATCTAATCAATGATATCATTGATGGGATTCGGGAGAAGGAATACCAAGCTAAGCTTATGGAGGTTCATGAAGTCTCCTCTGATGAAGATTAGATTATGATCATGATGCTTGTCTTTTGGGGTTATATTTTCGCAGTTATTTTGTTTCTTTATGTTGAATAATTTTTTATCAAATGGCTGTAACCCTGTAATTGTAATGACTTTGAAGAAGCATTAATATTAAGTTTGTAGTTATCTTTATTTATATGATTCAGTAGTGTATGTTTGCTTAGACTATGCATTTGCATATTGCATTACAATTGAAAACTACCAATTCCAAATTAATAAAACATTGAATGTATTTGCATTTGCAGATACACTGATGCCATTTTCCATTTGCAGATTGACTTTCTAAAGTCAAACTACAAATGCTAATTGGCAAGAGTGTATCCATGAGCATTCGTATTTTCCAGTCATACACTCCAAAATTTGAAAACTTGGGTGTTTAGAATATGATTTGTAGACGACATTTCCTTTCAAAACATCCATTGTGTTAATGAGTTAGAAATATTCAAGACTATATGGTACAATGTGTTGCTAATTTTGTTGAATGCTAATTTTGCACATGAACCAACAACCTAAAAAAACAAATAATGTATATACAACAGACCAATTTCCATTACTGGATATGGAAAATAATTGGTCGTTACATCAATTGTATCATGATCCTAAACAACACACAACATCTTAGATAATATTACATAAACACAAACACACATAGACTCAAACTAAAACCAAAAGAGATCCACTAGACCTAAGCTAAAAGTGGGAAATTGAGTACTTTTATATTTATTTAAGATAACATGGTATTTTTCAAGTATATCAAACAAATTGAGTACTTTTATATTTATTTAAGATAACATGGTATTTTTTAATGTTTCATTATTCCACTACACAATGACACAAGTTTTTTTTTTTCTCCCAAATATTAGATGAACATATTATCATCAAATAGATATGGTGAAAGGATTTGGTTAAGTATATAGTTCTGGGTCCGCCACTAGTTGCAATGACACATAAATTGTGTCCACATATGGTACAAATATTCGTAAAAAATTACACATAATTTTGGTAATATAACATAAATTTTAGTTGGAGTTTCAAATATAACAAAAATTAAGGCGAATCTACCAAGTTGCCCAATTTTGCCAAGTTGCCCTAGAACCCATTTTTGGCTGACGGACGTTGCTTTGCAACGTTAGTTGACCAGTCAAGTGGTTTTTTTGGTCATTTCATATTTTTTAACGCAAAGGCTACACAAGAATATAAAACGGCTATTACACAAAATGATCATAACTACTGTTACTGTGTAAATCGATCATTGACACACACAAACCTTGAAACCCTAGAACAATTAAACAAATCAATCTCGAACATACCATGATTATTGTAATGGCGAACAAAGACTGGAGCAACGTGAAATACACTGAACACATGGTAGACTATATGTATGAAAAGTATAAGAATACTTGGAAGCCAGGAGATGATGTGATGGATGAAATGTTAGACGACTTATGGAACTATGCTATGGTTGAAGGTTAGCACATTGTTGCATTGTTCTTGTTTAGAATAATATTTTAACATAATGACTTGAGTTGACCTTTTGTTGATCATCTGCCCCATCTTATTCGACACTGCTGAAAAAAGGACCCAGTGAGGAATTTCCAACCATTCAAGTTATGTTGGGTCAGACCTCAAAACCCATGGAGGGAAAGCAAGCAGAGTCGACTAAAGGTATGTATTTGGGTCAGACCTCAAAACCCATGGAGGGAAAGCAAGAAGAGGCGAATAAAGGTATGCATTTTGGTTTTTATTTAAAATGGCAAACATTGAGCATGTCCTTCGACAATTTTGATGTTGATTTGCCTTTTTGTTGTTGCCATACTGAATGCCATTTAGGTTACTTTATGATTTGCCTAACTGAAACTGCAATTTGACTTTAGCAATTAAGTGCCTTTACCCATATTGACTTTAGCAAGTCTGTTGATATAAATATTGTTTAAAAAACGTTATTAATATTTCTCAATAACCCTATGTTTTGATAATCATAAAATGTAAACTAACTTAAGTCAAGATTATGATGTAAACAAGTATTTAGTAACAAATATTTACTTCTACAACTTATATCACTTAAGGTATGCATAAACTAAGCAACTTATGCATTACATGATCAAAGGAAATTTTTCTAATCACTAGAACTCTTATAAAATGTCTTAAACATTTTATATCTTTTACATAACTATTTTTGGAATTAAAAGAATATGTTTAAATTATTATAATATATGATTTCAAATTTCTACCAAAAATGGAAAATTTTATCCAGAAAAACCTTCCCCACAAGAGGACAAAATACCCCAACGTTCTGAAGGGGGCGGCCCCCTTAATTCATAAGGAGGCCCCCTTAATCATTAAGGGGACCGACCCCTAATCATTAAGGCGGCCCCCTTAATTCATAAGGCGGCCCCCTTAATCATTAAGGGGACCGACCCCTAATTAAGGGGACCGGCCACTCTCCAGAACAATATTTTGTTCCCCTTTTAATACTGGTTCATTCCACAAAATTTCTCACCTTTTTGCACTCAAAACCTTCTGATCTAATCTCCTTTTCTATCTTAAAAATCCTTTGATCATATAATTCATAAGCCTTTGTTTCTAAGTGATCCAAAGCTTTATCCACTCAAGTGCAAAAAGAAGAACACTCCTCAACATCCATTAAATTGTAGTAGTGTTGTGATTAGCTAGTTTCACCTTGTAGTAGTGTTAGATACTTGCAAAGTGTTGTGTGAATTTGTGATGTAGATACTAGGTGTGTTGTAAAGTAGTGTAGTTGTTGTGACTTAGTTGTGCATAGAAGAAGGTGTGAAGTAGATAAGAAGAAAAGGTGTGAAGCTATCTTGAAGAAGTTGTGAAGGTGTGAAGAAGGAGTGAAGTCTTGAAGAAGTTGTGAGATTGGTTCTAGCTACGATTAGAACTCGACATTTAGCTTAGTGTCGTTAATAGGTGTAAGCCAAGGTGTGTAAGGTTTCTCCGCCATAAGGAGTTTGTTGACATAGTGAAGAAAACTCTCGAGTGTGGTAGTCGGGGAGTGGAGTAGGGCAAGGAAGGTGTCCTTGTAGCCGAACCACTATAAATTCGCTTGTTGTGGTTTGATCTTTTTAACTCTATCTTTTCTTCATTCTATTTCAATTCTTTCATTATTAGATTAGCCTTGCTTATATGTGTTGATACTTGAATTTACATAAGATCGAATCGAAAGTTTTTATAAGTTAGAAAAGATTTTGAAAATAATTTTTAAAAGGACATAAAACTATTCAACCGCCCTTCTAGTTTTCCACAAAGTCAAAGTGCATTACTTAAAGTGCAAATGGTGTTTAACTTTACCAATCAAGGGCCTTTGTATTTGAGCTAATAAGTCCTAATTGTCTTGTGTAGGACTTTAGGGGTGTTTGAATGTGTTAAAAGCTTGGTAGAAATAGAGTTACCATATTGGTTGGATATATGTATTACATGTGTTAACCTAACAACATGGTAGAAGTAGATTATGAAAGCATGATTAACAAGCTTGAGAAGAAGGTACATAACCTTGAGAAAAGGATGGAACCAGTTGAGGCGGTGTACTTTTGCAGAGGAGATTGGCCTGAAAGGAAGCTACAATGGGGAATTGTTAATGAAAAATCCAGTGAAGATGTGGTTGAACACCTTGTAAGGAAGATAAAATGGCTTGAAAAGTGGATGCTAAACCTTGAGTATGAGTGCCACTCAAAGGCAATGAAAGATGTTCCAAGTGATGACGATGTTTCTAGTGAAGATGATGTTGCAGAGGAGGTGTTTAATGTGTCAATTTAGAGGATGAAGCTGCTCCAAAAAAATCCAAACCTTGCAATTCAAAACCTGCTCCAATAAGATCCACACCTTCCACTTCAAAAGCTGCAGATGCAGTAAAACATGAAGACATGGATGATCAATTGATCCAGTGTTCTGAAATGTTGCAAGTTCCTTCAACTTCAAATGCGTCACATGCTCTGAAAGGACCAAGAGGCCGACCTCCCAAAATAGGTAGACCTTCCGGTTCAACTGCTGCAGCTGCTCCCAAAAGACCCAGAGGTAGACCTCCTTCATATAAAAAAATAGTTGCTCAAAGGTAAACATCTCCCACACAAGATCCTTCAAGTTCAAATCCAAGAGGCAACAGGCCACCACCCATGACTGGAGTGATACTGGGTTTAAGTGCTCCTAAAGCTCAATTGGTTGCCTTTGCAAGCTCCGTTAGAAAGTCCATTGCATGGTTTTGAAGTTGACTTACTTCATGGTTGTTTAAGGCACATGTTTATAAACAATTTCTTTTGTTGGTCGATGGTACTTTATGTAATGGTTGGAAATGTTCCAAATTTTCCCTATTGTTGTTGGTGTATGGTATGTTTATAATTAACATATTAATCAAGGAAAATTAAGTCTAGTAATTTTCAATGTTTTTCTTTGTTAGCTGAGTTTTAAAAGTCAATTCAACACATGAGCATATTTTTGTCTATTGGTTTATGGCTTCTTTGGAGATGCATTTGCAGACTGCAATTACACATTCAAATAAGTTAGGTTGGAAATGCAATTTAATTAGCCAACACATAGAAAATATGAGATTTTCATGAAGCATAACCACGGAATCTTGAAATCACATTATCTCAAACAGTTTGGGTTCATACTGTTGGGAACCATAGTTTGTACTATTCGGTTTATTTGGTACTGGTAGGCTAAAACTTAGTACTGGTCGGTTACGCTAGGTGCTGTTTGGGACTATCCTTTGGGTTCGCTTATATGTTTCACTTAATTATGTAATTCATTATCTTACTTTACATAAACATATCTTCAAGAGAAACATAACATTTATTCACTCGATCAAATCAAAACCTTAAATTACATCTATATCATCTCAATTGGGTTTACCAAGCACACATAATCTTGTAAACAATCATAACATGGTTGCTTACTTACACAAACCAGATGGAAGTCAAGAGTTTCACCTGATAGTCGATTACATTTTGTTACAACAACCGAGTATATACTTTGAATCCACTTTTTAATGTTGTACAAATATAATTATTTCACAGGAGAAACTTGATATTGAATCACATTTTCCAAACACGAGGACTGAATTTTGTGAATCACTTAACAAAATTTAATGCAAATTGATTACATTGCCTACTTATGATGAAGAACTTGCTCAGGTAGAATACGTTATTCCAACTCATTTGTCAACCATCATGTCTTTAATAACATATGTATATGAGTTTTACAAAGTTAACACCAATAAAAAATGCTCCTATCAGTTGCCCTATAGTTGGAATAGTTGCCAAAAAATAAGAAAAAAGTTGCACCACTGTCCATGTCCAGATATGGTAAAAGTCCACTTGTCATGCCATAATCATTTCCTAACTTGTAATCCTTATTAATAATGTTTGGTTTAGTGTGAAGCCTAATAACTTGACAAGACATTGCTTTTACAACTTGACTTTCCTTATCAATACAATATGGCTTACTTCTACTTGACGAGTCATTATTTTATTTTATTTTTATTTTTTTGCATATTAAAATGCTCCATCAAACCTTCCCTCGTCTGCATATTTTCCAATTGTGTCCTTTTATTAACTAAATGGGTTACATTAGATATATTTGGCCATGTAAATCCTACTTAAATTCATTTATACTATAAACTTACATCGTAAATGACTAAGCGAAATCAAAGCTATAAGGATTTATACTTGCTATTTGTGAAGCAATTACTTCTACTTAATCAATCATTATTTTATTTTTTGAAAATAACCAAATATCCCTGATATGTACAAATAACAATGGACTGTGTAGTACATCCAAGTAAAAAACCTACTCTTTATTTTATTAAATTTGTAAGTACACACAACTTTTTTTTTTACTATTTGGGCAATATTTCAACTTAGTTGCCCAGCTAACATAACTAGTTACCCAAAGTATTTAACAAGTTACCCAACTTTATTTAAGTTGTGTTGTGGATTTGTGTAACAACCCATAAAATTTCATCAACATCATTTCCACCATAAGGTAATTTCACATGTAAAATTTTACTTTTCATTACATGCATGACTCTTTAGACCTGCTCACGTATCCACATATGCCCAATACCACTATGTTTACACTATGTAAACACCCCAGTATGTCAAGCCTAGGTTCTAAACATCATTACACTAAGAAATCTATCACTCTAGTATGCTATATCTATTAGAAACCCTAACAAAACCCTAATTGAACCCTATGTGTTTACGGTTATCTTTAAAACCCTAATTGCTTATCCGAACTAGTTTAAAAGTGTTCAAGGCTTAAGTATGAGTTACCTTAGGAACATTAGGATACCTTAGGACCCTTAGGCACTACTACAACCCTATAGAACCTAAGTACTAGTCCTTTAAGCATAAAACCCTAACTAGGTCATAACTTACCGGAATTAGGTCTAAACTATCCCAAAACTTCACCATAGGCTACCACCACTTAGTATAAACCTCTTAGGACATAGGATTAGTAATTAGGCACTCATAGGACCCTAACATAGGCATTAAACCTTAGGAGAAACCCTAATCTCTCACTAAGCAAAATTAGGTCATTTAGGTCCCAAAACTAGGTCAAAACCTTCCCAAATCTTTAGTATAAACTACCACCACCTAGGAAATGATCCCTAAACCTTAATGCTAGTCACTATTCACACTTAGGACCTAATCTAGGCACTAAACCCTAGGCAATACCCTAATCCCTAACTAGACAAAACTAGGCTAAAACTAAACCTAACACCTAAACTAAGCTACCATAGCACCTCAAACAACCCAAGCAAATACCCTAGCACCTTAAGCAGCTCAAGTAGGCACCCTAGCTCCTCCAAAGCTAGCACACAAGGAGGTTCATCACCTCCTTGTCACCTACTTCATCGTACGGTGCAATCACCACCACAAACCCTCTCCAACCGCCTTTCCAGCCCCCTATCTACTTGTAGCTTGTCTTAGTCATCCCCTAGCTTGTCCTCATCACCCATGACTCAGACCCCCCCCCCCCCCTCCACGACACCTAGCACACCCTTTTGACACCTAAAACCTCCTCTGGCCCTATAAATACCCCATACCGCCCATCCCTTCACTTCACACCTCTCCTTTCTTCTTTACCTCACCCATTATATAGTAATAAGTCCCTAAGACCAGTAGGAGTCAAGTACAATAGCCCTAGTATTAGTCGAGTGTTAGTTTTGGTCTAGAAAACCGTAGTTTTCACTTTAAGCCTTCCCCGACCTAGGTAAGCCTCAACCTTGACTCTAATAGCCTTAGTACTGACCTAGGATAGTTATAATATGCCTTAGACCCCATAGGAACTTAAGCTAGAGCCTTGACCATTTTCGTTTAGAAGTTTACATTTTAAAACCCTAATCTTGCATAATTATGTGTTTATATCCTAAATTGCCTTATTATGTGCTATAATATGATTTAGATGACTTAAATGAGTATATATTAGATTAACATAAGCTAGGAAACTTAGTTGTTTCATAAAAATATAGTTTACTTGAATTTAGGACTAGTTTTGCAATAATTTTCATGCATAGGGTTATATATGGTAACTTTCTGAAAATACTAAGTTTTGATGAGGCGAAAAATGAACCATTTTTAGGGGGTCATTTAAGCCGGAATTGGAATTTATTTGATTAAATATTGCCCAAAATCGTTCCTTTTGTGATTTTAGGTACTTTGGGGGTGAATTCTGGAAAAGGAAGCATTTTGAACGTTTTTGGAGCATAAAAGTGAAGAAAACGGCAAAGTCTTAATTTTCCATGCTGGGAACAGTACCTGACGGCGTCAAGAAGGAAAATATGACGGCGTCAGGAGTAAAATGCATGACGACCCAGAGAAAACGTGAAGGCGTCAGAAGTAGGGCGTCAAGAGTTATTTTGGTGACGGCCTGGAAAGAGATTACACATGACGGCGTCAGCACCAGATCTAGGCAGTCCGAGAACTTTATTGGCGGGGAGATGACGGCGTCAGATTTTTCCTCTTGACGCTGTCACCTCACAAAATCTATATATACTTTTCTATTTTTCATTCATTAAGAGAGGAACTTGTGTGGAGAATACTAGGGCCGAACCTAATAAACCCTAGGTCATTTGTAACAGTATTTTCAAGGGTTTTCACCACTTGAAACCCTTCATGTTCAATTGAGATAAGTTTTCTTTCAATTGATTCAATATGTCTATGTGTTGTTTGAATATATCTTATGCTTGTCTTGATTTTAACATGCTAGGCTAGATCTTTTGTGTGTTTGCTTAGATGTAATGAAACCTAGATGTTGATTATAGGTTGATTGCTTGTTTATAGTTGTTACGGATGAATGATTTCGATGTTAGGCTTAAGAAAACTGGCAGATCTCCATTGTGTAACTTGCTTGAATGTCTTAAGAAACATGAACCGATGTGTACTAGGTTTTTATGGTTGTATTTAATGCATGAGCGAATTCTGGTGATCCTATATTAGGAGCTTCTTAGCCGGCTCGACATAGGAATGAAGTAGGAGCTTATAGAATTGGGGAAGTAAGTACGCCACCCCATGAATGTTATTAAGGAATACAATCCGTCATCCACGCAACTGTAACAAGTAATTAACCTGTAAAAGATATCTAGGGAGTAGTGAAATCTAAGTAAACACAATTCTCCCATATATTGCTCACACCACTAGTTAAATTAGTTTATTTTCATTTTTTTATTATTTTATTTTTATTGCATCTTAGTTATTGGGTTAGTTGATTAGCAACTAATTCCGCCCATTCTTCCAAACCCGAGATTTTTACTTGCTTTTATAAAATATAAAAATACAAAAAGAATCATCCCTCACCTCTAGACCTAGTTTTGAGGCTTTCTAATCTTAGCGACACTATTCCTGAGTTGAACGATCAATCCCCCGGTACTTGTCACTATACTATACTACAACGATCAGGTACACTGCCTGGTGGGGGTTGTAAGCTTCTCGAGATCCCTCGAGAGGTAAAGCCTGGTGCAGTTCCCATGCATCAAGTTTTTGGCGCCGCAGCCCGGGAATAGTTATTGTCTAGGTTAGGATTTCTTTTTATTAGGTATACTTGCTAGATTCCTTTCTAGTAAGATTTTTTTTTTTTTTTTTTTTTTTTTTTAAGGTTTTCTTTAGTCTATCTTATTTCTTCGTGTTTTTGTTCGTAACTCTTTACCATCCGACATCATGGAAGGTGGTAACATCTTTGAACCCATCAACCCACCACAACAAGACCACCCCCAAAACCCACCACTAGCTAACCAACCTCTTAGGCCCCGAACCCTAGGAGAGTATTCCCGACCTAGCCACCAAGGCTATCGAAACACCATTGAGCTCACCCAAGGAGCCAATGTGTCTCCCTTGCGATCCGACACCATCCGGTTGGTGCAAAGCGGATGTGCATTCCATGGACTTCGTTCCAAAGATCCAAATCAACATCTCAAGGACTTCATTAAAATAGTAGATTCTATAGACCTTGATGTTACAACTAGAGAGTCAACCCGATTACGCCTATTCCAATTCTCTCTACGTGATCAAGCTAGTCATTGGCTTGAACGTTTCCCCGTGGGATCCATCACCTCAAGGGATGATCTCACAACTCGTTTCCTTGCCCAATTCTTCCCACCAGGGAAGACTGCGACGCTTAGAAATGACATCTTGATGTTTGAACAACACCAGGGTGAAACTTTCTACGAAGTGTGGGCTCGTTTCAAGGATCTACTCCACAAAGTCCCTCATCATGGTATAAATCTTTGGTTATTAGTTCAGATCTTCTATGACCATGTCGACTATCACACTAAATGTACAATCGATAGAGCCGCAGGAGGTAGATTGCGTGATAAGAACGCCGAGGAGTCTTGGGCAATTATTGGAGAGCTTGCCGCCGATAATCAAGAGTTATGGGAGTTTAATCACACTGTAAAAGCAGCCATCAACGCAATCTCGACACCTGGAGGGACTAATCAAATCTCTGATGAACTCCTTCGCAAACTTGAGGCAAAGGTTGACTATTTTGAGGAAAGGCAAAGAGACCCTTAAGTCCTAGACGGGCTACTGTCAATTCTGTCTCGAAAATGACTTCAACGCCGTCATCAGAGTCACCCTCTAGAGAGAATGTTGAGACTTTTCGTAACTATGCCCCACCTTATTCTCCTCCAGAAAAACTTAGCCCAGAATTTGAAGCCAGAATGAGGGAATATATGGCGACCCATTCTGAGCGGCTTGCTAGATTCGAAGAAGCAGTTTATAGACAAATAGAGGAGATGCAAGAGAAAATGAATGAGATGATGAGCCTAATATAGGAGTATGCCAACCAGAAAACCCCTGAAAGGATGTTACTGAGGAAAGAAAGCGTCATCCCCAATACCCGGTTTGTTAATTCCATCACAATTGTCCACATGGATAATGAGAAAGTAGAAACCCCTAGTGAACAAACCACAGAAGAACCGCCAAAATCCCAATCCTTAAGTTACTACCTGTAACATGATATAAACGAAATCACTATAACAAATTGGATAAAGGGTGATGGGCGTAACCAATCTTCCAAACAGGGTTCAGAGAAGGAGGAAGAGGGAAAAGATGAGTATGATACATTACCTGGGGACCGATATTCGAGAAACTATTAGTACAAAAAGTGGCTACTAAGCAAATGGCGTGTGGGAACTTTGAGATACCGACCAGTATCGGGAATTTGAAATGTCTAAACACTTTCACCGACCAAGGATCAGAAGTAAATCTTATGCCCCTAACTATCTACACCCAACTAACATAAAAAATGACAGCCACCACTCGTGTTAGGCTATCCTTCGCTGGACACTCGTACGTGTACCCCCTGGGAATCGCTGAAGATGTGTTGGTCAATGTCGCAGGATTCATGTATCCCGTTGATTTCATGATCATCGATGACAAAGGAGGCGGATGCATGCCAATAATCCTTGGGGCACCATTCCTTACCACCGCAAAAGCTATTATTAGGTATGAAAATAGGAAAATTGAGCTTAAATCAGGAAAAAGAAAGATTAGCTTTCCCATGACCCCGCGGTGTGCGCAAGAAAGATTGATGAGGAGAAGGCTC
Source organism: Artemisia argyi (assembly GCA_030686995.1). NCBI lineage: Eukaryota > Viridiplantae > Streptophyta > Magnoliopsida > Asterales > Asteraceae > Artemisia > Artemisia argyi. The sequence goes on along the minus strand of CM060699.1, from coordinate 30,366,505 downwards.
AAAAACGATATCGACACATCGCCTATTCATGTTCAGGAGAAAATACTTGCATGAGAGGCAAGAATCAAAAGCTACAAAGAGGCTAAACATGAAAGAAGCAAAAGCAATGAAGTTCATGTCGAATTCGAACATAGTCAACCAACAAGAAACCATATACCATTAAAAAAAGGGGACCTAGTACTATTAAGACACTTGGAGATAACAATACCTCCCGATAAACCCAGTCCCTGGTGGTATGGGCCATTCACAATTGAGGGCATAAGCCAAGATGGGATGGCTAACTTGAGTAGTAAAGGAGGAGGAGAGGTGATTACAAGTATCGACAGATTGAGACACCACCACCATGATAGTAATGATCGTAACTACATGGGGTACATCATCTCAAGGGATGAGGTCATGTAGTAACCCATGACCTTGAGTCTAGCTACAAGACTCGTAAATAAAGAAAAGCGCTTCTTGGGAGGCAACCCATGCTTTGTGTGATTTTTAATTGTTTGATTGTTATTTGCTTCCGTATTCATGCTTTATTTTTATTGTTGGTAGATCATGTTTCAAACAAAATGGTGAAAATAATTTATTTTGTTGTTTGGCTTAGTCTTAACTTCATCCAAAGGTATTGCGCAAAAGATATGTGTAAGGGGAAACCCCAAATATGTTTTTAAAGAAACAAAACCGATCATGATTCTCCACAATATTAAATGAACATGTATATTCGTATTTGTTAGAGTCAAATGCTTGTATCGAGTCATAATGGTGTTTTGTAGGATTTTCCAGGAAGTAGGACCAAGTTTTTCCAGGAATTTTTCGGAAACTTAACATAAGAATTTCTGCAGGTCACTTCTGACGGCGTCAGGAAGAAATTCCTGACGGCGTCACGTGTAAAATTCTGGAAATTTTACCAGTTTTGTTTATACCGGAGTCTTAAAGTTTTTGTTGATTCTTTAGTTTTATAATCTCCAGGAAATCTGCAAACATCATTCCATAAGCATTATATCTTACTTTGCTTTCTAGGATTTATTAGCATATATAGATTGCCGCCGATTTTACGCGAGGTTGCCTTGTTTGTTTTCTCAGGTTTAACAGGTTATGTTTGACAAGAAGATGATTTATATTCTGGAAGGGAAGCTTTGATTGTTCATTTTCTTAGAGGAAGATCTAACCTTATTACCTTATTATCCATACCGAGCGAATCAGGGGAGTATTTGATTTCATTCTTTTACCTATTTTACTTTTACATTCTTTACTTGAACATTGGGGACAATGTTCATCCTAAGTGTAAGGGGAGGGTAAATGATGATACCTTATAGGATACACTTTCACTTGAGTTTGTTTGTTCGATGGTAGGTGTGTAATAAAACTATGAGAAATACTTGTTAGTGTAATTTTAGCGCCAAATTTAAAATTTTTTACAACATTTAGGAGTAAAACTTTAGCCATAGCAAGCATCTCATGGATAGGAGATTGTATAACTAGTACAAAACCGTACTATTCAGAAAAATTTTCCACCCAAATATGTGAGGTTCGCCTTTAGATTTGATAGGAAAAGCATTTACTATTAGTGCTTATGAGTGTACCGGTAGCATTTAAATTCTAGAACTTGCGTTAGTGATGCATCCCGAGACCGCTAGTGAGACTACATTCGTGTAGTAGGATTTACTACATGATAAGAGGCATTAGGATCACCCTTGTGTTAAACCCGTATCATAATTACTTGACCATTTAAGTCATATTACTTGGCTAGTTAAGTCAATTAATTTTTCTCACACCCTTAGCGTTGTACTCATTTTTAGTACATGAAACCCCTAGTACACCCCTCCGAGCCTATCTTTTCGTTTCTAACTTTAAGCATCTTACTTAAAGGAAGAATTTGTTACACCCCACTTAAATGTACACCCAAATCGCCTTAGCCTTCCGTGTATGCACTCATCTTTAGTGCATTATTGTTACATGTTAAACCCTTAGTTAATTATCTAATTGATTACATGGTTGCTAAGTCGAGTCATATCCTTGTACATATTGTTTTGGGACGATTGGGACTCATGGGTAAAGTACTTATGTTATGGAATAATGGGGAAGAACATCATTTATTACCCCCATATGTGCGTTAATCTTAAAAGTACTCCAAGTGTTTTGATTATCTTAATTCGAGTCATTAGATTAGTTATTGTAAAGTATGTAAAAATTCAAGTGTAAGGGGAATGTTCATTCCCTTTGATGTATTATTTTGGATGGTAGGGTAAGAGTGTATGCAAAAAAAATAAAATAAAATAAAAAAATTATCGAAAAATCAAGAAAAAGAAAAAAAAATAGAAAAAACATACGGACTACCATCCCATTTCATTTTATGTTTATTTTATGTTTTTGTTATTTTTCATTTATTAGCTTAAGTCGAGTCTAGTCTTGGCTTAGCAACGCCATATTGTACATGTAATTAAATAAGATTAATAACTCGCCACCAGTAAAGACTGCCTATATCCAACAAAACCGTGTATTCCATATCCCTACACCTAACGTTACAACCCTTTAAAAGACCTCTTTGATAGTTTATCCTAGGTGCTTACGCCATGTGGTGGAGGTTTGATCCTTTCCCAAGCCTATGGTAATCTATTTTGCTATGACAGGTAGTGAGAGATGTTTTCCATTTCCATATTGTGATATTACTTTATTACACCCGAGAGATGTGAGTATCTAAACACTATTTGTGAGGAGCTAGTGTATGACCTCCGTGCTTGTCTTTGGTCTTTAGTGGAATGATTATTTGTTGTAATTACTTTTATATTAGTGTTAAGTGACCCCTAACTTGTATTTTGATTAGAATAAAAGCGCATTTGCTTGAGGGCAAGCAAATCTCAAGTGTAAGGGTATATGATGAGGTGAAAAATGAACCATTTTTAGGGGGTCATTTAAGCCGGAATTGGAATTTATTTGATCAAATATTCCCCTAAATCATTCCTTTTTTGATTTTAGGTACTTTGGTGGTGAATTCTGGAAAAGGAAGCATTTTGGACGTTTTTTGAGCATAAAAGTGAAGAAAACGGCAAAGTCTTAATTTTCCATGCTGGGAACAATACCTGACGGCGTCAAGAAGGAAAATATGACGGCGTCAGGAGTAAAATGCATGAAGACCCAGAGAAAACGTGAAGGCGTCAGAAGTAGGGCGTCAAGAGTTATTTTGGTGACGGCCTGGAAAGAGATTACACATGACGGCGTCAGCACCAGATCTAGGCAGTCCGAGAACTTTATTGGCGGCGAGATGACGGCGTCAGATTTTTCCTCTTGACGCCGTCACCTCACAAAATCTATATATACTTTTCTATTTTTCATTCACTAAGATAGGAACTTGTGTGGAGAATACTAGGGCCGAACCTAATAAACCCTAGGTCGTTTGTAACAGTATTTTCAAGGGTTTTCACCCCTTGAAACCCTTCATGTTCAATTGAGATAAGTTTTCTTTCAATTCATTCAATATGTCTATGTGTTGTTTGAATATATCTTATACTTGTCTTAATTTTAACATGCTAGGCTAGATCTTTTGTGTGTTTGCTTAGATGTAATGAAACCTAGATGTTGATTATAGGTTTATTGCTTGTTTATAGTTGTAATAGATGAATGATTTCAATGTTAGGCTTAAGAAAACTGGCAGATCTCCATTGTGTAACTTGCTTGAACGTCTTAAGAAACATGAACCGATGTGTACTGGGTTTTTATGGTTGTATTTAATGCATGAGCGAATTCTAGTGAACCCATGTTAGGAGCTTCTTAGTCGGCTCGACATAGGAGTGAAGTAGGAGCTTATAGAATTGGGGAAGTAAGTACGCCACCCCATGAATGGTATTAAGGAATACAATCCGTCATCCATGCAACTGTAACAAGTAATTAACCTATAAAAGATATCTAGGGAGTAGTGAAATCTAAGTAAACATAATTCTCCCACATATTGCTCACACCACTAGTTAAATTAGTTTATTTTCATTTTTTTTATTATTTTATTTTGATTGCATCTTAGTTATTGGGTTAGTTGATTAGCAACTAATTCCGCCCATTCTTCCAAAACCCGAGATTTTTACTTGCTTTTATAAAATATAAAAATACAAAAAGAATCATCCCTCACCTCTAGACCTAGTTTTTAGGCTTTCTAATCCTAGCGACACTATTCCTGAGTTGAACGATCAATCCCCCGGTACTTGTCACTATACTATACTACAACGATCAGGTACAATGCCTGGTGGGGGTTTTAAGATTCTCGAGATCCCTCGAGAGGTAAAGCCTGGTGCAATTCCCATACATCAAGTTTAGGGACTATTTTTGACATATCTTAGAAGTAATAAGTATAAGGACCCTTTTTGCAAAGTTCTAAAACCTTAGAATAGTAAGTAAAATAAGTTATAAACTAAAAAGGACTAGTTTTGCAAATATAATTAAGTTAAGGGTATAAAGTGAAAGTTACTATAGTTTAAGGACCATTTCTTCCATTACTTGAAAATATATAATTATAGGGTCTAGTTGTGTGAAAGATAGAAAGTTATATGCTTAATTGTTATAAGTTTATAAGTTTAGGGTAGAAAGTGTAAATATATAAACTTAATGGGTATAAACGGACTATTTTCATAATAAGTATAAAAACCTATTTTTGAGTTAGAAACATAACACAATACTAGGGAGCTTCATGTGAGGAGTACCATGTGGATATTTCGTTTTGACGAGTTTGCTGGGTTTACGAATTCAAGTGCCCTGGCTCCTCAAACGATTATTGCATGTACTTCTGGATTATGATGGCTCGAACGGTGTTATGCTATAACTAAAACTTAATAACAACATAACTTAATAATAGGGAGCTTCATGTGAGGAGTATTAACTTCTGAATTATGATGGCCCGAACGGTATTATGTTGATAACATAATACAATAGTAGGGAGCTTCATGTGAGGAGTCATATACTTCTGAATTGTGATGGACCGAACGGTGTTATGTTATATCTATAAACCTTAATAGTAATTACTTAAACCTAGACTAAGACTTGACATACACACACACACACCGCAAACCCTACTCCCAGGATACGTGAGTCAGCAGTCTAATCCTTGAATCACTTTTCACATCAATCATAACATCCTAAAGCCCAGGTGAGTTTTCATAGCCTCACACCTTTTAAATGCTTTATAAATGCTTTACAAACCCTGTGAGGGGGATACATGCTACTTGCTTTACTTTTAAACCGAATATAAGTCTTTTCATTGATTATTGCACGAATAAACTATTTGCCACCACTACAAAACTAAAATTCATGAATCTAATCGTTTGGGATATTTTACCCACGCGAACGCGAATATAGTTGATAGATCTATTGGAGTTTGACAACTCCCGTTGGTATTAACATCTTTCTGGATGGTACCAATAAGTACTATATTTGAATCCACTGAAGGAATAACTTTGGCAAGTTATCCTTCCCATCCTCTCATGTTGGGTCTGCATCCCACATGACCCGGATTGTTAAGGTGTGGTTCATGAGCTTAGTGCAATAACACCCCTGTCTGTAGTATTGTACTGATCATACAATACTGACAGATACAACTGTTTAAATACAGTTTCTACTACTCTACATGGGTGTAAAACAACATAGCCCATGCTTTACTAAACTTGTACTCACACTACTACTACTACTACTACTACTTAAACCTATGACTCTCACTCAACACCTAATGTTGACTTTTTAAGCATGTATCTTAGGTATATAGTCGTTACGGAGCTTTGGCAGGATGTGGCATTGAACTCGGAGGACTTTCAATATTGTTATCATTAAAAACACTATTTCACACTTAGATTCATGGGACCTCATCTTACTAAAACTCTGATATTTTAATGAATGATAACTTATTTATAAAAACGTCTCTTTTCGAGTCATTTTCTATTATTGTGACTGTGATACCATGGAGTAATACCCCAACCCTAATTCCGCTGCGAATTGTGAAAATGGGGGTGTTACAATTTGTGGACAGGATATGACAGTCTCTAGCCACAATTATTTCACATCTCTAATCCTCATTAATATTATTTGGCTTACTTGCCACACAAAAACTTGACAAGACCCCACTGTTCAACAATTGACTATCCTAATTTATTCACATTGACTTCATTCAAATGTAAAGGGCAGGATATGACAGTCTCGGCCCACAACTTAGTTGCCCATTGACTTCATCCAACTTATTTGGCTTACTTACCATTTGGACAGGATATGACAGTCTCTGGCCACAACTTAGTTGCCCAGCTAAAATAACTAGTTGCCCAAAGTATTTAACAAAATGTTAATGGCTATATTATGTTTTACCTGTGTTTTTTTAGAGTGAAATACCAAAAAAGGAAGGCACAGGTATCGAACCCGTGACATCCCATTCATAACAACAACAACTAAACCATCTCCGACCTTGTGTCTTTTTCACTTTAACTTCTTTATTAGTTATCTTATAGAGTTTTTGTTTTATTAACTAAAATTATTCGTTGCCCATTACATAGTCTGCCAACTCTGGTTGCCCAATGAACACAATCCAATTCATTTGTTGCCCTATGAAGTAATTCAAACAAAAGTTGGTTCTCTCCATATAACTGCATACATTGGAAATCGTTGTCAACTAACCATTGTCACGCTACTGTGCCAATAAATACACAAGGATAATATCTAACTTCTCATATATTTTGCATTATATACTTTATTCTATTTTTTCTTTGGAACATTAATGGCTTCATCATCTTCAAATCATGATTCGAAGAAACATAAACGTTCAAAGGATACTTCGTCTTATGAAAGAAAATTGAGTGTTCAAGACATGTTTGATAAAAACCATTCTGGCAGACGTGAAACTGAACGAGAGTTGGTTGCACTTTACAATAACCGCATCAAGAGGTTGGAGGAGCATAACAGAAAAGATCAAGCGATCATACTGGCCCATCAGATTAAAGTTGATCGTCGGAATCAATAAATTGAAGAAATCCGTGAAAGAATTGTTGGTGTTTACAATACTATTGAAGATAATTTATATATTTTTTAATGTTTCATGTCTTATAATTTGATGTTTAAGGTGTTTGTTCTAATACTAATTAAGTATGTTATTTGAATAATTTATTATGTTATTTCAATTGTTTAACCATGCAGTATGTCATATATATTGTTCATTAATTGTACTACATACGAAGTGCAATGTGAGGTTTTTAAATGAATGTTCACTATTGCAAAAAAGCTATTCCACAACTTGATACATTGTGATAAGTTTGTGAATGACACATGGTGTCATTTAGACAAATACTCCGTAATATGTACACATGGAGTCCCTATGTGTCTTGTGTTTTTACTAACATATCCCTTCCCCTTTTTTGCCTCTTTCCATCTTAGATAAAAAGAACATGACCCACACACAAACAGTGCAACACATTTAATGCACACCAAATACACTATCCATCATACCAAAAACTAAGTCAACATTTATAGAACTGAAAACCCTACTCAAATCCAAATAATATTATGTCGTTTGCTGAAACCAGTCGTCGCCGAGTTCATAAAACCTCCAACTATGCATCAGAAGAATATATTGGCAAGATGCCAAATAATGTAATCACTAATATTTTGAATCGTTTGCCACTAAAAGAAGCGGTGTGGACCTCAACGTTAGCTAGAAACTAGAGGTTTAAGTGGTGTTTGCTAACCGATGTAATAGTTGATGAGGATTTCTTTTATTTTCTAACAACTAAGTTTGATGGGAATGATATAATGAGGCTTTTACTTAATCTTAGAGGTCCAACAAGAAGGTTTGTCTTCTCCATAGATCAAAAACCTATTTGTGGAATCTCAGACTTGAGTTATGAAGAGATTGGGGATTGGCTTTTATTCTTGTCTAATGAGGGAATTGAGGAGCTGACAGTTAGAAACTGGTATGGTGAACCAGTTACCTTGCCAAGCTACAGAGTTGAAACATTTGGAACGTCATCATTGTAAGATGCTTAATTTGGAAACATTTACTATTGAGGCTAGAATTGTTATATGTAAACTTTCTTAGCGGTACATTTCGGGAGTTTATTGTGCGTTGTCCCTTACTTGAGTTTCTGAAAGTTAATATTGCTACTACAAAGGAAATGAGACTATTAGAAATTGCAAAACTTAGAAATATCAAGGAGTGTCACAACTCACAATTTCAGGTCACTTTTTCCAAACCTCGACAACTTACTATTCACAAGTTACTATTCACCGATCACTATTCATCATTCCACTATTCATCATTTTTCGGAGTCAGTTTGTGATTTTGAGAAGCGTTCAAAATTTTTACTATTCACTTGGCACAATTCATTCCCGGAAGGAATACACTATTCATGATCATCATGCATTATTTTAATTTACGTATGTTCAAATATTTAATAAACGTTACCACTCAGTTTTACTACTAACATATACCCGATACTCCCAACTATGATCCTAACATATTTTTTTTCATACTCATAATTATAATATAAAATTTATATTATTAATTTACCCGGTGTTTTGAAATCATTTGCTATATTTTCCGGCGTACGCCTATAATTACGTCGGATCACGAAATTTCAACACGACAATTATTTTAACACCCGATTTTCATCAGGAATGTAATTTTATTATTTTTACAATGTTGTTACATTTTATTTGGTACCGTTAAACTTTATTTCTAGCAAACTCGGTACCCGGTAACATCTAAAACACATGATATCTACCTAAACATCACCTAAAGTCTTTTACTTACTTACACACACTTCATCCTCCCATGCCCTCCCCATACCTAGCAATTAATGATTCTTGACTTTGACAAAGAAAATCCATACCTAGTTCTTAATTATCTACATTTTTCTCATTATACTTCAAGAAAAAAAATAATATAACACATTGTATACGTTAAAAATAGCTAGCAAGCTACAATTTTTCTACCCATTTATACTTGTGTCGACATGTATATGTATGTGTACACATTAGTTACTTAAACTTGACCATTTATTTGCCATTTAACCTAAAGATAAGATATTTGTTACCAAAAGTCAAGTAAACTTCATTATTTTTATTCCTATTATCCAAACCTTAGAAAAACAAAAGCAAACTCTCTCCATTTTCATCCATGGTTCGGCCAAATTAGAAACAAGAAGAAGAAGATTTCATTTTTCAAGAATCAAGTGTCTAAACAAGTATTAGTATTAATCTAGTTAATGTTTTAAAATAAAAACCTCAAGATTATTAAGTTTACTTGCTCACAAATCATTAACTCTTCAAGTAAGTGCCTACACAAATTTTCTAATCTTTTATACTTCTATTTGATGTATTTTCAAGTCATAGTAGTAGATCATGCAAATATATATGTTATATATACCACTTTGTACAATAATACTCTTTAATCTTAGATCTATAATTTTTATTAGTAACTTCAAGAGATCCACCATTTTTGGTGTTGTTTAGGGCACCATGACACCCTAAGAAAGTGTATGGTAGATTAAGAGTGGTTTTGAGATTGATTGGAATGGATTGAAAAAAGTGGTAAACTAGAAAATCACATTTTTGACTCTATTAGAAAGTTGCTGTCTCTTTTTGTAAAATATAGAAAACTCAGGGGTTTTTGGGTAACATTGGGCTAGAGATTCTGAAAATACATTAAAAAACGAAGCTATGGCCGCCAGAATGGATTAAAACGAGTTTATAACGAAGCAGATATGTTAAAAACAAGTTTAAAGACGAAAAGTAATTTTCTGAAAATAACACAAGCTGTGCACGAGTTTTGGCAGTAAAAACAGGCTACGAAACGTAAGTTTAACGAGCCGAATTTTCAATAAATCACTAGTTCACTGTAATACGAAACCGAGGATATAAAGAACGTAGAAAACAGGCTTATAACGACAAAGATATACATGGTTGAAACCCGACGAAACACTATATATTCCATCAGCTTCTAATAGCAAAATAATCCTAAGTCTAAAACAGTTTTTGTAATACGTCATGTTGAGAGCCATTTTTCTCATTGATCGAGACTCGTACGGACAAAAGTTAAATGACACGACTACTAGATATTGTTACAAGGTTTTCAAAAACGTTGAGTTTCATCACTAACATATTTTCAAGTTATGAAAAGTGTTATTTTTATGACGAAAACATTATATTTGCCGATAGAACACCAAACAAGGATTGTGGAGTACCGTTTCAACACATTTACATGAAAAGTGTTTATTAACTTAACGAGATGTCAAAAATGTATTTTTCGACGATAAAAATTATTTTCAAATTTCACGGGCGGTATCGATAACATACGTATTTGCATGTGTAGCATCATTTCATTTCTTACATTAGAGCCTATCATTCATATTAGCTTGCGGTTAGAGATCGTGCCTCATTTCGTGTATTCACTTTTGTCTTCCTAGCTATCGCACCAGGTGAGTCGTAGCACCCCTCTTTTACCGTTTTATAAATTTTTTAGGAGAGATACATGCTCAATTATATGTTTTCAACTTTATGCTTGTTTTACATTTAAACTCACTGTTCGTTTTACAATCAAACTCCATGCTTGTATTACTTGTAATGTGACTTGTCTTTTAAACATTATCATTATTGATATGACCTCATTGTCATCATTATTTATATGACCTCATTGTCATCAATGTTTATATGACCTCATTGTCATCATCGTTTATATGACCTTGTTGTCATCATTGTTTATATGGCCTCATTTCCAGAAATTGTTTATATAGCGATATTGCTACCTTTTTCTTTGCGTCATGGTCCAGATATTACTTTCATTTACACAAACCAAAACATATTAGGCAGTGGGTTGTAAACACACAGGTTGCAAGTCTTGTATGGCCGGGACTTGGAACTGGGTGGATTTACAACGCCTTTGCTGAGAACATTTCATTCAAAAGCTTTACATGCATTCTTTTTCACTAAAATCTATGAACTCACCAACCTCGTGTTGACGCTTTAGCATGTATTCTCAGGTATGAGGCAATAGCACGCTACTGGAGGTTTTTGGCAGGGCATAGCATGGTCATAGAAGACTCTGATATTCTTTGGGGACCGTTTTAAACTATATTTTTAAGGGTCTAATTCCGCACTACTTTTAACAATGTAATTCAACAATTTTATTAATCGATTTTATTCTAAATGATTGAAGATGAAAACCGTTCTTTGCACTTGTGTTGTGGTACCAATTGAGTTGCACCCCAGCGACATGTAAGCTTCCGCTGGACCTGAATTTGGGGGTGTGACAGATTGGTGTCAGAGCCTTGGCTATAGTGAACTGGGTGTTTTTAAAACCTAGACTATAGCTACTTTCACGAAAACTTAACCCTATGATCGTCACATGCCTGCCTGCCAAGCTGATGCCTCCTTTGTGGTTTGTTGCTGACTTATGTGATGAGATTGTATCTCATTATTAGATATATTATACTCACTTATTCTAGTTGACTATTATAATTGTCTTCCATATTAGTATGCTTACATATCATACGCATCTCATTGTTACGTCTTTTTCTTGCATAGTTTCATCATTCGACCTCGAGTATGGTCACCTGCCTTAGTCTTTCAGAACGTCTTTTCATATGTGAAGGACATAGTATTAGTATAACTGAGATGAGTATTTCAAAATTCATGGAACCTCGGTGGAATGTAGACTGGTCATCTACATTCGACCCGAGATCGTAGGATATGGGCTGACCACCTATATCCGACTCAGAGATGAATTTTGCAATACTGAGAATAGTTATAATAAATTTTTTTTCTGGATTGAATTCTCTACTCAATTTCCAAATGTTTCATTCATGTGTGTGTACTCAAACGTTGCAAGAACATTCACACCTTTCATCACCTCGTGAACCGTCACCACGTCAACTTATCATAACTCAACCTCAAGCTTTCATTCTATGGCAATCACATTAGGGCACCTACTTCTAGGAAACGTCTTGTTTACATTTCACCCTTCTTTACTTGTTTTGAAGAGCTATGCCGCCAAGGAAAGCTAAAGCTACTCCAACTATGACACCTGCTGCCATTCGGAAACTTGTTAAGGATAGTATAGCTGAGGCACTAGTGGTTGAAAGAGCTGCTGTAGCTGCAAGAGCTGCTGAGGCCGCTTCTCAGGTAGAGACGTCTAGGCAGGCTAGTAATGGAATTAATGGACGAAAGTGTAAGTACAAGGACTTCAAAGGCGGTGATCCTATAAAATTCAAAGGCACTGAAGGAGCCACTGCTATGATTCATTGGTTTGAGCATACCGAATTTGTATTTAATCTATGCAATTGTCCTGAGGAATCTAAGGTAAAGTTTGCTGTTAGTACTCTTCTTAATGAAGCTATGTCATGGTGGAATTCTTATGCAAATCCCATGGGAATGGAAAATGCTTACAAGCTTATATGGGATGAATTCAAAAAGCTACTGTCTAAGAAGTTTTGTCCCCGCACGAAAGTGAAAAAGTTGGAGACAGAATTTTATGAGCTAGTGACAACAGGAAACGATATTTAGACATATATCAGGAGGTTTCAAGAGTTGGCTGTTCTATGTCCAACAATGGTTCCGGATAATGAGAAGTTGCTGGAAAATTTCATTGGTGGTTTGCCCGAGAACATCCGTGGAGATGTGATTTCCTTTGACCCGCAAACACTGGATGAGGCAATCAGGATGTCTCAGAAACTTATGGCCCAGATCTTAAAGAAAGGAACGACTGCAAACAACAACAACTACAACAATAACCGAAACAACACCAATCATAACAACAACAAAAGAAAGTGAGACAACAACCAGGGTAGCAATGATACTTAACCACCACCCAAGAGACAAGAGGTTGCAAAGGTCTATGATGCAGGTTCAGTTGAAACAAGAGGCTACCAGGGTACCCTACCCAAATGCAACAAGTGTCAGAATCATCATAACCCTGGACCTTGTCTTAATCCATGTGGCAATTGTAAGAAGGTTGGTCATGGGACTGAACTTGGGTTCTTGATCCTTCACCCTCAACTGGTGGAACAATCATTGATAAAAATAGTGGTGCTTCACTACCATTATAACCATTACAAATCGTACTCATATTACTAAAAACCTTTCGACTAAGGGTAAGAGTTTTTAAAATATTTTTGTGAGGTAGAAGCTGGTACTTGTTCAAAAAATTTTGAATGAATCTGGGATACATTAAAAATTTGTATTTGCTTTTCACATTTCTCACCATACCATCAAAATCAGTTTTCAAAAGTTAAAGTTCCTTTTTGTGGCCAAGTAAACAATAGCAGTTGCTATGTTGCTACTAAATTTTTCCCAAACAAGTTTTCTTTGGACTTAAACAATGTTGGATGGTATGAATGAGAAATCTCCATTGAGGGGGAAATTGTGGTTTATTAAAAGTTAAGTATAAGTTAACCCATATCCCATATAGGAAAGATTTTGAAAAATTTCAGTATTTGGCAATGAACTAATACCACCATCATCTGCTAGTTTGAGATGCCTCCTAATAGATGACTCAGTAATAGCCATGGCAATGCCAGCAACTGTAGCATTTAACTCTTTTTATCCATTATCAAGTGTTTTGACACTAGCAGTGCGCCAAAACTGATTGATTTGAGAAACATACATCGTAGGATTCTTTGTAATAGCATACCTTATGTAACTGGAATTGAGAAAATCGACTATCTGGTGAAACTGTTGACTTCCCTATGGTTTCTGTAAGTAAGCAACCATGTTGTGTGCCTTAGAATAATCCAAAATCGCCATTAAGATTGAAAAAAATTTGATTAGGATTCTGGGTTATGATCGTTTAGAAGATTATGTGTGGTTGGTAAACCCAATTGAGATGATATAGATTTAATTTAGGGTTTTGATTTGATCGAGTGAATAAATGTTATGTTTCTCTTGAAGATATGTTTGTGTAAACTAAGATGATGAATTACCCAATTTAGTCCCAAATAGTACGAAACGTAACTGACCCGTACTAAGTTTTAGCCTACCTGTTGATATAAAAGTTGGGCGTTCCTAGTTTGGGCTCTTGCTCTCGTACCAATTCGCTTCTTAATGCTTGAAACCTGCGCACTAAGAAAATAAACAACACCGTTAGGCTTATCGTGGGATTGTCTCCCACGATTAGACTCCGGCGTGAGAGTAAGTAATCGGTTTTAGGGTTTTGCTGAAGAGTTAGAGATTGTGTGAATCGTACCTTTAATGAGAATATATTATTCTATATATATAGGCGCAGAGACTGTGTAGGTTTCTTGCTCCTTACTCTTTGCACATGTGGTGCTTATCCGGGGTAAGGATATCTATTCCGTAGATATCCTTATCCTTATCCTATGACCGGGTAGTTTGGTTGGGCTTCGGACTTCGTGAGTCCAAGCCATTGATATTATGGCCCAAGTCATTTGTCATGATAGCCCACTCGTGGTGGGTTTGGGCTTAGTAATGTTTATCATTTGGGCTCGTGGCCCAACTATAGACTATACGTCATCATGTCCCCCTAGTCTAGTGTGCGCGGCTCGTAGCCGCGGATACTAGACTAGTGAGAATAGCGGTAAGCATGGCGGGAAAAAATCAAATACTTCCCGCCCAAAGGTGGGAACAATGTATCAAGTCCCAAAATGTCGTAAGAAGTGCTTCGAAAAACGGGGAGAGTGTCCACGTGTTCCTCGGGAAGAGGGAAAAAGTGTTGTACCTTCTCTCATCCTAGCCACATGTTTTGTTAGTGGGATCCACGTGGCGGCTCTTTTAGGGTTTTTGATACTTATAAAAGTCACCGCCTCCTTTCACTGTGGATCACACAGTTAAAATCATTTCCACCATTTTTAAACCTTTCAAAGCTTTTTTCTTCGATCTATTGTTCTACTAGGTAACTGCGTGTGCGCAATTCAGTACACCTTGTTTATATCTTGAAAATGGTTGCTCAGTTGCACGAGTTTCGCTCTGAGATGGATGAGGATGACGTACGTCAGTTTTCCTCTGATTACTTCATTCCTCTCGACGTCCATCCTGACGCACCAGATGTTGACGCGTGTATTGCTGATTTCCCCGATGGGAAAATAGGTTTATATACACGCTTTTTTGATAACGCGAATTATCGCGTACCAATATCCGTATTTTTTAGCAACGTGCTCAATTTCTACCAACTCCATATCTCACAGCTGCACTGTATAGGTGCGGCGAAGATATCCAATTTTGAAATAAACTGTCGGTTACTTGCAATCAACCCGACTGTCGACCTATTCCGTGCGTTCTACCACACAACGTGGTTGCACGGATGGGTTTCATTTGCAAAGCGCTCAGGGCGCCTTCAATGCTATACCGACAAAGTAGATTCCTTAAGGCATTGGAGAGAATATTTTTTCTGGGTGGATGATGTTGTGTTTCCATCGCGCTTTGAGTTCTATACTCAAGGGTCGCTGTCGAGGGATAAGCGTCCTGTCCCTGGTTCGTATAGTGTCGCGGATGCGGATACAATTGATAGTAACCGCATTCCCATTAACTCCTATTCTGAGGAGTTTTTGGTGCATATGGGACTGAGTCGCAACTATTTTGATGGTGCAGACGAGGTTCCAACCTTCATTGATGGGAACGGCCAGGGTGGGTGCTCATCCTTTCTTGCCTTTGCCTCTATAATGTAAGTGTTTGTTTGTTTTGCGTGAATAACTAAGTTGTTCTTGTTATTTGTTTTTTGTCTGTCGCAGAGATGGACCTGTTCGCTGTTGTGAAGTTGAAGGAGCCCAAGCGCGTGACAGTGGGGGTGCACCCTCTGAGGGATGGTGAGGAGCCCATCTTACAGGCTACTGCGGGGCACCTAACGGTGTTTGGGCATGTTGCACGTGAAGATTCTCCTCCTGCAGCTACACTTGTTGTGCCGGTGCAGAGTGTTCCTCCTACTAGGGAGCAGTCTCTTGTGGTGGAGGAGGTGCATGTTGAGTCTTCCAACAGCGTAGAGATCCTGGAGCCTGTTGCGGAGGCTCAGGGAGAGAAGCGTAAGGAAGCGTCTTCTGGTGGTTATGGCGCTGGCACTTCTAAGCGGAGGCGCCATCTGATTGCTGATGAGGAGTCTGCCACACCGGATGATATGTCCGTTTCTGGCGCGGAGAAGAATCTGTCCATGTCCCCACCTCTTGTGTAAGTATTTACAACTTTCGTTTTCCTTATTTGCTGTATCCTCGCACTAACTTTACCTTCTTTGTTTTGTAGTGACCATGCTGCGAATGATGATGCGGTGTTTGCTGATCATGTAGTATCACCGCAAGCTGCTCGCGTGAAGGAGCCTTTGAAGGCAGCGGCGCAGATTTCTGCGCCTGAGTTGGTGGAGGAACTAGCTGTTGTTGCTGCTCGCCAAGCTGAGTTGGTCACTCAGCTAAAGGCGCAGGCTGTTGTGGAGGTAGGTAACCTTGCTCAGAAGGATGAGCAGATTGCCCTGCTCAAGGCGCAGTTGGCTGAGGCGCAGGCAGAGGTGTTGGCAGCCGATGAGCGCGCAAAGAAGGTTACTGAGGAGAAGCTGACTGTGATGGCTGAGCTGCAGCGTGAGCGTGGGGAGTCGCAACAGTATAGAGCTAACCTCACCTGGGGGTAAAGTACCTTGAGGAGAAGAAGAATGAGCTCTGCGGCCAGCTTGCTCACTTTGGCAAGAAAGTAGAGAGCTCTGTGGAGGCGCAGGAGGAAAAGTTGCGCAGGTTGATGTCACACCCCCAAAATACCTGAATGGCAGCGGAATGGAATACCTGAGGGTTTAACGGATCATAGCACACAAGCAAGGAAATATTGAACGACCTAAAGTGTCGTTTATAAAATACATCGTTTGATTCATTCAAAATATCAAAGTTATAAAACATAGGTCCCAAAGTTAGAAAAGGTTTAGAGAAACAAGTTTAGTACAATCAAACGATAGTTCAAAGTGCATGAAATCCAAAAGTGACGCGTCATCCTTGATACACAAAGTGACTCCATGCAATGCCATGAGAAATGCCTTAGATACCTGAGAAATACATTGCGAAAAACGGTCAACATAAAGTTGGTGAATAATCATAGGTTTATAAGTAAAAATCAAGTGTACAAATGCCATAAGTAATGCCATGAATTAGGATGTCCGGAAAGTATATACATTGGCTCTTAAGCTCATGACCCCGAAGCTAGACGATACTTGGCCCCAATGAGTGTTTACCAGGCACTCGAATAATAAAGACATGAAATGCATTCGTTCCATTTGGAGCAACCCAAACACGAATGGAGGCGTCACCCCCGATAGATCTATCCACTCACTCCCGCTTAGTACTAGAAATTAACGGTCCATGATATAATAAGGGGACTTATCAAGACGTGGTAATAAGGAAACTTAAGCAATGTATGAATTTTATACTTAGGCATGTACACGAAAATAAGTAATGCAATGTATTCTCCCCCGTGGGATTTGAAATCAAAATATAGAATTAAAACGGGGCTATGAGAACTCACCTCGAAGTAATGGTACAAAGATGGTGCAATGAGGTGAAAGTAGTCGGGACAATGAGGCGCGAGTATTAGCCGCAACCTAAATGAATAACCATGATCTAACTTAGATCAAGCCGTAATGAAATGAATGCACATGCACATGATACTCATACCACTCGTAATTTGAAAAATACTAGTTATCGTCGTAGAAAAATAGATTCCATACTTAGGAAAATAAGTCCTTATATAGGAGTATATAACTTGTCGTACTATCTCGTTAAAAAGTGTTAGCGTTAAATTCCTTGTATTGAAAACCTTGAAATATGTCGTTAAGTCGTATAAGTATTCTCTCGGGTCATACGTATTCGTTTAATAAGAAAATAGTCCTTAGTAATATTTTCTAGAAAATATACCGTTTAGCGCGTACGTTATTATTTTTATTTGTATCCATATATATATATATATAGTTTGACGATGTTAGAATGGTCATAACTTTGTCGTTTCAAGCTCGTTTTCCTTGTTCTTTATGTCCACGGATTCGTCTTTGTATATACGAGTATATTTTAGACAACTCGGCTCTTTTAGGTTACGTTTAATGCTTCAAAATACCCATCGTATTCTGCCCAACAGCAAGCAGTTTTCTGGAAAAGTAGTTTTCGTCGTTAAGTTTGCAAAAATCATAACTCCTTCGTTATAAACTCGTTTTAATTGATTCTTTCGCCTAAAGTTTCGTTTTTGAATGTATTTTCTAAATCTTTGGTCAAAACTTAGTCATCACTTACTGATTTTCCCACGAATTTAAAATAGGGACAGTAGGTATTTCAAAAGTTCCAAAAATCATTTCCAAGTCTCTAAACTAGTTCCATCCTCCATCAATCCACTTTCAAACACCACAAGACTAATCTAATCCTACCATACACCTTCTTAGGGTGTCATGGGTCCTAAAATATCATCAAACCACTAGGTCTAACAAGAGTTTCATATGTTTCCATTTCTAGGGTTTCAAAGTTAATATGTACAAAAATGAAGTGGTACAAGATGATGCATGTGTAAGATCTTATAAGAAAATTATATGAACATAATAATAACTTGTAAAAATCATAAAAATGAGTTTGTATACTTACTTGGTGGTTTAGAGAGTTTAGATGATAAAAAGCTTACTAATCCTTGAGTTTTTATTTCAAAACTCTAACAAGGATGATTATACTAACTAGTTTATGAAATGATCTTGCAAAATTTCTTCTCCTTGCTCCTTGTCTAACCCAAATCGAACCAAAACACCAAGAAAATGAGAGAAAAAGTTTTGCTAGTGAAGTAAAAAGTGATTTTAATGAAAAAGGGTTAAGAAAGTTTATTATATACTTGGACAATTGGTTTGGTGAGCATTTAATAAGTTTGGTGAGGTAATTAAAACTTGATGACCAAGGGGGGGGGGGGGGCTTGGCCGGTTTTGGTGAGGGAAAAAGGGAAGGGTGTTGGGTAGTTAGTTAGTAAATATTAGTGTTAGTGATTAAGTATAGTTAGGTTAGGTTTAGGTTTAAGGTTTAAGGTTTAATCGGGTACCGGGTTTGTTAAAAATAAGTTTTGTTGAAGTTATTCGGGACGTAATAAAGTTATAAAAGTTGTAAAAATAAGTCGGGTACAAGTACGGAGAGTTAGGGTGATTATCGTTCAATTTGGTGAAAACCGGCGTTACTAAGTTAAACGTACGATACGTCATGGTTAAATTTCCAAAATACCGGGTAAATTAATATTATAGTTTTTATATTATAGAAATGAGTATGAAAATGTATTAGGATCAAAATCGGGAGTGTCGGACACGTTAGACACATTTATAGTTCGCGTATTAGCGTTTATTGAAATAAACGTACGTAATTCGTTAATCGTACCAAAAGTAGTAATTTAGTTATCCTACGAGTGGAATAGTATGCAAGTGCCCTATTGATGATATGTAGACTATTTCTAGTCCGTATGAAGTGTCCCTGACAATAATGCATGAATTCGCTCCTGAACCAATACGGTTACGCGAATTTGAACACCCGTAAACTGAATTTACGATGACATGAGTAATGCACGTGAATAGTGGTTTTCCCTCGGAAATGAATAGTGTCAAGTGAATAGTAAAATTTCTGAATATGTCTCGGAATGTCAAATTGACCTCAAAAACGATGAATAGTAAAACGATGAATAGTGATCGATGAATAGTAATTTGTGAATAGTAGAATATCGAAGTTTGGGAAAATGACCTGAAATTGTGGGTTGTGACAGTCGCCCATCCAAAAAGGAATTCAGTCCCTGAATTCAGTCAGTGTTGGTCTCGGTACTAGGCTCGGTGAAAAGTTGTGGATACTTGCGTCGCATTTGGTCTTCTCGTTCCCAAGTAAACTCGGGTCCTCTTCGAGAATTCCAACGAACCTTCACGATCGGAATTCGACTTTGTTTCAATTGTTTGATCTCGCGATCCATGATTTCAACTGGTTCTTCCACAAAGTTAAGCTTGTCATCAAGTTGTATTTCTTCTAATGGTATAATGGCAGACTCGTCCGAAAGACATTTCTTAAGGTTCGAAACATGAAACGTGTTATGTACGTTGCTAAGTTCTGATGGAAGTTCAAGCTTGTAAGCAACCGGACCAATCCTTTCCAGGATCTTGAATGGTCCAATGTATCTCGGGTTCAATTTCCCGCGTTTTCCAAAGCGTATTACGCCTTTCCAAGGCGAGACTTTCAACATAACTTGTCTCCGATCTGGAATTCCAATGGTTTGCGTCGAACATCGGCGTAGCTTTTCTGTCGACTTCTAGCAGTTTCGAGTCTCTCTCGAATTTGAATTATCTTTTCTGTTGTTTCTTGTACCATCTCCGGGCCAGTACATTGTACTTCACCGACTTCGGCCCAACAAACTGGAGATCGACACTTACGACCATAAAGTGCCTCAAATGGTGCAGCCTTAATGCTCGAATGGTAACTGTTGTTGTAAGAAAACTCGATCAACGGCAAATGGTTAGCCCAACCATTTCCAAAGTCAATCACACATGCTCTAAGCATGTCCTCAAGTGTTTGTATAGTTCTCTCACTCTGACCATCGGTCTGAGGATGGTAAGCAGTGCTCATGTCTAACTTGGATCCAAAAGAATCTTGTAATGACCGCCAAAAGTTCGAAGTAAAACGACTATCTCTGTCGGAAATGATGGAAACTGGTGCACCGTGTCTTGAGACTATTTCCTTGACATAAAGTCTAGCGAGTTGTTCCATTGAATAAGTCTCTCTAATGGGTATGAAATGAGCTGATTTGGTAAGTCGATCGATGATTACCCAAATAGCATCGAAACCTCCTGACGTCTTTGGAAGTTTAGTGACAAAATCCATAGCAATACGTTCCCACTTCCATTGTGGAATCTCCGGTTGTTGAAGTAACCCTGACGGTTTCTGGTACTCGGCTTTCACTTTAGCACAAGTAAGACATTTGCTGACGTACATAGCTATTTCTGCCTTCATATTCGGCCACCAATAAAGCTTTTTGAGATCCTGATACATCTTATCAGAACCTGGATGAATAGAGTACTTCGACTTGTGTGATTCATGCATAATCAATTCTCGCACTCCACCATAGAGTGGTATCCAACTTCGGTCCTTGAAGCATAACACTCCATCCGATCTCTTTACAAAGCCATTATCGCTTTCTGGCATACCATAAAGTTTCTCATGCGGTTGGTTTTCTTCCTTGAGAGCCTCAATCTGAGCCTCTAGAATTTTCGATGGTAATGGCGAAATGATAGTCATTCCCAATGACCTGACTCTCAAAGGTTTGAGTCGTTCTTTTCGGCTAAGTGCATCTGCTACAACATTCGCTTTCCCTGGGTGATATCGGATTTCACAATCGTAATCACTCAACAACTCTAGCCAACGACGTTGTCTCATATTAAGTTCCTTCTGATCGAGTATATGCTGTAGGCTCTTGTGGTCGGTAAAAATTACACACTTAGTACCATAAAGGTAGTGTCTCCAAATCTTGAGTGCAAAAACTACCGCACCCAATTCCAAGTCGTGAGTAGTGTAATTCTTCTCGTGTATCTTAAGCTGTCTAGATGCATAAGCTATCACCTTCTCGTTTTGCATTAGCACAGCTCCAAGTCCTTGATGCGAAGCATCGCAATATACCACAAAGTTCTCAATACCTTCAGGTAGTGACAAAATCGGCGCGCTACAAAGCTTTTGTTTCAATAATTGAAACGCGGACTCTTGTTTTTCTCCCCACTCGTACTTCTCATTCTTTTGTGTCAGTTTCGTCAACGGCTTTGCTATCTTTGAAAACCCTTCAATAAACCTTCTGTAATATCCGGCAAGTCCTAGAAATTGACGAATTTCCGTAGGAGACTTGGGCGTAGCCCAATCCTTAACTGCCTCAATCTTTGCCGGGTCGACTTGTAAACCTTGGCTATCAATGACGTGACCAAGAAATTGAACTCTACGTATCCAAAAATCACACTTAGAAAATTTGGCATACAATTGCTCCTTCTTGAGTAGTTCCAGTATTGTTCTGAGGTGCTCTTCGTGATCTTCCTTACTCTTGGAATAAATCAAGATATCGTCAATGAATACGATCACAAACTTATCGAGATACGGTTTGCACACCCTATTCATGAGATCCATAAATACCGCAGGTGCGTTAGTTAATCCAAAAGGCATCACTTGAAACTCATAATGACCGTAGCGTGTTCTAAATGCCGTCTTCGGGATATCCTCTTCCCGAACTTTAAGTTGATGGTAACCGGATCTTAAATCAATCTTGGAATAAAAACTGGAACCTTGTAACTGGTCGAACAAGTCGTCAATTCTGGGGAGTGGATAACGGTTCTTAATCGTTAACTTGTTCAGCTCACGATAGTCGATGCACATTCTGAAAGTTCCGTCCTTCTTCTTCACAAACAAAACTGGCGCTCCCTAAGGCGAGGAACTCGGTCTAATGAATCCTTTGTCCAAAAGTTCTTGCAATTGATTCGACAATTCTTGCATTTCCGAAGGTGCAAGTCTATACGGTGCTCGTGCAATCGGTGCAGCTCCTGGCACTAATTCAATTTGAAACTCAACTTGGCGTGTAGGCGGAAGTCCTGGCAACTCTTCCGGAAAAACTTCTTGAAATTCCTTAACAATTGGCACATCTTCAAGTCGTTTCTCATCCGACTTCTTCTCCGTGATGTGAGCCAAAAATGCATAACAACCCTTCTTTATGTACTTCTCGGTTTTAATGCACGATATAATACTAAGTCTAGTTCCACTTCGCTCTCCGCGAACAACCAAAGTTTCACCGTTATAAGGAAGGTGAACAACTTTCTCATCACAAATAATTCTCGCTCGATGCCGAGATAACCAATCCATACCGATCACAACGTCGAAACTTCCAAGTTCTACGGGCATAAGGTCTATATTGAATGGATGGTTTAGGAAATTTATAGTGCAACCACGGATAATGGTGTTGGTGTTAACTAAAGATCCATCGGCTAATTCAACGATATAGGAAATGTCTAATGGGATTGGTTCTATGTTAAGCAAAGGTGCAAATGCAATAGAAACAAAACTTCTATCCGCTCCTGAATCAAATAAAATGGATGCATAACGATTATTAACGAGGAACGTACCCGCAACAACATTCGGGTCTTCTTTGATATCGTCTCCTCCCATGACATAAGCTCTTCCTCGAGCCATTCCATTTTGGTTTCCTGTTCCTTGATTCTTCTTCTTTGGGCACTCATTCTTAAAGTGTCCAATTTCTCCACATCCAAAACATGTTACCGGTGGTTTCTAATTGTCACCCACGATTGGAAATCTACAATCTTTGATGTGGTGACCAAGCTTCTTGCAATTGCCACAAAAATCTGGACAACGACCTGGGTTATGATGCTTCTGACACCTTTCGCACTTAGGTAGGTTACCAGTGTAACCTTTTCTGTCATTTGGTCCTGCAGCATAAACCTTTGCTACTTCCTGTCTCTTAGGTGGCGGCTGAACAGCAAATCCACCTTGGTTGTAATCAAACCTCCTCTTGTTGTTGTTGTTGTTATTTGGATTGTTGTTTCGGTTATTGGGATAGTTGCGGTTCCGATTGTTGTTATAGTTGTTGTTGTTCCGAGTGTTGGTGTAGTTGGTGTTGTTTGAACGGTTATTGTTGTTGACAGCAGCTTTCCCTTTGACTACTTGAACCATGAGTTTCTGAGTTATACGAATAGCCTCTTCCATTGATTGAGGATCAAAAGAAATCACATCACCTCGAATACTTTCAGGCAATCCACCAACAAAGTTTTCCATCTTTTTCTCATCATCGGGAACCATATTTGGACACAGTACAGCCAACTCTTGAAACTTCCTGATGTAAGTCTCAATATCATCGCCTTTAGTCACAAGCTCATAAAATTCCGTTTCCATCTTTTGCACCTCGGTACGAGGGCAAAACTTCTTTGTCATCAGTTTCTTGAATTGATCCCAAGTGAGTTTGTGAGCATTTTCCATACCAATCGGCTGAGCATACGAATTCCACCAAGACATAGCTTCATCAAGAAGCATACCTGTAGCAAACTTCACCTTGCTAACTTCCGGGCATTCACACATGAGAAAAACATTCTCAGTCTTTTCGAACCAGCGGATTAGAGCAACCGCTCCTTCAGTGCCCTTAAATTTGACGGGATCACTAATCTTGAAATCTTTCCATGTACATCCACGCCTAGCAGTGGGTGGTTCAACGACCTCTGTATTAGAAGCAGCCTCAGCAGCCCTTGCAGCAACCTCAGCTCTCTCAATCTCTAGAGCTTCTGCAATACTATCCCTGACCAACTTGCGGATAGCGGCTTGAGTCATAGCGGACGTTTCTGGTGCAGTCTTACTCTTCCTTGGTGCCATATTTCTGATAAATCATAATGGAAATAACCATGAGAAAAATCATAATAGAAATAGTCATCGTACCAAAGATATACACCCACAACATGTATATAAATATACAACCACAACAATGATAATACAACCACGACACGTACGAGTACAACCACAATCTGTCTAGATATCACCACGACAAGTATATATATACAACCACAACAACCACGTCACGTATATATACATCCACAACCTGTGTCGATACAACCACAACATATATAAATACAGCCACGACGCGTATACATGCGACAATAATAAAGAGCAACCACGAAACATCATAAATATAATCACAACACATGAATATAATACATGAAAATTTCGGCCTACGTGGACCGATATAATATATAGCACAACATTTCCACATAGTAGAGTCGCACTTGATAATATTTGTTTGTACAACAACCAAAAGGTTACAAGTTCTTGAACTATGTCCCACATCCCGGGACTAGGAAAATAATACAAGCTAATATAATACCAGTCTACGTCTAGGCTCCTCCCGGTGCTCTAGATGGTCCAGGCTCTCCCCTCAAGCGGCGAATCTCACGATCCATCGCCACCACAATCTCCTCAAGATGCTCAAGTCGTAACCGAGAAGAAGCATCCCTACGCTCCAAAACAACTACCCTCTCTCGAAGCAGTGTCAACTGATCTACCTGCTCCCACTGGGTCTCCTGTGTCGCCTGAGCTCTATCTCGAATCTCAGGTAACTCATCCCTAAGTAGCTCAATCTCCTCCTGATGCCTCAACTGTCGTGCCTCGAGTCCATGGTAAGACACATCAATACTAACTCTGCCCTGAACCAAATCCTCAACCTGCTCCTCAACAGTCTCAAGTCTAGTGGTAATGATCTCATCAACTCTATACCCCAACCTATCTACTTGCTCCTGCTGAGCACCCATCTGATCCTCTAATGTGACGGCTGTAGGGCTCCTAGCCGCAGCAGCTCTAGAACTCTCACCTATGTGGTACTCTGGTGGTGGTGAAAAGTCATCAGTCTCAGTGGTAGGTGAATCTGGAGTGGTAAGCCTTGCACGCTTCCTGAGCGGCAAGAGTGAGGTAGGCATAGGAGTAGTAGTGGGTAAGGCTGGTGGTGGTGGTGTAGGCACAGTAGGACTAGGGAGACTCCTATAAGTAGATGTAGAAATACGAACCCTCTTCCTAGGGCCCTGAACAGTCTTCTCCCTAGGAAACATAAGTCTCGGCTCTGAATGGATAGTAGTAGTAGGGGATGATGGTATGTCAGTAGGTATAGTAGGATGGACATGGGGAGTAGGAGCCGTCTCCTCCTCCTCGAAAGGTTCGGTATCATCATCTGACGCCAAAAGTGGCAACTCAGGTGTAGGAGAAACAAGTGGTGAAACAGCAGTGGAGGACACAGAGCCCTCATCATCAGAATCTGATATGGTGTAAAGTATGACAGTGTCGGGATATGAAGACATAACTCTGTGATAATCAAGGTGAAATAAATAAACGACTCGTAATATGGCATCACCAGAAATAAGTAAATATGCACTTATGATGAAATGATGATATGCTATGATGGTGTGGTTATAGTCTAGGGTCAATGATGCAACCTAGTTCGCTATAACCTTAGCTCTGGTACCAATCTGTCACACCCCCAAAATACCTGAATGGCAGCGGAATGGAATACCTGAGGGTGTAACGGATCATAGCACACAAGCAAGGAAATATTGAACGACCTAAAGTGTCGTTTATAAAATACATCGTTTGATTCATTCAAAATATCAAAGTTATAAAACATAGGTCCCAAAGTTAGAAAAGGTTTAGAGAAACAAGTTTAGTACAATCAAACGATAGTTCAAAGTGCATGAAATCCAAAAGTGACGCGTCATCCTTGATACACAAAGTGACTCCATGCAATGCCATGAGAAATGCCTTAGATACCTGAGAAATACATTGCGAAAAACGGTCAACATAAAGTTGGTGAATAATCATAGGTTTATAAGTAAAAATCAAGTGTACAAATGCCATAAGTAATGCCATGAATTAGGATGTCCGGAAAGTATATACATTGGCTCTTAAGCTCATGACCCCGAAGCTAGACGATACTTGGCCCCAATGAGTGTTTACCAGGCACTCGAATAATAAAGACATGAAATGCATTCGTTCCATTTGGAGCAACCCAAACACGAATGGAGGCGTCACCCCCGATAGATCTATCCACTCACTCCCGCTTAGTACTAGAAATTAACGGTCCATGATATAATAAGGGGACTTATCAAGACGTGGTAATAAGGAAACTTAAGCAATGTATGAATTTTATACTTAGGCATGTACACGAAAATAAGTAATGCAATGTATTCTCCCCCGTGGGATTTGAAATCAAAATATAGAATTAAAACGGGGCTATGAGAACTCACCTCGAAGTAATGGTACAAAGATGGTGCAATGAGGTGAAAGTAGTCGGGACAATGAGGCGCGAGTATTAGCCGCAACCTAAATGAATAACCATGATCTAACTTAGATCAAGCCGTAATGAAATGAATGCACATGCACATGATACTCATACCACTCGTAATTTGAAAAATACTAGTTATCGTCGTAGAAAAATAGATTCCATACTTAGGAAAATAAGTCCTTATATAGGAGTATATAACTTGTCGTACTATCTCGTTAAAAAGTGTTAGCGTTAAATTCCTTGTATTGAAAACCTTGAAATATGTCGTTAAGTCGTATAAGTATTCTCTCGGGTCATACGTATTCGTTTAATAAGAAAATAGTCCTTAGTAATATTTTCTAGAAAATATACCGTTTAGCGCGTACGTTATTATTTTTATTTGTATCCATATATATATATATATATAGTTTGACGATGTTAGAATGGTCATAACTTTGTCGTTTCAAGCTCGTTTTCCTTGTTCTTTATGTCCACGGATTCGTCTTTGTATATACGAGTATATTTTAGACAACTCGGCTCTTTTAGGTTACGTTTAATGCTTCAAAATACCCATCGTATTCTGCCCAACAGCAAGCAGTTTTCTGGAAAAGTAGTTTTCGTCGTTAAGTTTGCAAAAATCATAACTCCTTCGTTATAAACTCGTTTTAATTGATTCTTTCGCCTAAAGTTTCGTTTTTGAATGTATTTTCTAAATCTTTGGTCAAAACTTAGTCATCACTTACTGATTTTCCCACGAATTTAAAATAGGGACAGTAGGTATTTCAAAAGTTCCAAAAATCATTTCCAAGTCTCTAAACTAGTTCCATCCTCCATCAATCCACTTTCAAACACCACAAGACTAATCTAATCCTACCATACACCTTCTTAGGGTGTCATGGGTCCTAAAATATCATCAAACCACTAGGTCTAACAAGAGTTTCATATGTTTCCATTTCTAGGGTTTCAAAGTTAATATGTACAAAAATGAAGTGGTACAAGATGATGCATGTGTAAGATCTTATAAGAAAATTATATGAACATAATAATAACTTGTAAAAATCATAAAAATGAGTTTGTATACTTACTTGGTGGTTTAGAGAGTTTAGATGATAAAAAGCTTACTAATCCTTGAGTTTTTATTTCAAAACTCTAACAAGGATGATTATACTAACTAGTTTATGAAATGATCTTGCAAAATTTCTTCTCCTTGCTCCTTGTCTAACCCAAATCGAACCAAAACACCAAGAAAATGAGAGAAAAAGTTTTGCTAGTGAAGTAAAAAGTGATTTTAATGAAAAAGGGTTAAGAAAGTTTATTATATACTTGGACAATTGGTTTGGTGAGCATTTAATAAGTTTGGTGAGGTAATTAAAACTTGATGACCAAGGGGGGGGGCTTGGCCGGTTTTGGTGAGGGAAAAAGGGAAGGGTGTTGGGTAGTTAGTTAGTAAATATTAGTGTTAGTGATTAAGTATAGTTAGGTTAGGTTTAGGTTTAAGGTTTAAGGTTTAATCGGGTACCGGGTTTGTTAAAAATAAGTTTTGTTGAAGTTATTCGGGACGTAATAAAGTTATAAAAGTTGTAAAAATAAGTCGGGTACAAGTACGGAGAGTTAGGGTGATTATCGTTCAATTTGGTGAAAACCGGCGTTACTAAGTTAAACGTACGATACGTCATGGTTAAATTTCCAAAATACCGGGTAAATTAATATTATAGTTTTTATATTATAGAAATGAGTATGAAAATGTATTAGGATCAAAATCGGGAGTGTCGGACACGTTAGACACATTTATAGTTCGCGTATTGGCGTTTATTGAAATAAACGTACGTAATTCGTTAATCGTACCAAAAGTAGTAATTTAGTTATCCTACGAGTGGGATAGTATGCAAGTGCCCTATTGATGATATGTAGACTATTTCTAGTCCGTATGAAGTGTCCCTGACAATAATGCATGAATTCGCTCCTGAACCAATACGGTTACGCGAATTTGAACACCCGTAAACTGAATTTACGATGACATGAGTAATGCACGTGAATAGTGGTTTTCCCTCGGAAACGAATAGTGTCAAGTGAATAGTAAAATTTCTGAATATGTCTCGGAATGTCAAATTGACCTCAAAAACAATGAATAGTAAAACGATGAATAGTGATCGATGAATAGTAATTTGTGAATAGTAGAATATCGAAGTTTGGGAAAATGACCTGAAATTGTGGGTTGTGACAGTTGAGCATAGAGTATGATGAGGAGTTGTATCCTCATCTGATGTCCATGATTGCAGAGCGCAGGTACTTGTTGTACATTATCCTTTGATTTTGTATATATATATATATATATATATATATATATATATATATATATATATATTAATGCATTCTTTGCTGTTTGTGCAGGTGGTTGATCAGCCATGGCTTGCGCCTGGCTGCCATGGGCACGTTGGAGTCCCCAGAGGTCGTGGGTGCCTTTGGTAAGGTGGTGGAGTGCGCCGTTGCTCGTGGCAAGGCGCAGGCTGTGGAAGAGCTTGCTGAGGGTCAACTACTGACCGTTCCCCTCGCTGAGGTTCCTGAATACAATGCTGATACTTTTGAGGAGCTTGTGAAGGCGATGGAGGTGATGAGGCTCTTCGAGCTTCCACATATGGCGCGGCTGGAGCGTGACCAAGATTGTCCCATCACAGTAATAATGGCGGGGTTAACTCTGGGGAGGCATATCTTGGAGAACGCAGAGGCTGAACCTAATTTTTATTTGAAGCCTGACGAGTCTCAGTTGCAGGTTCCAGTGTTCGCGCAGCCGCGTGATATTCTTAACCCCTTAGCTATTGAGAAGGATGTTCCGCTGAAGGAGGTTTTGGAGCGTCACGCAGAGAGGGCGGCCAAGAAGAAAGGTCTCAAAGGGAAAGCCACTCTCTGCGGTGTGGGTGCTGTGCATATTCCTAGGTCAGATGGGGTTGCAGTCAGTGTGGCGACCGTGTCACCGAAAGATGCGTTGCTTTTGAAGAAACTCCAAGAGGCTGGGAGCTCTGCTGACCAAGAGCTACGCTTTCAACGCCGCCGTAGCTTGTAGATATGTATAACTTGTAGTTATAGCGTTGTAAAAACTCGTGGTTTTTGTTTAAATGGAAGTATGGAACTTTTGCACGTATAGCGTTTTGTACTTAGATTTTCCAAGAGTTACAATGTGCATATAATATCTTGTATAACTTATGTATTAAGTCCGTAACTTAATAAATAAATGGTCCATAACTTTAGCAAACGTGCAAGTAGGTGTGTAGTGTGCTATATTTATCATTTTGAGGAACCAAGGGTCTTGGTTTCTTAGTTCGTCTAAACTTGCATAGTGTGCGTTGTTGCGCATTCGTCGTGGGATGCATACTAAAGTCATAGTCGTGTATGAAGTTAGTGAGTTTGCGTACGAACTTAGGAGTCAATTGTTTTGAATCCATGTTGTGGTATGCAGCGTACTGCGAGTTCCACTATTTTAGGAGTCAATTGTCTTGAATCCATGTTTTGTTAAACGCGCACAGTGTGCATTGAAGTGCATCCATCGTGGGATGTACTTTGAACTTACTCTAACGTCCTGACAGTAAGGTGTTTAACAAGGATATGTGATCCAATGTTGATGGGTTTGCAACCCTCTTATTCAACGAGTATGTTAGTAGGTTTACTCATCCTGTCTGCCCTCGTGTGGTCTTAATATGTGCATGCACGCCATGTAGGCAATAATATAAATAAACAGAATTGAAACATAAATGAATGATGTAAGCAATAATGTTGAAATGTGTTGTGGAGTTAGCTAGAAACCACATTTATTGATACTTGCAAGTTTTTGAGAAAGTAAAAAAACAATTCCTAACAAAGAAAAGAAAAAACAAACAATTATTGGGCACATACTAGAGTGCAAAGATGTTTGTTTGTGGGCCGTAGCCTTTCCTAGAGATAGCATCTTTTGAGATTGCAGATATTCCAAGTGTGCGCTAGGTCGTGGCCTTCCATATCGCGCAACCTCAATGCACCATTGCCTAGCGCATCGGTGACCTCATAGGGTCCTTCCCATTTGGGTCCAAGCTTGCCTGTGTCTTCTGCGTGGCTTGCGTCATTGGCGCGGTATACAAAGTCTCCTGGCCTGAAGGAAGTATGTTTGACTTTTGCGTCATAATACTTCTTCATTTTTGCCTTAGCCTTTACCTCGCGTATAGCTGCGCGTTCACGTCTTTTTTCCAGTAAGTCCAAGTCTATGCGCCGCTCCTCGTCATTTGTTGTGACGTTGACCTCTGCTGTTCGTATAGTTGGCATTCCTATCTCAGCTGGTATGACGGCATCTGTTCCGTAGATAAGGGAGAATGGTGTAGTACTGGTTTTGATTGTTATACGATGCGCCCATAAGACATGTGATAACTCTTCCACCCACTTGCCTTTGTGTCTGTCAAGGCGCGCTTTTATTCCTTCACCTAGACTGCGGTTCGCACGCTCAACTAAACCATTGGTTTGTGGGTGTTTCACTGAAGCAAAGTATTGTGTGATGTTCAATTGCGCGCACCAATCTTTGAATGGGTTGTCGCAGAACTGTTTCCCATTGTCTGATACTATCTCTCCGGGTAGTCCGAAGCGACATACAATATTATCCCATACAAAGCGTTTTACCTGGTTGCCCGTGATACTCACCACTGCCTTTGCCTCAATCCACTTCGTAAAGTAGTCTATGGCTACGATGAGGAATTTTAGCCCTCCTGCTGCAACTAGAAAAGGGCTTGCGATGTCAATGCCCCATTTGTAGAATGGCCATGGTGAGGTAATGGCTGTTAGCTCTTGCTGTGGTTGGCGCGGAATTGGCCTGTGTACTTGGCAATTGCCGCATTTTTTTATCATATCCCGCGCGTCGCGGTGCATAGTGGGCCAATAATATCCCGACCGTAGAGCGCGTGCTACAACAGACCGTGGTCCTGAGTGCATGCTACATGATCCAGCGTGGATTTCTCGGAGTACATAGTCTGCTTGAAGAGGTCCGACACATCGGAGCCAAGGTTGCAAGAAAGAACGTCGATAGAGGATGTTGTCTCGTAGTTCAAATCGCTGCGCTGTGCGTCGCACTCTTCGAGCGTCCTTATGATCTTGTGGTAAGATTCCTTTGCGGATGAATTCAATGATAGGTGTCATCCACATGGGATCTTGTTCTTCTATCACTGTGGATACTTCCATCTCCAAAATTGATTTGTTTTTTTAGAGTTTTTACCAATACCTGTGTTGACAAGTGCGCAAAGCTTGTAGATGCGATCTTGCTAAGCACATCAGCTTTTCTGTTGTCCCCTCTAGGTACTTGTTTGATTGTGAACCTATCAAAGTTTTGGATCAAGGATTTGGTCTTTTGCAGGTATTGGATCATGTGTTCATCCTTGGCTTCATACTCACCTAGCACATGGTTAGCTACTAGCCTGGAATCCACGTTTGCCTCCAGGTTGCATACACCCATTTGAATTGCAATACGCAGTCCAGCGAGTAAGGCTTCGTATTCCGCCTCATTGTTTGTGGCTGTGAATTCGAAACGCAGCGCGTAGGTTAACTCCATTCCTTCCGGATTGGTAAGGATAAGGCCTGCACCTGATCCATCCACGCATGAGGATCCATCTGTGAATAGAATCCAAGGTTCATGTAGGTCTATTTTACTTGCTGAAGGTGGATTATCTGTATCTGGCTTTTCGACAATAAAGTCAGCTAATATCTGCCCCTTGATTGTGGTGCGTGGTCTATATGAGATGTTATACTCACTTAACAACACACTCCACTTTTGTAGCCGTCCTGATGCGTCAGGTTTAGAGATAACTTGCTTGATTGGCTGGTCTGTGATTACAGCTATTGGGTGCGCTTGAAAGTATCTGTGCAGTCTTTTAGCTGCAAATACTAGAGCTAAGACCAGCTTTTCCATGGCGCTGTAGTTAGTCTCTGTCTTTTTCAATGCTTTGCTTACAAAGTATATGGGTGTCTGGACGGAGTTTCTATCTGTCAATAGTACTGCGCTAACTGCTCCATGGGTTGCAGATTAGTACATGATTAGCTCTTCCCCTAGTCGCGGTGCGACAAGTTTGGGGAGTGATGCTAGATGCTGTTTTAGCTGTTGGAAAGCTTCTTCTGCTTCCTCAGTCCAACGAAAGTCTCCCTTTTTAGTTCACTTTGTGAGTGTTTTAAAGAGAGGGAGTGATTTGTCTACTGATTTAGATAAGAAACGGTTCAGCCCCGCTAGCTTTCCGTTTAATGACTGGACTTTTTTGAGTGTGCGCGGCGAGGGAAGATCAATAACAGCTTTTGTTTTTTCCGGGCAAGGCTTGATTCCATCAGGTTCTATTAAGTATCCGAGGAACATGCCTTCTGTCGCGCCAAAGGTGCACTTCTTGGGATTTAACTTCATGTTTATTTGTCCCAATGTTTTGAATGTTTCCTCGATGTCGCGCACCAATTCATCCTCTGTGTTGCTCTTGATGACAAGGTCGTCAACGTAAACCTCCAAGTTTCGACCTACTTGTTTCTCGAAAGCCGTGTCTACCAATCGCTGGTATGTTGCGCCTGCGTTTTTTAGGCCAAAAGGCATTTTCGTGTAGCAATAGACCCCTTGACTGGTGTGGAAAGCTATTTTTTCTTCATCCTCGACTGCCATCTGGATTTGATGGTACCCTTTGTATGCATCTAGGAAGCACTTAAAAGGATATCCGCACAGGGATTCTACCTTCCAGTCTATCTCTGGCAGTGGATAGCAGTCCTGTGGGCATGCTTTGTTAAGGTCTGTGAAGTCTACGCACATTCTCCAACTGCCATCACTCTTCTTTACCATCACTGGATTAGAAATCCAGTCGTGATAGTATACTTCGCGCATGATGCCTGCGTTTACGAGTTTGTGTACTTCTTCCAGAATAGCTTTTGCATGATCTGGGGCCTGGTCGCGCTTCTTCTGTCGTATTGGGGGATATCCTTGTCGGATTTGTAGCTTGTGCTCCGTGATAGAGCGTGGCACTCCGGTCATGTGCTTTGGTTCCCATGCAAAGATATCTAGGTTCTTTTGCAAGAGTGCGCACATAGCTGCTTTACCTTTGTCAGATAAAGATCCTCCAATCGAGATTTGTTGATCTGGGTAGCGACCTTTAAGTTTGGTGTTTTTTCTGTGCAATGTTCTAGAATACTCTCCACCTCAGTGGTTACTGCGTTGCATTCTTTTGGAGGTACCGTGGTGTTGTAGAGGGTAACAACTCCTCCTTCTACTGGAAATTTGAGCATCCCATGTGTTGTGGATGGTACAGCGCGCATGGATGATATTCCAGGTCTTCCAATGATGCCATTGTATGGTGAAGGAGACTTGATTACCATGAAATTTATGCATGTTGCTGTTGAGTGTTGTTCATCGCCCACAACTACTAGCAAGCGCAATTGCCCCATAGGCCAAATCTTTTCTCCTGTGAATCCCGTCAGCGACGTTGTAGCTGGTATCAATTGACTTTGGATCTCAGGTCGTAGCCTTTTGAAGCAATGCTCATATAGAATATCCGCGGATGCCCCACCATCGATATACATGCGGCGAATCTCGTGTCCCCCCGTATGTATCTCAATAGTTAGTGGCTCCACTACTGCGTTGTCCGCAGCTAAAGTGGGGAAGGATATAACCTTTTCTGGAGAGAACCTTTGACTGACTTTTTGTTTTGTTTTGCGTTGCCATGACTATATCATGTAGATGACATCTGCTTTGTCTTTGGAAGGTTCTTTTTTGCCCCCATTCATTTGTTTGTCCTTCCCTTCTTTAATGTTTTTTACAAGGTGATCCATTCTGCCTTCCCTTACTAATTTTTCAATTAGTTGTCGTAGTTGGACGCACTCGTTAGTTGTATGGCCTTTTTGGCCATGATATTCGCAGTATCCATTCCCTATGCGCTTGTCCTCTGCGGTACGCATTGGCGGAGGCTTTGGGAAGTTTGCTCCTTCTGTAACAAATATTTCCCTCGGAGTTTTCGTGAGAGGGGTGTACTTGTCATTATCTCGTCCACTGCGATAATTTTTGCTGTTGCTGCTCTGATCATTGGATTGTCTCCTAGGCTGTTCTTGTTGCCTGTCCGCAGCAGCTGCTTCTCCTTGTATGAAGGATCTTGTGCACTTCATTAGCTCATCAAAGGTTTGGGGAACCTTGTCGTTTAGCTTCCGAATGAGTTCTGGGTTGTTAATCCCATTCATGAACCCTGAAATTACATGTATGCACTCATCTTTAAAGCGTTCCGTATAAGTACTAGTTGATTCCCCTTGGCGCTGTTTTACTCTGGCTAGTTCAACCGGGTTTTTAGCGCACTTCTTTCCTTGGGTGAAGTTTAAACGAAATACTTTCCGTAATTCTTCAAACCCGCCGATGCTCCGTCGTGGGAGCTTGCTAAACCACGTGCGCGCATTCTCTACTAATGTGGAGTTAAACATATGGCACCACACAGGTCCCATCATATGTTTTGACATTAGTGGGCATGTGCCTCCTTTTGCGATCAGAATAATCGCTGATGCGTTGTGTAAATGCATCAACTTTCTGGCGACGCCATGGAAGGGACATGTCTTTGTCTTCTTCTTCACGACGTCTTCCTCTTGACTTCCAATGTCCTGTTTCCTTATCCTCGTTGTCCGAGGAGTCGTTGGAGGAGGAGTAGTCTCTTTTGCGGCGCTTGCGCCGGCTTCCTTCAGAGGAAGAACTTGAGGGGCTTTCACTTGTGGATATTCTCCTCCCTAATCTGTCCTGAATTCTTTTGCTCCCAGACCTGGAGGAACCTTCGCTTGGTGAACGTTGAGGTCCTAATCTGTCTTGTATCCCTCAATTACCAAGTCTGGAATGAACGTTAGTGCGCCTCTCGCCGTCTTCATATTCCTCTGAATATTGTGAGTCAGATGTCGTACCCAGCCTATCATAGATAGTGGCACGTTTTTCGTTATTTTTGCGTCTTCCTCGTGGGTGGCGCGGTGATGATGCTTCGCGTTCAGGACCAAAGTTGAGCCGGGCTTGTAGGCTCGTACTCGACCTTCTCCTTGCTTCTTCTTGCATTAGTGCAGTTAGGGTTTCATAATTTTGGGATACAAAATTACCCAACGTTAGATCAGGCGCGTCCTCGTTCGCTGCAATAATATCTGCCTCAGTATTGGGCACCCTATATCTGTTAGGTGCGCCCGGCGGCACAGTGTTGTCCACTGTAGGTGCCGTTTGGTGAGGAGTATTGAAGAGAGTGCGCTGGAGTTCTTCAACGCTTGGGACTACGGTGGTGATGTGGGTAGTCCTTACAGGCACTTCCACCGCTGGGAGAGGTTGGGTTGGTCCTGTTTCTTGGTGACCAGGCGCGCTGGTTGTCCCAGAGGCCTGCCTAGGGGTCGAATCTTGTTTATTCTTCCTCTGGGGGTCACGTGTTTTTTCCAACTGCGGAGTCCGCTGGCTTGAATTTTTATTCTTCGTCATTCTAGTTCCTTAGTTCCTAGTGTTGGTCCCACGGATGGCGCCACTTGTTGATACAAAAGTTGGGCGTTCCTAGTTTGGGCTCTTGCTCTCGTACTAATTCGCTTCTTAATGCTTGAAACCTGCGCACTAAGAAAATAAACAAAACTGTTAGGCTTATCGTGGGATTGTCTCCCACGATTAGACTCCGGCGTGAGAGTAAGTAATCGGTTTTAGGGTTTTGTTGAAGAGTTAGAGATTGTGTGAATCGTACCTTTAATGAGAATATATTATTCTATATATATAGGCGCAGAGACCGTGTAGGTTTCTTGCTCCTTACTCTTCGCACACGTGGTGCTTATCCGGGGTAAGGATATCTATTCCGTAGATAAAAGATCCTTATCCTATGACCGGGTAGTTTGGTTGGGCTTCGGACTTCGTGAGTCCAAGCCATTGATATTATGGCCAAAGTCATTTGTCATGATAGCCCACTCATGGTGGGTTTGGGCTTAGTAATGTTTATCATTTGGGCTCGTGGCCCAACTATAGACTATACGTCATCACTACCAGTACCAAGCGTAACCGACCCGTACCAAGTTTTAGCCTACCAGTACCAAATACACCGAACAGTACAAACTATGGTTCCTAACAGTATGAACCCAAACTGTTTGAGATAATGTGATTTCAAGATTCCGTGGTTATGCTTCATGAAAATCTCATATTTTCTATGTGTTGGCTAATTAAATTGCATTTCCAAACTAACTTGTTTGAATGTGTAATTGCAGTCTGCAAATGCATCTCCAAATAAGCCATAAACCAATAGACAAAAATATGCTCATGTGTTGAATTGACTTTTAAAACTCAGCTAACAAAAGAAAAACATTGAAAATTACTAGACTTAATATTCCTTGATTAATATGTTAATTATAAACGTACCATACACCAACAACAATAGGGAAAATTTGGAACATTTCCAACCATTATATAAAGTACCATCGACCAACAAAAGAAATTGTTTATAAACATGTAGCTTAAACAACCATGAAGTAAGTCAACTTCAAAACCACGCACTGGACTTTCTAACGGAGCTTGCAGAGGCAACCACTTGAGCTTTAGGAGCACTTAAATCTAGTATCACTCCAGTGCAAAGTATAACAGATCCAACCATTGTAGTCTATGAGGTATGTTTCATGTGCAAAGTATAACAGATCCAACCATTGTCCAAAGCAAGTACTCCTAAACAACTTTCGTCGCTTTGCGTCTAATTTCTGATTTATTAACCAAAAGTAGTTCAGTTTGCTCCTAATGATTAGTTTGGCTTCATAGTCCTACAACGAAAACATAAGCTCACAGAGAACCTACAATACATAACAAATTTAGTATGCAGACACGTATATAGGCGCCGTAAACACTATCACCAATAGTTCAGCTGATACATACAAACGCATACTTAATAATCATTGAATGCCTAATTGGAACCTAAGTACAACCCATTAGTATTGGACCCTTTTAATAGAGTGTTTTGTATATGCGTATATCAGTGCTTATGACCCTATTTGATTCAGGCCTGGCGTATCATTAACCCCATACTTCCAGTAAAGTTTCCACCTTATAAGTGATGAAACATTAACAACCAACAAGTCTCAACTAAAGTGGATAAAATCGGGGCTTATTAAATAGAATCCAAAACATCTATATAAGATACAAACTAATGTAACGACAACCTTTGATACACCATAACAACTAACGATAACATTTCAATTATTTGACATCAAA
This sequence comes from Artemisia argyi, assembly GCA_030686995.1. Lineage (NCBI taxonomy): Eukaryota > Viridiplantae > Streptophyta > Magnoliopsida > Asterales > Asteraceae > Artemisia > Artemisia argyi. The sequence continues at coordinate 30,328,560 of CM060699.1, read as the reverse complement.
TACTTTTGGTGTCAATCAGGGCAATAGAATAACACGATAAACATATAATCAATAACAATTTAAATCATTGGTAATACGCTTTACATACTCTGTTATACCACATTTTAGCTGATAAAATCAACAATCGTTGGTAAACTTAATTTTGTACGATCACTATTCAGCGAAACATGCAAAGTAACAGGCACAGATTGTGTAACAATTCGCAATTTCAGGTTAATTACTATTCCCGGAAAATTTTACTATTCATTTTTCCCAAAATGTTCCCGAAATTTGATTTTTATTTCATGGCCTCGAGTGATAAATCATTTCCATGGCAAATTAAAAGTTTGACACTCATCAAATCATTTTCGTGAAAGTTATTAAGAAATTACACAGAATTACACGTTTTAGGGTAAAACTTTATTCAAAAATTCTATGCATAACGAAACTCGACCGCGTTAAGTGACCCCGCATCAGAAAAATGTTTAGTACTCTCATGATTAATTAGAGAATTAATCATGACTGAGAAAAATATGACCAAATAAACCTCGGCCGTGAAAAACAGGAATTCTCGTTTTTAAGCACTTTTACTTAGCCGTAACATTAGCCTATACCTGCACTGTGTTTCTAAGACAATTTGAGTTTTCAACTTATTAGAATAAGTCAACATATTTTTCCCTCCTCCTTTGACCAAAAATCATTCCTTGATTTTATAAATCATTCCTTGATTTTTAGGCTTACGGTTTTAAGTTTAAAGACATTAAATACCAACCAACACTAGACTAAGCCCAGCCTAGACATTATAAGTCATTTTAAGTCATTAGTATCCTATTAGAAAAGTTACATTTTACTTTTCTCAATTTTACGCAACTTTCGTACGTTTTATGTATTACGCGTTTTAGACCCGTGTTTCCAGTTTTAGCAGGGTTTGAGCACCCCAATAGAACCTACCACTCATTTTATATTTTATTATGGAGTATATTGATAAGTTCTAGCATATTTATAAGTTTCATATTTTTAGGATACCCGGTTTTACGTTTCGTGGCTTAACAACTTACGGTTAGCATTTCCCGGAGTCAAAACTAGTTACATAAGCTTGGATAATATCATCAAAAGTCCACACTTGCTCCCCAAGCCTTATGAACCGCCATATAGGGGGGGGGGATTCACACTTGTGGCATGATCTCATGACTTTAGCCATTAGATCAATACTTGTTAGGTCACACTTTATGTAAACACAAGTATAAGAATGATAGAAAAGAGATGAGAATAAGAATGGGATGATTATGAGAATGAGAGAATTAGAATTGCAAGAGTTTCCTTAATATTTCACATAACCAACCAAGTATTACATGAGACCTAAGGTTCTATTTATAGGGAAGGAGCTAGGGCAACACTCCCTCTCCTTCCTTTCTCCAAATCGTGTGGGCTTTCAAGCCCATGGGCCACATACCTTAAGTCTAGTAAACTTGTAACATTACATAAATGTGAGAAAATAATAACTTAAGCAACCTATTATAACAAATGACCGAGACTTCATAAAATAGTGAAAACTATAATCCCAACAATCTCCCCCTAAGGGTCGGTCATCACGGTTGCTTGACGTCTTCATCTTTGTCGTTGACTTGTGACATGTGAAACTCTAGACGTCTTCAGAATTGATTTGAATGATAATGGATGTACTTTGCTCTTTGTCTTTGTTCTTTGGTGAAGATGTAGTGATTGTATCATGAAGTAGTCTGCCATTCGTCACTCCTGCGTCTATGGTGGTTGAGCTCCATTCCAACATACTCATACATCTTTGGACTTAAACTTTCACGTACAAGAAGTTCCTTTTCATGCATTGAGATCTTTGTCTTATTACTTTGTAGATTCTTCTTTATTGACATAGAATCATTTCTTTGAACTTTGTGTTGCTAAGATCTTTGAGGGAGCTTTCTTTGACTTCAAGATGTATGTATGAGCATGTTGGAATCTACCATCATGGAAGTGAGGTACCTGCGAGTAAACAGTTAGCAATAAAACAACCGGTACTTACGGATAAGGAATTAGATCTCATCAACAGCATATTGTGAAGACTCCTTCTAATCCTTATCCAGGCCGTTCCCATATCAGATACTCCCGAAGGAGCTTACGAGACCTACTAGGTAGCTCAATGACTGGGTGAGTCGCTGGGGATCACTCCACGACTGTAGACCGCTATGGAACCACCGCAAACACTAAGCGTAACCCTTGTGGGATTACCGAAGTGACCTGCTGTCAGGGCTGTTTGATGTTGACCCTGGCAGGATTTCCGTTCAATCATTGAGAAATACTTACGTAATCCTCTCATAAACGTTCTCGGCAGATTGCTAAGATCTGCGAAGGACTCGATAGTTTACAACTGATGCCCATTGATGTAGAACACCAGTTGCAGAAATACTAAGTGTTCCTAAGAGATCTTTGATGTATCTCAAGGCTCTAGACTCTATAAGTGCACTCCTAGGTTTCCTATGCGGAGACTAGGGAGGGGTCTCCTGCTTCAATATCAACCGTCTCTAAGAGATAGGTCGATAGATTATGCTGGTTCCCCGTGAGAATGAAACAAGTCCTTTTAAGAGAACTTGAGTGGTTGAGAAGGTTTAGTGCATTGCGTCACTGGGTCCATGACGACTTAATCTTCAATACCGGTGTTGTCTTTTGCAACAGCCAGTAGCATACGCATTGAACCCGGTGTCTGCCCTAAGGTTGAACATATGGAGGGCTATTTCTTTTCACCCTTTACTTTACTTTTCTTTTTAATTCTTCAACTCCTTCTTTCCCTTTCATTCATTTCTCCTTTTTTCGTATCATACCTAAGGACTTCTAATTCTAACTATGGGAGATGTCCTTGGGTAGACCCCTCCGGCTCAGGCGGATCATAGGACGGATATTCCTATCTTAATCACCTTATAACTCCGACAGTAGCCAAGAAACCTTTGATTGAAAATCTCTCAAAGTGTTTGTGATAATCAAATATTTTGGTTAACACTTTGAGAGTTTTGTGTACACTTTTGAAGGGTTCCCCTGCACATGTGCTCATAAGTATTTTATAAATTTGCACATGCGGGAGGAGCAATCACTTTTGAATTGATCCACTTTCCGTGAACAAGACCGATTCGAGACACGCTTACATCACTAGTTAGACTAGCTTGAAGTTATTACCCGGCCTGATCAAGTTCACAGAAAGTTTCTCGAGACGGTACATTTCTACTAAGACATATCCTTTTCGAGACACGCTTACGTGGTTAGTTAAAGAGATGCATTGTCAGCTTTTAGGTGACAACTAGCTCTATTAACTAACTTGATGTTATTACCCGTCGAGGATAAGTCCTTTCGATATTACTAACTTTTATTGTCTCGTCAATTCCTGGGTCAATACTGAGTCTAGCTCACACATGTTACAACTTTTAAGCTTTGACTTCGTATATTTTAATCACTTTTTCATTTTCTTCCCCTCAAAATTAGCATATAAAATGATGTTTTTGACAAACTTTTAGATTAAAATATGCCTTTTGAGTCTTACGGGGAGATTCACCAAGAATTTTTGATTTAGAGCAAAGTGTTTTGTTTTGACAAGTGCTCCCCCTCAACAAGTGATTAGGTCTTATTGAGGTGAAATACTTGTCCTTTTGAGCAGAATTATGAAAAATCATAAATGTTTGATAAATTCTACTCAAAAGTAAGAAGCCTTCGCTCCTTGTATTTTAGGATTGAGGCACTGAAGCGTACCTCAGGGTCCTTTCTTTACAAGTTCGGGTTGTGCACTGTAATGTGTGCACAAGCCATAAAACATGATTTTGACAAAGCATTTTGATTTCAAAATACTCCCCCTCAAAACGAGCATGTGTTTTGACATTTTTTAAACTGTGGATCGAATTGGGGAGTAAAGATTTGAAAAATCTTGAGCAAAATTTTTGAAAAGTTTTGAAAAACGTTTTGAAAAATTTTGAATAAATTTTGCTCAAGATTAAGAGAGTTTTTTTAGATAAGCTTTGCATGAGAACTTCTTGTTTTCAAGGAAAAGTGCACATTTTGTTTTTAAGAAATGGTTTAGCAAGGCACTTTCCTTTCTTTGAAAACCAAATTGTACACTGAAATGAGTGCACAAGTCGTTGTTTTAATACAAAATTAGTTTTCTTTAAACAAAATACTCCCCCTCAAATAATGAACATTATTCGAGAGATGGTCTTCTTGAGCAGAATTTAGAATCGTATTTAAGAAATACTTTTTGAAAATTCGTGAGACGACTCTGCTCAAGGTTTTAGAAAACACAATCAAGTATTATACAACAAAGAATGCTTGAAATTCAAAACTCTTTTACTGTTGAAAAGTTGTTTGAGACCCAGAGTCTCTCTTTTGAGTTTTAAAATCTGAAAAAGATTTCCATCTAAAGTTGAACCTCATGGGTTCTTTTTGAAGATTCGTTTTTGTGATGCATGGAAAACATCCGGTATTTGGGATGTTCATATCAGAGACATTCTTTTATTGAAGCCAAAGCATTCCAGATTGTGAAAATTTGAAAGGTTTTGAATGACTTTGCTTTGGTCTCCACACTTGCTTTACCGGTGTAAAACGAGAGTGTAGAGTTTGGAAAAATTTGTTCCTCACCATTTTGAATCCTTTTACCAGTTTAGCCTTTAAACACATTTTGCCCTTTGACCTCAAAATATGTTCCATAAGAAACATTTTGTCGAATGTTGAAATTTTGACTTTCAATGGGATGACATGTAGTTGCACACAGAGAAAATGCATCAGGCACAAACAAGTATAAGATGAATCAAAAATCTCATTCTAAATCAACCTAAGTGCTCAGAATTCTCAGATTAGCACACAAAATCACAGATTAATTCATTCTTTCACTCGAGATTTACCAATTATTGTCATGGTTTGGGGTTATGATTTGAGTCTATGCACACTTGTTAGCATCATAATGCCTGAATATTAAACAAACAAACGTCCTAGTAATAGCAGCAAAGACATCGACATCTTAAACCCTAAATCACATGATTCTAATCCTATGTTGTTCCTAATCAAGCAACCACACCAATCGAGCATTCTTTAGTGTTCTCTAAAGCTATATGGAATGATTAATTAGACTAAACACATAAAAGAAAATGCCCCGATCGATAATTACTTGAACCCTAGTTTCTGATTATGCCTTTTTGACTGTTGAAAACATTTGAAAAATTTAGGGAACGATTAGATAACAACAATGACGAAATTAGAAACTCACAATCGAAAAGAAATCGAGGATAAAAAATTGTTAGTCTGATTATGTGTGAAACTTTTGAGAACATTTGTGAAAACATTGATGCGAGGCTGTTTTATTTTTTTCATGCAATGTCCTTTTACCTAAGTTTAAGACTTTTGTGAACTTTACTCATTAAAGGTTAACTACTTTTCCATTTGAAGTCCAAACTAGATTAATTTGGGATTGTTGCAGAAAAAATTCCTTTTCTCCCCCTCGAATTAGCATATATTTTGTGAAACCTTTTTGTACAAATTTAATTCGAGAGATCATAGAATTTTTGAAAAATGAGAATTAATCCGAATGATGAAGAAATATTTTATCCTTGAAGAATAAAAGTTAGGTGTGCAAACTTCATGATTTTGTGAAACATTTTCTCCCCCTCAAAACATGTTCCATTTTGACAGTGTAAAGCAAAATTTGTTTTAATGGAGGAACATAGTTTTGAAGATTAGAAGTTTGTACAAGAGAAAGAAGATTCTTTTTGTAGATTTTGTATTTTCTTAATGGTAAAATATTTACAAAAAGAATTTGATGTTTGACTCTTTTAGGTTTTAAGAAAATTTTGCAAATCATCTGGAGTCAAACACCGCATACCAATATGGTGAACTAAATTAACAAACCTTGATGGAGGTATTGCCTTTGTAAACAAGTCCGCCAATTGGTATTCAGTTACCACAAACTCTAATTCAATTGTACCCTTCTCAACATGCTCCTTTATGAAATGGTAGCGGAGAGAAATTTGTATGGCCTTGGAATGATGAAAGGTGTTGCACGAGATAGCAATAGCACACTTTGAGTCGCAGTACATTGAGATCTAGTCAAATATATAGCCGTAGTCCGTGAGCTAAGTTCTCATCCAAATGATTTGAGCACAGAAAGCAGACATGGCTACATACTAAGCTTTTGTTGATGACAGTGATGTACAATCCTGCTTCATTGACTGTATCCCTTTGTAACTAAACAAGATTTGTTGCAAATCACTGTGCCTTCTGTGTCCAGCTTATTTTCCAAATCCATATAATTCCAATGATGTGTCGAAGGGTGATGTTGTTAGAACGTATGCATATTAGACGGATCCAAATTGCGAGAAGACGACTCTATTATATCAAGAACGGTTGGAGTCGGTGCAAATGGATTGAAGAAAGTATTTCCATCATAATCTGCAAGTTGTGGTACTGATTGTTGTTATGGATCTTCAGCTGATTGTCTGGAGTTGGAAGCAGTTTGCCTTGCTGTTGTTGGAGATTCACTTGGAGGACCGTCTTTCTCAACAGTGCTTGTTGAATATTCTCAGGGTGTGCAGCGGAAATTGGTGAGACTTCTTGAGGACGGTTTTCAATTGAATCATCAAACAGTTGAGCAAACAGGGTTTCCAATTCCTTGCGAGAGAGTGACAATGGTTCTGCCGAAGAATCCGGAATGTTTAGACAGTTAGATGCGGGTCCTAAGCTGTTGTGCTCAGAAGCCATTGCTGAAGTGCTTTTAAAACGGTTGGCTGCGGGTCCTAAGCTGTTGTACTCAGAAGCCAATCCATTAAGCTCGGGTCCAAAACTGATTTGTTCCGAAGCCATTCCTGTTATGTCTGCAAAGAAAGAAAGAAAAGACAAGAAAACAGAGAACAAGGAACCCCAAGAGTAACTGGGTTCCAGATGTTAGAAGCATAAAGATGTAGTGTCAATTATCTTCTTGACACTTGAACACACAGTTCCGACGGTTTTCCTTCTTGTCTCAGGGGTAGAAATAGTGGAGTTCACATTAGTTTTGGTGCAAATATCTAAGATCTTACCTATAGGAATCCACCTAAGACCAATTGATTTGAAAATTCTACCCGTAGGTACCCACCTAGTGTTAGATCTAGGAGATGTTTTCCTTTTAGATGCAGTTGAATGAAATGTGGGAGCATCACTTCTTAGAGAAAACCTACGTCCTATGTTGATCCACTTCTTAGGTTTCTGACTTATGACTTTTGGTTCAACGGGTTTGTTTGTCTTAGTCGATTGAGCCTTTTCAAGTGAATTTCCTTTTTGAAGATATTTTAAAGCACAAACAACATGATTATTTACGCAACTACTCTTAGATGCAAGCCAATTCCTATTAGTTTGTTGAGAACTCCTAGGTTTTGGTGTGCTACTACTGGCAGTGTTTTGCACTACAGTGGAAGGCATCACACGAGGTTTTGAACCTAGAATTCCATCCTTTTGAAGTAGCGCCTTTTTCCTAGCCTTTTCTAGATCATAGTTCTTGTACATGTCATATTTGCCATAAAACTCTTTACTTTTAATGCTAGTTTTAGACACTGTTTTCGAACTAATCCTAGATGAACCAGGTATAATCACGTGTTGAGATTTGGCAGACACAGATGCATTTTCCTTAGGCCAAGAATGTGGAGTGACTGGTTTTGTCAAATTGTTTTTCTCAACAACTTGGGAGGCAAACCGAGGTTTTGAAAATTTAGATCGTTCAGATTTAAATGCAGTAGGTTGTCTAACCACTGCTTGTTTTCTGATTGTTTGAGAAGGCGGTTTCCCCAAGATTGATGGTTTTGCAAACTTAGTATCCACACTCTGGCCAGTCAGTCTTCTTAATTTGTTTTGTAATGCAGCATGTGCAAACACCTTTTCTTGAATTTGACCTTTTAAAAGCTCATTTTCTTTAACTAATGTATCCACACGTTTTCTTTGTTCATTCAAAAATTGACCATTGTTGCCCGAATTTAGAGATTCGTTTTGCATTTGAAGTTCAAGTGAGATGCAATGTGCCTCTAGTTTTGAAAAAATTTTATGACACTGGGCAATGGTCTTTTTGAGAAGAAGGTTTTCAGACTCAAGAGTTTGATTTGATGTTTCAGTCATTAGATTATCATGTAAAGACTCAGACTCAGAACGTTTGTCAAGACATTGTACAACATCCTGGTCAACCTCTCCTACATTACTGAAGTAAGGTTGCTCAGATTGTTGTTTCTCATTTGCAGGCATAATATGATCAACAGTAGATTGTACCTCAACCATTTGCTCTTTGTCAAAGTTCGGTTCTTTGTCATAGATGGGTATGACATCTTCCTCATCCATCTGTCCTTTGTCAAAGTTGGGCTCTGAGTCACGGAAGGGTCTGATCTCTGCACAATCTGCATCTTTATCATTCCCCAATCTGCTGTTGTCATCCTGTACTTCTGATTCTGTCCCTTTGCTTTCCATGACAACCACATTAGCTTTTAATGAATCATCTTTATGAACTTGCTCTTCTTGAATCTGCTTAATACTTCCATTCTCCTGTACATTCAATTCTCTTCCTCGTTTTTGCATCTCCAGTTCTTTGATAACACTCAAATGAAGTGATCTTTCATTTAGCACATTCTCTAAGCAGCTCAGTCGTGAAACAAGTTGATCTCTAAAATCTTCAACCTCCACACTAGTGATGTTCTCTCTCCATACATTGCTTTCATATTCATAGTGTATAAGAGCTTTAAAATCCATGGTCACGAACCATCTGAACTGCGTCCTGAGTGCTCTAAATTCTATCATGCAATCACTTCCCTGTTCAATTAGCTTTTCTAGTTGAACGATGTTATCTTGGAGTTTCCTTTGGAAAGTCATTTGGTTCATTTCAGCTCCGAAGAATGCAGAAAAGGTACTCGAGGAAGGAAACCAATGATCTGAGAGAATCTTGCATTGAATCTTAACCGATTCAAAATGTGCTAAACATTTATCAGTAGAATTGATGGCTCTTTTCTCAGCTTCAGTCATCTTTCTCTCAAATGGGTCTTTAGAGTCATCAGAAGCATTTATGTCGTATACTGGTTCAGTATCATCCATGACACCCGAATTATCTTCCAATACTTTAACCTCATAGCCTACATTAACGACATCTGCAGTATTCCCAATAGTCCTTTCAGCATTCCTTCCTTGTCTATCAACTCTTTCACCTTGCACAACAGCTTGATTCCTTATGTTAGAAGAAGAATGAAGACGGTTGTTTGTCTTGTTGGAGATTTTGCTGAGGGCACGAGTAATAAGTGCGAGTTCTTGATTCAGAATTTTGAAATCCTCATCGTCATCTTCATTGGTTTTTGAATAGTACACTGCATTACTGTTGTCATATGGAACAAGTTGAGTTGAAGTCTGCTGCGGAGATGAATCATATTGGATCATGATATTAGAAGTAGCAGGTTCTTGAACATAATCATGATGTGACATTAACATGACATCTGCTGTATTGGCTTCCAAATCTGCATATTCATCATCAGATGGAATATCTCCCATGACACTTTGCAAAGCTGCATTGAGATTACCCCCTTCAACATCCATTTGACTAAGTGTGGCATTGTATTCAACATTATCGTCAGAGAGTGAGGTTGAATCATAATCTTGATCTTCCTCTTCTGCAATATTTTCCGTATATGCCAAAAATGCCATGCTTGGTTCGATAAGATCTTCTTCATCATCAGTATCTTCCATTGTGTTTAACCATTCAGGACTAGCCGTCATTACGCCTTTGCCTTTCATTGTAGATACTTGACTAAGCTTCACTAGATTTTGCAGTAGAGATTGCACATTATTATGTAGTGTAGCAGGATGGTGCTGAGGAATGAAGAAAGGCTCAGGTGCATTCGGAGGATTGAAGAAGAGACCATTTGGAGTGTAGATTAATGATCCATGGTCAACAGCTGGAGATGGTGGAGCAGGGAGAATGGTCTTCAGTGGAATCATGCATAAGCAAGATTCAAGAATATGCTTCATTCTTATGTGATGAAGTTCTTCTTTACGATGCAAAGCTTCAAGATATTTCCACATTTCATAAGCACTGGCTTGAAAGTCCATATTCATGTAAATTGAATTGGGAAGGGCTAATGTTATGAACCATGCAGCCTGATGGTCAGCATCGTACTGAGCGAGTTCAGTAGCATTCAAGTCTGCAGTAGTTTGTAGCCTCATAATCCCTGTTGAGTCAGCAAGAATTATCATTTTGTATGGACCTTCTCTAATGGAATTAAGCATAAGATCTGCAGCAGGACGATCTGTGAGCCATTGTAGAAATCTCCGTTTCCAAACAGTATACGTTCCTGGTAGCAACATTGGAGGCCTTGATTCATTGCCAAAGAGCAGAATCTGATGAATGAGGGAGCTGTGACTTTGTTGTTGATGATGATATTGGTGAGGAAGGTAGTTGGAAGATGGTACTTGAGACATTGTGAATGACATTTCTCTCCCCCTTGATTGTTGCAACGTAATTGAAATAATCAAACCAAAATGTCACACTCAAGGTCGAAATAGTGATTTCAGATTTTCCCTCCAAAAATAATTTGAAAAATTCTCTGTTCCAAAATTTGAAAATCACTGTAAAATGCTATTCAAATGTCACCGGAAAAATTTGAGTTTTAAAAAATTTGCCGCCAAATTTCACCGAAAAAATTTGAATTTTGGCCTAAAAATTTGAATTTGGGCCAAAATTTTCACTGTTAAACCAAAATTTGAATTTCGCGTAAAAATTGAACGTTTAATCTCCTGTAAAAATTAAATTTTACTCAAATTTTCCCGCCATTTTTTTTTTTTTTTTTTTTTTTTTTATTTATTTTGAAATATTAAGAAGATAGTAAGAAGAGATTTAGAAAGAAAATTTTAGAAAGATACTTGTGTAATTATGGATCTTATAGAAGGTATAGGTGTAATGCCAATTCTCGAAAATATTGAGTTCTCGAAAAAAATTAGTAATTGCGAAACTTATGCTGATTGCGAAAAATTAGTTCTCGAAAAAATCAGTGATTTCGAAACTTTTGCTGATTGCGAAAAATTAGTTCTCGAAAAATGATTGCGAAAAATTAGTTCTCGAAAAATCAGTGATTTCGAAACTTTTGCTGATTGCGAAAAATTAGTTCTCGAAAAATCAGTGATTTCGAAACTTTTGCTGATTGCGAAAAATTAGTTCTCGAAAAATCAGTGATTTCGAAAAAACTTGAGGATCTCGAAAAAACTTGAGGATCTCGAAACTTGCTGACTGATTGCGAAACTTGGTGACTGATTGCGAAAAAACTTGAGGATCTCGAAACTTTTTAGTAGCAAACTTTGTGTTTCAAGTTTTCGTGAAACTTAGTGAATATTTGTTATTTTCGAAACTTTGAAAGTTTTGCGAAAAAGAGTGATTTCGAAAAAATGAGGTATTTTCGAAAAACACAAATTCACTATACCAAATTTCAAAATTGTCCAATTTCGAAATTTATCCAAAAGTCGAAGTACTTTTCTTTCTTATACAAGAGAGAAAAGACTGAGTTCACGATCCGTAAGCCGATATGAAGCCAATACACGAGTTTGCGAAACTGATGCAGTTTGGTGATTTCGAAACTTGCGCAATTTTTGTTTTCAAAGAAAGCTAACCAAAAACTCGTTTTTATTTCAAGATTCTTATACTTTTAAGTATAAAATGATGAGATCTTTAAGAAAGTTGAAAACTTTATTAACTTTTTCAAAAATGAAAAAGATTTAGAAAAATAGTACAAATCTCCAAATCGAATTTTTTGATAAAAGTTTGGAACTTTTTGGTTTGTTTTGATTTTTAACACAAGTTTGTAAGCAAAGATGTGATAAAAACCAAGAAACAAACAAGAAAGTACAAAAATTTCACAAAAAATCGAGTAGAAAAAGAGGTTTTGGATCGAATTCAACTTAAAAACAATAACTACACCTTCTTCCGGCGAATGATACCACTTGTTAGGTCACACTTTATGTAAACACAAGTATAAGAATGATAGAAAAGAGATGGGAATAAGAATGGGATGATTATGAGAATGAGAGAATTAGAATTCCAAGAGTTTCCTTAATATTTCACATAACCAACCAAGTATTACATGAGACCTAAGGTTCTATTTATAGGGAAGGAGCTAGGGCAACACTCCCTCTCCTTCCTTTCTCCAAATCGTGTGGGCTTTCAAGCCCATGGGCCACATACCTAAAGTCTAGTAAACTTGTAACATTACATAAATGCGAGAAAATAATAACTTAAGCAACCTATTATTACAAATGACCGAGACTTCATAAAATAGTGAAAACTATGATCCCAACAATACTTATTTACAACTTGGTCACCAAGTTTAGGTAACTTTCCTAGTTATTTCCTAACCTCCTCTTCATAGTATAAATAGCAAGCTCATGTCTTCCTTTCTTCACCACCAAAACGCCACACTATTAAATCCTAGCACCATGATCCTTTGATCTTCAATATACAAGTTACACTACAAAGTTCAAGGTCTTAGTATTCTCTACCTAGTTCTTAAGTTTGTTTGGTGATTCCATGGTTGAATTAGGAGCTACACAAGGTTACTAGGGCTGAAGTTAAATGGTTTTCACAAGGGTTAGATCAAGGCTAGAAAGAGTTACAAGAGTTGTGGTGAAAGGTTTACAAGCATAGGTTTAGTGTCCTAGTTCCATACTTGATTCCCTTTCTTAAGTGAAAGCCAAAAGTTGTAAGCAAACACTATTACAATTTCTTGCTCAATATCATTTTCATGCTTATTATGTTTCTTTCATGCTATATATGGTCTTTGTATTATGTTCATGATGTATAAAAACTAGTAAAACAAGTTATGGTATATATATGTTAACTTATGATATTTAAACAAGTAAACTAGTGACTTTTATGGAGAACCACGACCAAAATAGTACAACTATGATATTTGACACTTACTTACTGTTAAAGAGGACTTAACAAGGAAAACATAGCAATTTGAATCACCCAAAACGAGTACCCAAGTCAAAAGTTATGGCCATAAGAAGTTAGCGAAACCAAAACGCCGAAACTGCCAATACCCTACTGTTTTGCAATCTGCCATTTTGAAAGTCACCCTTCTGGTCCGATTCATCAAAAAGTTAAAACACAAAAGTTGTCGGGAACGACGTTTTCGTTCAGGATTAAAGAAGCTCGAGCCCTGAAAATGCTTTCCGAGTGATATTTTCTTCAAATTCTTAACAGCCCATTTTTAGACCAAAGTCACTATATAATAGTTATGTTTTACTAAGACCAAGAGGTCTAATGACCTAAAGCCAAGACCACAACCATGGCTAAAGCCAAGGTTGAGTCTCAAGACCATGGTAACAATGACCAAGGTCACGGCAAAGCCACGGCTAAAGACCATATAACTTTTAAAGATAAAAAACTTATATATATATATATATATATATATATATATATATATATATATATATATATATATATATATATATATATATATATATATATATATATATATATAAATATGTTATCAAATACTACAATAGTAGGGAGCCTCATGTGAGGAGTTCATTAAGTAAGCCGTCGAGATGAGTTGTGGATTTACGAATTAAAGTGTCCTGGCTCCTCGAACGTTTACTCCATGACTTCTGAATTATGTCGGCCTGAACGGTAGTAAGAGATATACAACCTATACATGTTTCATAAACCATTTTACTCAACGACTTACACTATATACTAAGTACTACATCATGAACTATATGCAAGACATATATAGGCAATTCTTCGTATTCTTAGACGTTACTCCAAACCTAAGTCGCAACGTTCTATTATAGGCTGCTCTTAGAGACTTTCGCGATTCAACTACCACTTTCATTTCTCATTACTTAAGCTTAAGGTGAGTCATAGCCCCTACTCTTTTCATACTTGTTTTAACTCTTTGGGGGAGATACATGCTCAACTACTTGCTTACTTGTACAAATACTCAAAACATTTATACTTGAGTGTATTATACTTGATTGCATACATACATGACTGTGTTATATTTAATTGCGTTATTCTATTTAGTGGCTAGTAGTTATCTTTGGGAAGTGGCTCCCAGTTATCTTTGGGAAGTGGCTCCCAGTTGTCTTTGGGAAGTGGCTCCCAGTTGTCTTTGGGAATTGACTCCCAGTTGTCTTTGGGAATTGGCTCCCAAGTGAGGTCTTCGGAGATGAAGTAGAGACTCACTACTAATTGCTTAATTGTTTTGATGAACTTATACATGTCTTATTCATACTATATATTTAGCAGTGGGTTGTGAACACACAGGTTACAAGTCTCTTATGGCGGGACTTGCAACTGAGTGGATTCACAATGCCTTTGCTGTGTAAACATTCTTTTGAGGCTTTTCAACTGTTTTAAGACAAACTCTATGAACTCACCAACCATTGTGTTGACACTTTAGCATGTTTATCTCAGGTTAGTAAGGCGATAGCTAGTGCGTGGAACTTAGAGTCAAGCTGTATATTCTGAAGACTTACGCTTTTATCATTTACCATTCAAAACATTTGTATACATTTATGTATCATACTTAGGAATCTCATGTTTGTAACTTTGAATTCATTAATCGAATGGTAACTTTTCAAAACGTCTCATTTAGAGTTCGGTTTCTATAACTTGTACTTTGTATTATGAAGTAGCACCTCAAGTGACACAGTCTTCCACTGCGGTATTTTGGGGGTGTTACAGATTGGTACTAGAGCCTTGGTTATAGAGAACTAGGTTGCATTTAGTGCCTAGACTATAACTGCTATATACGTTGAGACTTACCTCTTTAGTTGCCTTACACACACTACATACGCAAATGCTTTTGTTAGATGTTGGTTTCACGCTATTAGATGATGTGACTTTAGTATTATAAGGAGCCCCAGAGATTAGCCGAGTCATTAAAAACATGGAGCTCATTAATAACTAATAATTTAACTTGATCTTGTGACAGTTCTTGTTTGATGAGACACAAGATTTGAGTTAAATAATATTATTGCTTAGCTTTAGGGATTTGATGACTTGATTATCTTACTATCTGCCTCAGAAGGCGGATTTTGTGTCGAAAATTCTTAAGTAGGATGATTTAGAATCTCCTTATTTAAATGGATTGGGACGCCTCTTCATTTAAATAAAGAAATTGTAAATCACCGAACCATAAGTTTATGATCCCTTACTTACATAAATTTGGACGCTTCTTTATGTAAGTAATGAGTTATAAATAAGTGGGCTTAATTGTATCCGATACGACTCCTTAACCAGAACCTTAGACAAATCAGAGTGAACACCACTATTTTAGAGATCCTGAAATCCCGAATTCTTTTAGACACACCGTAAGTAGTTAACATCAACTGAACTTCGGGACGAAGTTCTCCTTAAGGGGTAGAGACTGTAACAATTCGCAATTTCAGGTTAATTACTATTCTCGGAAAATTTTACTATTCATTTTTCCCGAAATGTTCCCGAAATTTGATTTTTATTTCATGGCCTCGAGTGATAAATCATTTCCATGGCAAATTAAAAGTTTGACACTCATCAAATCATTTTCGTGAAAGTTATTAATGAATTACACGGAATTAAACGTTTTAGGGTAAAACGTCATTCAAAAATTCTACGCATAACGAAACTCGACCGCGTTAAGTGACCCCGCATCAGAAAAATGTTTAGTACTCTCATGATTAATTAGAGAATTAATCATGACTGAGAAAAATATGACCAAATAAACCTCGGCCGTGAAAAACATGAATTCTCGTTTTTAAGCACTTTTACTTAGCCGTAACATTAGCCTATACCTGCACTGTGTTTCTAAGACAATTTGAGTTTTCAACTTATTAGAATAAGTCAACATATTTTTCCCTCCTCCTTTGACCAAAAATCATTCCTTGATTTTATAAATCATTCCTTGATTTTTAGGCTTACGGTTTTAAGTTTAAAGACATTAAATACCAACCGACACTAGACTGAGCCCAGCCTAGACATTATAAGCCATTTTAAGTCATTAGTATCCTATTAGAAAAGTTACATTTTACTTTTCTCAATTTTACGCAACTTTCGTACGTTTTATGTATTACGCGTTTTAGACCCGTGTTTCCAGTTTTAGCAGGGTTTGAGCACCCCAATAGAACCTACCACTCATTTTATATTTTATTATGGAGTATATTGATAAGTTCTAGCATATTTATAAGTTTCATATTTTTAGGATACCCGGTTTTACGTTTCGTGGCTTAACAACTTACGGTTAGCATTTCCCGGAGTCAAAACTAGTTACATAAGCTTGGATAATATCATCAAAAGTCCACACTTGCTCCCCAAGCCTTATGAACCGCCATATAGGGGGGGGGGGATTCACACTTGTGGCATGATCTCATGACTTTAGCCATTAGATCAGTACTTATTTACAACTTGGTCACCAAGTTTAGGTAACTTTCCTAGTTATTTCCTAACCTCCTCTTCATAGTATAAATAGCAAGCTCATGTCTTCCTTTCTTCACCACCAAAACGCCACACTATTAAATCCTAGCACCATGATCCTTTGATCTTCAATATACAAGTTACACTACAAAGTTCAAGGTCTTAGTATTCTCTACCTAGTTCTTAAGTTTGTTTGGTGATTCCATGGTTGAATTAGGAGCTACACAAGGTTACTAGGGCAGAAGTTAAATAGTTTTCACAAGGGTTAGATCAAGGCTAGCAAGAGTTACAAGAGTTGTGGTGAAGGTTTTACAAGCATAGGTTTAGTGTCCTAGTTCCATACTTGATTCCCTTTCTTAAGTGAAAGCCAATACCCTACTGTTTTGCAATCTGCCATTTTGAAAGTCACCCTTCTGGTCCGATTCATCAAAAAGTTAAAACACGAAAGTTGTCCGGAACGACGTTTTCGTTCAGAAAAAAAGAAGCTCGAGCCCTGAAAACGCTTTCCGAGTGATATTTTCTTCAAATTCTTAACAGCCCATTTTTAGACCAAAGTCACTATATAATAGTTATGTTTTACTAAGACCAAGAGGTCTAATAACCTAAAGCCAAGACCACAACCATGGCTAAAGCCAAGGTTGAGTCTCAAGACCATGGTAACAATGACCAAGGTCACGGCAAAGCCACGGCTAAAGACCATATAACTTTTAAAGATCAAAAACTTATATATATATATATATATATATATATATATATATATATATATATATATATATATATATATATATATATATATATATATATATGTTATCAAATACTACAATAGTAGGGAGCCTCATGTGAGGAGTTCATTAAGTAAGCCGTCGAGATGAGTTGTGGATTTACGAATTAAAGTGTCCTGGCTCCTCGAACGTTTACTCCTTGACTTCTGAATTATGTCGGCCTGAACGGTAGTAAGAGATATACAACCTATACATGTTTCATAAACCATTTTACTCAACGACTTACACTATATACTAAGTACTACATCATGAACTATATGCAAGACATATATAGGCAATTCTTCGTATTCTTAGACGTTATTCCAAACCTAAGTCGCAACGTTCTATTATAGGCTGCTCTTAGAGACTTTCGCGATTCGACTACCACTTTCATTTCCCATTACTTAAGCTTAAGGTGAGTCATAGCCCCTACTCTTTTCATACTTGTTTTAACTCTTTGGGGGAGATACATGCTCAACTACTTGCTTACTTGTATAAATACTTAAAACATTTATACTTGATTGTATTATACTTGATTGCATACATACATGACTATGTTATACTTAATTGCGTTATTCTATTTAGTGGCTAGTAGTTATCTTTGGGAAGTGGCTCCCAGTTGTCTTTGGGAAGTGGCTCCCAGTTGTCTTTGGGAATTGACTCCCAGTTGTCTTTGGGAATTGGCTCCCAAGTGAGGTCTTCGGAGATGAAGTAGAGACTCACTACTAATTGCTTAATTGTTTTGATGAACTTATACATGTCTTATTCATACTATATATTTAGCAGTGGGTTGTGAACACACAGGTTACAAGTCTCTTATGGCGGGACTTGCAACTGAGTGGATTCACAATGTCTTTGCTGTGTAAACATTCTTTTGAGGCTTCAACTGTTTTAAGACAAACTCTATGAACTCACCAACCATTGTGTTGACACTTTAGCATGTTTATCTCAGGTTAGTAAGGCGATAGCTAGTGCGTGGAACTTAGAGTCAAGCTGCATATTCTGAAGACTTACGCTTTTATCATTTACCATTCAAAACATTTGTATACATTTATGTATCATACTTAGGAATCTCATGTTTGTAACTTTGAATTCATTAATCGAATGGTAACTTTTCAAAACGTCTCATTTAGAGTTCGTTTTCTATAACTTGTACTTTGTATTATGAAGTAGCACCTCAAGTGACACAGTCTTCCGCTGCGGTATTTTGGGGGTGTTACAGATTGAATAAGTGAAATAATAATGTAGCAACATTGGATATTCAAATAATAGTGAATCGATATGGAGGGAAGAAGGGGTTAATGGTGATAGAGGAGAGACTGTTTGTTTTTAAAGTTTAGGATTATTTTCCTTCATATTGTTTTTTTTTCGTATACTGTCCTAGCAAAAGTCAATGGGCAAAATACTGTATAATGTGTAAAATGATAAAAAAAAACCAGTTGCCTTATTACGGTTGCCCAACTAAAAATAGTTGCCCAAAATACATATACGTGACACGTGTCTCCATTTGACGGAAGTTGCCCAATCTTAAAAGTTGCCCGGGCTAATACAATAATTTTCAGAAAACGGGCTAAATATGCCTAGCCGTAGGGCAACCGGGCTATTCTACTATTTATCCCTTTATGATTACACTAAAATGGGGGAGGTTTGTTGGTATTTTAGTGTAAAATAAATTGCGTTTAATATGCAAATAAGGGTCGACACTTATTTGGGTATTAACTGGACTAACGGGGATTCCAAATTTATTATATATTTAATATGTTACAAATTATAGGGAATGATCCAAATAAAACACATAACTGTATTACAATTATAAGTCACATAACTGTAAAACAGTTATCAGGCTCCATAAACTGGTTTGGGATAAAACGCTCAATGTGACATTCCGCAAACATACTAACATACAGAATCTTGAATCAAATTCGATTTTACCCGATCATAAATTGGTATCCACTCCATTTTATTGATCTGAAAGTGTACTCACACGACTTCGGATTTCTATCAGGTTACAACAAATAACAACAGGTTACAACAAATAACAACACCTTATACATTACATTTCTACTTATTCTCTTACTCACACCAACTTACAACATGTGTAATGCACTAATTCTCTTCTTTAATTTAAATTATTGATCAATCCACTTGTCATGATCACACAAGTAGAAAGATTTGTAAGCATATCAAGTAGGAAGATATATCATTTTCCATGAAAAATTTTTCAAAGCAAAACATAACAATGTTTTAATTTCAACAATTCGGTAATTTCTCTAATTACATTTCTTGTATATATTTAAGAGTTTAAATGTGACTATACCTTTTCCGAAAAATATCCTTTGGTAAGTTCATCTCACGAACCAAAAGGCATGTAGCCTATTGGTACTAGAGATGATAACGGGACGGAGAATATCGGGGTTCGTATTTACCATTCTCATCCTCGTTTTTCACTCCTCATCCCTATCCTCGCCCCCACCGCCATCCCCATCCCAAACGGAGATTCTGAGATTTTCCGCACTTATGAATTGAGCATAAAAGTTACATAATCTATAGTATAAAGCAAAAACAAGAAATCTTGAAAGTGAAAGCTTAAAGTATTTAAAGAAATGTTGAAACTAATTAAAATGCAAGGCTAAATAGTAAATGTATCTTTGTTTTATCCGAATGAATGCTAACAAATTTTATTTAATATTAATTCATGGCTTTTAGCATTACAAGTTTACATTTAGTGTTTAGAGTCGAAATAACAATTTTTATACTTTAGTTTTGCTCTTTTTTTTCCAACATCATGTTGCCGCAATATTTTATTAACCATTTATAATATTTTCTTTATCTTTTCTAGCTTTCATTAAATCATTTTTTTCTTAAATTAAGTTATTTCGTCTACAATTATCTGCCGCTATGGATGACAATTCAGGCCGGGTTCGGGTTCAGGTTAACAGGTTAGTGGGTCAGAGAACCCCAACCCGAACCTTACCCATTTAAATTATCGAGTCTACTATGTCAATTCTAACATGTTTAAACATAACCCGAACCTGTCCAGTTAACCCGTATATATACTTGGGTTAGCGGGTTAAATAGGTACACAGGTTGAATAGGTTAAACGGGTTTCGGGTTGACCCATTTAACATGTTTTATATACAAAAGGGACATTACATGACTTAAACAGGTTAGATGGGTTTGCGGGTCAACCCGTTTAACCCATTTAACCCGTATAATAAAATATAAATAGTTCTTACTTTATGTAAAAAATCTTAAACGGGTTGACGGGTTGACCCACTTAATTTATTCTACCGAACATGACCTGTTTAATAAAGAGGTTAGTTATGTCAACCCAAAGCCGACTTAAAATTTATTATCGACTTAACACGAACCTGTTAATCTGCGTGTCGGTTTCATGTCTGGTTTCTTGTCGGCCAGAAATTATCAACCCTATCTGCCGCTATAAATCTCGTTGCTATGCACGGGTACTCGTCTTGTTAATAAAAAATATAAATAATTAACCTATGAATTGTCTTAAAAATCATACACTCTACATAGTTGGATTAATAAATATCATTCAACTTTAAAGCATCGTACATATTAAAATATCACATAATATATATATATATATATATATATATATATATATATATATATATATATATATATAGAAGGGATCGGGTGCGTTTTTCCTTTTTAGTGCGGATGGTACGGATGAATGTGGACCACACGATCATCCGTCCATCTCAGATTCTGATAAAAAAAACGCGGTGGCATTATCGTAAATATCCCGTCTTTTTTTAAGATTGTTACTATCGTATCAGCTTTTTTTCTGAAAAAAATTCAAAAAAATTTGAAAAAATTAAAAAAATAAAGAGGACAACAAATAATTAAGAATCGCTGAAAAAAATTTCAAAAAAAAAATTGTTTTCATCGTTAAAGGTATTGTGATATTAGAATCTGATTTTGACTTTTTTACAAAAGTCAAGATCTGATCTTGAATCAGATCTTGACTTTTGTAAAAAAGTCAAAATCTGATTCTGAAAACTTTTTTTTTAATAAAAAATTTAATATCACAATAACTTTTTTAATATCGTAAAAACTTTTTCTTAATAAAAATTGTTAATTTCGCTGTAACTATCATGCTTTCTTAATATCAAAGTTAATTTTTTTTTTAATATCACTTTAACTTTCAAGATCAGATCTTGACTTTTGTAAAAAAGTCAAAATCAGATTCTGAAAACTTTTTTTTTAATAAAAAATTTAATATCACAATAACTTTTTTAATATCGTAAAAACTTTTTCTTAATAAAAATTGTTAATATCGCCGTAACTATCATGCTTTCTTAATATCAAAGTTAAATTTTTTTAATATCACTTTAACTTTTTCTTAATATCGTAATATCACGATTTATTTTTACATGTAAAAAAGCTTAATATCACGGTACCACTCATAATATCGTTAATATCACATTAGCACTCATAATCAAAAAAGAAAAAAGTGCTTAGAAAAATCTGAAAAAATAAAAAAAATAAAAGAACACAACTAGAGTAAGGATCGCTGAGAAGGAAAAAAAATCAAAAAAATCGTTTTCATGATCAATTGGTACCATGATATTAGCGTCAGATCTTGACTTTTTTACAAAAAGTCAAGATCAGATCTGGAATGGCCGTTCCAGATCCATCCGCATGTCCGCACTAAAAAATAGTATCCGCACGTGATCCTCACTCTCTCTCTCTCTCTCTCTCTCTCTCTCTCTATATATATATATATATATATATATATATATATATATATAAAATAAAAACGCATCGAATGTGTGTATTGTGACTAAATATTGGTAGAATAATATGTAATTAGTGCTTAACATTTAAAAGTATTTGATCCAATGAATATCACATATACATAAAAGTATACTTCAAGTATAATACTTGTCAATACTCACTATAGTATACACATACAAATACGTGTAGTATTAATATACATATAATTTATGTATACTTATACATAAAAAATTCGGGATCGGGTCGGGGTCAGGGATTTACGCTATCCCCATCCCCAGTTTTATAATTCGGGATTCTTGTCCCTATCCGCATCCCCAGTCAATTTGAGGATTCCCCAGTCAAATCGGGTTTGAGAATCAGATCTCTTCGGGTACGGGTTTTTTTTGCCATGCCAAAAAGAAAGTACCAACTACATTTTGGGTAGTATATTTTAAATTTGGTACATATAAACTTTTGTGTCCATACGAGTTTGATATGTTCTTGGGTTTTTGACCGTTGGATAACGGTCAATTTTCTTCTAATTTCAAAACAAATAGCAGATTTGTTTGAATTTAATACATGTTACCGAGGTAACCGTTTGGCAACGGTCATATACATCTCTATTAAGTAATATTCATTTGTTCACTCTGTACACTTAAGCACTCTCTAAGTTGAGTTTACATTATATCATTTATGACCGTTACCGAACGATCATTTAAACCATTATATTTCTATAAATTGAAAATAATTCTTGCACACAGTTACACACATTCTTTATCCCTATATATATATATATCTTCCAATCCTACTTTTGTCACATTTTTCATTCTCCTAGCGTACCTACCTCCCAACTAATGTGCATCACTTTTGTAATTCATTATGTTTTTATGTCCTTATGACCATCATAAGGCTGCTACAGATGCAAATGGATAGAGGAAAATTGTAGTGAAAAATGTCCATCCACTATTGGCTCATAAAGTTTCTAAAGAAATAAGTATGAAAAAATATTCTCCCTAGCTTATTTTAAACTTTTCAAATATATATCTTTCTATATTCATCTTATACATTGTAATTAAAACTTGGTTTATCATCAGGATTTCAATCGCCAAAAGTCAAACTTGGTGTGAGGAAATCAAACCATATACTGAGTGCATCATGTATGATGGTTAGTCATCTAGCAGGAGATTAATACTATGTGACCTACAAAATTTGGTGTTCACCGAACGTGAGCGTGTTTGGGGCTAATGCCTCTGTACGGACGAATCTCAGCCATCCATCTAGTCAATTATTTGAAAAAAGCAGTGTGGCAATATTGTAAATATCCCATTTTTTTAAAATAAAATCGTTAATATCACAGTAACTTTTTACAAGTAATACATTTTTTTTGAAAATTTTTCAGTGATTCGTATTTATTTTACTTATACTATCTTCTAAAACATTTTCAGATTTTTTTTTTTTTTTTTTTTTTTTTTTTTTTTTTTTACTATTATCACTTTTTTATAAATGTTGATATTAAGCATTTTACTAATATCACAGTTTCTTTTTTATATCACTATTGGTTGTACATGTATAAAAACTTAATATCACTGATATCTTATAATATCATTGTTAATCTTATGATCACAATAATTTATATATTTATTTATTTATTTTAATAAAATTGTTTATATCACTGTAATTATCATGCTTTCTTAATATCAAAGTTAAAATTTTTAAATATCATCGTAACTTTTCTTAATATCGTAATAAAAAAAAAACAGTGATATTAAGTTTTTTACTAATATCAAAGTAACCTTTTAAGTAAATATCGCTAATATCATGGTAGGATTCATAATATCGTTATTATCACGGTAGAACTCATAATAAAAAATAAAAAAAAGTGCTCAGAAAAATCTGAAAAATAAAAAAGTAAAGGAAACAACAATAGTAAGGATCGTTCAAAAGGGAAAAAAAAATCGTTTTAATGGTCAATTGTTACCGAGCTATTAGTGTCAGATCTTGACTTTTTTTTACAAAAGTCAAGATCAGATCTGGAATGAGCGACCCAGATCTGTCCGCACATCCGCACGAATTATAAAAATCCGCACCCGATCCTCTCTCTCTCTCTCTCTCTCTCTCTATATATATATATATATATATATATATATATATATATATATATATATATGGGAAAATGTTAGCTACAATTAATTGTAGCTAGTTGGCTACAATTCCTTTGAAAAAACTTTTAATAATGTACAGTTCAGTCCCTGCGGTTAGACCCTGACACATATTTTCCCCCTGTCCCCACCTTTTTTTTCAAAGGAAATGTAGCCAATTGGCTACATTGTGTTGTAGCTATGTTTTCCCCTATATATATATATATATATATATATATATATATATATATATATATATATATATATATATGGGGATATATTGGTTTCTCGACGGAGACCATAAATTATAAAAATAATTATTTATATTTTTGAAATGCAAGATATGTAACACAAAATATACTAAGTATATGTAGAAAATATACCAAGTATATAATTTTTATGAAAATTGGGCGTGAATCTAAAAATATACCGATTTTGACCGCCAAGCTCTGATTTTTACCGTTTTTGACCAAAACCTATAAGTTAGACCGATATGGGAAATATCGTGGCGGTAGACCGCCACCAACCGCCATATCGGCCGCCATGGCTGATTTTTACAACACTATATACATGTAAAAGTATCCTCTATTTATGGGTGTGCAACTCAGGTTAAGATCCTCAGCATAGGTCTCCCATAATAAGCGTGTGCACTACGCAAGCTAACACAAAGGATGTGCCGGTTTGCTAGAATAGGTGTTTGTTGAGATTAGATATGAATCTGTCATAAATTAGCAGACTCCTTATTACATCTTATTACATCTGCTGAATTTAATAGTACACAGATGCAATCATTTCATTTTGCATTGACGAAATCTAGGATACTACGAGTATCATGCTTTCAATTTTGCGCACTACGAAAGTGCACGTGTTCACTAAAGGAAATGACTAAAGGTATCACCACCTCTAGGAACCTGTCAATTTCGCTAATTACCATAATAACCTCTTTATCAACATTATATATTCAAAAGAAAACATCAAATTATGCACTGTGAAAACAATATCGACAATAAATCAACATGCGCTAAGAGAGTAAACCGAACGAAAATCATTTAACATATATAAACTGCATCCTCACGAAAGATTACACGGGGACATTATTACAACGCAGAAGTTCTCTGCAAACTGAATAACTATAACCCTTTTCTCAGTAAAATTTCTTAACATGAACACCAAACGTTTCACAATTACTTTATACTGCATCAACCCCTTCATTTGCAAAATAACAAAATTACCTCCGATATTCCCATCACTCTTCAGTATTATTTTTTTGTTTATTCTTATTCCCATAAATTAGTCCAGTTTCCTACAATAACAACATTAACAACTTCACTTATCTCTCTCTCTAAATGTCCAATATAACAAAGCAGACACAATTCAGAGGTGTTTGGGATTGCTTATTTTTTTTCTTCTTCTTTTAAAGCAAGCAGGCTGAGACATGCTTATTTCAAAGTGCTTATTGAAAATAAAAGAAAATTCACTTTTACCACCATTTCTAACCTATAACCATTACAAATAGCTTAGATTGAGGATTTCTAGAAAAACGGTGTCTTTTTATACAAAATAAGCAAATCCAAATCCAAACACTATCTCCTACAGCTAATTTTCAGCTTATAAGTACTTAGGATTGCTTCTTTTTCTTTTTTTTCTGCTTAATTATCTTCTTATTTATATGCAGAGAAGAAGTTTGAAGTGCTCAGATCATCCAAACGGTTTCAGCTTATCCGCTAATTTTGGGGCAAAATAAGCAGGCTGAGACATGTTAACAAAACTTGAACTAATTTTCTACCGCCATTTCTAATCAAAAACCATTATGAATGGCTCAGATCGAAAATTTCTAAAAGTTATTGTCCTATTATACAAAATAAGAAAATCCAAACACTAATTCCTAAAGCTAATTTTCAGCTTATTAATAATGAGCAATCCCAAACACCCTCCTAATAAATCAACCACACATCAATAACACTAATTCAGTCCATTCAGTTAATCTCACCTGAGGATCGGGTACCGGTTTAACCTTCTCGACATATCGATACTTATCCGATGCAGCCGCCAATGCTGCTCTTTCCTAAACCCCAAAAAACACACAATTAATCACATTTTCAACACATTACTTAAAAAGTAAAAAGAACCCATTATATAAAAACAAAAACCCATTACAAAAGATGCATACTTGTTGTTCTTTTTTAAGTTCTTGAGCAGGTTTGACCCATAAATAGTAAGCTAGGGTTCCGGCAACAACCCAAGATGCTAGATTTGCTCCGCCACGTAGACCGCCGAGTGCGTTTCCAGTGAATGATCGGATGTTTCCGATTGATTTCTTCCAGTTTCTTGACATTGATGGTTTTAGGGTTTTGAATGGGAATTTAGGGGTTTTGATTTGGATTTTTGCCCTCTATTAAATTTGAGTGGAATGAAAAAAGTGTTTTTCTTTTATTTCTTTGTTGGAATTTATTTCTGGTCGTGTTTTTCTTACATTACTAGTGTATTTTTACAAAAATCTTTTATACGACAAGAAAATCACTTTAGTGAAAATTTCTAGTATAGACCGTTTAAAATTGTTTCACGAAAAACGATCCTAGAATTGTGTGTTACGAAAAATGACATAGCGAGCAAAACAAGTTTGCTCAAACTATATTTTTCTCGTGGTCAATAAGATTATTTACACGTACCCATTTTTTGTTTTACAAAATAAATGTGAATGTGACACGTGGAAGTGGGTAGCAAAATACTTTTCTCGCCAAGAGTATTTGGTGGATTTCAGCGGATGTTGACTCGTGAATAAGCAAGAAAATACTTTGCTTGTCATCTCAATTTGTTCTATAATATTGTGATTTCCTAACTCAAGATAAATATCATTTATAACTTCATTAAAAACTTCTACGTGATTGTTCTTATGTATACTTAATTTTAATGTAATCATGCATTTTTGGTCTAAAAAAAACATTTATATTGAATTAATAAGCGTGCAAATGAGTAGACTAATCAAACACTCAAAACCTTAGATATTAAATGTAAAAATAAGTAGCAAGCAAATAATAAGTTCGAGCAAAATGAAAACGCGAGCAAACTCATTTGCTCGGCATGTCCTCTTTTTTTGTTAAGAAAAAACGTTCGATCAGTTTTATGCCACGTAGGAAGCAGTGAGCAAACAAGATTGGAGCTATGTCAATTTTTGTAATGTGAAAAAATAGTGTCGATTTTGGTTATTCAATTTGGTGATAATAGATATTCGTAATTTAGCTATTATCATTATCTAAAGCGTCAATTCCATATTTACAAACTAAAACATCAAAATTTCATATTTTTCCAACACATGTTTCAATAGCATAGTTTACTTGTACGTTGAAAAGTTGTGGTTCTGACGAAATATGAAATTTTAATGTTTTAATTAAGTAAATATATAATTATCCTTTATTATCTAAACCCTTTTAATAGATTGTTTGACGTCAAATATAGAAGATGACACATCAGCTTAAAACAAGCCTCTAGAAAATGACACATCAGCTTAGAGCAAGCCTCTAAAAAATACACATCGAACAGTTGCTAACTGCTGAAGAATTGAAAATATCACCATCTCAACATCATATACTCCAACTCCCATAGCTCTCTCAGTCTACCGACTTTCCACCAAGTACCTCACAGATGCTCTCAAATTCTTTCTACTATTCAACATGGTAACATTTCTTCCTACCTTTTTTTATACGTAATTAGAACTTTACTTTTTCAATTGTCTACTACACCTGCCTTTCAGTGTGAGATGTTTTTGGTTGTTTTTCTATATGAGCTTAGATCAGTGTAGTAATTTTTCATACGAAAAATCTGCAGTATTGTGGTTATGGACTAACGGTGTAACGCATCTTCCAAAAAAAACAAGGGAAGATGATAATTTCTGGGTAATGAGAAAAGTTAAAGGTATATAAACTTTGATTATCATTATTTTTCTCGACCTTTGATTTATGTAGTGATTGTGATGATGTCATGATACATCTTTGAAGTAACATAGAAGATGATGTTATTCTTTGTTAAAGGAAAACATTGAAGTACATAGCATTGACTCTTCTTTTTTGCATGCATCTTAATTATTTGTTTATCCTGTCTTTCTTTAGTCTCGTTGGATCGATTTCTTTGGCCAACATAAAACAAAAGTTGTAAGATGCATGGTTTTATATTTATGGCGGTACGGTTTCGCTTGGTAGGTTTCATATATTTGTTTCGTTACATATGTATGTTTTTCTGGTTGTTATGCACTTTTACAGTGATAATTATTTTTGTGGAGTTCCACCAATCTTATGTTCTATATCAGAGAAGATGGTGGTGAAGCGCATAAACAAAAAGGTGGAGCATAGAGTTTACATGTCTCTAGAGGTTGATTTTTAACCATTATACAATTTTGTTTTGTCATTTATTGATTCAAAACCAAGGATGGTTTGGATTTTTGTTCATATGTTGTTAACAACAGTTTGTGTCAAGATTTTATCATTGAGTAATATTTAGTGTTAGAACAATATCTCAGGCTAACCATGTAACCATTTTAATTGATTCATAAATTGAGGAACTAATGTTAGCCTTTAGCTTATTACATGTATAGCTGAATATAAATCAACAACTAAGACTCTATAAATGTTATATTGTTTCTATCTTTGATATGTGTTTTGCCCAATAAATTTGGAGGCTTATTATCTAGGTAAGCGTTTGCAAGTATAACATTGTTGACTCTAAAGCCATAGTAGATGAATGAGATATTGAGATGATATGGATTTTGGTTTGTACTTGTTCCCTATATGCATAACTCAACCGAGCTTTCTCATGGTTCCAATGTGCTTGGGTCATTAGAATATCTGAGGTGGAGGATGTTTGCTTGCTCTGATCAGTGAATTTGCGTAGGCTATTGTGCAGATCAAATCTCTTGGTGTCGAATGTGATTCATTATTAATGGGTTGGTGTGTTCACTCCTTGCAGATGCGCATTTTTTTAATATAATAATTATTATTTTATTTATTTATTTATTTATTTATTTTTATATATATTTTTGTTTCATTTTAATTTTGTCCCCCTTCATGATTCGTTCCTCAAAGACAAAGGGCTGGTGGTTGTGTTTTGTGATAGTCATTCAAATGGGCAAATTAACTGAAAATCTATTTAACTTGCCACTTTTTACCATTGTATGTAGCCATCATTTTTTTCCTAATGTGTGACTAAACTTTCGAATTTGGTACATTGTGTGTGTCACAACTCGTAATTTCAGATCCCTTTTCAGATGTCGAAATTTCATTTTTCATCTTGGAAAAATTTCTATTCACAAGTTACTATTCATCATTTACTATTCACCGATCACTATTCATCATTTTACTATTTATCATTTTTTGTGTCAGTTTGAGATTCCGAGAAGCGTTTAAAAATTTCACTATTCATATGACACTATTCATTTCCGGAGGAATTCATTTCATCGTAAATTTAGTTTACAGATATTTAAATTCGCGTAACCGGTCAGGTTAAGCTGCGAATTCATGCATCGTCAATATTTACATTCGCGTAACCAGTCAGGTTTAGCTACGAATTCATGAAATCATCAGTAGGGACACTTCATACGGTCTAGAAATAGCTTACATATCATCATAATGACATTTGCATACTATTCCACTCGTAGGATATTTAAATTAATACTTTTGGTAAAATTGACTTTTTACGTATATTTATTTCTAAATAAACGTTAACACGCGATCAATAATGT
Source organism: Artemisia argyi (assembly GCA_030686995.1). Lineage (NCBI taxonomy): Eukaryota > Viridiplantae > Streptophyta > Magnoliopsida > Asterales > Asteraceae > Artemisia > Artemisia argyi. The sequence continues at coordinate 30,298,782 of CM060699.1, read as the reverse complement.
GACTAACACGTCCGACACTCCCGACTATGATCCTAGTATAATTTCATACTCATAATAATGATATAAAAATTATAATATTAAATTACCCGGTGTTTTGGAAATTTATTTAATTAATATCGTAAGTTTAATATAATTACGACGGTTTTCGTAAAAACTAAACAATAATTATCCAAACACTCAATATTTATACCCAACATATTTTCACCATTTTAACGACTTTATTATGTCCCGGTTAACTCCGTTAAAATTTATTTTTAGTTAACTCGGTACCCGGTATTCCCTAAAAATACTAATATACATACAATAATACAAGATTTACTAACTTTCTTACACAACACCTCATTTTTCCTTCCACCCTCCATATTTCCGCCCCCCCCCCCCCCTCCATACTAATTCCTTACAAGCTTTGAAAATACTACAAACTCATTAATACTTGTCATAGCTTTGTCTAATATAATATATATAACATATACTTATACATTGTATCTCATTTCATACAATCAATCAAGAAACTTTTTCTCTTTTCTTTCCTTGGGGGTGCACGGCCAACACAAGAAGAACAAGCAAGAAACAAAACATTTTCAAGATCAAGTATTTTCTAGTCTATTTAGTACTCCTATAAGGGTTTTGTAATACAAACTCAAGGTTTACTTAGGTTTTCACCATCAAAAGCTCACTAATCTTTCAAGTAAGTGTATAAAACTCATTTTTATAATTTTATCAAGTTTTTATGATGTTCATATGATATATATACAAGATCTACATGCATATGTTAGTTATACCACTCCATTTTATACATATATAATTTTTGAGCCCTAGAAATAGATTATAGATAGATCCTTGTTAGATCCACTTGATTTATGATGTTTAGGAACCCATGACACCCTAAGAAGGTGTATGGTAAGATTAGACTAGATTTGTGGTGATTGAAAGTGTTTTGGTTGAAGTTGAAACTAGATTGAAACCCTAGAAATGATTTTTGAAACTATATATATACCTACTGTCCTTATTTTGAAAACGTGGGAAAATCAGTAGATAGTGGGTAATTTTGGACCAAAGATTTAGAAAATAATTTCAAAAACGAAGCCGTGGGCGAAAGAACGGATTAAAACGAGCTTATAACGAAGGAGATATGATTTTTGCAAGTTTAACAACGAAAACTATTTTCTGAAAATATTACGTGCTGTTGGACGATTTTCGACGGACAAAGAGAGAAGTTAGACGTAATATAACGGAGCCGAAATATCAAAAATATATTAATACATGTTAAGACGAATCCGTGGATATAAAGAACGAGGAAAGTGAACTTAAAACGACAAAGATATACACGTTTCAAAATCGTCAAAACTATATATATATTTGTAGTCACTAATAGAAATAATGAACTACGTACTAAATGCTATATTTTCTAGAAATATTATTAAAGAGCTATATTCTCAACAAATGAAGTACGTATGACCCAAAACTTATTTATACGACTAATTGACGTTATTTTAAGGCTTTCAAAACGAGGAGTATAACACTAACATTTTATATACGATATATTACGACAAGTTTCTATAAGTCTAGTTGGACTTATTTTTCCTAAGGATGGAAATACCTTACTTTGACAATAACAAGTATTTTCAAGTTACGAGTGGTATAGGTATCATGTGCATGAATATTCATTACATCATTTCATGATCTAAAGTAGATCATATTCATTCACTTAAGTTGCGGCTAGTGTTCGTGCCTTGTTGTCCCGATCATTTCATAACATTGTACTATCACTTCAGGTGAGTTTTCATAGCCCCGTTTTAATTCAATATTTTGATTTCAAATCCCACGGGGGAGAATACATTGCATCAATTATTTTTGTACATGCCCAAGTATTAAATTCCATACATTGCTTAAGTTGCCTTACTACCAAGTTAAGTCCCCTTTATTATCATGGACTGTTAATTATATTGCCAAACGAGAGTGAGTGAATAGATCTATTAAGGGTGACTCCTCCATCCGTGTTTGGGTTGCTCCAACGGAATTACGGATGCATTTCATGTCTAATCTATTTGAGTGTCTGGTAAACACTCCTTTGGGGCCAATACAATATTTTTTCTAGCTTCGGGGTCATGAGCTTAAGAGCCAATGTAGCATTTTTGACATTTTATCAGTTTACTTTATACTTGTAGCTAGTGTACATAGGATTTAACTTACAAACCTATGGAATTCACCAACATTCGTGTTGACGTTTTGGCAATGTATTTTCAGGTTATTAAGGTAGCTCCTGCTTGCATGCATTTGGACCTTCATGGAGTCGCGGTGTCGACGCGTCTCATATATATATATTTCTTGCACTTATGAAACGTTTGATCTGGATTGAACTTGTTTTTTATAAACTTGCAACACCTTTTTGGGACCTATGTTTTGTAAACTCTGAATGTTTTAATGATCAAACCATGTATTTTTCCAAACGACACTTTAGGTTGTTCAATATAGCTGTAACTGTGGTGCTATGACAGTCACCCCCAGGTATTCCATTCCGCTGCCATTCAGGTATTTTGGGGGTGTGACAGATTGGCATCAGAGCTAAGGTTATAGCGAACTAGGATGTATCTTGGACCCTAGACTATAACCACATCATCATAGCATCTCATCATTTCATCATAGGTGCATATTCATTATACATGTTGTTTCATGCACACACTGTGCGAGTTATTTATACCCATATTCATATATAATTATATTGACCTGGTTCACAAGTGACATGTCTTCAGATACTCACCCTGTCATCCTTTAATCGGATTCCGACATCGAAGATGTCTTGTCATCTTCCATTACCATTGTACCACTAGTTGCACTTACACTGCCATTAACACCATTGAGTTGTTATAGGAACAGGGTTTTCCTATCATCCAGCCGATACATAGAATGCCGTTTGGTAGAGTATTCAGACTAAATCTTAATGGACCTATTAGGATGCTTATTGCAAGGGAGATAGTATGTTTTCTTTCCTTTACTAGTAGGGCGCTTACTACTCAGGTACTACCACCACCGTCAGCTACTTATTACACTATTGATCGTCCCATAGTGTGTACTTCGGTTTTACCTCTTAGATGTCGCGGGATAGCACGAAAGAGGGTAGTATTCCATTCACTATTATCACCATCGTCTCCTAACTCATCACTAGGATCTCATCGTCATCAATGTTATTCTCATCCTTTAGAATACAACCATTGTCATTTCCCTTTTACATTTCCACTTGCTATGAATTAGATAACACCTTGTGGATAATACCAAGACTACGGACTCAACAGGAACATCCGTAGATTCCTCAGGAATGGCTTAGAATCTACACTAACTAGGACTTGATCGATGCACAACTCCAGACCCCACTTCAGGACTATCTCGACCTTATAATGCCACAAACCCGGTTTCACTCAGAGGGACACCAGGAAGTCTCGAGACTAGACTTATATCTTTATTAGCTTTTACTATTATCCCAGCCACGGGAGGTGTGGCATAGTTCAAAGAAACTTGTAGTATTTTGATTGTTGTACAAACGGAATCACCAAGTATTGACACTACTATAGGGAATGGTTGTGCTATCTATGATATCGGTCCATGTAGACTAAAAATTTCATGTGTTATATTCATGAGTTATGAATATGATGGTTTTATTACTTATAGATTCTCATGGTCTCTTATAATTTGATGAAAATAGATTTAAGCAAACCACTTCAAGCATGACGCAAGCCGCTGTTGGACAATTCACTGCCAGGAACATAGCCACCGCCCTCACCAAGGAACTTACTCATGTGGAATTTATGGGTTGCAATCCCCCCTCCTTTAGCGGAACTATAGACACAAAGGAATTTCTCAAATGGTTTGAAGAAATAGAAACAATATTTCAATGTGGTGACTGCTGCAAGGAAGACAAGGTTAAGTTCGCCACTTGCACTTTTCAGGATCATGCCCAGAAATGGTGGACTAAATATGTTCAGGTAGTAGGAGTGGATGCTGCTTACTTACACTCTTGGGAGAAACTAAAAAGGATGATGAGTTTAAAATTTTGTGTGAAAAGAGAATTACAAGCAATTGAACATGAAACACTAAACCTTACCATGGTAGGAGATGATGTTGTCAAGTATACTGCTTATTTTTATGATTTAGCTCGACTAGGCTCTGCAATGGAAAAACCGTGATGAGGCGAAAAATGAACCACTTTTAGGGGGTCATTTAAGCCAGGAATTGAATTTATTTGATCAAATATTGCCCTAAATCACTCCTTTTGTGATTTTAGGTACTTTGGGAGTGAATTCTGGAAAAGAAGGCATTTTGGATGTTTTTGGAGCAGAAAAGTGAAGAAAACGGCAAAGACTTAATTTTCCATGCTGAGAACAGCACCTGACGGCGTCAAGAAGAAAAACCTGACGGTGTCAAGAGTAAAATCCGTGACGACCCAGTGAAAACCTGAAGGCGTCTGTAGGACCGTAGAACAACCTAAATCACTTATTAATCTTGGCAAAACCTAGAGAGAGAAAGTAAGTAGATAGAGAGAGTGGAAGGGATCTCCTAGTATGTGTAAATGAAAGACAATGTTATTACCTAAGAGAACCACTAAGAGAACCAACCTCACAAATGAGGTTTACAAGAGTATTTATACTCATAGTCTAGGGCTTCTCTAATCTTTTACATTATTACACTAATAGCCCTTAGACTTTTACAAAACATGAGTACTACACATAAACTTCATCATAATGATATTCTAAAGCAACCTATAACTATACGTTAATGACCGACACTTTTTATAAATAAAATATGATCCTAACAATCTCCCCCTAAGTGTTGGTCATTGAGGTTGCGTGACGTCATCATCTTTGTCTTTAAACTTTAACATTCATAGCTCTTGACGTCTTTAAGAATCACTAGATGAAACATAGTTCCAGTTCTTCATGCTTCATTGTTGTTGAAGTGATCCGATGATGTCATCTGCCTTTCGTCACTTCTGTGTTTGTGGTGGTTGTCTGCCATTCCAACATGCTCATACGTTTTAAGTCTTTATCATACATACATTTGTTATTCCCGTTCTTTCACGTTGATCTTTGTCACTTTACTTTGTAGATTCTTCTTTTTGACGTAGAATCTTTCTTTGACTGTTGCTATCCTTTGATCTTTATGAGAACTTTCCTTTGACTTTGTGATGCATGTATGAGCATGTGGAATCTTTCGCCATGGAGATGATGTATAGCTGCAGGTAAACAGTTAGCAATAAACAACCGGTACTTACAGATAAGGAATTAGAGATCGTCAACAGCATAGTGTGAAGACTCCTTCTAACCCTTACCATGGCCGTTCCCATATCAGATACTCCCGAAAGAGCTTACGAGACCTACTAAGTAGCTCAATGACTGGGTGAGTCGCTGGGGATCACTCCACGACTGTAGACCGTTTGAAACCACCGCGAACACTAAGCGTAACCCATAAAGAATTACCGAAGTGACCTGCTGTCAGGGCTGTTTGATGTTGACCCTGGCAGGAATTTCCGTTCAATCATTGAGAAACTACATTTGTAAATTCTCTCATAAACGTTCTCGGCAGAGTGCTAAGATCTGCGTAGGACTCTTAAGTTTACATCTGGCGTCCTTAATGATGAACAACCAGTGTAGAAATATCATGTGTTCCTATGAGATCTTTTGATGAATCTCGGGGCTCTAGACTCTATAAGTGCACATTTGGTTTCCTATGCGGAGATTAGGGAGAGGTCTCCTGCTTCAATATCAACCATCTCTAAGAGACAGGTCGATAGATTATGCCGGTTCCCCGTGAGAATGAAACAAGCTCTTTTAAGAGAACTTGAGTGGTTAGAAGGTTTAGTGCAGTGCGTCACTGGGTCCATGACGTCTTTATCTTCAATACCGGTGTCACCTTAGTAACAACCAGTAGCATATGAATTGAACCCGGTGTCTGCCCTAAGGTTGAACATATGGAGGGCTATTTCTTTTCACCCTTTTTCATAACTTTTCTTTTTAATTCTTCAACCCCTTCTTTCTCCTTTCTCATTTTCTCCTTTTTTTCAATCATACCTAAGGACTTCTAATTCTAATCTATTGGAATTGTCCTTGGGTAGATCCCTCCGGCTCTGGCGGATCATAGGACGGTTTTCCCTAACCTTAGTCACCTTCTAACTCCATGAATCCTATAATTGCCATGAAACCTTTGATTGAAAATCTCTCAAAGTGTTTATGAATATAAACACATTTTTGTTGACACTTTGAGAGTTTTTGTTTCTTTTGAAGGACTCCCCCTTCACATGTGCTTATGAATTTTTAAGAAATTTGCACATGCATGAGGAGTTTGCACTTTTTGAATTGATCCACTTTCAGTGAACATGACCGATTCGAGACACGCTTACATCACTAGTTAGACTAGCTTGAAGTTATTACCCATCCTGGTCAAGTCCAAAGAAAGTCTTTCGATACGGTACATTCTACTCAGACAAGTCCTATTCGAGACACGCTTACATCACTAGTTAGACTAGCTTGAAATTATTACCCGTCCAGGACAAGTCTTTTCGATTACTGACATTTTAAGCTTCATCAATTCATTGGTACATTCTGAGTCTAGCTCTTTTGAGATTCAGTCACAAGCTTTAAACATCTTTGATCACATTTTAATCATGTCTTCTCCCCCTCAAAAATAGCATATCGTGATATTTTTTATATCAACTGATTAAGAAAAGGCTTTTTGGAGAGATAGACAGATTTCATTTTGCATGTTTTCGGAACAGTTTGTTTTTGTACTCCCCCTTAATGATAGCACATTTTAAAATCAATGAAGGGTTTTGAGGGAGTTATCTTGAGCACTCATTTGAAAGATTTTGAAAAATCTTTAGATGAATCTTGAAAATGTGCTCAAGATTACTATTTTGAAAACGAGTTTTTGTTTGAAGTCTTTTTTGTTTGTTTAGACTCGAACTTTTTGAAAAAGATTTTGTCCTAGAAAATACGAGTCCTTGATTTGAAAATAATCAGAAGTCATCGTTTAAGCCCGGGTTTCGTACTGAAGTATACGAAAGCCATTGTGAAGAAACTTTTGAGAAACGACATGTTTTAGAAAAACGTTTTAAAGAACTCCCGTTCAAGCATCTGTACATGTCCGTGTCATTGTTGAATAACATTTCTAGAAACGTACAGAATATTGATTTATACGAGAGACATGTCGTGAGAAGAATATTTTTGGATTTTTTTATTTTATATTGTTTTTGTATTTTTTGAAATTTTATATTTTTGTATTTTGTTTTTGTTGGTTTTTCAAATTTTGTATTTTGTTTTTTCAAAAATATTTACAGCGAAGCGATTTTGAAAACATTTTTCAAGAAGATTCGAGAAGACGTTCTAGCTCCTCAGGAGTTAGGCTTCGCATGCCAATTCGTCGAACTAAATAGTCAAACCTTTCTATTGGAAGGGCTTTAGTAAATAGATCGGCGAGTTGGTAATCAGTCTTAACGAAAAATAATTCAACAGTACCCTCTTCCACATGTTCTTTGATGAAATGGTAGCGGACTTTGATATGCTTCGTCTTAGAGTGATGTACGGGATTGCACGAGATGGCTATGGCACTTTTTGAGTCACAATACATAGGTATTTTGTCAAAAGTAAAGCCATAATCTGTGAGCTGTGTCCGCATCCAAAGAACTTGGGCACAACACGCAGATAGAGACACATACTCGGCTTCGGCGGTTGATAGCGCAGTACAATCCTGTTTCTTTGACGACCAGCTTACTAGCTTTTCACCCAAAAATTGTGCTCCACCTGATGTACTTTTTGCAGTAACTTGATCTCCTGCATGGTCGGCATCTGAAAAGGCTGTTAGAGTAAACCCCGAATCCTTCGGATACCAAAGTCCCATGTTAATGGTTCTTCGTAGGTACCGAAAGATTCTTTTAACCTCTTTGAGGTGAAGTTCGGTAGGCTTTGCCTGAAACCGTGCTAACAAACAAACAACAAATTGAATATCAGGTCGACTAGTAGTTAAGTACATGAGAGAACCGATCATGCTCCGTTATTTCTTCGAATCGACGGGTTTCCCAAACAAATCAGCATCAATTTTTGGTGAAGTGACCATTGGAGTACCAACAGAATCACAATTTTCCATTCCATGTTTTTTCAAAATCTCTATTGTATATTTAGCTTGATTGATAAAAATACCACGAGGGGATTGATGTATTTGTAAACCAAGAAAGAATTTTAGTTCCCCCATCATGGACATTCCAAATTTGCTTTTCATGAGATTTTCAAAATGTTTTGAATGGTTAGGATTGGTTGATCCAAAAATTATGTCGTCCACGTAAATTTGAACGATCAAAATATCATCTTTGAATTTTTTGATAAACAAGGTGTCATCAACCGTTCCTTTGGTGAAATTGTTTTTGAGCAAGAAAGATGATAGTTCGTCATACCACGCTCTTGGAGCTTGTTTTAAACCATAAATGGCTTTCTTAAGCTTGTAGACGTAGTCTGGATGATCTTTGTCGATGAATCCCTCTGGCTGACTCACATACACTTCTTCTTTCAGAGTTCCATTCAAGAAAGCTGTCTTAATGTCCATCTGATAGACTGTGATGTTTTTGTGAGCTGCATAGGCTAAGAAAATCCGGACTGCTTCAAGTCTAGCTACAGGCGCGAATGATTCTTCGAAATCTATCCCTTCTTCTTGTGGATATCCTTTCGCCACGAGACGAGCTTTGTTACGAATTACAGTCATTTCCTCATCTAGTTTGTTCTTCCACAACCACTTGAGATCAAGAACTCGTTTATCAAGTGGTCGTTCAACAAGTTCCCAACTATTATGTAACAGGTATTGAAGAAATTCCTCCTGCATCGCTTCAATCCAAGGGTTTTCTGCCATTGCTTCTCAAATTTTCTTTGGTTCTTTGAGGCTTATTGAGCAAATGTAAATGCACAATTCGAGATCGGTGGCAAGTTGTCTCCTCGTCTGAACTGGCTTTGAAGGTTCACAAATAACTTGTTCTATTGGATGGTCTTTTGTCCATTGAAACGTAGAAGGGTACCTTGGGTTTAACGTATGTGTGTTAGACGGTTCTTGTAACCTTGAAGAAGATTCAGCAGAGTCTGTTGCAAACGGGTTTTCAAATACTTCTTCTCCTTCTTCTAACGCAACATCGTTTGAATTATTTGTTGGTTCTTCTTGAAAATTTGTGTTTTGATCTTGCTCATCAACTCTTGGTAGTTCAGTTTCAAGTATTGGAGTGGCTTGAGTAGATGTAGATGATGTTGAGGTAGTTGGTGCTTCAGCTTTGATTGTTGTTAATGCATCCAGTGGTGGTGGTGGTGGTTGATGGTTGTGAGCGGGTGCAGCGGAATGTTGTTGAGATGCATTTGTCGAAGTTCCACCATAATATTCATTAAACATTAACTCGAAGAAATTTTCCAGTTCTTGTTCTGAAGGTTTGTCCGTGTTTGTTGACTGAGCTCCTTGAGGCACGAGTCCTGAACTGATGTGTCCAGAAGTCTGACTGTTTGGTGCGGGTCCTAATCTGGTTTGATTTGAAGCCATTGGATTAAGCGCGGGTTCTAGAGCGTATCTCTCAGAAGCCATCTGTGAAATCTCGTCAAACTTCACATTCATCGTCTCCATTATCCCTTTAGTTCTTCGATTATACACCCTGAATGCCCTCGAGTTTTCTGAATATCCAATGAAGATTCCAATATCACCCTTAGCTTTCAACTTTCCTAGATCTTCTCTGTCGTTCATCGGATAGCACAAAGCGCTAAACACGTGAAGGTAAGAGATGTCAGGTTTCCGGTTATTCACAAGCTCATATGGGGTTTTATTGAATCTTGGATGGATTAGGGATCGGTTTTGAGTAAAACAAGCAGTGGCAACAGCATCAGCCCATAAGAATAGTGGTGCACTAGAATATATCAGCATTGTGCGAGCAGCTTCCACAAGTGTTCTGTTTCTTCTTTCAACTACCCCATTCTACTGTGGAGTTCTAACAACTGATGTTTGATGTGTAATTCCAACATCTTCGAGGTAAGTTCTTAACTCCTGGTTTGTAAATTCTGTGCCATTGTCTGTTCTTATAATCCTTACTGGAGCTTGAAGTAGAACTTGAATACGCTTCAGAAAGGTGATGATGATGCCTGGTGCTTCGTCTTTTGATCTCAAAAACTTTACCCATGTATATCTTGAATAATCATCAACAATAACAAGAATATACTTCTTCCCATTAATGCTTTCAACTCTCATTGGGCCAAATAAGTCCATATGCAACATATGTAACCTTGCTTCCGAACTAGGTACGGTTTTGGGTTTATATGATGCTCTTTTACTTTTTCCTTGTTCGCATGATGGACATAGGTGTTCCTTGGTGTATTTGAACTTAGGAAGTCCAGTGACGATGTTGTCTTTGGCTAACTTGTTGATGGTGTCGAAATTGAGATGGGATAATCTTCTATGCCACAGCCAGGACTTAGTTTCGGTTGCCCTTGTCATAAGACAAATTGGTGATGTAGAAGCCATTTGGTTGATGTCGATAGCATACAAGTTTGTACCACGATTACCAGTTAAGAGATCATCATTAACCAAATTTCTAATAAAAACCGTGTTTCTCATGAATGCAACTTCTAAATCTGCATCACAAAATTGCCCAACTGAAAACAAATTATGTCCCAACCCTTCGACGTAGTAAACTCGAGTGATCAAAAAATTCCCAAACTGAAGATCTCCAAAACCCAGGATAGCTGCTACATGATCATTTCCAAAGCGTACAGTTCCCATGAATTTCCAAATGAAATTGATCAGCAGCTTTAAATTCCCGGTCATGTGCTTGGAGCAACCCGAGTCGACGATCCAAAGACATATTTCGACAACCTGCGAAGAACAGAAGATTTTGTATTTGGAAACCGTTTTGAATTTGGTTCCATTGGGTTAGGAGTAAAATCCATATCACACTCATAGAATGTTTCAACATGTTCAATTTGAACAACTTTCAATGTTCCATCCTGGAGAATGAATTTTCTACCCGTTGGTTTCCATACACAATACTTAAGATAGTTCCTAGGCATTTGGCTACTAGTGGTAGACCTAAAGCGTGCAACTAATCTTTCAATAGATCTAGATCTAGCCCTAGTTCCTTTTGGAACTTTCTTCTGTTCAGGCGTAACATTCACATTCTTGGAAACACATTCATCATGAACATAATTAATTAAACATTTCTTGCATATCAAACAAACAGAGTCATTACATGCATTAGAACCAGTACTCTCGACATTACATTCAGATGAAACATGTCTCTTATTAAAAAGCGATAAATTCCTAGGGTGTTCTTCTACTTTATTCTTGCTACTACTCGTAGAGGCAGGCGAGACTCTATTGTTCCTTGTATTGCTCCTAGGCTGTAGTCTGCTGCTCCTAGAGGTGCTTTCTACTCTTGTAGAAGGTAAGGCACACACATTAGGATTTATATTGTTTTCCTTTTTAGCATCCCTAGATTCTTTAGAATTAGCCTTTATGCACTTGTCATTTGTCTTAGATGTTGAGGCAGACGCACTAGTGGAACTAATCCTAAAAAGGCCAGGTGCTATCACTTTTGGTGTTTCGACAACCGCTTTTCCTTTTTCAACAATCTTTTCATTTTCACTTTTCTTGGGCAAGGGTGTTAGAGTGACTGGTTTTGTCAAATCCTTTTTCTCATTGACTTTTGGAGCAAACCTTGAAATTGACATTTTTGGTTTTTGAACCGTGTTTGAAACATTTGGTTTCTCCGAAGTCGACGGTTTTGCAAACTTAGTTTCCTCACCCTTCCCTTTTTGACTTTCAAGCTGAGCCCTCAAAAGATCATTTTGCTCTTTCATTTTCTTTAATTCACGCTCATACGACAGTTTGTCATATTTGCATTCTTCGCTTTTTCGATCAAGTTGTTTAAAATATGTCATATTTTCTTTTTCAAGCTTAATAAGAGCATTTTCATATTTTGAAACAATTTCGGAGGTCTCAGCTCTCAGTCTTTCATCGTCATGAACATAATATGTTTGTAAAATGATGGATATAATATCAGTAGACAGAACTGCTTCGAAGAGAGAATCATTTAGGTTTTTCAAAACATTGATTTGCTCAAAAGATTCATTTGCCTTCTTTATCAGGGATTTGTGATCCGTGACGAAGTCAGCAGTTTCATTCAAAAATGCTTGTTCAAAATGAATTACTTGAGCATGGATGTTATTAATTTGAGGAGCAAATTCATTTTCGAGAATCTTTTTAAGCTGTAAATGAACCGTGGAATTCCAGTTGATCTCATTAAGTCTCGTTTTAGATTCTAAAGTCGTTTTAAGTTGCCCAATTCTGGTTTTAAGATCATCAAGATATCCCCGTGCAGCACTTGTGTTAAAAGTATTGTTTGAGGAAATTTGTTCCATGTTAGAAATCGATTTGGAAGCAACTACTTTCTTAGAAAATATTTTTGAGAATGGTCGTTTTATGGAAAGCACAGATGGTTCTTTTTGTGGAACAAAAGTAATTCCCGAAAGTTTGTTCAATTTGTTGTAATCAATGGGTTTCAAATCCTTTTGTTTCATTTTAGAAATGCTCTCTTCGACATGTTCTATCATTTGCACAGAATCCCGAACGACGGGAGGATCATGTTTGGTGTAAAAAACACTACCATTATACAAGACGTTCTGTTCTTCCTGAGCTTTCTTGAGATTACAAGGATTGTTGTTACCAAGAGCCATTTTGTGTTTCGTATGGTAAATCGGATTAGTTTGATTTGAAATCATTTTCATTGTTTGACTTGACTGACCCAACTTAACCACTAATTCTTATAGATGTGCAATCTTGTGTTCTGACTCTACGATTTCTTCCAAAAGTTTATCTTCTTTCTTTGCAAAGTCCTTTTTCAACTCATCCCTTTCTTTTTCAAGATTGGTGTAAGCCGTTTCTTTTTTTGAAAGTTGGTTTGTTAATTCAGAAATTTCTTGTTTTAAAGAGTTAATGGTTTTTGTTGAACTTATTTCAAGATTAGCAAACTTGGTTTTCCATTCCCTATCTTTAACAAGTAACTTCTTATAACCAATTTCAAATTCTGACTCGCGTTCTTTGTGAATTTGAAAACTTTTTGCATTTTCCTTGTATCTCTCAAGCTCAGTGGTCAATTTCTCATTCGCGGCCTTAACATCGCGATTGACCTTTTTCGTTTTCTCGATTTCAATACCACAATTATTTAATAATGATTCAAATAAAGTACGTGTTTCCTCATCATTCTCAGCATGCTGTGAAACGAAGCCTCCATTATGATTCACATATGAAGTTTCTGAAGAAGTATTGCTACTACTTGGCGTGTCTAGGGATGTATCATAAGTGGGTGCTTGCTTCTCAGAATGATGTTCCTCATGAGGAGACATATCAAATATATCATTATTATGACATGTGTTGAAATTTGATACCTCAGATGGTGCACTGGTGTCATAAACAGGAAGTGTGTCAGAATCCGTGTCATACTTAGCTTCCTGAAGATTCGCCATGAATATGCAGTTCGCATCGATATCCTCTCTGTCTTCCATTTCATCCATAAGAGCCATAAAATCATGTTCCTCTGCATTCAACTGAAACCCTGCCTTTTCTTTTTGTGCCAACAGTACTGCTTTCTACAAATACTCTAGATCTTTCTTGTTCGGCTTAGTACGACAGTTCCTTGCCATATGACCTACTCCTTGGCAGTTGAAACACTTTACCGGATTACCCTGATTCACATTTCCATAATTCCCAACAACTGGAGCTGCTACATTCCTATTCTGATTACCCATTGCCTGATTACCAACATTCTGACCCCTCTGATTTCCAACATGCTGACCCATCTGATTCCCTGCATACTGACCATACTGATTCCCTGCATACTGACCTACATTCTGCATATTCTGATTACCCATGTTAATTCCAGTAGCATATCCTTGCTGATTCCCATAAACTCCAACCATTTGGCCTCCATTGCCCATAGTGAAACTCGGCTGAGCGATCTGCCTGTTGCGAGTATTCGATGAAATCCTTTGGTTGTTGTTTGTTGGTGTAGAATAACGTCCTTGGAATGCTTTTGTCAGAAAAGCAAACGCTTGTGTCAAGGCTGCAGTAGCTTCATCATTGTCAGTGAATTCTGGTTCTTGGAAATGTGGGTATTGCTGTTGTGGAATAACATGTTGTTGCTGTGGGTAGAATTGTTGTTGGTAGATCGGTGTTGGTTGTTGAATGTAGGATGGTTACAAGTAGTTGTGAGTGGAAGATGATGATGGTTGTTGTTGTGTGTTCACTGGTATAGGTGTTGGTGTATCAGCCATTAATGCTAGAGGATCATGCTTTTTAGCTAGTAATTCAGCTCTTACTTCATTAGCTTCATCTTGATTTTGCTTCAAGAATTCATACACTTGATCATAAGTCACTTCATGCAAATTCTTTGTCTGATAAACAATAGTGACATATCTTCCCCATTCTGGTTGTAACTCATTCAGAAAAATGGTGTTGTTAGCAATATTTGTCTGACTGAGGTCGTGTCTTGATAAATCATTCATGATCTTACAGAATCTGTGGTAGTACGTCTCTATGGATTCACCAGGAATTGAAGTAAACTTGCGAAGTTCCTTAAGCAATTGTGTTTCCATTTCCTGTTTCCCGATGTCTATCCCATACATTAACCGTTTGACTCTTTCCCAGACTGCATGAGCACTTACTTCACTATCAACAGTAGCATAAATGGTTTCAGGTAAACCAAGAACGACATAATGAAATGCCTGATCATCAGCTTCAATCTGTTTTCTGTCTTCCACAGTGTATTCAGTCTCATTCTGTTCTCTGTAGTATGGTTGTACTGGGGGGGGTACCATTTGGATCACCAGGGTCTAGTACTTGTGATGGTTTGAAGGGTCCATCCACAATGGATTTGATGAGAAGACTTCCATTTGTTTTGCTCTTAAGATAGCGCATCATACGACTAGCCCACTGTGAGTATCCACCCTTTGACAGCATGGGAGGTCGGTTTTCGGCACCGGCAGCATGAATATCTTGTTGTGTTGCCATGGATTGACTTCTAAGTGAAAAGTTGTTCTTAGGATCTTTTGAAAGATAACAAAGGTTGTTGTTGAAGATTAGATGTTTTGGTGAAGATGAAAGTTCGTTCTCGGTTGATCTTATTGATTACGTAATTTCCCGCCAAAAATTGAGTATGAAAATTTTATTTCTCAAAATTTGAAAATCACAATGAAATGCAATTCTAAGGTTACCTAAAAATTTGGAGTTTTGAAATTTTTCGCCAAATTTTACCGAAAATAATTTGAATTTTGGCCTAAAAATTTGAATTTCGGGCCAAAATTTTCAACCTTATTCCAAAATTTGAATCTCGCGTAAAAATGAAACGATTAGTCTCCTGTAAAAAATTAAATTTTACTCAAAATTTCCCGCCAAAAAACTCGATAAGTTTCTAACTCGCAGGAAATTTTCAAACTCGATAAGTCCTAAGAAATTTTCAAACTCGCAGGAAATGTCAAACTCGGTAAGTTTCAGTTTCAGTCAAACTCGATAAGTCTTAAAAAGTTTGCAAACTCGCAGGAGATTTCAAACTCGGTAAGTGCTGTTCTCAAACTCGATAAGTTCACAGACTCGATAAGTCTTAAACTCGATAAGGTCTTAAACTTGGTAAAGTTATCAAACTCGGTAAGGTTAAGAAAATTTGGGCAGAGTTTCGCTTCGTAAGTAGCCACAAATATCCTTACTCGATGAACGATAAGGCAAAAAGGCTAACTCGCCAAACAAAAGTCCAAACTCGGTATGTCCAAAATCCTAACTCGATAAGATTCGAACTAAACCCAAACTCGGTAAATATCAAACTCAAACTCGACAGTACCTTTCCTAACTCGATAAAAAACTGATCCAAACTCGACAGAACCTCTAATGAATAGTAACAAGATCCAATATTTTGACCTAAATTGATCTACAACACGATGTTTTCCCCCAAAAACGATCTAAAACAACCTAAAATTATCCCTAGGCTCTGATACCACTTGTAGGACCGTAGAACAACCTAAATCACTTATTAATCTTGGCAAAACCTAGAGAGAGAAAGTAAGTAGATAGAGAGAGTGGAAGGGATCTCCTAGTATGTGTAAATGAAAGACAATGTTATTACCTAAGAGAACCACTAAGAGAACCAACCTCACAAATGAGGTTTACAAGAGTATTTATACTCATAGTCTAGGGCTTCTCTAATCTTTTACATTATTACACTAATAGCCCTTAGACTTTTTCAAAACATGAGTACTACACATAAACTTCATCATAATGATATTCTAAAGCAACCTATAACTATACGTTAATGACCGACACTTTTTATAAATAAAATATGATCCTAACAGCGTCACAAGAAGGGCGTCAAGAGTTATTATGTTGACGGCCTGCATAAGGGATACACATGACGGCGTCAAACCCAGATCTAGGCAGTCCGAGAAACTATTTAGCGGTGAGATGATAGCGTCAGAAATTTGTTCTTGACGCCGTCACCTATCAGAATCTATATATAGTTTTCTATTTTTCATTCATAAAAGAGGAACTTGTGTGGAGAATACTAGGGCCGAACTTTGTTAACCCTAGGTCGTATTTTACAGTATTTTCAAGGGTTTTCACCCCTTGAATCCTTTCATGTTCAATTAAGACAAGTCTTCTTTTAAATCATTCAATATGTCTATGTGTTGTTTGAATATATCTTATGCTTGTCTTGATTTCAACATGCTAGGCTAGATCTATCATGTGTTTGCTTAGATGTAATGAAACCTACATGTTAATTATGTGTTGATTACTTGTTTATAGTTGTATTGGATGAATGATTTCAATGTTAGGCTTAAGAAAACTGGCAGATCTCCATTGTGTAACATGCTTGAACGTCTTAGGAAACATGAACCGATGTGTACTAGGTTTTATTGGTTGTATTTAATGCATGAGCAAATTCTAATGATCCCATGTTAGGAGCTTATAGGATTGAGGAAGTAAGTACGCCACCCCATGAATGGTATTAAGGAATACAATCCGTCATCCACGCAACTGTAACAAGTAATTAACATGTAAAAGATATCTAGGGCGTAGTGAAATCTAAGTAAACACAATTCTCCTATATATTGCTCACACCTCTAGTATAATTTAGTTTATTTTCATTTCTAGTATTTTATTTTGATTGCATCTTTAGTATTGGGTTAGTTGATTAGCAACTAATTCCGCCCAACTCCTTCAAACCCGAGATTTTTACTTGCTTTACATAAAAACTAAAAAATACAAAAAGAATCATCCCTCATCTCTAGACCTAGTCTTTAGGTTTTCTAATCCTAGCGACACTATTCCTAGCTGAACGATCAATCCCCCTGTACTTGTCATTATACTATACTACGTCGATCAGGTACACTGCCTGGTGGAGGTTGTAAGCTTCTCGAGATCCCTCAAGAGGTAAAGCCTGGTGCAATCCCCACGCATCAAGTTTTTGGCGCCGCAGCCCGGGGAATAGTTATTGTCTAGGCTAGAATATCTTTACATTAGGTCTACTTGCTAGATTCCTTTCTAGTAAGATTTTATTTTTATTTTTAGGTTCTCTTTAGTCTATCTTATTTCTTTGTTTCCTTTGTTTGTAAACTAACTCGATGGATAACAATAACATTGATCGTTTGATCCCAGTTATTCGTGTTTTTCGTCATAGGATTTTCCAAATGCCCGCCCCAATCCCCTTAGTGGAAAATGAGAACCCACCTAACCTATCGCCTAACCACCACTTTGACAATAATTCTGAAATGGAGGAGTCTGACCATGATGATGACCATAGGGCTAGTCCTTTTTACTATTCAGATTTCGATGAGGATTTAGGTGAGGGTGATGTGATTAATGAGGGTAGGGTGGAGGATGAAGTGAACCCTCTTAGGTGTGTCGACCCCAGAACAAGGATTGAGAGTGATAGCTCATTCAATATGCAATTTCCTTGTAAGATTGGATTTAGGAGCTTTAATGCCTACCGTAACTCATCTCTCCCAATGAACATAATCTCGCTTAGTGAATATAATAAAATCATGGTAGATGAGTTAGAATACAAAGGATATAATGTTATTGCTAGGGCAATGTCATTGCATGTGTTTGTAAGAAGTTTTGTTTATCTTGTTGAGTTCATGGTTATGGAGAATCTAGGAGAATTTATTGATAGTAAGTTAAACCAAGTTGTGTTTGGAAAACCTTTCAAAAGATTGACCAACCTTGATGAAAAACTTATGTAAGGGTTAATTACATTCTCGGATGGGGATGAAGATTTTGTCTACCAAATACCCCGTGCACACCCTAGGTTCAAGGATTTTTCCATGGAGAAGTGTAGTAGGTATCCACCCATAGAAATGCTAAGTGAGAATGATAAGAGAAAAGGGCTTAAATATACTCATGAAAAAATAAAAGGTAATATCGCGGATGCTTAGATTTAGGTGATGATTATAAGAAAGATGAGGTGACTATTAGATGGCTCACCCTCGGTTATGTGAGCATAAGCGACACACGGTAACCCATGACCTTGAGTCTAGCTACAAGACTCGTAAATAAAGAAAAGCACTTCTTGGGAGGCAACACATGTTTTGTGTGATTGTTATTTTTTTTGTTTGTTATTTGCTTCCGTATGCATGCTTTATTTTTATTGTTGGTAGATCATGTTTCAAAACTAAAAAGTGAAAATACTTTATTTTGTTGTTTGGCCTAGTCTTAACTTCATCCAAAGGTATTTTTGCAAAAGATAAGTGTAAGGGGAAACCCCAAATATGTGTTTAAGAAACAAAATCGATCATGAGTCTCCACAATATTAAATGAACATGTATATTTGTATTTGTTAGAGTCAAATGCTTGTATCGAGTCATAATGATGTTTTACAGGATTTTCCAGGAAATAGGATCAAGTTTTTCCAGAAATTTTTCGGAAACTTAACAGAAGAATTTCTGCAGGTCACTTCTGACGGCGTCACGAGTTTCCCCTTGACGGCGTCACATGTAAAAATCTGGAAATTTTACCAGTTTTGTTTTACTAACGGAGTCTTAAAGTTTTTGTTGAATTATTAGTTTTATAATCTCCAGGAAATCTGCAAGCATCATTCCACAAACATTATATCTTATTTTGTTTTCTAGGATTTATTAGCATATGTAGATTGCCGCCGATTTTATGCGAGGATGCCTTGTCCGTTTTCTCAGGTTTTTTACAGGTTATGTATGACAAGAAGATGATTTATATTCTGGAAGGGAAGCTTTGATTGTTCATTTTCTTGGAGGAAGATCTAACCTGGTTACCATATTATCCATACCGAGCGAATCAGGGGAGTATTTGATTTCATTCTTTTTACTTATTTCACTTTTACATTCTTTACTTGAACATTGGGGACAATGTTCATCCTAAGTGTAAGGGGAGGGTAAAATGATGATACCTTACAAATGCACTTTCGCTTGAGTTTGTTTGTTTGATGGTAGATGTGTAATAAAACTATGAGAAATACTTGTTAGTGCAATTTTAGCGCCAAATTTAAATTTTTTTACAACATTTAGGAGTGAAACTTTAGCCATAGCTAGCGTCTCATGGATAGGAGATTGTATGACTAGCACATAACCGTACTATTCAGAAAAATTTTCCACCCAAATATGTTAGGTTCGCCTTTAGATTTGATAGGAAAAGCATTTACTATTAGTGCTTATGAGTGTACCGGTAGCATTTAGATTCTAGAACTTGCGTTAGTGATGCATCCCGAGACCGCTAGTGAGACTACATTCGTGTAGTAGGATTTACTACATGATAAGAGGCATTAGGATCACCCTTGTGTTAAACCCGTATCATAATTACTTGACCATTTATGTCATATTACTTAGCTAGTTAAGTCAATTAATTTTTCCCACACCCTTAGCGTTGTACTCATTTTTAGTACACGAAACCCCTAGTACACCCCTCCGAGCCTATCTTTTCGTTTCTAACTTTAAGCATTTTACTTAAAGGAAGAATTTTTTACACCCCACTTAAATGTACACCCAAATCGCCTTAGCCTTCCGTGTATGCACTCATCTTTAGTGCATTATTCTTATTTGTTTAAACCCTTAGTTAATTATCTAATTGATTACATGGTTGCTAAGTCGAGTCATATCCTTGTACATATTGTTTTGGGACGATTGGGACCCATGGGTAAAGTACTTATGTTATGGAGTAATGGGGAAGAACATCATTTATTACCCCCATATGTGCATTAATCTTAAAAGTACTCCAAGTGTTTTGATTATCTTAATTCGAGTCATTAGATTAGTTTATTGTAAAGTATGTAAAAATTCAAGTGTAAGTGGAATGTTCATTCCCTATGATGTATTATTTTGGATGGTAGGGTAAGAATGTATGCCAAAAAAAAAATCGAAAAAATTAAGAAAAAGAAAAAAAAAAATAGAAAAAGAAAAGAGAAAAAAAAAAACATACGGACTACCATCCCGTTTCATTCTATGTTTATTTTATGTTTTTGTTATTTTTCATTTATTAGCGTAAGTCGAGTCTAGTCTTGGCTTAGCAACGCCATATTGTACATGCAATTAACCAAGATGATTAACTCGCCACCAGTAAAGACTGCCTATATCCAACAAAACCGTGTATTCCATATCCCTACACCTAACGTTACAACCCTTTAAAAAGACCTCTTTGATAGTTTATCCTAGGTGCTTACGCCATGTGGTGGAGGTTTGATCCTTTCCCAAGCCTATGGTAATCTATTTTGCTATGACAGGTAGTGAGAGATATTTTCCATTTCCATAATGTGATATTACTTTATTACACCCGAGAGATGTGAGTATCTAAACACTATTTGTGAGGTGCTAGTATATGACCTACGTGCTTGTCTTTGGTCTTTAGTGGAACAATTATTTGTTGTAATTACTTTTATATTAGTGTTAAATGACCCCTAACTTGTATTTTGACTAGAATAAAAGCGCATTTGCTTGAGGACAAGCAAATCTCAAGTGTAAGGGTATATGATGAGACAAAAAATGAACTACTTTTAGGGGGTCATTTAAGCCCGGAATTGAATTTATTTGATCAAATATTGCCCTAAATCGTTCCTTTTGTGATTTTAGGTACTTTGGGAGTGAATTCTGGAAAAGAAGGCATTTTGGACGTTTTGGAGCATAAAAGTGAAGAAAACGGCAAAGACTTAATTTTCCATGCTGAGAACAGCACCTGATGGCGTCAAGAAGAAAAACCTGACGGCGTCAAGAGTAAAATCCGTGACGACCCAGTGAAAACCTGAAGGCGTCACAAGAAGGGCGTCAAGAGTTATTATGGTGACAGCCTGCATAAGGGATACACATGACGGCGTCAAACCCAGATCTAGGCAGTCCGAGAAACTATTTGGCGGCGAGATGACAGCGTAAGAAATTTGTTCTTGACGCCGTCACCTATCAGAATCTATATATAGTTTTCTATTTTTCATTCATAAAAGAGGAACTTGTGTGGAGAATACTAGGGCCGAACTTTGTTAACCCTAGGTCGTATTTTACAGTATTTTCAAGGGTTTTCACCCCTTGAATCCTTTCATGTTCAATTAAGACAAGTCTTCTTTTAAATCATTCAATATGTCTATGTGTTGTTTGAATATATCTTATGCTTGTCTTGATTTCAACATGCTAGGCTAGATCTATCATGTGTTTGCTTAGATGTAATGAAACCTACATGTTAATTATGTGTTGATTACTTGTTTATAGTTGTATTGGATGAATGATTTCAATGTTAGGCTTAAGAAAACTGGCAGATCTCCATTGTGTAACATGCTTGAACGTCTTAGGAAACATGAACCGATGTGTACTAGGTTTTATTGGTTGTATTTAATGCATGAGCAAATTCTAATGATCCCATGTTAGGAGCTTCTTAACCGGCTCGACATAGGAGTGAAGTAGGCGCTTATAGGATTGGGGAAGTAAGTACGCCACCCCATGAATGGTATTAAGGAATACAATCCGTCATCCACGCAACTGTAACAAGTAATTAACATGTAAAAGATATCTAGGGAGTAGTGAAATCTAAGTAAACACAATTCTCCCATATATTGATCACACCTCTAGTATAATTTAGTTTATTTTCATTTCTAGTATTTTATTTTGATTGCAGCTTTAGTATTGGGTTAGTTGATTAGCAACTAATTCCGCCCAACTCCTTCAAACCCGAGATTTTTACTTGCTTTACATAAAAACTAAAAAATACAAAAAAAATCATCCCTCATCTCTAGACCTAGTCTTTAGGTTTTCTAATCCTAGCGACACTATTCCTAGCTGAATGATCAATCCCCCGGTACTTGTCATTATACTATACTACATCGATCAGGTACACTGCCTGGTGGGGGTTGTAAGCTTCTCGAGATCCCTCGAGAGGTAAAGCCTGGTGCAATCCCCACGCATCAAACCGGAAAGCAAGAAACTTGAAAGGTACATCGGAGGACTTTCTCCTGAAATTCGTATGTTGGTCATCTCCTTGGAACCCGATACCATGCCTAAAGCTATCAGAATGGCGATCGAAGCAAAGGAACGCATAGCTCACACCAAGATCTTAGGAGGCAATGATAGCAACAAGAGAAAGTGGGTCGGTAATCTGGATGCTAATGCTACCCAACAATCATTTAAGATACAACAAGTGGTGGAGACCTGTGCTGCTGGGTCAAGCCAAAAGAAATGGTATGTTGGTAAATTACCCGAGTGCAACAAGTGTCAGTTTCATCACAAAGGATCCTGCCCTTTTCAATGTAAGAATTGCCAAAAGGTCGGACATGAAGCCAAGGATTGCAAGGCTCCCACCCTCGCAAAGCATCAGAAACTCACGGTAATCTGCCGTGAGTGTGGAGTAGTGGAACACTTCAGGAGTGAATGCCCGGAGTTGGGAAACCAGAATTGGAAGAAGAAGTTTATGTTTTAATTATATAAACCGTAGTTTGAGCCTTCTAGGGTTGTACTTTTCTTTTGGTACTTTCCATAAGTACGTTGGTGTAACCTAGTTAGATTAAGCACTTTCCTATCTAATGTAATGACTATCTCTTGTTATCTCTGTGATAATCGTAACCTTCGTTTATTCCATTTTCTATTGCAATTGTGCAATTTTCAATCGTTTCGCAACATTATGTCACTGTCTCAATAGAGATTAGGCCGATTTCGTTTTTGACGGATTAATAGACCATTACCATTCCAAAGATTTACTCATGTATCCAATAAACCATTCAACGAAATTTATTTCAAGCTATTCTATTACCATATGGGGAAATTCTTTTACAGAATTGTTAGAAGAAACTATATTATTACCACCCTATAAATTGATTTTTCTGTCATTACATAAAATATTTACTATTATTATACGAAACAATTTTCATGTTACTTGAAAGGAAATATCTAGAATACCATTTTTCGTAACAAAACGTTGAACACCATCTAAAACTTTTGAGAAAAATAATGCTATTTTGACTAAATCAAGCATTGCATCATTAGTCCTCAATTATACATAGCCTGATCACCTATGTATAATTCAGGAAGGATTATGCTATGAAAAAAAAATAATTACTCTTTAGGGATTGTTAATAACAATCTTCATTCAAAAGCGTTGTAAACAAATAAACTTTTTCATAAACATCTCTTTTTGATAAACCCTCCCTGGATACTTACCCCACCTGTCATTCACTCAGACATTAAGTCGGATTTTTCCATTGACTTATCTAGGAGAGACTTTCCATATCAATTACAAGGAGGATTCCTCGATACAAGAAAAGCAATAAAAGGATTACAGAACCACTAACCTAGATTAGGAGTATGCAGTAAGAAAATTCATAGCTTAATGACAATTCTAAGATACCACGAGACCATCCGAACCACCATCTCTGACCTAGTTGTCCAATACTATCATTCAAAGGTACTAGCTAGACTGAGTTACAGGATCGAATACAAAGTGAAGGTACGCTAAGCAACATTATAGAAATAAACCAAGCCTCCTAACCAATACTGTAGAGCCTTTCATTTAAATATGGCCTCATCTATACGCAAACTTCCCTGCAGTGAGTCTTCGCAAAGAATAACTGATTCGAATTATGGATGTCGATATAGATTCCCCTAAAGCGTTGTGTCCTCAAGAAATTCTAGATAACCTCACCTATACATCAAGAGAGGCATCAGGCCCAAGCATATCTCCCCAACTTCATGTGGCAATAAAATAGAAATTCATCGACATAGTATCAATTGAAACCTTCATTCTGCAAACATGATGACAATTTCAACGATAAAGCAATTCAGTACTTAAGTTGGTTGAATACCTAGGCTTGTAGTTTTGCCAGATACCCACCAATAGGCATCTTCTAATATCAGGAACTAAACGTTAGACATCTATGCATTTATGCGAATATTACCTATCCTACTATTTTATCCTTGTTAGTGTTTTCACTTTTGAAGGAAGTTGATTTAAAAATTGCGTTTATACAAATCACATATCTCGTAGAAAATAATTTTTGAATTGCCTATTTCTAAAAAACACGATTATTTTTAGTCAATATTTAGCAAAACCATTGTACCATGGGAGATATATAAACATCAAACTTTAGTAAACAGTCCTACTCACAACATGTTTGAAAACCGCTTCACATTTCATAACTATCGAATTTTGAATCATCAAGAAAGATATTATTTAGTAAACCACTTGTTTCATTTCCTAAATTCATTTATTCAGAAAAAGATTTCGACAAAAAAAAAAAAACTTAAAATCGCGAGATAAATTTTGAAAACAAATCACCATACTACATCGCTTATGCATTTAGGGTTTTGTGATTTGACAATAAGGAATATTGGAATATGTCATGAAGGAGATTAGGAGGGACACCATAGATCGATTACAAAAATCATTAATGGAGACCAAGCACAATAGGCAAAGAAAGACACATGTCTTAGCAACCATTAGACCAAAACGCAAGGAATCAAAGTGTTACCCATATTCTATCTTCTTCATATAACGCCCTTTTCGAAAAGTATAACGTTGTAGAATTAGTCACCAGATTCATGGTAACCGTTTCAATTATTCCTAATAAAGGTGATTGAATCACCTCAGGCTTCTAGCAATCATTTTAAAACTTCCTTCGGAACCCCATTTAGATGTAAACACCGCCTATCATCCTCAGACCAATGGTCAGATTGAGAGGACAATTTAAACATAGGAAAGATATGCTCAGAGAGTGAGCAATTGAATCGAGAAATGGTTGGACTAACCATTTATCATAAATCAGATTCATTTGCAACAATAGTTATCGCACGAGCGTAGAGACTACACCATTTGAGGCACTCTATAGTCGAAGTACCAATCACCCATTTAAAGACCGAAATCGGAAAGTTAAATTCACTGGTCTAGAACTAAACTATGGAACAACAGAGGAAATTTCACAAGTCAAGAACCAGTTACAAGCAACGAGAAACTGGTAGAAATTAGGTTGTTGCATGACGCACGTCATACGGATTGGGTATCCCTGAACAGCAAACCAACTAGATTCAAGTGGGAGAACGAACTAAGTTGAATGCTTTGCCTTGGAGAGGCATGATACAATTTTGGTAACACGAGAGATTAAACCTCTAATATATTGGACCATTTAAGATTCATTTTAGAATCGACCAGCTGACATATAGGATTTGAGTTCTGGCAGAGTTCAGCAACATATATTACCCATATTACATTGTAAACCTGAAGAAGCGCTGATCATCTATTGATGGATCGAACGCGGAAAAAGCCAAACTCACTATTCCTGTAAGCACTCATGAAATAACCAGGAATTTCCTGCAAATCAAGAATCAGTTACAAGTCGATAAGTTGTAAACCTTGGCAGGAGAACTAGTAGAAATCATGGACCGTGAGGTCGAACGGTTGGAGCAAAGACGAATTCCTATCATGAAAGTTCGTTGGAATTCTTGAAGAGGACCCGAATTTACATGGGAATGGGAAGACCAAATGCAACTCAAGTATCCACGTCTTTTTACCGAATATACTTCCGAGACCAACCAAAACTGAACTTCGGGACGAAGTTCCTTGTAGAGGGGAAGACTGTCACAACTCGTAATTTCAGATCCCTTTTCAGATGTCGAAATTTCATTTTTCATCTCGGAAAAATTTCTATTCACAAGTTACTATTCATCATTTACTATTCACCGATCCCTATTCATCATTTTTTGTGTCAGTTTGAGATTCCGAGAAGCGTTTAAAAAATTCACTATTCATATGACACTATTCATTCCGGAGGAAAACACTATTCATGTACTTTATTCATTTCATCGTAAATTTAGTTTACGGATATTTAAATTCGCGTAACCGGTCAGGTTAAGCTGCGAATTCATGCATCGTCAATTTTACATTCGCGTAACCAGTCAGGTTTAGCTGCGAATTCATGAAATCATCAGTAGGGACCAGTGTTCTAAAAGGCGCGCCAAGGCGCCGCCAAGGCGCGAGGCGTGGCCTCGGCGCCACGAAATGGACCAAGGCGTGAAGTCTAGGCGTCATGTGAAAAGGCGTGGAATAAGGCGCGAAAAGGCGTGCCAAGGCGCGCCTTATCGTATGGTGTGGCGCCATTTTTAGAAGGGGATGATGTGGGCTTAAATTTTGGGCCTAGTAATTTCTAAACATAGTTAAAATTTTCATTTTATTTCTTATGCATATCACTTTTTGTAAGCTCACCTTTTGTAAACTCATCTTTTGTAAACTCGATATGCATATAAAATATGATATTATAACATAAATGATAAATATATAAATATTTTTTCGCCGCCTTAATCACGCCGTAAAAAACGCCATGGCTTCGCCATGGCGCGTAAGGCTTGAGGCGTGGCCTTGCCGCCACGCCACGCCTCACGCCATTTATAACATTGGTAGGGACACTTCATACGGTCTAGAAATAGCTTACATATCATCATAATGACATTCGCATACTATTCCACTCGTAGGATATTTAAATTAATACTTTTGGTAAAATTGACTTTTTACGTATATTTATTTTTAAATAAACGTTAACACGCGATCAATAATGTGACTAACACGTCCGACACTCCCGACTATGATCCTAGTATAATTTCATACTCATAATAATGATATAAAAATTATAATATTAAATTACCCGGTGTTTTGGAAATTTATTTAATTAATATCGTAAGTTTAATATAATTACGACGGTTTTCGTAAAAACTAAACAATAATTATCCAAACACTCAATATTTATACCCAACATATTTTCACCATTTTTAGGACTTTATTATGTCCCGGTTAACTCCGTTAAAATTTATTTTTAGTTAACTCGGTACCCGGTATTCCCTAAAAATACTAATATACATACAATAATACAAGATTTACTAACTTTCTTACACAACACCTCATTTTCCTTCCACCCTCCATATTGCCGCCGCCCCCCCCCCCCCTCCCCCCCTCCATACTAATTCCTTACAAGCCTTGAAAATACTACAAACTCATTAATACTTGTCATAGCTTTGTCTAATATAATATATATAACATATACTTATACATTGTATCTCATTTCACACAATCAATCAAGAAACTTTTTCTCTTTTCTTTCCTTGGGGGTGCACGGCCAACACAAGAAGAACAAGCAAGAAACACAACTTTTTCAAGATCAAGTATTTTCTAGTGTATTTAGTACTCCTATAAGGGTTTTGTAATACAAACTCAAGGTTTACTTAGGTTTTCACCATCAAAAGCTCACTAATCTTTCAAGTAAGTGTATAAAACTCATTTTTATAATTTTATCAAGTTTTTATGATGTTCATATGATATATATACAAGATCTACATGCATATGTTAGTTATACCACTCCATTTTATACATATATAATTTTTGAGCCCTAGAAATAGATTATAGATAGATCCTTGTTAGATCCACTTGATTTATGATGTTTAGGAACCCATGACACCCTAAGAAGGTGTATGGTAAGATTAGACTAGATTTGTGGTGATTGAAAGTGTTTTGGTTGAAGTTGAAACTAGATTGGAACCCTAGAAATGATTTTTGAAACTATATATATACCTACTGTCCTTATTTCGAAAACGTGGGAAAATCAGTAGATAGTGGGTAATTTTGGACCAAAGATTTAGAAAATAATTTCAAAAACGAAGCCGTGGGCGAAAGAACGGATTAAAACGAGCTTATAACGAAGGAGATATGATTTTTGCAAGTTTAACAACGAAAAGTATTTTCTGAAAATATAACGTGCTGTTGGACGATTTTCGACGGACAAAGAGAGGCGTTAGACGTAATCTAACGGAGCCGAAATATCAAAAATATATTAATACATGTTAAGACGAATCCGTGGATATAAAGAACGAGGAAAGTGAACTTAAAACGACAAAGATATACACGTTTCAAAATCGTCAAAACTATATATATATATATATATATTTGTAGTCACTAATAGAAATAATGAACTACGTACTAAATGCTATATTTTCTAAAAATATTATTAAAGAGCTATATTCTCAACAAATGAATTACGTATGACCCGAAGCTTATTTATACGACTAATTCACGTTATTTTAAGGTTTTCAAAACGAGGAGTATAACACTAACATTTTATATACGATATATTACGACAAGTTTCTATAAGTCTAGTTGGACTTACTTTTCCTAAGGATGGAAAATACCTTACTTTGACAATAACAAGTATTTTCAAGTTACGAGTGGTATAGGTATCATGTGCATGAATATTCATTACATCATTTCATGATCTAAAGTAGATCATATTCATTCATTTGGGTTGCGACTAGTGTTCGCGCCTTGTTGTCCCGATCATTTCATCACATTGTACTATCACTTCAGGTGAGTTTTCATAGCCCCGTTTTAATTCAATATTTTGATTTCAAATCCCACGGGGGAGAATACATTGCATCAATTATTTTTGTACATGCCCAAGTATTAAATTCCATACATTGCTTAAGTTGCCTTACTACCAAGTTAACTCCCCTTTATTATCATGGACCGTTAATTATATTGCCAAGCGAGAGTGAGTGAATAGATCTATTGAGGGTGACTCCTCCATCCGTGTTTGGGTTGCTCCAACGGAATTACGGATGCATTTCATGTCTAATCTATTTGAGTGTCTGGTAAACACACCTTTGGGGCCAATACAATATTTTGTCTAGCTTCGGGGTCATGAGCTTAAGAGCCAATGTAGCATTTTTGACATTTTTTCGGTTTACTTTATACTTGAGGCTAGTGTACATGCGATTTAACTTACAAACCTATGGAATTCACCAACATTCGTGTTGACGTTTTAGCAATGTATTTTCAGGTTATTAAGGTAGCTCCTGCTTGCATGCATTTGGACCTTCATGGAGTCGCGGTGTCGACGCGTCTCACATATATATATTTCCTGCACTTATGAAACGTTTGATCTGGATTGAACTTGTTTTTCATAAACTTTCAACACCTTTTTGGGACCTATGTTTTGTAAACTCTGAATGTTTTAATGATCAAACGATGTATTTTTCCAAATGACACTTTAGGTCGTTCAATATAACTGTAACTGTGGTGCTATGACAGTCACCCCCAGGTATTCCATTCCACTACCATTCAGGTATTTTGGGGGTGTGACAGTGTGTATTTTGTGACTTTTTAGTCTTGTAAAATGACCATTTTACCCTTCGAAATTTTGAAAATGTAAGGGTAAAGTGGTCACAAAATACACACAATGTACCAAATTCAAAAGTTTAGTCACACATTAGGAAAAAAAAAACGATGGCTACATATAATAGTAAAAAATGGCAAGTTAAATACATTTTCAAGTAATTTGCCTTTAAAAAAATTATTGCACACCAAAAGAAGTTATGTTACATAGTAATTTTAATCTTTGTTGACTGTGGCTGATATTTTACTTTCTCTCCAAATGTAGTTGGAATGGCTGATGGAAATAAATTATGGTTGTGTGTATGGAAAGAAATGAAAGAATTTGACTTAATGAGTTTGGGTTGGTGTCATATAACTATGGCATAAGAGATACATATGTCTTGTTAAGAAATCATACAATTATTGAAAAGTTATTTTTCTATTTTACTGTACTTCTCAACGATGTGGAGCCCAACGTGTAAATGAGGGGAGGAGGGAACAAATTTTGTAGTCGTGGATTCTTGAGATTTTGTTGCAACACTGATAACTATTCAACAGATGCAAAAAGAAAGAAACAGTAGCGATACAAGTTTGAAAAGCAAGTCTTTAGAATGGTAGCAATGTTGCATGAAAGAGTTAGTTGCTTATAGTTGTATTTAAGCATTATAGTGGTGAAATATATATATATATATATATATATATATATATATATATATATATATATATATATATATATATATATGTATATATATATATATATATGTATATATATATATATATATGTATATATATATATATATATATATATATATATATACATATATGTATATATATATGTGTGTATACATATATATATGTATATGTATACATATATATATGTATATATATATATATATGTATACATATATATATGTATACATATACATATATATATGTATACACACATATATATATACATATATATATATATATATATACATATGTATACATATACATATGTATACATATACATATGTATACATATACATATACATATATATACATATACATATATATATATATATATATATATATATATATATATATATATATATATATATATATATATATATATATATATATAAGGAAGGGATCCAATAAGGAGAATAATTAAAATAAGAAGCGTAATAAGTAATTCTAGCTACACATGTTAATATAGGAAGAAAAATTTGAATGAAGATGCATCCATTTTTGTATGTGCATCTAAAATGTGCAGTTGTGATTACTTTCTATCCTTCCTATTTTAATTATACTTCTTATTTGATCATATATATATATATATATATATATATATATATATACACACTACATATAAAGAAAAAATGGTCAAAGTGAAAAAGTAAAAAGTCAAGTAATGTGAAATGTTGAAAAATCTTATTAAAGGAAAATATGAAATATAATTAACACTCTTATTAAAACACCCATTACTTAAAAGTACAATGATTTATTCACATTTTACAACCAATTAAAAACGTATCTACCAAATTAAATACAACCAATTAAAACAATTAATACAAATCACAAACCGAGTTAAACCGGGACGCTTCAAACCCGACGGGTTGAACCGGTTTAATTTGACCCGTTTTTGACCCAACCTAGCAAGTTGACCCGGTTTAAATCGATCAATTTTTCGACGGGAACGGTTCAACCGGTTGAACTACCCATGTCGAACCGGGTTTCAAAACATTATGTTTAATTCTCAAATCTTCAAACTTTTATTATTTTTCGTTTATAACCCATAAACTTTTTTTATCACTAAAACTATATGTCGCTATAAAATCCCGTTACGGGTTGACCCTGGACACTTCAAATCCGTCGGGTTGACCTGGATTAATTAAACCAGTTTTTGACCTAATCCATCGGGTTTACCCAGTTTAAATTGACCCATTTTTTGACCGGAACGGTTCTATCGGTTCAACCACCCGGGTCGAACCGGGTTTCAAAACATTATATTTAATCCCCAAATCCTCAAACGTTTATTATTTTTCGTTTATAACCCATAAACTTTTTTATCACTAAAACTATCTGTCGCTATAAAATCCCGTTGCTATGAACGGGTACTCTTCTAGTATGTGTATATATATATATATATATATATATATATATATATATATAATATAATTATAGTCGGTGTTGATGGCAAGCTAATTAAAGAAAACAAAGGATAGAAGATTATGGTTATGTCATGATTAGTTATCTATAATACATATAAAGCATGAATGACTATCTCTTCAAAATTTAAAGACTTACAAGAAATTAACAATAGTTTACAACACTTTAATACACTCAATTTTCAGAATTACAACAAAGTAAACATATTGTACAATAAAATAAAGCATGGTGTCATTTTAAGACTAAAATTTTATCAAAAAATATTAATGCTATTAAAAACACCCTTCACCAAAAATTACAACCATTTAAGCACAATGTACAATAGCTACAACCAATTTTCAGATTTACAACAAAATAACCATAGTGTACAACAAAATAAGCATGATGTAATTTTCAGACTGATTTTCAGACTTACAACATTAATGCTATTAAAGTGGTCAATGTTATTGATGACTATAATAACTACTACTTACAAGAAAAGAAACATAGTGTACAACACTTTAATGCACATAATTTTTAGACGTACAAGACAAGAAGCATAGTGTACAACAAAACACAACATAAATATTATTTAATATTGTCAATTATTTAACTGGTCAATAAATATAATTAATAGAGTTATTAAAACACTCCTTACGTAAGAAATACAAATTATCAAGCATATTTTACTACCAAATTAAACACAATTTCTGATTAAATTTCACTACTACAAATAATAAAGCACATTATACAAATATTCAAGCCCGAATGGGCAACGGGCCAAATGGGCTTGAGCCAGAACGGGCGCGGACCAAACGAGCTCGAG
Source organism: Artemisia argyi (assembly GCA_030686995.1). Lineage (NCBI taxonomy): Eukaryota > Viridiplantae > Streptophyta > Magnoliopsida > Asterales > Asteraceae > Artemisia > Artemisia argyi. Next base: position 30,266,159 of record CM060699.1, on the reverse strand, counting down.
CCTGAACAGGCACAGACCAAACGGGCTCGAGCCTGAACAGGCATGGGCCAATGGGTTCGAGCCCGAACGGGCACGGGTATATGAAATTCTTGCTATCCCTAAATTTATTGTCAAAAAGAATATAATAAACTAAAATACATTATTTATCAAAAAAATTTATTTCAGGGTATCCGCCGCTGCAACACGCGGGTACCCTGCTAGTGCGGATAAATTACAAATGTTTATGTATGTACATTTTGTAAGGTTAACTTTTACAAAAAAAAATACATGATATGAAGTTCAAACATACTCGAAGGTGTTTTTTAGACTTGAATTCATAGTGTTATTTATAAATTTACAAGTAAAAACTGATTTATAATATTTAAGTTTAAAATTGATTTGTTTAAGTTTTAATTATAAAAGATGATCATATTTTTGATGAAAATACCAAAAAGGGCTAAAGTGTAACATTATGGGGTTAAATCAGAACATAAGCAAGCGGAATACATTAATAATGCAAGGTTGACAAAGCAGTTCTAAAGAAAAGATAAATGACCAATTCTAAGCATTACAACTTCCAAATTAATTACAAGTAAAGAACCAGGAAGGAAATCTCTCAGCCTATCTCTAATCCATGGGGAGCTATCAATATTGTAGTCCACTAAGAGCTCCTAAGCACTCTTCACCTAACCCAGCTTCCTTTTAAAAACCTGCCGCAGGAAAAGAAATGTGACTGAGCTTAAAAAGCCCATTGAACAGATATAAACAAATAAAAATTAATAACAAAAGGAAAACGAAGGTGAATACAACATAAGTCCAAGCGAACCTGCTGAGATAGAAATCAAGAATATGAAAACATAGAATATGATCTAAGGAAATACGGATAATGGATATCAAACAATCAATGAAATGAGTCACAAGTGTAAGCAAAAGAAATAAAGCAAGCATAAGTTAATCACATCAGAGATGACAAGATAATAAGAATTATAAAGAAGTAGAAAAAATAGGAAAGCCCAACAATATATATACTATTGTACATAGGAGTCATGACCTCCATTGTACCATATGTGAAAGGGGTGTATTGCACACACACCAAAACATTCACCAAATAATACTAAACTGAGTACCTAGGATGCATCCATACGCCCCCTTGCAAAACAAATATACATATACCAAGCTCTAGGCTAAGCATACATACAATAATAATAATGATGGCCATGGTGCTATAGCATAATAGGGAACGTTGTGGACAAAAACCTACCTCCACAGATAGTGTCAATACCACTGGTGCATCAATGGAAAGACCATGGACTCTCCATGACTGGCTAATAATCTTAACACATAAATTAAAAACATATAATGGGCATAGAGATAGGAAAATGCTATAGGAAAGAAGTATAGCATGCAAACGAATATCAAGCTCATATCAATTTCAAGTATCAACAAATAAGGATCATACAAACGAAACATAGCAATGATTTAGCTGAAGGGATCATAATCAAAGCAATAAACAAAAGAGAGAGGGATGGCCTAGTGGTTGGCAATAGTTGACTCTAAAGTCTAACAAAGATCTAATATAGGTTACGGTATTTGATGGGAATTTATATAAAAAATGTATACGAAAATTCTTGAATTTTAAATATGCATTATAATTTTATGTGAAATATTGTAATTTGTTTCAGTATATGACGACGACTCGATTTTAAGATTATTTCTATCATGCAATAACTCGCCAGTGGCTATCATATATATATATATATATATATATATATATATATATATATATATATATATATATATATATATATATATATATATATACACCAACAACCAAGTTACTGCATTTACTTAATATAGTTGCATATATACACGCATGAAATTTTGAAGAATGATAACTTTTCAGCAAAAAGCTGGTCAATCCTTCTTCAGCGAATCTACACAAATTAATGATCGGCTAATGATTAATAACTTGTTTTGTAGAACCGTAGAGAGGGGGGGGGGGGTGAATACGGTTTCTTCGGCTTTTTAGATGTTTAAAAACTTTAAGCCAAAGAGAACACCAAGTGGTTGTACAATAATCCAACAACCACTAACACAACCAAAGTATATAAAGCAAGTAAGAACACAACGATATATACTGGTTCGGGATGGGGGGTTTATACCATCCGACGTCCAGTTGCGAATCCGCGACTCTGATACTATTCACTAGTATAATTCTTTCGGTGGACTACAAACTGTTACAATTCACTCCACCGATATTCGCCAATATCGATGCTCACAAAGAAGGAGTTACTCTCACGGTATTCCACCCTCGGAAACCACCCAAAAGAATCTCACGATTCGACTTCACCTAAGGGTCACCAAGACCACTACCAAGACTTCCCACCGGAAGTATCAAACCCCAACTAGATCCCCAAGATCTAGGCTTGGTCACCAAGACACAAGACTTCCCTTACAAACAATTGAATGAATGAATAAGTGTTTGTTCAACCAAGCCCTAACCTACCCTAGAGACTCGATTCTAATAGAAAGGGTATAGATGAGAAGACCCTTGACACAATCACAAGAGTGGATTAGGTTCTTATGATTCTTCCCTTGCAAGGAGATGTGTTCTTTCAAAGATGTTAGAGTGAAAATCAAGAACACAAGATTAGAGATAGAGAGATTTGAGAGTGTTTAGAGAGAAATAATGTAGAAAGAAAGAATAATGGCAAGGGGTGAGGAATACAAGAGGCAAGGTATGTATTTATAGGCCAAGAACCTAAACTTGGGAAATTTTACCGAGGCCGGCGCATCACATGCGCGTCAACGCGTGGGCAGCGCGCCATACTTCTGTAACAATTTCCCAAATGTTGGGTGTTGGATCTTATAAATACTTATCCTTGCTAAACCTCCAATTTTATTTCTCACTAAACCTTAACATTAATCAATCTAAGGTTTACCAACTCAAATAGCTAATTTGAAAATGATTTGTGAAGTGTTTAAAGAGAAAACAAATTACCAAGGGTATAAAGTGTAGATAGGGTAATTTAGAAGGGGTAGAAGTGATATTCCTCACATGGCATAAGTGAGAAGACAATATGCCATGGGATATTCCAAATGTATATTCCTTTGCTTGGGGGAGCGGGTAGATGAATGGTTGAGATGGTTTTGGTTTGAAATGGATGGTGTAGATTAAAAACATGTGATGTAATAGAGAGGAGGTTGGATGGATGGTTGAGATGTGTTTGATTGAATTAGATGGTTGAGATCAAAGGGAGCCTCCTTTACTTGGGGGGAAAGAATGAGATGGATGGTTGAGATGGTATGGTTTGAATTGGATGGCCAGGATCAAAGGAGCCTTATGTTTGGATTTCAAATAATTGGCATGTGGGGAATATGGAGGGTTGATATGTGTTTATTTGAAATGGATGGTGGAGATCAAGAGTGTGTAAGGAATGAGTTGGATTGTGTAAGGGATGTGATGTTGTAAGGGATTGTGTAAGAGATTTGTGTAAGAGAATATATGACTTGGATATTATTGGATATGGTGGTATTTGTCTTTTGTAGAAATGAGATTAAGAGAAGATTAAGAAGTAATCTAATTGTCATTAAGAAGAGAAAGTTTAGACAATTAAGATTATAAGTTGAGGAAATCATAGGTTACTTATAAGTTCAAGTAACACAACGTCGAGAATCCATAGTTTCATATCTCATGACTTTCCACGACTCGACGTTCTCAACTAATACATTGGTTCAAACAAGTTAAGTGCTTTGCCTTAATGTAAAGCATAACCCAAGTGGGAAAGGATGCGTTTACGCAAAGTGACCTTTGACTTAGTGTGACCAATAAGGGAGTAAACCCGTTACGAATTAGAGAAGACGTAAGCACGGGATATGAGCATATGGATGCTTTCCCATGATGTTACGTGATATATATAAGCTCCCTAAGTTTAGAAAAGCCTTGGCTAGAGGCGATAGTTAGAAAACATGAGTTGGCGTTTTCCCGTAAACGGTGTTTTAAAAGTAGGATCTCTCAAGTCTCAAAACTCGTTTCCAGTGTTCTCAATTAAGCACATAACATATTCATACATGTATTGAAAGATCCATATTTTTCGGGTAAGGGGAAAGCCGACTTTCAAAATTCGTCCGGAGCAATACAGACTCCCAGCGCGTCACCCGCGCGTTGACGCGTGGGCAGCGCGCCAGCAGCAGCTATTGGCTCTGGCAATTTTAAGCTAACGTTTGTTATTTTATGTGTTTCGATGGTTTATTTGTCATCATTAAAACATAAAGAGATCTTGATCATGTTGCCTCAATAATCTCCCCCTTTTTTATGATGACAAATAAAGACCGAAAGCAAATAAAATTACAAAACTTAGCGAAGACAAAGCGCGCCTTTGGTGTAGCTTGCGTCTTGACCTTTGCATTGTAATTTGGTGAAGCCTTTAACATTTCTTGAATGGTCTTCATGCTCTTGCTTTCTTTCTCCCCCTTTTGTCGAATCAAAAAGGTAGGACTACCAATCAAGCCAGGTTTCGAACTTGGGCCTGTGAGATAAAAGAGCTAGCTTGTATGTACACTCGAGCTTGCTCCCCCTTGAACATAGCTCCCCCTAGATCGTTGCTCCCCCTTGTTTCAAGGCGGGGATCCATGGGTCAAGAGCCTTAATTATGCGTTGGCCTAGCTACACATAAAAAGCACAGCATGCAACAAACGAGAAATCCTCACATGTGAAAGTTCCAAAAATGGGTTAGGTTACCATTTGGATACTTGCAACATGGGTTAGTTCACATCATAACAATATATATTAGTGTCCAAGATGACTCCACTACCCAAATGTTGAGCAAGACACAAGAATAAATATATATGTATGTAAGAAGTCAATCATTATAGTTGCCAAATATCAAAAGAAATCATATCAAGGAAATAAACATCACAAGCATTTTTTTAAACACACATAATGAAGGACATACAAGAAGAACATCATTCAATCCTATCATATTTTATTCATACAAGCTTGTGAAAAGTCCTAGATTGTTACTACTAGAGCAAGGTTTCACTACTTCATTCTTCATCCTTTACATGAAGAGTTACCCTTGAGATGTCTTTGAGAACGGTGGTCATCACCAACATGTCATTGTTGATTGATTTGTGTAGTTCTCTAATCTCCTCACGTATAGCGAGAATATTCCGCTCAATCACACCATTGGTTGAGCAATATGCACACCTACGAGTGTGATCATTCTCAAGGGGTTTGCCAAGTTTTCCTTCAATCTTTGCCCAAATGTCATCTCCAACAAAACAAAGTTTGAGGAAATCTTTCATAATTGGGATTTCCGCACTACTAATGTTGTCCCAATCTATGTTTTCCTCCTCTTCTCTTGTCATCATTCTCCTACCATCATTGAAGTGGTATGATGACCCAACAAATTCATCTTCCATATCCATTTTGAGTGTGTTTTAAGTGTTATTTGATCTTAGCAAAGTTTGATGTCTAGATAACTAGCAAAATTACTCCTTTTATAGGTGAATTAAGTTGGTAGTTAGGATTCTTAGCACATAAATGTTGGTCATGTTATCAATGATCAAGGTAGTTAGATGCTTGATAAGATGTGCAACCCATCTAAGTCATGTACTAATATGCCTAGATCACATGGTGTTGGGAAGAGATATTCAATGAGAAATGAGTGTTCTAGATAGGCTTAAGTTGAGGTTGGGTGGACTAGAAACCCATGCTAGTTACTATCATTTCTCATGCATGAAACTACAAGCAATTAATTATTAGGAGATAGCATTATTCAATTTAATTTAAGCATGCAACATGTAGTTTATCACATAAGGTGAACAAGTAGAATTAGATACAAGATCTTTAACACAAGTGTGAATTGTGTTTCGATATTTTATATAATCTTGGAAACTAAACATAGTCAAAAATTTTGAGATGAATCAAGATAATTTGTGTCAAGTTTTCTTGTTCAAACACATAGTATAGACATGTAGGATCTAGTATATTATCAATCATTGTTTGAATGAAGAATTGATATATATCTTTCCTCTCGAAAACAATAAATGTTTCCTTTCATGGCTTCACACAAGTCTTAGTTCACAAAAGCACATAAGCTCTAAGAGCATTTAAATGACTTATAGACAATGTGTTGAGCTACAAAAGATTGTTCTCTTAAGATACATGTTCACTATGAACACCTAGACCTATCCCAAGACAATTTGGATTATTGAGAATGTCATGCCAAAACCTAATTTTTTTTTTGTTTGTGATCTAGGAGTTCTTTTGTTCAAGTCAGCAATGACTTGTTCAATGGGATGACCCCTCGCTTCTCTCATATCTTTAGGATAGCCTTCATCCAAAACATTAACTTGTAATGTCGGCGACCCTTCGTGATTTTGAACTATATGTTCGTTAACCACGTCATCTTCTACCGAAGAAGATAGTTTGGGCTCGGGCATGCTCTCATCAAAGGTAACATTGAGGGATTCCTCAATCCTCATTGTTTCCTTATTAAGCACTATGTATGCTTTACTTGTTTGAGATTATCCTAAGAAAACACCTTCATATGACTTTGGGTCGAACTTGGTGAGGTATTCTTTGGTGTTAAGTATGAATACTTTACAACCAAAAACTCTAAAATGCTCTAGGGATGGTTTTCTATTCCTAAGTATTTCATAAGGTGTTTTATTAATTACCTTTCTTATGTAGGCTCTATTCAAAATTTAACAAGCGGTATCTAGGGCATGACACCATAACTTTTGTGGAATGGATTGTTCATCAAGCATGGCTCGACTCATCTTTCTTAACTTACGATGTGTTCTTTCAACAATCTCATGCGATTGAGAAGTGAACGGGCCTGATAAGTTATAAGATATTCCATGTTGTTCACAAAAGGTTCCAAATTGCATCTTATCAAATTCACTACTATGATTTGTTTTAATTGAAACAATTGAACAATCAAGTAGGTTTTCAAGTTTCTTTCTTAAGATGTCAAATTTATTTAAGACTTCTTCCTTATTTTCTAAAAACAAGACCCATGTATAATTTGAATAATCATCCACAATCATCAAAGTGTAGAAGTTTCCTCCGTAGCTTTGGATTGGAGATGGACCATACAAATCCAAATGAATTAATTCTAAAACCCTATTAGTTGACACTTCATTTTTATTTCTATTATTAGCTTGTCCTTGACTTCCTAGACATGTATCACAATAATGTCTTTCAAAACTCAACTTTGGTAAATTCCGTACTAGCTTATTGGAAGCTAGGTTTTGGACTAACCTCATATTAGCGTGACCTAACCTTCTATGCCAAAGCGTTAAGTTGTCCACCATGGACGTAAGACAATTGCGTTGCTTAGAATTATCTCCTATCTTGCATGTATACAAGTTATTTCTCCTAATACCTTTAGCTAACACAACACCATTTTTACTAATAGAACAATCTACTTTAGTAAATTTAACCTCACAATCATCATCACTTAATTGACTCACACTAATCAAATTGAAACTTAGACCCCTAACATGCTCAACATTGGAGATTTCTATGGAGTCATGAAGGACATTACCTTTGCCGACAATTTTGCCATTAAGTTTGCTTCCAAAAATGACTTGATTGCCGTTATACTCCATGTAAGAAGTGAACAATCTTCTATTCCCGGTCATGTGTTTATGCAACCACTATCTACTATCCACTCGTCCGGTTGTAGATCACTTTTGAGACAAACCTATAACAAAGATATAACTCATGCCTTTGGTACCCATTGTTTCTTGGGTCCTTTTCTGTTAGCATTTAAAATTCCCAAGTCAAACATCCTTGGGTCTTGAAGCAAGATACATAATTTTTCAATACCAAAGCTAGAAAAAGCGAACCAAGGATCATTTTGAAAACCATTTTGATTTTGATAACTTGGTCTATAGTAGTTATATCCTTGAGGTCTAAAGAAGGTTTGGATTGAATAGGAGATGTCTCTCCTTTGGTAGTTATTATGTTGATGTTGTGATGACCTTTGATTATAATTATAGAAGTTTCTTCTTTGATAATTATGAAATGAGGGTCTTTGGTTGTATGAGGTGAATGGTCTCATATTAGGTGTAGGTAATAGTGGTTTATTATTCACTCGAGGTGGTGTATAACCAAGGCCGTTACGAGAAACGGAGTTAAAACTTTGTCTTGGGTTTTCCCTTCTCGTGACGGGAGCTTGGTTCCCTCGAGTGTTTGCAAAGGGAGCTTGAGGAATAGTCGGTTTGTTATAAATGTTTGACGAAGTTCCATTTTTCCTCAGAGGTCTGGCGCGCTGCTGGCGCGTTGACGCGTCAGGCAGCGCGTCAGACTCAGAAATGTTCGGAGTCTCGTTTTCCTTGGTCTTTATAAAAACTATTGGTTTTGTTAGAATCGCGGGAGTGGTTTTACCTTGTTTAGAAAACCCAAGACCTCCCTTATCTTAAGACACCTTTTGACGATTTATTATTTCTTCTAAATCATTAGTGCTGTAACACCCGACATTTTATAAGTTTTAGAAATAGATTTTTATATTAATATTAGAAATTAGAGGGGACCTAATGATATTATTTTATGAATACAAGGACTTAGTATGCATAATAGTTAGCAAAAAGGACCTCCTATGTAATACGACTTAACCGTGGGGACTAATAGGGAAAATGAGAGTTAGAGACAGATTTACTAAATTACCCTTATGCCTATATGACTTAATAACCAGGGAATTCACCAATTAAACACACGTGTATGTGAGTTGTATTATACGTGGCTTCTTAAGAAATAAGTGGGAAAAGCTTCATTATCCTAATTAGCCCTAGAACAATTCACAAGAAGGTATTGAGGCAAGTCTTTGGTGATTTTGGGGTTAACCTAGAAGGCTCAAGAAATCTTTGTTAGTATCCTATCATCAATTCAAGGTTAGTTTACCTCTTGTATAGTTTTTATGAATTGTGATCAATTAAAGTCTATAAACCTAGCTTTGTTGTTATGATTAGAACATGATACTAGAAATCATGTTAATATGAATTATATTTAAACCATATATTGAAATTATGGTTTTTAATTAATAGAAAATATTTCAAGAATCATGTGGGTGAATTATGGTTAATTATGTTGTAGAAATCATGTTTATTGATTCATGTTCATGTGTAGTGTTTACCAAAAGAGGTGTTTGGTTCAAGCTTAAAAAGTACTTAAGCTAGCGTTTTTACTTATGGAATTATTGGAATATGATCTTGACATGTTATATAAGCTGTAAAATAAGTTTGGTAATAATTGGAACAGCTTATTATGAGTTTTGGGTCGTTTTAGACATCTTACAAGTTTAGATCAGCTTGCTGAATTGAAGTTTGTGCAGACTTTAAAGGGGCGTATAAAATAGACCGTTTATCGTATTGACATACCGTAAAAGCCTACTTTTAGCCCTATTAGTATACTTTCCAACCCAAGTGGTCTCATGGTCTAATTTTGAGTTGAAGTGGGTCTATAGTGCAAAATACAGTAGCAACCCAAAAAATTCTGCACTAAAAGTATTTTTGATAAAGTGTCTTAAATGATGAAATAGAACCTTAGGTGATCATGTTTAAGTTGTTTAGACTCAATACATATTAGATCAATGTGTTAGAAAGTTCTAATAGCACTAGAATGGTTATCATGTGAGTAGATGCTCGTGGGAAGCTTACGAAACGCTAAACAAGACCTAAAGGTGAGTAACAGTGTGTTAGCTTCATGTTAATAGATTAAAGATGATGTTAGAACTTGTGCAAGGTTTTAGAGATAGCCGGAACAAATCATGAATAGTATGCTCACAAGAAGCATCATTGACAAGTTTAGTGTGCCTAAGAAATGCACGATGTAGAACTTCCTTAGTAGCATCCTTTGTGGATGACCCGTGCTTATATTAGTATTTACATCCTTAGTGGATGACCCGAGTATACAATTAGCATATCAAATAGATACGAACAAGCATCCTTAGTGGATGACCCCAGTTTAGAAAAGCATGATGACAAATTAGAACCCCAAGAGGAGTACTCGATGGTTAGGGAAGTTATTAAGTATAGTAGGGCGAATATATATATTCGTCTAATCATGAAGCACGTGTTTAGATATCATGTTATCAATATGAAATCTAGAATCAAGCTTATGTTTATGCCATGTATAAGTAGAAATACGACTATAAGTCGTGCCATTTAACCATGTGATAGATTATATGTTTATGTTAGAATATGCAAGTACTAATTCATAATTATTCCGTTTACTCACTAAGTCGCAAGGACTTACCGTTCTCAGCTTATGTCTTATGTAGGTAAATGAAGATAGGCGATGGGGCTTGTAGATAGCAAGTAGGAGTGCTAATTTTGGGAGACTATCGGCTACGCTCGGGTATAGGTTTCGAGTCATTTTATTAGTCTACAAACAAGTAAAGTAGTTATGGTAGTATAAAGGGGTGTTTGGCATAAAGCCATTCTGGCCCAAGATGACCCATTTTGGTTATGTGCGGATCTTATCGAATAGTAAGTGTTATGTACAGTTTTTAAGGGGTAAATACATGTTTTGTTTATGTTAATTCAGTCTTCAGATGCATACTATGTAGTGTATGCGGCGTATTGACTTTATAGTTATATATATATATATATATATATATATATATATATATATATATATATATATATATATATATATATATATAATCAATCTTGAGTCGGGCGTTACAAGTTGGTATCAGAGCGTTGGTTTGAGGGATTTAAGTATCCACCGTTAGTAGGAGGGTACTTAGACTTAAACCATAGCTCGGTATTGAATTGATTATATGTTATATAGAATTGATTAGAACCATGTTTAGTTATGATTAGTAACCATGTTTTTGCCATGATTGGTTAAACTTAGCATGTACAAAATTGCCATGTACAGTAGAATGCACGTAGGAATACATTATTAGTATGATGATAGATAGGTCGTTTTAGTTATGACTCGGGATGGAATATGATAGCAATAACGACATGTTTATGTAACGCGAGTATTATGACGCCTGGCCAATGTTATAATAGTTACGTCATATAACTTGGATTTATTGAGATCATAGTATGTCCCAGGAAACTTCTAAAACGAAAATAGGTAGATAGGTAGAGCATCGGCTCATAGAATGCCATGTGTAAGTATTAGCAGTTAAATAGATTGCATGTGATTATAGAAATATGAATAGAGGTTACAGATAGAAATAGTTGAAACTTATATGTCATAGTGTTTAATTTTCAGTTGAGTAGAAATGACAAGTATTGATGATAATCCAGATATGAACACAGAGAAGCGCGGACCCGTGAATGTAGAAACAGGTGGATCTAATACAGAAAGAGAAAATACTCCAGAAAGGGAACAAGTCAGTGATGAAGTCAAAGCACTATTGAAAGGGTTGGTATCGGGGTGAAGTCGCTCGGACACTAGATACAGCAATGCCGTCATTCGTTCAAAAGATTTCTGATGCTGTTAGTCAAGGACTTAGTGGAAAGACAATCGGATCATCCACAGTAGTTGGGACAAGTAAGGACCTAAAAAATCAGTTCAAGTATAAGGATTTTGTGGTGAGTAACCCTCTAGAGTTCCATGGGCAGTAAGATATGATAATCAGTTACAGGTGGCTTTTAGATATGGAAGCGGCCTTTAGCATTACTGAGTGTCCTCCAGAATATAAAGTTAAGTATGCTTCTCATCTGCTTCGGTACAGGGCCAAGGATTGGTGGGATCTAAATAAGGGTGCTAGTAGTTTAGAGGCAGTGAATAGCATGGGGTGGAATGAATTTAAAGATATGTTCCTTAAGTACTTTTCTCCAGAGGCTGAAGTAAGGAAGATTAGGCAGGATTTTCTGAGTATGCATAGACTACTGAATCTGTAAGTGAATTCACGGGTAAATTCATTGATCGAGCATGGTTTAATCCTGATTATATGGGTAATGAGAAACGGATGATGGAACACTACATGGCATTATTAAGGAAATACATCCGAGAGTTTGTTTCTATGAGGAGTTACCAAAAGTTTCAGGAGTTGACTAATGCTGCATTGGATAGGGAGCAAGAAACCATGAAGGATATACCCAGTTTTTCAAGAAGAAGAAATGATCAAGAAGACTCCCCTGCAAAATGAACAAGAACAGAAAATTCAAGTAGACCAAGGGTAGAAAGAGACAGTGATCAGAAATATGACTATCCGGTTTGCAGAATTTGTAAAAAGAGACATCTTGGAGAATGTCAGGCAGGTAGGAATGAGTGTTTTTGTTTTGGGCAAATTGGTCATTTTAGTAGGGATTGTGGGAAACCGGCGAGGGTTTGTGAGATATGCCGCGGAACTGGTCATGATAGTAGAGATTGCCCAAGAGCGAAACCCGCGATACAACCCGATAGACATATCAAGAATGTAGAAAGAAGAGGGTCGAGTGATGCAAGAGCCCAGGGTCGAGCGTATATGATGCCTGCAGAAGAAGTCAAGAATGAAACCGGTGAAGGTTCAGGTACTTTAAGTATATGTTTATAGTTAAGCTAGAAAAGATTCAGAATAATTAGAAATAAAATTAGTTCTAATGTTAGAATAAGTGCAGTAAGGAAGATTTATTGAATAGGCAGAAATTAAGCACGATAGTTTCCAAAGGTGTTCGTGAGGACACGAACAATTCCAGTATGGGAGAGTTGTAACACCCGACATTTTATAAGTTTTAGAAATAGATTTTTATATTAATATTAGAAATTAGAGGGGACCTAATGATAGTATTTTATGAATACAAGGACTTAGTATGCATAATAGTTAGCAAAAAGGACCTCCTGTGTAATACGACTTAACCGTGGGAACTAATAGGGAAAATGAGAGTTAGAGACAGATTTACTAAATTACCCTTATGCCTATATGACTTAATGACCAGGGAATTCACCAATTAAACACACGTGTATGTGTGTTGTATTATACGTGGCTTCTTAAGAAATAAGTGGGAAAAGCTTCATTATCCTAATTAGCCCTAGAACAATTCACAGGAAGGTATTGAGGCAAGTCTTTGGTGATTTTGGGGTTAACCTAGAAGGCTCAAGAAATCCTTGTTAGTATCCATCATCAATTCAAGGTTGTTTTACCTCTTGTATAGTTTTTATGAATTGTGATCAATTAAGGTCTATAAACCTAGCTTTGTTGTTATGATTAGAACATGATACTAGAAATCATGTTAATATGAATTATATTTAAACCATATATTGGAATTATGGTTTTTAATTAATTGAAAATATTCCAAGAATCATGTGGGTGAATTATGGTTAATTATATTGTAGAAATCATGTTTATTGATTCATGTTCATGTGTAGTGCTTACCAAAAGAGGTGTTTGGTTCAAGCTTAAAAAGTACTTAAACTAGCGTTTTTACTTATGGAATTATTGGAATATGATCTTGACATGTTATATAAGCTGTAAAATAAGTTTGGTAATAATTGGAATAGCTTATTATGAGTTTTGGGTCGTTTTAGACATGTTACAAGTTTAGATCAGCTTGCTGAATTGAAGTTTGTGCAGACTTTAAAGGGGTGTATAAAATAGACCGTTAATCGTATTGACATGCCATAAAAGCCTACTTTTAGCCCTATTAGTATAATTTCTAACCAAAGTAGTCTCATGGTCTAATTTTGAGTTGAAGTGGGTCTATAGTGCAAAATACAGTAGCAACCCAGAAAATTCTGTACTAAAAGTATTTTTGATAAAGTGTCTTAAATGATGAAATAGCACCTTAGGTGATCATGTTTAAGTTGTTTAGACTCAATACATGTTAGATCAATGTGTTAGCAAGTTCTAATAGCACTAGAATGGTTATCATGTGAGTAGGTGCTCGTGGGAAGCTTACGAAACGCTAAACAAGACCTAGAGGTGAGTAACGGTGTATTAGCTTCATGTTAATAGATTAAAGATGATGTTAGAACTTGTGCAAGGTTTTGGAGATAGCCAGAAGAAATCATGAATAGTATGCTCACAAGAAGCATCATTGACAAGTTTAGCGTGCCTAAGAAATAAACGATGTAGAACTTCCTTAGTAGCATCCTTTGTGGATGACCCGTGCTTATATTAGTATTTACATCCTTAGTGGATGAACCGAGTATAGAATTAGCGTATCAAATAGATACGAACAAGCATCCTTAGTGGATGACCCCAGTTTAGAAAAGCACGATGACAAATTAGAACCCCAAGAAGAGTACTCGATGGTTAGGGAAGTTATTAAGTATAGTAGGGCGAATATATATATTCATCTAATCATGAAGCACGTGCTTAGATATCATGTTATCAATATGAAATCCAGAATCAAGCTTATGTTTATGCCATGTATAAGTAGAAATACGACTATAAGTCGTGCCATTTAACCATGTTATAGATTATATGTTTATGTTAGAATATGCAAGTACTAATTCATAATTATCCCGTTTACTCACTAAGTCGCAAGGACTTACCGTTCTCAGCTTATGTCTTATGTAGGTAAATGAAGATAGGCGATGGGGCTTGTAGATAGCAAGTAGGAGTGCTAATTTTGGGAGACTATCGGCTACGCTCGGGTATAGGTTACGAGCAACTCATTCAAGCACTTTGATCTTTCTTGTAATGCCCCATGTGTCTTTTAAAGTCTAAAGTTAGTGTTGAAATAGTTTATGATGAGTTTCGACTCATTTTATTAGTCTACAAACAAGTAAAGTAGTTATGGTAGTATAAAGGGGTGTTTAGCATAAAGCCATTCTGGCCCAAGATGACCCATTTTGGTTATGTACGGGTCTTATCGAATAGTAAGTGTTATGTACAGTTTTTAAGGGGTAAATACATGTTTTGTTTATGTTAATTCAGTCTTCAGATGCATACTATGTAGTGTATGATGCGTATTGACTTTATAGCTATATGTATATATATATATATATATATATAAATATATATATATATAAATCAGTCTTGAGTCGGGCATTACAAGTGCTCTTTTTATATTTAGAAAAGCTTAAAGATTCCTTTTGAAGTGTAGACACTTTATCATTTAAAGAGTTAACCTTACATGTGAGTTCTTCACATCTTTTACATGGTTCAATCGTCTCTTTGCAATGCTTAAGTGTCTTTACTTCATTTTTAAGTCCATTAATAGTTTCATTAAATTTGACTTGTTCTTGTTCAAGACGACGTTTTTCTTTAACTACATTTTCAAACATTTTTCTAAAATCGCCATTAAATTTTTTTAGATCCTCATTCTCCTTTTGCAAGTTGATAATATCTAAGTTATTAGAAGAGAAGGAGTTTTGAGGTACCTCAAGCTTTTCTTGAGCCATGAGGCAAGTAACTTCCTTTGGTGGTTGCTCATCATCTTCACTATCACTCCATGCTCCTCCAACGAACGCCTTGTTTTCTTTAGGCTCAGGACATTCATTGATGAAGTGACCCTTTTCACCACAATTATAGCATCCTTGAGTTCGCCTCGAGCTTTCACCAACTTTGTTGTCGTTACCGTGACTTGTACTAAAGTTGTTTCTTCCACCAAAATTATTTCTTCCACCATTTCCCCGGTTAGAAAACCTATTGTTTCTTTCGAAGTTACCACCTTTTCTAAAGAACCTTCGAAAGTTCTTGGCCATAAGGTTGTATTCTTCGTCATCCACCTCGTCCTCTTCATCACTACCATCTTGACTATCACCTTCATCACTAGGTTGGTGACTAGTGACTTTAGCTTTGAGAGCCAAATACTTTACCTTCTCCTTCTTGTCTTTGGTGCTAGCCTTGTCATTTTCGAGAATCATCTCATAGACTTTGAGATTGCCGATGAGATCATCAAGAGGGAGTTCCGCTAAATTCTTGGCTTCTTCAATTTTCGTCACCTTTGGCCTTCACTTTATCGGAAGTGCATGAAGAAACTTCCTCACATGGTTTTTGTTATAGAAGCTAGGATCTAGAGCCGTGAGACTAGTGATAATAGCTTTGAATCTTGTGTAGCCATTATCAATAGTTTCTTCATCCGAGATCGTGAACTTCTCATATTGTTGTATGAGTAGATCGATCTTGCAATCCTTTACTTGAGAATTGCCTTGGTGGGTGATGACGAGAGAACGCCAAATCTCCTTGGTGGTTTTACAAACATGAACCCCCTCGAACTCCTTTCGAGGTAGAGCATTTTAGATTAAAATCTTGGCTTCATCATTCTTGCCAAGTTTTCTCCTCTCATCATCTTTAAGATCTACATGTGGTTTTTCCACCAAAAATTTTGTTTCAGGGTCTTCCACAATGAACACAAAGTTGCCGTTTTGGATGATTTCCCACAAATCAAGATCTTTAGACCTAACATAGGTCTTAAACCAGGTTTTCCAAAAACAAAACCCATCGGTTTCTAGCAAAGGTGGTCTTTGCATAGAACACCCCTCAACATAGTTCTCTTGAGCCATGGATCTATACTCCACTTTACCAAAAATCTTAGCTAGGATTTTAGATTTTTGGGAAAGAAGTTTTTGACTTAAAACGACTTCTCGGGAAGGCTTTAACGCTAAAAAACTTGAGTATTCTCCTCTGATACCAATTGTAGAACCGTAGAGGGGGGGGGTGAATATGGTTTCTTCGGCTTTTTAGATGTTTAAAAACTTTAAGCCAAAGAGAACACCAAGTGGTTGTACAATAATCCAACAACCATTAACACAACCAAAGTATATAAAGCAAGTAAGAACACAACGATATATACTGGTTCGGGATGGGGGGTTTATACCATCCGTATGCCCAGTTGCGAATCCGCGACTCTGATACTATTCACTAGTATAATCCTTTCGGTGGACTACAAACCTTTACAATTCACTCCACCGATATTCGCCAATATTGATGCTCACAAAGAAGGAGTTACTCCCACGGTATTCTGCCCTCGGAAACCACCCAAAAGAATCTCACGATTCGACTTCACCTAAGGGTCACCAAGACCACTACCAAGACTTCCCACCAGAAGTATCAAACCCCAACTAGATCCCAAATGATCTAGGCTTGGTCACCAAGACAGAAGACTTCCCTTACAAACAATTGAATGAATGAATAAGTGTTTGTTCAACCAAGCCATAACCTAACCTAGAGACTCGATTCTAATAGAAAGGCTATAGATGAGAAGACCCTTGACACAATCACAAGAGTGGATTAGGTTCTTGTGATTCTTCCCTTGCAATGAGATGTGTTCTTTCAAAGATGTTAGAGTGACAATCAAGAACACAAGATTAGAGATAGAGAGATTTGAGAGTGTTTAGAGAGAAAGAATGTAGAAAGAAAGAATAATGGCAAGGGGTGAGGAATACAAGAGGCAAGGTATGTATTTATAGGCCAAGAACCCAAACTTGGGAAATTTTACCGAGGTCGGCGCATCACCCGCTCGTCAACGCGCGAGCAGCGCGCCAAACTTGTGTAACAATTTCCCAAATGTTGGGTGTTGGATCTTTTAAATACTTATCCTTGCTAAACCCCCAATTGTACTTCACACTAAACCTTAACATTAATCAATCTAAGGTTTACCAACTCAAATAGCCAATTTGAAAATCATTTGTGAACTGTTTAAAGAGAAAACAAATTACCAAGGGTATAAAGTGTAGAAAGGGTAATTTGGAAGGGGTAGAAGTGATATTCCTCACATGGCATAAGTGAGAAGAGAATATGCCATGGGATATTCCAAAGGTATATTCCTTTGCTTGGGGGAAAGGGTAGATGAATGGTTGAGATGGCTTTGGTTTGAAATGGATGGTGTAGATTAGAAACATGTGATGTAATAGAGAGGAGGTTGGATGGATGGTTGAGATGTGTTTGTTTGAATTGGATGGTTGAGATCAAAGGGAGCCTCCTTTGCTTGGGGGGAAAGAATGAGATGGATAGTTGAGATGGTATGGTTTGAATTGGATGGCCAGGATCAAAGGAGCCTTATGTTTGGATTTCAAATAATTGGCATGTGGGGAATATGGAGGGTTGAGATGTGTTTATTTGAAATGGATGGTGGAGATCAAGAGTGTGTAAGGAATGAGTTGGATTGTGTAAGGGATGTGATGTTGTAAGGGATTGTGTAAGAGATTTGTGTAAGAGAATATATGATTTGGATATGATTGGATATGGTGGTATTTGTCTTTTGTAGAAATGAGATTAAGAGAAGATTAAGAAGTAATCTAATTGTCATTAAGAAGAGAAAGTTTAGACAATTAAGATTATAAGTTGAGGAAATCATAGGTTACTTATAAGTTCAAGTAACACAACGTCGAGAATCCATAGTTTCATATCTCGTGACTTTCCATGACTCAACGTTCTCAACTAATACCTTGGTTCAAACAAGTTAAGTGCTTTTCCTTGATGTAAAGCATAACCCAAGTGAGAAAGGATGCGTTTACGCAAAGTGACCTTTGACTTAGTTTGACCAATAAGGGAGTAAACCCAACTAATACCTTGGTTCAAACAAGTTAAGTGCTTTTCCTTGATGTAAAGCATAACCCAAGTGAGAAAGGATGCGTTTACGCAAAGTGACCTTTGACTTAGTTTGACCAATAAGGGAGTAAACACGTTACGTAATTAGAGAAGACATAAGCACGGGATATGAGCATATGGATGCTTTCACATGATGTTACGTGAAATATATAAGCTCCTTAAGTTTAGAAAAGCCTTGGCTAGAGGCGATAGTTAGAAAACATGAATTGGCGTTTTCCCGTAAACGGGTGTTTTAAAAGTAGGATCTCTCAAGTCTCAAAACTCATTTCGAGTGTTCTCAATTAAGCACATAACATATTCATACCTGTATTGAAAGATCCACATTTGTCGGGTAAGGCCGACTATCAAAATTCGCCCGGAGCAATACAGACTCCTGGCGCGTCACACGCGCGTTGACGCACGGGCAGTGCGCCAGCAGCAGCTATTGGCTCTGACGATTTTAAGCTAACGTTTGTTATTTTATGTGTTTCTATGGTTTATTTGTCATCATTAAAACATAAAGAGATCTTGATCATGTTGCCTTAACATGTTTTAAATCAGATTTCTTATTTTAGTCAGCTTTCCATTTTTAGTAACTTCCCATTTATATAAGCTTTCCAAAAATAGCAGGTTTCCAAAAATAGTAAGTTTTCTCTTTAAATAGTTTAACCATTTTAAGTAAATTTTTATGTTAGGCAGATTTCCAGAATTAGTAAGTTTCCAAATTTAATAAGTTTTCCGAATTAGTAATTTAATAATATTTAAGGGTTAAAAGGACAATTAGTAATTTAATAATTGTGTCAATTTAGTGAAGGTTTAAGGTCATAAACGTAAATTATCAAAATTAAATATTAAAAATATCAAATAAAATTATTTTAAGGTTTATACTATAATTTAAATAAAAATGATAATTTTAGGTCCCGTTATTTACGATTATTTAACGTATCATCGACATTAAAATTTTGACCGCGACGACAAAAATATTATTATCACATGCATGACTCGTATTTATACTCGACACACTCTCTTTTTAAAAACAACAATTTTTCGTATCGCATGCATGTTTCAGCTCTAGAAGGTCACTCACATTATACACACACTCATGTTATGTATACATAAAATGATGAACCAAACATATAATATCATGAAATAACAAAATACGAGCCCCACTCCCACATGGCAAATGTATACGTCCCATCCTTATGTTTTCATTTGAAGAGTCAACATGTAATAGTGATGCAAGTTAACTGTATGTTTTCATTTGATAATTATACTCCGTAGTATATAGCCTATTGCACAATCACTCATCTGAGGGAATGATGAAAGGCAGCATGCAAGCATTACTCTTAAAACTATTTAGTTTCATAGTTAGATCTAGAATCTCATGCATCGAGTATTAAACAGATTCAACTCATTTTTTTATGGTTTTACCTTCCACATGCAAAACACATTACGTACGTTTCTTAAACCCTAGCGAGACTAGATTTGAAAAGTGAAAATCATAACAGATTTGAAAAGTGACAATCATCGAACTGAAGTCGAGATATAACTCACACAAACTCTTACGAGACTAGATTTATACCGCGAACCCTCGTGACCAAAACAGAAAACAAACACACAATGTTTATGTATCGACATAAGTGTCAATACAATCATTATTTTATGTGAGTTAATCGTTCCATTTTATGTGGTATTTTTTATAACTTCATGTGTTCATTTATTTGAATGTCAAAGTATGCAGTTAAACACGATTCGATGCTCAAACAAAACGATTGAAAGAAGTCGAACAAAATGTTGGGATCACTTACCCTAGAAGCGTGTTACTAGAAGAAACAACAATGACAAGGGTTCGAAAATTAAGCCATGACCAACCGGACACGAGCAAGAATCAACCCTCGATCAGCAATTCTAAACCCACGTCCAACCCTCCTTTGTCGAGCATCAACACTACCACGATCACTCACTTTCACGAGCCTTCTATGTTTCTTCTCGATCGAACATGAGAAAGGAAAAGGATGAAGGTGACAGCCGCTATATAGTTGTTAGGGTTTGATTGTTTTTGTGTTATGTGAAACGTGTTCTTGTTTGATCAATTATGAAAAAGAAAACGAGTAAATGGGACCTAAACAAGGAAGGTGCACAAATCAAGGGAGGAATTTAGGAGACTGATAAGTGTGTAAATACTCATCATTTTTAGTCAAATCTGAGCTGCAAAACGATCAAAAATACTAAAAAATGCACCAAAATGCGAAAAAAATCCCAAAGATCGTATGTTATATGTTTCTGATGAAAAACGAGTGAAAACAAATGAAAAACGAACAAAAGTTACATATTTGGCAGTTTCAGTCCCCCGACTTTCAAAATTTTACAAAACTAGTCCCTGGTCAATCATCTTTAAAGAAAAGTCAACTCAAGTCTTTAAAAGTCAAATATTATCATAAATGGTCTTTGGGGAAAAAGTTTTATAAATATTACAAGTTTGGTCCCTCTAGTTTGAAACTTGGCAGAAAATACCCCCGGGAATTCAAATTTGGGAAATATTCATTCAAGGTCCTTGTGTTATTGGTACTTGGCAAAAATCATCCTTATGAGTATTTTGAGGGAATTACACTTTCAGTCCTTGGATTTTCAGTTTTCGGCAAAATTGGTCCTTGTGGTTTCAAGCTAATAAAACAAACGGACCTTTATCATTAGCCAAAACCAAATCCAAATCTATTAACAAGCCCACCCTTGGCCCAAGTTACAGTCAACCCACCCAAGGCCCAAAGTCAAACCCTAAAAACGTTTTATTAATAAACGTATCTCCCCTTTTTCTTCCCCACTCAAACCTGCTAATAAAATAACACCACAACCCCCCCCCCCCCCCCCCCCCCCGTGACCTGCTTCCAGCCAAATCTAACCATCACCATCCCCTCCCATCAACCTCAAAACCTTCTCTCAATCCCACTAATCCCACACAACTCATACCTAACACCTTCAAGCCAGTCATGGAGGGACATGTTGGCAATCCACAACATCAAACAGGCGCCAAAATAGTTTTTAAAGGTTGTGATGATGTCTGAAGAAATCGAAAGGCTAGGATTGGATCAAGGAAGTACAAGCTGATGTGGAATCCATTGTTACTCAACGAAGATGAAGACAATGAATTAAGCTGAGGCATACCTACCACCCCTCCAAGGTTTTAGTATAAATAGGATGTTGTTGTAAGCCTAAGGGCACATCTTTTTCATATCATCTTATCTCAGTTTATTTTTACCTTTTGAAATCTTTAGGTTTTATTGTAATTCGACTATCTTATCTTTTCTTTTTAAGTGTAATCCTGATTTGAATTAATGAAAGTGAATTTTTAGTTATTTCGGATTTTTCTCTCAATTCAAAAAAAATTACGTTTAGTGTTTACAAAAGTTGTTTGTTCGGTTTGAGTTGGAATTCAAATCCCAGTACTTTGAATCGAAAAGAAAACTGAAACTCAGTAAAGAAAAGAAAAAAAATATTGTGCAAAAGAAGAAAAGGATTGAAGAAAAGAAAGTAAGCAGTAGCAGGATTGGAGTCTTGGTTTAGAGCCCATGGGGGCGTTTAGGGTGTTCTTGGTTCTCGGTCCCCAGCAGTCTCAAAAATCGGACGACAAGTAGGTTATTTTTTTTTTGTTGCTTTTGTTGTTGCTTGATGATAGTTGTTTGATGTTGTTGCTTGGTTATGTTTGCATTTATCTTATACAAGTTAGTAAGTTAGTAATATTGTATACTTTGCAAACTCTTGAGCTAAGTCCGTTTAAAAGGGTGTTTGGGTCATAAGTGTTGGCTGAATACGATTAAAGTAGATGATTTGGTTCGACTAAGCACTGTTACCCAGATTTTTTTCCACTTTCTTTTGTCCAAAAATACTCAAAAGTTGGAACCATTAAGGTGATTGTGGCTGGTCTAGGCAGCCCCCTAGTTAGGATTCAGGTGTATGTTTCTAGATTTCCCCACAAGTGTTTGTTTAATTTCTTGTTTCGAGCTTTTTTTTTTTTTTTTTTTTTTTTTTTTTTTTTTTTTGTGCCATATTGGCTGTGGTTGCAGTTAACTTATACCCATTCAAGCTTGTTGATATGACCACTGGCTACTGCTACTTGGTAGTTTAGAGATGTCCTTGTTTGATCTTGTTAGTTAACATTGATCTTGTTGTTTTATTT
Source organism: Artemisia argyi (assembly GCA_030686995.1). Classification (NCBI taxonomy): domain Eukaryota; kingdom Viridiplantae; phylum Streptophyta; class Magnoliopsida; order Asterales; family Asteraceae; genus Artemisia; species Artemisia argyi. The sequence continues at coordinate 30,243,572 of CM060699.1, read as the reverse complement.
GTTGAAAGTAGCAATAGGCTTGTGAAAGCTTGTTTGGTGTAACTGTTGGGTTGGTATTCAATAGAAGAAAAAGAAAAGAAGGAAACAAAATTAATTGTGAAGTTTCGAATTTTAATTCCCTATCTGAAAAGGAACTGAAATTGGTTTGGAATTGTTTGTTTAACATCTGGTTTCAAAAGAAATTTGAGTGTGATGCGTTTTTATGTGGTGAGAAAAAAGAATTGAAAAGAAAAAAAAATAGTAATTGCAAAAACTGACGTGGGTGGGATTCGAACCCAGCCCACTCAGTTCACAACCTCAACACAACACAAGAATACCACTTGCCCTTGGGTCTTATTTCAGTCTTAACATGCAAAATTTAATGTATAACCACTCTTTTTTGTTTTTGCCAAATTAAGCTATTCAGCTTTAGTTAGCTTATTTCTCTGCTTATTTTAAACTGTCCCCCACTTTTTTATGTTTTTCTTAGATCAATTTAACCTTGTTTTATTTACTAAAAAAAATCTCAGATTTTTAGGAGTAGCCTAAAATTTATTAGAATTTAATTTAGTTAAAATAGTATTAAATTCATAATAAATAGAGTTTTTATTGAAAAATTAATTTTCTTTTTTCAAAAATTTTCTTTTGTCTTTTAGTTCGTAAGAAAATTGGTTAGAAACCCGTAGGATGTTTAAAACTTAAATCTCGCGTTTTACTTTGCGCACTCGAGTTATTTTTTTTAAACATCGCGTTTTTAATTTAGATAACGTTTTAAGATTCCCGACACCTAATTATGTTTTCCCGTAGTGTTTTAGGAATTTCTTAGATTGTTAGTTGCCTTAGGTTAATTTACGTTTACTCCCGTTCGTTAATTTTCTAATTCGTTAATTTAACGAACCATAAAACCAAATAACTTTTCCAATCATACAAGATTTTAATCCCAATCTCATTCGAAGCTTTCCATTCACACCTCGTTGGGGTACGACCCGGGAAATAACTTCCCGGTCTCACAATTTGAATATCACTTTCACAAGTTTTGCGGGGTAATCGTTTTCCTAAACGGTTTACTCGTATTACTTCACGATTATTTGTCTCACGACAAATTGTTGATATTTTGATAAAATTGTTGTTTGCACACACCAAAACACAACGAATCAGAGACTTAGCTAAAATGATACAATCACGAATTTGGACAAAATCAAGACTCCATATATTTGTGACAATTAAATAAAATTCGGTCCAAGCACTAGTAAACGTGTGAACCAAAACGTGTAAAATTTATTTGATCATAAGTTATATTATTCGTATAACGTTCATTGCTCAAATGTTCAAAGATTTATATACTTATGTTATAATATAATGTAACGTCTTAAATTATTATTCGTCTCTTCAAAAGTTTAAAACATAGGGGTATTTTGGGTATTTTAGACGTTCAAAATATATGGGTTTTACAATTCTTCCATTCTAAAAAGAAAATTTTCGTCCTCGAAAATTGAAGTCGCAAAAGTTAGACGGAATGACGACAGTTAACCTCATGCTTGGAGAGGTCCTTCCAAAGGATTTCAACGAACGAAAATGTTTGTTTCTCATGACCCGATCCAAACAAATAGGAGAGCCTCAGGTTCTCCACAAAAAAACAAATTATAACAAATCTGATCCAATGGGTACGAATTGAACATGAAACAGATGATAGTTGAAATCTCACAGAGAGATACATGAACATCAAATGAATATTGAATAAATACGGAAGTGATGCTAGATGGTAGAAATTTCACAAGTCCAATCAGGTTCTGAACGAACTAAGAACCTTGTTAACAACCAGAGAAGCATATAACGAATTATCAGACATACCGAGAGTTTCCTAAGGAGGTTGGTAACCTATTCGTACTGACGATGAACTAAGCATACATCGGAGTATCGAATCGTATCAGAACGTAAAATGGGATAGATAGGATAACCGCACGGATAAGAATGAATCTAAGGAATAACGTATCATGAACCAAATCTTACATATATGCCAAAATGTCAAAACTCTTTTATTCGGAACATCATACCGGACACACAAATTCCTAGTCTAAAGTTTCAGAATTTCTCTTACACGATGATAACTAATCCATTAGTCATTGTAATCGACTCCGAACATTCAATAAGTAGCTTCCCGACTTAACTCAACCAGAAGGTTTTCTACATCTCCGTTCATACAAAATCTGAAGGGGAAACCCTTGTCACTTGCATGACATAAATCTTAATGAGCAAACACGACCATACAAACCACTGGTCAAACTTCTTGCTCAACCCTTCTTCCAAGTTCGAATAGTTGTTCTGCTTATCCATCGGTCTATAGGTGAATAGAATTACTATACTTGAGTCTGGTCCCTCAAGCCTTCAGTAGTCCTTCCTAGGAATGTGAAGTAAAACGCGAATCTCTGACACGATCACTGTTGGTGCGCCGTGTAATTGAATAATCTTCTATCGAATGATTTATGCCCACTTGATAACTGAATACACATTCTAAGAGGCAAAATGAGCTGACTTAATCAAACGATCCATCACCACTTAAATTATATCATTCTTCTCAAATGTGCGAGGGGGTTTCGTTACAAGGTTCATGAAAAGTATAATCCTACTTCTAAGTCGGAAAGTACATAAGTTAAAGGAACTCACTTGCATGCAGAAGTTCAATCTTGACTTGTAATAACCTTCCCGTGCTGTGTAATGGCATAACCAACTCTCTTCTTGAACATCCCAAAATTGGTACTACCTGAAAGTATGAAAGTTGAAGCTAATTTCTATTTCAGCTTTTTAAAAACTCTTCTCATGTCGTCGTGAACATCTTCCAACCAATGTCATGCTTGTAGAATATACAAATGATCCTCATATTTCCACATAATATGAAAATGATTCTCATGTTTCTTTTTCGTCTGTACTAAGATGTCATACTATGAAAACTTTGTCTAAGTACTCACGAAAACATGATTCATCATGTCCATAAAATAGTCAAAGCATCAGCTAATACTATTAGCATCATTAATAATCATAGAGGCCGTTACGAATACGAAGGAAATTCTAAGAATACTTCAAGCCATAAATCCATCTAAAGGAAAAATCCGCGTACTTAAATTGATCAGATGTATCGTCGATTTGAGGTAGGGAATAATGGGTTCAAATAGTGATACGGTTCAGCTTCCAGAAGTCAATACAAGTCTCCTGCTCTCATCCTTCTTCATTACGAATAAAACTGATGCACTCCAAAGAGATACACTAAGGCAAACAAACCATTTCATAGCTTTTGGTTGCCACTCCTCTAGTTCTCTCAATTTGGCTAGTGCTGTTTAGTATGGAGTTTCAAAATCAGGTAAAACGTCATCCTATACGGATAGGGTTCTGTCTCATCAAACCTTTACTGTTCACAGGCACTTCTCAAAGACATCCTACGATCCCCATAATGTAATTATTATCACGTAGGCCATGCGTCATAATACTTGCATCATATAAACATGCCTTTATGGAAATCATATTCAACCACGAGTCGTGACTAAACAATCTCTCAGTGCTAGGTCAAAGCAAATTCACAACCTGGTGTAAATCTTGGTGGTTCATTCAGGGATTACATCAGAAAAATTCGGATTGTCAATCGACTCTCAAGTGAGATTCATTCCATGGAAACAAGAATGGATGCTAGGAAAACTTCACAACCGCGAAAGTAATGCACGCGTTTCCAGGGTGGTAAGGATAACAAAATTTTAACAATCGGGATCATGGTAAAAATAAATCGGAGTGGTTCAAATTCCAAAGGTGAGACGTAGTATGACCGTAGTTAGCATCTTGATGCTCGGTCAACTAATCCATACCTGAATAACATCGAAGTTAACTTTCCAAGGAAAGACAGATCAATATAGCGAATCTTATCATTCGTAAATGAGGGAGACATTCCTATTATCGAGGTTAATCACCACAAGATTTCCCATAGGAATAGAATGGATAAGGCAAAAATCTAATGGTGTAGGGAAATTTAAATATGCTTATCAAAAGCAAGAGATTTCACAGAATGTGTCAAACACGTCATTATAATAGAAATTCTCAGAGTGCCTGTAGAGGCATCTAAAGGGTTAACAAATGAATTAGAGGTCGAAATCAAAGAAGATAAGGCTTATGTAATGTCAAACATTACCGCAAAATTCTCAACGCATTCTAAACTTACTTGGTCACTAACTCATGTTATGCAAAATAATAGGCTTCAAATCTCCAGAAGGAGAAATCTTAGAAGGCTCAACTAGAAGTAAGGTACAAATCAGAGTGATGCGGAAGCAACAATACCTAAACAAATTCCCTATAGTCTACCCAATCCTCACTGGTCATAACTTAAGTTTCAGAGTGGAAATCCTAACGAAAGTTCTCAAAGGTTGTTTCATAACTCCTATGGTACAAAACTTAGCGGGTCTAATACTTACAGGTCATAGCCTAAGCTCTACGGGTTTTGAATCCTCCGATCAAACCTGGCTCTGATACCATAATTGTAACACCCCAACCCAAAAAGGGCTAAAGTGTTACATTATGGGGTCAAATCAGAACATAAGCAAGCAGAATAATGCAAGGTTCACAAAACGGTTCTAAAGAAAAGATAAAGGACCAATTCCAAGCATTACAACTTCCAAATTAATTACAAGCAAAGAACCAGGAAGGAAATCTCTAAGCCTATCTCTAATCCATGGGGAGCTATCAACAGTGTAGTCCACTAAGAGCTCCTAAGCACGCTTCAACCAACCAAGCTCCCTTCTAAAAACCTGCCGCAGGAAAAGAAATGCGGCTGAGCTTAAAAAGCCCAGTGAACAGATATAAACAAATAAAAACTAATAACAAAAGGAAAACGAAGGTGAATATGACATAAGTCCAAGCGAACCTGCTGAGATAGAAATCAAGAATATGGAAACATAGAATATGATCTAAGGAAATACGGATTATGGATATCAAACAATCAATGAAATGAGTCACAAGTGTAAGCAAAAGAAATAAAGCAAGCATAAGTTAATCACATTAGAGATGACAAGACAATAAGAATCATAAAGAAGTAGAACAAATAGGAATGCCCAACAATATATATACTATTGTACATAGGAGTCATGACCACCATTGTACCAAATGTGAAAGGGGTGTATTGCATACACACCAAAACATTCACCAAATAATACTAAACTGATTACCTAGGATGCATCCATACGTCCCCTTGCAAAACAAATATACATATACCAAGCTCTAGGCTAAGCATACATACAATAATAATAATGATGGCCATGGTGCTATAGCATAATAGGGAACGCTGTGGACAAAAACCTACCTCCACAGATAGTGTCAATACCACTGGTGCATCAGTGGAAAGACCATGGACTCCCCATGACTGGCTAATAATTCTAACACATAAATTAAAAACATATAATGGGCATAGAAATAGGAAAATGCTATAGGAAAGAAGTATAACATGCAACCGAATATCAAGCTCATATCAATTTCAAGTATCAACAATTAAAAATCATACAAAGGAAACATAGCAATGGTTTAGCTGAAGGGATCATAACCAAAGCAATAAACAAAAGAGAGAAGGATGGCCTTTACTAAAAAGGCAGAATATCTGTACCTTAAACCGCCAACGAAAACATAATCATATGAATAGGAGGTCAATCCTTCTTTAGCGAATCTACACGAATTAATGATCAACTAATGATTAAGAACTTGTTTTAAATCAGATTTCTTATTTTAGTCGGCTTTCCATTTTTAGTAACTTCCCATTTATAGCAGCTTTCCAAAAATAGTAAGTTTCCTCTTTAAATAGTTTTACCATTATAAGTAACTTTGTATGTTAGGCAGATTTTCCGAATTAGTAAGTTTCCAAATTTAGTAAGTTTTCCGAATTAGTAATTTAATAATATTTAAGGGTTAAAAGGACAATTATAATAGTTTAGGGTTAATTGTGTCAATTTAGTGAAGGTTTAAGGTCATAAACATAAATTATCAAAATTAAATATTAAAAATATCAAATAAAATTATTTTAAGGTTTATACTATAATTTAAATAAAAATGATAATTTTAGGTCCCGTTATTTACGATTATTTAACGTATCCTCGACATTAAAATTTTGACCGCGACGACAAAAATATTATTATCACATGCATGACTCGTATTTATACTCGACACACTCTCTTTTTAAAAACAACAATTTTTCGTATCGCATGCATGTTTCAGCTCTAGAAGGTCACTCACATTATACACACACTCATGTTATGTATACATAAAATAATGAACCAAACATATCATATCATGAAATCACGAAATACGAGCCCCACTCCCACATGGCAAATGTATTCGTCCCATCCTTATATATATGTTTAGGTTTATTTCCATGTTTTTAATCGTATAATAAGGATCAAAGCATGCATATTTAACTGAATTGTTTAAACCAGTTATAAAGGGTGCGTTTCCCTTATATGATGACGAGTCGACATGTAATAGTGATGCAAGTTAACTGTGTGTTATCATTTGATAATTATACTCCGTAGTATATAGCCTATTGCACAATCACTCATCTGAGGGAATGATGAATGGCAGCATGCATGCATTACTCTTAAAACTATTTAGTTTCATAGTTAGATCTAGAATCTCATGCATCGAGTATTAAACAAATTCAACTCTTTTTTTTTTTATGGTTTTACCTTCGACATGCAAAACACATTACGTACGTTTCTTAAACCCTAGCGAGACTAGATTTGAAAAGTGAAAATCATAACAGATTTTAAAATTGAGAATCATCGAACTGAAGTCGACATATAACTCACACAAAATCTCGTGAGACTAGATTTAAACCGCAAACCCTCGCGACCAAAACAGAAAACAAACACACGATGTTTATGTGTCGACATAAGTGTCAATACAATCATTATTTTATGTGAGTTAATCATTCGATTTTATGTGGTATTTGTTATAACTTCATGTGTTCATTTATTCGAATGTCAAAGTATGCAGTTAAACAAGATACGATGATCAAACAAAACGATTGAAAGAAGTCGAACAAAATGTTGGGATCACTTACCCTAGAAGCGTGTTACCAGAAGAAACAACAATGACAAGGTTTCAAAAATTAAGCCATGACCAACCGGACACGAGCAGGAATCAACCCTCGATCAGCAATTCTAAACCCACGTCCAACCCTCCTTTGTCGAGAATCAACACTACGACGATCACTCACTTTCACGAACCTTCTATGTTTCTTCTCGATCGAACATGAAAAAGGAAAAGGATGAAGGTGACAGCCGCTATATAGTTGTTAGGGTTTGATTGTTTTTGTGTTATGTGAAACGTGTGCTTGTTTGATTGAAAAAGAAAATGAGTAAATGGGACCTAAACAAGGAAGGTGCACAAATCAAGGGAGGAATTTAGGAGACTTAGCTAAAATGATACAATCACGAATTTGGACAAAATCAAGACTCCATATATTTGTGACAATTAAATAAAATTCGGTCCAAGCACTAGTAAACGTGTGATAGAACCAAAACGTGTAAAATTTATTTTATCATAAGTTATATTACTCGTATAACGTTCATTGCTCAAATGTTCAAAGATTTATATACTTATGTTATAATATAATGTAACGTCTTAAATTATTATTCGTCTCTTCAAAAGTTTAAAACATAGGGGTATTTTGGGTATTTTAGACGTTCAAAATATATGGGTTTTACAATTCTTCCATTCTAAAAAGAAAAATTTCGTCCTCGAAAATTGAAGTCACAAAAGTTAGACGGAATGACGACAGTTAACCTCATGCTCGGAGAGGTCCTTCCAAAGGATTTCAACGAATGAAAATGTTTGTTTCTCATGACCCGATCCAAACAAATAGGAGAGCCTCAGGTTCTCCACAAAAAAACAAATTATAACAAATCTGATCCAATGGGTACGAATTGAACATGAAACAGATGATAGTTGAAATCTCACAGAGAGATACATGAACACCAAATGAATATTGAATAAATACGGAAGTGATACTAGATGGTAGAAATTTCACAAGTCCAATCAGGTTCTGAACGAACTAAGAACCTTGTTAACAACCAGAGAAGCATATAACGAATTATCAGACATACCGAGAGTTTCCTAAGGAGGTTGGTAACCTATTCATACTGACGATGAACTAAGCATACATCGGAGTATCGAATCGTATCAGAATGTAAAATGGGATAGATAGGATAACCGCACGGATAAGAATGAATCTAAGGATTAACGTATCATGAACCAAATCTTACATATATGCCAAAAAGGAAAAGGATGAAGGTGACAACCGCTATATAGTTGTTAGGGTTTGATTGTTTTTGTGTTATGTGAAACGTGTGCTTGTTTGATCGGTTATGAAAAAGAAAACGAGTAAATGGGACCTAAACAAGGAAGGTGCACAAATCAAGGGAGGAATTTAGGAGACTTAGCTAAAATGATACAATCACGAATTTGGACAAAATCAAGACTCCATATATTTGTGACAATTAAATAAAATTCGGTCCAAGCACTAGTAAACATGTGATAGAACCAAAACGTGTAAATTTTTTTTTATCGTAAGTTATATTATTCGTAAAACGTTCATTGATCAAATGTTAAAAGATTTATATACTTATGTAATAATATAATGTAACGTCTTAAATTATTATTCGTCTCTTCAAAAGTTTAAAATCATTGGGGTATTTTGGTTATTTTAGACGTTCAAAATATCTGGGTTTTACGTGACGATTGATGAGGTTTATGATCTAATGGCTCATTTGGTTGAAACATTGGTTGTTGTTGGGTTTCCAATTGAGCAATGATGTCAAAAAGTGGCAATGGTGGTGGATTAGATTATCTTGGTGATAGGTCTTCTAAGGTTTCTAAAAATAGATGTGGTGATGTTGGTGGTGTTTGGTAGAGTTCCATTGGTGTTAAAGTTTATGATTGAGGTGAAGAACCTTTTGAAGGTTGATTTGGTGCCGAAAGTGATGTGGGATCACTAGGTGTTTTTGTTGGTGGTGGAGTAGTGATAATGTTGGTTTTGCAAGATTTTGGAGATGGTGTTGGGGTGACAAGGTTAAGGAAGTTTGTATCATGGATGGGTGAGGAGATATTGAGTGATGAATCACTCGATGATGATGAGCTTAGTTGGATGGTTTTGTTGAAACAACATGGTTTTACACTAATTCTATTTCTAATGGACTTTGATGATTCGGATGAGGTGTTGGATTTAGTCATTTCAAGGTTTGAGTTATCTAGTCTTGAAAGATTAAGATATGTGATGGTGATGGTGTGAATTGGAAGTGTGAATGTTAGTCAATTTATAGGAAGAACATGTTATGGAAAGGAGTTATGAAGTTTGGATTTGATGTTGTGCTATACAATTTGTAAGAGTTATGAAGGTTGTCAAGTCGTTGGAAGTCAATCCAATGAAGGTGATAGAGTAAAAAGACCAAGATTTACACTAAATGTTTAGTTGTCTTGTCATGGTGTTTTGACTCAGATTTCTCACGGATACCAAGGAACCTTTTGGTGGGTTCCTTGCCTTATGGGTGAGGGTTCCTTGGGTTAGTTATGGTTAAATTTGAATTTTGGCGGGAAATGGGTTTTTATTGATTCTAATGTATAAGAATGATCCTAATATAGGTAACTAGTTATTAGGCACGAGTTTCTAATCTTACAAGATGATTTGGAGGAATGTGGAAATCGAAATTTGAAAATTCTAAGAAAAATTTCCAAGTCGACTGGCGGAACCTTGGGAATACATGGGCGGAACCCTTGTTTGGGTTCCGCCAGTTCCGTTGGGCCAACCTGGGTTTACCCAGAATTCCTACTGGCGGAACCCAATTTTTGGTTCTGCCAGTGCCTAGATTTTACACAAACCACATTTTTAAGGGTCGAGACAAAATCGACGATTTCCAAAAACTGTTGGGACAAAAACTTAAAGCAATATCTAGTTAGAAAATGCAAAAAATGAATATGGAAACACTCTTACCGTTAGACTTTGACGGGGGGCTAGCGAATTTCACTATACTTGAAAATTTGACAACATTCTAAATGTCGTCAATTCTGCATATGAGTTAGTTCAGTACATTTTCCAACCATAGTAATAGAGTATAAAAGTACAAAACAACATAAGTTACAAAGTTCAACGATATCAAAGTTCTAAAACTTAGTTGTGCCAAACGCTCCTTACAAACATAATTCACAAGCGGTCCAACTTCTTCTTAATCTTTCCCAAGTACCTTTCAAAGCACTTCCACATCCCTTTAGTTTTTTTGAATTCTTTTGACTCATTCTCAATACCGGGGAGTTCTTGAAGGTAGTTGAGAGGGGCTAGCTTAGAGTTGGGAAGATCATCATTTTCACTCATTGATGAAGATGAGGATGAAGAAGAAGAAGGAGAATGACGGCGTTTCCCTTGAGTCTTAAAGACTCTCTTACCACTAAGAGGAACAAAGGTGTGAGGAATGAGGGAGTAATTAAGACAAATACCTCTATCATTTGGTGGAATGGGTGAGATGGCTCTAAAAAGATGGGTGAGAAGCATTCCATACGGAAGAGCTGTTTTTCCATTTAGAAGTACATCGGTCATTCTTTGTGCCATGTAGTAAGCCAAATTGAAAGGTTTTCTTGTGGAGATACTATAGAGCGTATAGCTTAGACATGTGTTCACATGGTCTCTATTCCCTACGGAACTGATGACATTAGCTCTAAGAACCTCTTCTCACCTCCTAAATTGAGGTTGAAGTTCATTAAGTTCCATTCCAAATGGATCTTTGTCCACTTCACTACCCGAGCGATTTTTCCTAGTGAGGGAAGTTCTAATGAAGAGATGGTCACGAATCACTTCCTTGCTAACAAGAGGAGTGGAGTAAGTAGGATGATGCTCATCGGTGTCTGGAGAAGAAAGTGGCCATTTGTCTGTGTAAAGACAAGTGCCGTTGTTTGGAACACCAAGGATTTTTGCAAACTCATCAAGAGATAGGATAGTTTCGTGTTGATTGATAGAAAATTTTATGGATATCTCACCATCTTCATCGCTTGTGAGCACAACAGTAGCATAGAATTCTGGAATAAACCTAGGACAAATCGACTCATCAATATCTAGGAGACAATCAAAGTTGATCGTAGCTAAGTTTTGACGGATGGAGTTTCCTTCTAGGAAGGATGGGTCAATGGTTCTACCCTCATGGACATAGCGCTTCTCTAACCCCTTAAAGACATTGACTTGGTGTGGAGTAAGACCTTTGGTCGTATGGTGTTTGGGTGAATACTTAAGGGTACCTTTGTGGTCGGAGAGAGTTGCGGGAGGCATGTTGGTTCCTAGAAATCATAAAATTTTGGTTAAGATATATATTTTTGAGAATGATCTAGTATGCGTTTTTATGCAAGCAATGTGAATATTTGGTTGTCTAAAATGCGTTTTGATGTTCAAAAATGTTTTTTTTAATGATGCAACTTATTGTTTTGAAACACATTATGATCCTAGTGTTTCTAAATAAATGTATTTCTAAAATGTAACCAAAAAGTGCATATAGGTTTATGCATTTAAATGAAATTGGCCTAATGTTTTTATTTGTTTTAAAATGTGATGAAGTCTTATGTCCTAATTTTGAATGTAATTATCAAAAATGGTTTTACAAGGGATGTGTGGCTAATTGTGATGTTGTTTAGAGTATGTAAGAACATAATTAAGTGAGAGCATGATTAGTTTAGTTCTCAACTAAGGTTTTACAAATTTTCACAATTAATTACCTAAACCCTAAGATTTAAGAGGTTGAATATAAATGAGAATGCAATGCTTAGATCGGGTATGTAATTAATTAGACAACACTTACAATGTTGCTTGGAATGAAGAATGATTGAAGAGGATACCCAATTTTTGTGTGTGGTGATGTTTTGGTCGTGAATAGTGGCAGTGAATGAGTTGTGGTTGTGGATTAGGGAGTGTTTGGTTTAAACTAGAGATAAATTTGACTGCAGAGTTGGCGGATCCGGTGGAACCAAAAAGAGGGTTCCGCCCGTTTAGTCGCAAGGTTCAGCCAGATCAGCAGATGTGGAAAATGTCATGATTTGTTTTGATTTTTGTGATTTTATTCTAATGTTTAAACCAATACTATTAGGTGTTATGAGTCCTAAATTAAGTCTAGGAGGGACAAATCATTTTCATTCAAGACATTTTGTGAGAGCATTGATTATGTGATTTTTGGACGAAGCTATCTTGATTAAGATGTTCCTCAATGAACATTTTACTAAGGCAATGATTGATGAATCTCAATATGTTTTAGTAAGAGCATATTGAATAATGCTAAGGTCGATGCTTTCATTGTTGTTGCTCTAAGGTGACGTTATGTGAGAATATGACTTTGACGGGAGCCTTCATGATCTAAGGAAGCTTGTTGACATGCTTTTCAGCCTATTTTGGCTCTAGTATGTTGAGGCATCATAAGTCGTTTGTTACTTAGATAACTATGAGGTGAGACAATATCAAAACAAAAGTACAAATACCATTTGTGCTTTTTCTTATTATCATAGTCACCGTCATAATCCAAGTAGGCATGCACTATGGTGTCTACTCCCGTTCCTTTGGGATACCATAACTCTAAATGTGCAGTAATCTAAAAGTTCGTTAAACGACTTCAAGGTTGATTAGGATTTTCTCGAAAACGATCATATAGACAAATACTAAACATACCTTTGGGTCTACTAGCCGTGAGGTAAAGTAGATTTTCAATCATACTACTTTATTTAGTGTTATCTACGGATTCAATTTTCTTATCCTTTTTGAGACATAGAACATGTAATTCATTGTGTATATTTGAGGAACTAAGAATGTCTTATAAGTGATTGTTCCTTACTTTTTAGATCTTGCGAAATGTCTTTCAAAGTATGTTTGACTTTGTTTATTTTCTTTCCAGCATCTTTATTTATTTCGTAAGATCTGTGATTTTGCTTTTTCAATTTAGGTGCTAAGGTCAAAACTTTATTTTAATCGGATATGCTTATGTATACCCAAGATGCTTTCTTTAAACCAATGTTTGTTATGAGAAAACATATGTTAATTTTAGTTTCAACTTATGTCTTTATGGTTCCTTTTATTTAATGTTCCTAATGACATTCATCTACTAAATGACTCTTAAATCTTTTAGCAAATTCTCTATCTAATAGTTCATCTTCCTTGTTATTTCCTAAGTTCTCTTATCCAACCATCATTCGGTTTTTCACAAGGTTATCATTTACCGAAAGCGATGCATTAAAGAAAGATGGTCATTAGTTAAGTTTTGATGATTTCTAGATTCATTAAGTTCCTTTGTTTAAAATAATATAACCTTTGTTATTATAAAACCATCTAAGAGGTATGTCTCCATAAAACTTAGAGTTGAATCTCTATGTGCAAAACCTTTGTGTTCTAGAGTACGATGTTATCTTCAAACATATTTAAAATATTTTGATGTACTCAATTTCATTTTGCATTCTTCATGTGAGGATTTTTTTAAGCGAGAGTTTTAGGATATGATTGACAATTCAAGTCTTTGAGATTAGATGATATTATCTCATAAACTAATTTGGAGCATTTTACTTATTGAATTTGCAAGCATCATAAAAGTGTTGGTCATCTTATCACTTAGGTGATTCTTAGTTACCTCACTTATAAACAAGCATTAAGTGAGACTCACTAAAGAGTTCCAACTTTCTATGTCCGAGGGTTAAGTAAGACGCAGCACCTTATGTCCCCCGTTTATCGTTATGTGGAAATCCTTTGAGCACAAAGGATCCAATCCTATCTATAACTTACTAAAGAAATAACAACTTAAGGTATGATCTACTTACAAGATAAATCCTAAGCAAAAAAGCACGAGACAATACTAGGTTAGTTTAGAGAAAAGCGTACCTTTTAAGTTCCAAAGAGATGCTACCAAGAAGGATAAACATAATGCATAACATCTTAACTTGTAGGAAAGCTTGGAAACTCAAGTACTCACGAATCCGAGGTGGTTAGTCAAACATATAAAAGACTAAATCAATCTCAACATTACTCTTAAGCCCAAACATTTTATCTTCGAACAAGATTTCCATTTCAAAATTGCTCTTGAGAGATTTTGAAGGTTCATGGTTAAATATTGTTTTTAGGTTCATGCTACACAAATGTTTAGACTCATTTTCTAGTTTAGAGAATTCTAAGATGAAAGTGTCAAAGCAAAAGTGTTCGGTTTCAAGTTGTACCTTGTTTATGGTTTTATCAACTTCATGACTACAAACCGGATGATCGTCTACATCTTCATTCCTGTCACTCAATGATTCACACGCAAGTCCTCTTTGAGCTTGACAAAAGTTTTCATCTTCACTTATACCTTCATTTAAAACATTTAAACTCGTAGCACATGTATTTATTTCAACTAAATGTCTATCTATTAGTTTTTCTAAGACTACCGATTCATATGTAAGATCAAATTGATCATCTTTGACTTGACATATTTCTTGATAAAAATTTAATATATTTTTCCAAATGTCCTTAGCCGTTTGGCAAAAATTCACTCTTTCATATTCAATCCTTGGTAAAACTTTATAAATCATTAATCTTAGCATTAGTGTTTTTATCAACTTTAGGATATTCATCTTGATTTTCAAAACTTGTTTTTGTTGGTTTAAAATCACCAATGGAAATAATATGCCAAAGATCTTGATCAATTGATTTTACATATTTTTCAAATTTACTTTTCCATTCAAGGAAATTTTCTTTTTCAAATAGTGGTGGCTTTTGAATAGATTTCCCTTCTTTGAGATATTCAAAATCCATGGATCGATTCAAGTTTTAAAATACAATATATTTTAAAGATCTTGAGTAATGGGTTGAATAGTTTACCGCTTTTTAGTTAATTACCTTTTTAAAACTTTACGTTTAATCAAAGATTTAACCTACAAGACCATATATAAAGTGCAAGTATAAAGAAAGAAACGATCAAACCACAACACGATTGTTTATCGTGGTTCGGCTACAAGGACTCTTTTTCCTTGCCTTACTCCATGCCTCGAGTTTCCAAGTCGAGAGTTTCAAGCACTAATCAACAAGCTCCTTTCATGGATGGAGAAACCTCTACAATCATCGCTTATACTTTATCCGGTACAAAGCTAAATACCGGGTCCTAGTTCAAGGTAAAACCAACCTAACGTCGTCTATCCACTATTTCCGACACTAAGCTAGATGTCGAGTTCTTTTACAATGGTACAACCACTCGCGTCACACAATTTATTTTAAGGCCTAAAATACAAACCGATCACTTCAATACAAGATACAAATGAAGTATAAACTATAAGAGTTTACACAATGCAAAGCTAACAAGTCTTGCAACTTTGAGTTGAATACTTGTAACTTCTCGGATGAACTTGTGAACTTCCTTTCTTCATAAGAGAATCACACAAGTGAGTTGCTACTGAGTTAGATAAGAATATAGAGAGGATGCATGTATTCCATAGCTAAAAGTGATGAGATATTTCTTGCAAATGGCTTGGTATTTATAGCCAACCAAACCAGCAGACTGGCGAATCCGGCGGAACCAAAACAAGGGTTCCGCCCTTGTACCCTGAGGGTTCCACCAGGTCTGACAGTCAAAGACTCCAAGAAATCTTTCCATATCTAGCAATGTCACATCAAGTTTATGTAAGTCAACACACAATGGATTGAGTAGGAAACTATCCAAATGTGTAAGAGATCTTTATGGAAAGTCAACTACTAGATTTTGTAAGCTTTCCATAAATGCGCATGATATAAGTTATGATGTCATATTATCTTTTCTATATTAAGTAACATAACAAAGTTATGCTTAATATGAAATGTAAAGTCTAGTTACAATAAGACTATAACTAAAATGATGTTTTACTAAAAACTAAAGTTTACACTTTGTCGTTAACAAAACTTAGCAAAGATTGTAAAATATAAATAACGTTTTTAGACGATATTTGTATTAACATACTTGGCTAGTATTTTCATAAAACATATATTCATAAAAGGTACATATACATCTAACTCAGTACAATCAATTACGAGTATCACAAAGCAAAATAAATTCAAACATATCTCTACGTATCAAACCCTAATTCTCCAAATAATCATAGACAATTAAGTCTTTGGAACACTTATTTAAAAGATAAAGATGCTTTATATACTTACAAATCTAGTTCATTTTGATTAATGAACCAATAAAAAACTCATTATTGTGTATTTTTTTGATTTATGGTTCTTTTCACCTTATCTTGGTGCTTGTTAAAGCTTAATCCAGTAACTGTATGAATGTACACTTTTCATTTACAGTATATATATATATATATATATATATATATATATATATATATATATATATATATATATATATATATATATATATATATAAATGAAACACTTTAGTTGTCTTCGAATAATACAATGCTCAATTGTACGTGAGAGATGTAGATTTTTACTTAGCTCTGTGGTATTATTTAGCTTGATCATACATCATTTCAGGAATCAAGCCTAAATAATTAGCAATTTTGTTTTGTTTACATTAGTTGTATGAAATATTCTTTGTAAAACAAATTAACATAGTGATATTACCCAGTTATCTATTAAAGATTGATAATTAAAACGATGTATTGAAAGTAAACGAACAGATTGACGAATAAAATACCGAGGACAGAGATGAAAGCGGTGACAATTTACATGTAGGGAAAATACCAAACAAGATGAGGCAATGGCATAAGAACAAGTTGTTGAGGAAGAAAAACATTTGTTGAAGAAGAAGAAGAACCAATGGCGGAAAATGATGATAATGGTCAACGATGATGTTGAGAAAAATGACGAGGATGGAACTATGGTTGAAGACAAGGAGAAAGAGTTGATACCATAATGGATTTCATT
The DNA here is from genome assembly GCA_030686995.1 of Artemisia argyi. NCBI lineage: Eukaryota > Viridiplantae > Streptophyta > Magnoliopsida > Asterales > Asteraceae > Artemisia > Artemisia argyi. The sequence continues at coordinate 30,226,684 of CM060699.1, read as the reverse complement.
GGGTGTTGACACGTGAATAAGCAACCAAAATACTTTGCTTGTCATCGCAATTTGCTATATGATATTGTGATTTCCTAACTCGAGATAAATATCATGCATAACTTCATTAAAAACTTTTCCATTATTATTGTTACGTATACTTAATTTTAATGTAATCACACATTTTTTTGTCTAAAAGAAACATTTATATTGAACTAATGAACATGCAAATGAGTAGACTAATTAAACACTCAAAACCTTAGATATTAAATGTAAAAGTAAGTAGCAAGCAAATAATAAGTCCAAGCAAAATAAAAAAGCGAGCAAACTCATTTGCTCGGCATGTCATCTTTTTTGTTTTAAAAAACATTCGATCAATTTTGTGTCACGTAGGAAGTAGCGAGCAAACGAGATTGGAGCTATGTCCGTTTTAGTGATGTGGAAAAATAGTGTCGATTTTGGTTATTCAATTTGGTAGGAGTACATATTGGCAATTTAGTTATCATTTTATTATTATCTAAAGCGTCAATTCCATAATTTCCGACTAAAACATTAAAATTCTATATTTTTCTCTAAAGCATATTGTACTTGTATGTTGAAAAGTTGTGTTTTGACAAAATATGAAATTTTGATGTTTTGATTGGGTAAATATAGAATTATCATTTATCTAAACCCTTATAATACATTTTTTGACGTCAAATATGACATGACAAATAAAATCCTACATGGCTTGCCATGTCATATATTTTCATAAAATATATATTCATAAAAGGTGCATCTATATCTAATTCAATACAATCAATTACGAGTATCACAAAGCAAAATAAATTTAAACATATCTCTATGTATCAAACCCTAGTCCCTCCAAACAATCATAGACAATTAAGTCTATGGAACACATATTTAAAAGCTGAAGATGCTTTATATACTTACAAATTTGATTCATTTTGATTAACGAACAAATAAAAAACTCGTTAAGCATAATACACCAGTTTTATGATTCATTATGCATATGTCTATTTTTCATAAATGATTCATTCTGAAGAAGCAAAATTTATGCATACTGAATTATAGGAAAAAGTATATTATGCATAATGAATCATAAATGACCGGATTATGGATAATGGTTCTTTAATCGGTACATAGTTCAAAATGAATCAAATTTGTAAGTACATAGAGCATCTTAGCTTTTATCCTTAATTTATTAATCAATGAAGTTACATCTTAGCTTTTATCCTTAATTTATTAATCAATGAAGTTAGGGTTTATGTTTTGATTATAAGTTATAAACGAGCGGGTAAAACCGCGCGATGCTGCGGGAGTGTTTTGGAACATCGTATTTTTACATTTTATGGTATTTGGTTTTACATTGGTTGTGATATTATTTTTTTCCTCTAGTGTTTATAACTTTATTTATGTAAAAAATAATAAAAGTTTTTGTGGAAAAGAAAAATACATTTTAGGAAAGTGTTGTATTATATTTTTGTTAACTTTTTGGGCTTGGGTTTATACGTAGGTGTAATGGTCATTTAATGTTTTTCATTTGGGCTTATTTATGATCCGGTCAAATTACTGTGTTAGTGGGCTCATTTATGATAGGGCGGGAAAGTTAGGGTTGATAAACGTATATGTCCCAATACCAATTTTAGTCTGAGATTCAACGACACTAAATCATTCACAATTGAAGCTTCCTTTAGTATTTGCTAATCTTAAGTTCATGGTCCCAAAATTTCCAAAGTGTCAGGAGATCACGAAAAAGATTGGAAATAAGCGTATCGATAAGATTCTTCAGGAAATTTTTTCTAGAGAGAAGGAAGCTTATGAATGTGATGAAAAAGAGTATAATGAAAGGATCAAGGAGCTGGAAGTTAGAGTTGATTACAGGCATGGGATTATCAGTGAGCTGGAGAAGTATGGCTTTGATCCTGTTGTGGATGAGCTGTTGGCTATTTTGAAGGCGGCGGTGCAAGATGATTTGGGTGAAATAGGAAGGTTGATTCAGATGAGTCATGTTGCTTCTCTTCGTGCTACTAAAAAGTCAAAGCTGATTAAGAAGATCAAGATAGTTAAATGAGGTGGTTAATCAAAATCTTTTGAGTTTGGTTTGTCTTTTGAAGTTCAGTGTTGTAGTCGTATGTTTAATGTATGTATATTGGTATGGTAGTATGTTTAATGTATGTTAGTTATGGTATCGTTGTTATAAGTGGGTTGGTATGTATGTTGGTATGATACTATGTTTAGTGTATGTTAGTTATGGTGGTAACTTAAATCTATTATAAATAAGGTATTCCAGTGTTTGTGTTTCAGAATGGTGTGGAATTTTTGTTTGTTTGTTGGTTTTTTTTTTTTTTTTTTTTTTGTTCTTCTGCAAACATTTTTTTGATATGGGTAGTTCAAATAGGTGTTAATTTGGATCATGTATGATAGTTTGAAGTAGGCAATGCAAGTAGTTTATTGAAAATGTTAAAGTTTAGAGATTTTAAAAAAGACAATTGAAGAAAAAAATACCTAAACCTCAGATTCTACCTAATTTGTTTGTAATTGAGTTGTATGGTATATGTAGGCAAAGATTCTAAGTATGTGGCTGGGGTGTCTGGTTTTTTTAGAGTCTATAGCATTGCAGGTGTGTGTTTACATTATTGTGAGTTTGTGGTTTGGAGAGGGCCTTGTCCGGTCCTTTAAACTGTAGCTGTATGTTTGTATTACTTTTGTGAATCTTAGTGTTGCAAAATGTCTATTGTAGAGAATACATTGAAAAAAGAGATACTGTAATTTAGTTTGTTTCACTGTTTTTGGTTAGTTTTTTTTGCCTATATAAGTAGTGTTTATATGGTTATTGTTTCTACTCATATCTCACTTCCTGTGTATAAAAGTTGTGTAACAAAAAAAAACAAAACAAAATGGTTTTGATTCCAAATTTCGAACAACTCAAAGAAATGTGTGGGTCTGATCACATCAAAGACTGCTTCAAATTTCTATTTCTCCAAGAACAAAGTGAGCATGAGGGTTTTGTTAGAAAGGTTACTGAGTGGTGTGATGGTTTACATGGAAAAATTCAAAAGTTTGGAGAAATGATTGAAGAGGGTCAGAGTTTCAGTGATTTTGATGTAGCGGCTGTGTAGTATACTCTAATATGAAAACATGGATGGTTAAGTGTTTAGGTTGATTTAGGTATAGATTTCTAGTGAGAAGTTAGAGAGAGAAAGAGATGGAACCTTAGAGAGAAATAGTGAATTGTTAGATTGCAAATGAAGGTTCAACCCTTTCCCATGGGTGGGAAAGGGTATATATAGTTACCAATAGAAACGCCTCTTGAAACGGGCTGTAGAGCGTGCTGACAGTGGGTAAAGACCCGACCCGACTCCACAAATACTAACTAATACTACACTACGTACTAACTAATATGATAATTACTACGAGCTAAAATATGCTAAACTATACTCGGGGTGACCGAGTCTTCATATGAATAATCGTATTCCTAACAATCTCCCCCTAAGGGAGGTCACCCCGGAAAATAAATGTTGAATCATAGCATTCAGATCTTTCACTACATCTTTGTAGATCGTAGCCTTTTGATTCTTCATTGTTGAGATCTTTGTGCTTTAAGTGGTAGACTCTAGATGACACCTTCAATATGATGGATGATCTTTGGAAATTGTAACAGCTTCATCATCCAAATGAATGTCAGAGGGTCATCTATGAGCAGTAACGTCTCCATGTGATTCAAACATCTTTGTGTTGACATGCTCACACTTTTCAGGATCATGATCTTTTACATTAGAGTTGTGGAAGCATATATGAGGCCCAATCAATGATCATGATTTCTTAGATTGTGAAGTTGAAGTGTGAGCATGTGTTGATGGATCAACATCTTTTCAGCAATCAACCGCAACTGTCAGAAATTCCTGCAAGTAGACAGTTAGCAAAAAATCTTCCGGTACTTATAGGTTTGGGATTAGAGATCGTCAACAGCATAGTGTGAAGACTCCTTCTAACCCTTACCATGACCGTTCCCAATCGGCAAGTCCTAAAAGGATTTGCATGACCTACCTAAGTAGATCAACGATTGGGTGAGTCGCTGGAGATCACTCCACGACTGTTGACCGTTATTAACCATCGTGACCACTAAGCGTAATCCACAAGGAATTACCTAAGTGACCTGCTTTCAGGGCTGCTTGATGTTGACCCTGGCAGGAATTTCCATTCAATCATTGGGAGTTACTAAAGCAACATCCCTCATAAATGTTCTGGCAGATTGCTAAGATCTGCGTAGGACTCATAGTTTTACCACTGGTGCCCTTAATGTTGAACAACCAGGGTAGAGGTAGCACGTGTTCCTATGAGATCTTTTTATGCATCTTGAGGCTCTAGACTCAATAAGTGCATTTGGTTTTCCTATGCGGAGATTAGGGAGAGGTCTCCTGCTTCAATATCAACTATCTCTAAGAGATAAGTCGATAGATTACACCGGTTCCCCATGAGAATGAAACAATTTCTTTTAAGAGAACTTGAGTGGCTAGAAGGTTTAGTGCATTGCGTCACTGGGTCTATGACGTCTTGTCTTCAATACCGATGTCGTCTTATCAACCATCAGTAGATTATGAATTGAACCTGGTTTTTGCCCTAAGGTTGAATAATTGGAGGGCTATTTCTTTTCACCCTTTCTCATTTCATTTCTTTTTAATTCTTCAATCCCTTCTTTCTCCATTCTCACATTTCTCCTTTTTTCATAATCATACCTATGGACTTTCTAATACTATCTATTTGGTATTGTCCATGGGTAGATCCCTCCGGCTCTGGCGGATCATAGGATGGTTTTCCTAACCTTAGCCACCTTATAACTTCATGACTATCCTATGTTGCCATTTACCAAATCATTGAAAATTCTCTCAACGTGTTTATGATTGAGAAACACATTTTGTTAACACATTGAGAGTTTTGTCATTTTAAAATGCTCCCCCTTAACATGTGCTCATATGTATTGATTTAAAAATTTGCACATGTCGGGAAGAGTTGCACTTTTTGAATTGATCTACCTTAAGTGAACATGACCTGGCATTCGAGACACGCTTACATCACTAGTTGAACTAGCTTGAAGTTATTACCCGGCCCGATCAGATTCACCCAAGGTTTCTCGAAACGGTACATTCTACTCAGACTATTCCTTTTCGAGACACGCTTACATCACTAGTTAAACCAGCTTGAAGTTATTACCCGTCCAGGACAAGTCCTTTCGATTCAGGACATTTGTGTTTCGTTAATTCATGAGTCAAGACTGAGATGCACTCATATGAGATGCAAGGATCCTTTTTCACAAACCATTTTGCTCCCCCTCAATATGTGCATTGATATACAAAAGAGTTTGGCACATAGGGAAGAGCATATTTTTGTTTTTGGGTTCAAAACATCACGTTTTAATCAGTTTTTCATATTTAAATCACTTCTTCCCCGATCAAAAATTTCAAACCAATTGAGATTTGTGATCCCAAGTGATTTAAATAAGTTTAAAGGTTTTGGGAGAAAGATGTGTCATATTTAAGAATGACTGATTTTGAGACGACATTTTAGCTCCCCCTCAAACCTTGAGGGAGTATGGTATGTGTTAGAGATGATGAGTTTATAAATAATTGTGAGTTTAGCGAGAAACTCATGAAAAATTCATATACTAACACATAACAATAGCACTTAATCCACTGGAGTTATGCATAAAGATCTTGTTTTGATGGTATATAGTTTTTGAAATCGTTCTCCCCCTCAATCGATGACACATTTTAAAATTAAACATTTTGCACAAAGTATTAATTCTTTTAGCATTGATTGAGTGGCAAATTTTAAACAACATTTCAAGTTTGTTTGATCTTCAAAAACCATGGTACCACTAAGTTTGGAGCAAATACTTTCCCGAATAATCATTGAAGGAAAAGTATTTGTGATGTAAAGAAGACTTCTCTTCTTTTACCAGAAATGATGCACTTAAGCGTACATCAGATCGGAAAGGCACGAATATAAAGTAATCATGCCTTTGTTAGGAACAGTCGTCTTTTTGGCGACGAACTTTCCCCAATACTAAGATCGGGTTGCTATCTAAAGTAATAGCAAAACATTTTGAAAATCATAAAATCAAGAACACAACCACACACAAGTTCACATGATAATATAGTTACAGACCACAAAGTATATAAACAATTGTTACATATCATAATGATACAAGATTAGATGGTACGTTCCATGAGCCTGTATTCCCCTTCACGAATTCTCCCACCAACAAAGCATTCCAAACTATGGAAAATGCGTCTTTCAAGCAAGAGTTTCCTGATGGCATGAAGAAAGTGCTTGTTTCTTTGGAATACCTCTGCAGTCCAGAAGGCAGTGTACTTCCCATCCTTTGCAATTCTGTATTCCTTATCCCTGACATCCAGAGCAGCTTCAACCTGTGAAAGCGTTCCATCACTGAAGTGGTGAATTTCATCAAGTCTCATAAGCATTCGAGTATTGAAGCAATCAGTAAAGACCACTGCTCTAGGTGACTCAACGACCGAGTAATCTTTCTTGTATTCCATGTCTCTGGCTTCCCATCGAGGTCTAGTGAGATTGAGTTGAGTCTGATAGCTTTCAATACCTAGCTGGAAATCTTTAACTCTTTATCGGACGACAAGCCCACGGATACACTGAGTGATAGCAGAAACAAGAGTTTTTCTCTCAAGTGCAGGAAGGTGATCCAGTTTCCCCTAGAGATGTAGCAAGTACAGATCTTCAAAGTCATTAGGGTGTAGATGCGTGAAGTCACCTTCGGATATGACATGTTCCCAGTAGCGTGAACGTCTAAGAACAATCTTTTTCAAGTAATTGTATCTACATGTGGGGAAGAGCTCAACTCGAATTACACTTAGAATCCTTTTCTTGGAGTAGGCGGCTTTGGGATCACCAGCTGCAGTGTGTCTTGCAATGTAGAACTCACGCTTTTAGAACCACCAGTGGGAGATACCAAAGGATGCAGCAATGTCATATTTGCACTCTTCATCGCACCACATTGTATCCGGTACCATCTATTCAAGGCCAACATTGGTATAACGGGCAGCTTTCATCTTGGTGATGGATAGTGCAATTTTCTTTCCAGAACGAAGATACTGAAGGTCTTTGTTGAAGAAGAAATCAGCTTGCAGAGTGTGATGACATGGAGATCCTCCAAGAGGGAGTGGTTTTCTGAGATTGTAATTCAGGATGTCGTCTTCAACTTGATCAGTAAGCATTTTGTGACATTCTTCCATTTGATACTGTAGATGTACAATATCAGGATGAAAGGCTTTGACAATCTCATAAGCGGGTCCCTCCAGGTCCTTTTTGGTGAGTCTGGAGATGCCTTGTTTCTTGCAATACCATTGAATGAACGCACCCATATCTCCTGTCTGGGCTAGTAGTGAGTTTGTGGGAGGTGGAGCATAATGATCAGCTACAGCATAAGCCCAGTTGTTGTCGGGGACAGATAGATCATAGGAGGTGATCATCCATTCATGTTCAGGGGTATGAGACTCTTTATCAGCTTCATCTGGTTTCCACCATGTGTTGATGACATCCTCAGTAATGGTTACAGGAGTACTAGGAGACCCATCACTGCGTGTGAATGATTTCCACCATTGATCCCGTTTAGACTTATGAGGGAAATTGTCATCATCGTCATCATCCTCCTCCTCATCTGACGACAGGTCATTGTTGGGTAATTCAGTATCATGTCCCGTATCAGGTTCCTCTAAGTCTGCAGATGCATGTCTCATTTCTGTTGTAGTCCATGCTTTGTAGGTGGTGTGTCGGGAAGACTTAGGATGATTAGATTCAGTTGTAGGGTCTGGCTGACTCTCCTGTGACGATGGTTGCTGTGCATGAGGTGGTTGCATAGATTGGAGTGAACCAGTTCCACTAGATGACCCCGGTGCACCAGCAGATCCTGATGGAGGTGGAGGAGGAGGAGGTTTAGGAGGATCTCCTGAGGGTGGTTTAGGAATGTTCGGCTTCGGCTTCTTTCTCCTTCGTTCCCCAGCCAAGTCTTTCTCAAGTTCATTGGCATTGTCAATCATCATAGAGCGATCCAGTGACTCATACAGTTGTTGGTGTGCCTTATGTTCTTTGTGATGTTCTGTTTCAAACATTCGTTGAAGTACTAGATCTTTCATGTCAAAGGTGGACAAGTCTTTGAATCTTGCTTTGAGTGGTGCATCCATGGCTCGCTTAACAACATCTGACACTTGATTTTCAACAGCTTCACTTACCAATGTATTAATATTGAGTTTTTCGAGCTTAGAGATTCTGGACGCTTGATGGTTAATGACTTGGTGGAGATTGAGCTTTTGGAGGTCTTTAAGTACATCATGGTGCTTCTCAAGTGTAGACCGGATGTCAAGAATATCAACCTGAGCTTTTTCAGCAGCAGACAGGGCCCTTTCGACTTGAGATGACAGATTTACATGAGTACTTGGAGGGATGGTGGTAGTAGGTGTAGCAGCGGAAGTATCTCTTGGGGATGCGGTGGTAGGAATCGGTATAGTCATTGTGGGAACAGTAGACACATCTTGTTCTATGGGAACATTTACCATATAGATAACTTCACTCTCATTGGTGGGTTTAGAAGCATCCTTCCCCTCAGGATCATCATCAACATCGAGATCCCCATAGGTGAAATCCTGATCTAACTGTTTGAATGAAGAAAGAGTTCCCGTGGAAGTGTCTGGTTCTACAAGTAGCTTTTGTTCGTCGGATTTCATCTTTAAGTTCACTTGAACCCCAGGATAAATAGATGCCACAAAGTCATCTTGTAAAGTAGGATGAGGTTCACCAGTGGGTACGAATTCACAAGGAGGAGAGTCCTTAGATGACTTATCAATGGTGGCAGTTGCAAGAACTTTTTCTTCATTCTTCAAAACATTTAAATCGGACTCTGAATCACTGGATTCAATAAAGAGTTCATGACTTTGAGGTTGCTCCTGTGTGTCTTCAGAGTACACCTCCTTAGGCTTAGATGGTTCGAGGGATCGTTTCTTGAATTCGTACTGAGGTACTTTAGATTTAGAGGCAGGTGATGAGATGTGAAGGAGCGTGTGTGCAGCTTGTACTTCAGTTACTACACTCTTTCCTTTCCCGATAGTTTTCGGTAATTTCTCAAGTCTCCCAGACACCGGCTCTTTAATGCTGACACCTGTCAATGGGCGACCAGGATGTGCGTCACTGTGTTTGAGACTTTCTACTACAGCCTTCTGATTGTCAGCAGCTTCTGTTGGTGATATTGTTTCAGGTGGGTTGTCGTTGATAGCAGAAGCTTGTGCTTTCTTGGTTTTCTTGGATCCGGATTTACTGGTGGTTTTGGTGCGTTTGTGTTTCTTAGTTCCACTGGATGCCACTTCTGTAGTAGAAACTTCTTTGCGTTTCTTAGATACCGGTTTGTCTGTAGAACTCTTTGTGGTTGATTGTTTGCGATATGCAGCAACTTTGTTCAGATAACTCTTGTAGTATAGTGCATCAGGGATATTGCTGGTGATGAGAGCATCCGGTATATCCATTCCAAACATTTCCTGATCCGTACCTTTAGCAACAAATTTGAGGTTACCCACACAGTGTTCATCGGATGCCAGATGCACTGAGGATTCTGGTCTAGGGTGTATATTATGAGATTGTTGAATGTGAAGAATAATGAGCTTGGTGAATCTGATACTGGGAATTAGAGATTTAGATTTCCATTTCTTGCTTTCTTTGTGAGTTTCCAGCTTCATCCTATCTTCTAAGAAGGTATTAATAGAGCGAGCAAATTCTTCCCAGATTCGTTCAGCAAAATCGATATCTTTCCCTTTCACAATACCCCACAAAATCTGTAGTGCAGGAGCCCGTAGTCTCTCATGTCCAGATGTCTTCCCTGTGAGACATAAGTTGATAAGCGTGATCAGCACTCTCCATGGTTGATACATTTCATTGGTGGACATAGATGATAGTGTGGTAACCTCCTTAGGGTATCCTAGATCATTGACGAACTTAAGGAGGGTTTCAGGATTTGATGGAGATGAGAATGGTTTGTTAGGAAGGATTGGGTTGATTTGGAGAGCATTCCTGAGAGTTTATTTGTTGATTTCAAACCATTGTTCATCGAGTTGACAACGATACGTGTTGTTATCCTTGTTGTGGGTCATGGTGTTCCAAAATTGCTGGATGTAGATGGATGGAATAGATGATGAAACTGTGAACACTCTAAAGAAAGACGTGTTTCTCAAAATATCCACTGCAATCTTGTAGGTGGGGTTATTCTGAGGTTTATCTATGTCAATGTAGAGATTACTCTTCCCAATAGAGACCCACTCATTGTGTGGTAATATCTTATCATCTGTGCGTGTGGGTGGTGGTGTAACAGACCCCAATACAGTTGGTATATTAGCATCTGCCATTTATCTGCACAATTACCATAACACACCATGATAGGTACACGTATATAGTTAGTGGTTAGGCAGCTCATCAGTTAGAGATACACAATCAATGACGTAGGGAGTAGTTAAGCATAAAATGTGACAAGCAAGTAGTGCATACAACACATGATAACAGTAAGCACACATCATAGATGGATGACACGTGAGTCACCTTGCATATTCAAGCCAATAATCAACACACATCCATTACCCACTACACATACATATAGCGTATAACCACAAAAAAAAGAGGCATATACTAGAAGACAACAGATAGCAACACATGGACCTGGACAGTATGCAATATGAAGTTACCCACAACTCGCTAACTGATTGTTACATCAACTCGCTATAATGAGTAAGTCAACACGCTACCAGGAGATTGATCAACTCGCTATAAGGTATGTCAATCAACTCGCTATGAAGTAAATCAATCAACTCGCTAAATGATGAGTCAGTCAACTCGCTACCAGACATTTGTTCAACTCGCTACCAAGAAATTCTATCAACTCGCTATGAGGTACGTTAATCAACTCGCTATGAAGTACATCAATCAACTCGCTAAATGATGAGTCAGTCAACTCGCTACCAGACATTTGATCAACTCGCTACCAAAAAATTATATTAACTCGCTACCAAGAAACATCCAACAACCCGCTATCATGAACATTTGTCAACTCGCTACCAAGAAATATCCAACAACCCGCCAACAAGAACAGCGAACAACTCGCTATGACTAATAAAATCAACATCCAATCTAAAGACCTCCTAAGCAGGTAATCTAGCTAACTAGAATATCACTAAGCACGCTGACAAACACATATATCACAACATAACCAACGTTTTAATCACAATGCAAATTACCGTTTTGACAAACTCGCTATCATGACTAATAATCAACTCGCTATCATGAGAGAGGCTCTAATAATCTTCCCGATATAATCAATCCAAACAATGGACGCCACATAACACATACAACAATCACAACATATATGTACCACGAGATAAATCTCAGATTATACGATGGTTTGTGGAAAATCGATAATACAAGGAGAACCTAAGAACCGAAGGAGAGATATCGACATACCATTCACTAGATTACAATTCAATAAATGAGATGAATCAACAAATACTTCACACAAAACCACAAGTGATGATGTATCGCGACCTGGACAAGATCAACTAAGCCTATTACAACACAAATTAAGCCAGACCGCGAGGCAATGATCATAAAAAAATGAAAAATTGAAACCTGGATTGATGGAATGAAATAAATGAATACAGGGAATCACAATGATAGGAGCAGCGGGTTGAGATGTTAATTATGATCAACTCGCTAGGTATGACATATATATTAGTATTAGAACTATTGAAGAATGACATTATGGCCCCTCTATTAGGAACACCCTAAGCGACAATAGAAAACTGGCCAAACTGGTCCCTCTCTTTCATACCAAGATAGATATTAACACATTAAGCACATTAAACATACATAAATGCATACTAACACATACATGATCAACATACTGAAACCTACTCATAAACCATAGATATATGCACATATCAGAATACACTCTCCCCCTCAATCAATGACCAAAGTGTGATAACAAAGCAAAAATTAGTGGTTGTTGATTGACTGAGAAATGTATGAGTGAGCAGTGAGAGAGTGGGTTGCAATTAGAACTAATGGCAAGCCATGATGGCAAGTTTTAAACTTCTGTTCGAACTTCATTTAAAGACCCGTGCCATTGTTGAATGACATTTCTAGGACCGTAAATGTTATTGATGCCAGAAGACTTGCCAAAGCAAAAAAAAATTGTGATATCACAAGGATATATGATTAACCTATGTCTACATTTAGCAGTATATGTATATATATATATATATACACACAAAGGATACCGAAGGAACAAACACAGTCGTTCTTACACATCACCATCACTGAAGTCCGAGTCCTGATAAGAGAGTAACCAGGAGTCATCATGCACTGTATAACAAAGTCAGTTTTCCTAAGTCCCTGTCTCTGTAGAGAGAAAGCTTTTACGACGCCAGACTTTGAGATTCTCTGAGGGAGATCCTGCACATAAACCAAAAGACCCTACACCAACATGAAGATAGTGCTTGTTTTGATGTGAGTTAGTGTTATTAGAGTCCCGTACAGTGGTAGTCATACAGTTAACATTGGGGTTTTCAGTAAACCTCATTGGTATCCAACTACGACCAATCAACTTAAAGATTCTAACAGTGGGTACCCACTTAAGGCAAGTATTGGAATGCTTATAGTCTGACCTTTCAAGTCCACTGGATGACTGCCTTATGGATAGTGAACTAAGCCTAATGAGATGTTTGTTCTTATGGAATGGTATTCTACCCACAATTGGGATTCCTACATTGGCTACACAGCCTTTCCTGATGGGGTTCTTGTGGTAAGGGACAACCTTATGATGACGTTGTGAAGTGACTAGTTTTGATAATTCTTGTTTGGTATTAGTTTGGGAATCACACCTTGATTTATTAATGTTGGATCTATTAGTACGATAAGCAGACAATTGCCTAGTAGATCTGGGTTTTCTATGTGACAGGTCCAAATGTGCTCCCATAGTGGAAGATTCATCAAACTTAGTATTCACATCTTTCATGGTCAGTTTGCACAATTCACGTTTTAATGTGGTTATCTCGAGATTTTTCTTCTGAAGCTTAGTGTTAACCTCATCATTGTGTGCAATCAGAGACATAGTGTGTGCGACATTTTTAGATTTCTCATCTTTGATAAATTCATTAAGTGTTTTTCTGTGTCTTTTCAAAGATTCATTTTCATTCTGCAACACTTTTACCTTGTGTACTAACTCAGCATGAGTTTTAGAATCAGTGTTGTAGTTATGTGTGGCATTGACTTTAAGGTTACTACACATGGTATTCATCACATTAATATGATGTTTGAGGCGGTTGATTGTTAGATCTTTGGTTTCAATTTGAGCTTTTAACTCGTTAATCATGAAATATTCGCAAAGTTCAGGAAGTTCTGAGTACTTACGTGGTTGGTTAAGTAGAAACTGTTCTTCATTTTGTTGCATTGCAATTTCAAGAGAAATGCAGTGCTTTTCCAATTGAGAAAATCTGTTGGACAATTCTTTAAAGACATGTATGTCAACCGTTTCATTTGATTTTGTGAGTTTGTTTGAAACCAAAGGATTTGACACATCACCTATTGTGGCATCCTGATCACAATTCTCCCAAACAGGATTTGTGTAGATTGAATTAGACGTGACATTATTATCAGTCTCTTCCAGTGGACACGAATCATAAATGGGTAAATTCTGATCAGGATCCTTGTTACAATTAGAAGCATGAACCTCTGAGGCAGGATGTTGTTTTGTGACCTGTTGGTGTGAAGCATCCACCTCATGTGTGGAGAAGATATCAGGAGATTCAATAAAAGTACTTTTAGCAGCATCAGTCTCACTTGTTAATAGGAGGTGTGCACGTTCCTTGATAAACTCCTTGATATTCCCTGTAATCTGAAGTAAGGTGACTCTGAAGGCATCCACGTCAAGTCCAATGTGATCGACAAACCATTTACTTGTCATATGGGAGTCATAGTCATACTCCATTGTGAATCTTGAATCAATGAATGCTTGGAGTTGTTTAAGAATTACCCCGAATTCTGCAGTACAACTAGTTTCAGAAAAATCAGCTTTGTTTATTTGTAGTTGCAGTTGATCCAAGTACAGAGTCATGGTGACTGTGAATGATTCAATGTCATGTCCAAAGAGTGTAACAAATGCACGTTGGTAACCTCCAGAGTAGCCTGATTTTTCAAAGAGTCCTTCAATGTGGGAGTGAAGTAGCTTGAAGCATTTAGCACCTTTTTCAGAGATTTGAGGCAGTCCTTTTGGGTTCAAAACAGCCCTAGATTGAATACTTGTCATGTTTTTTTTTTTTGGTAAAAGGGATTCACCCTGGCAAAATATATGACTAAAAAAAATAGTATAAGTACAATGGAATGTGGCAGAAGTACCACATTAACCTCAAGCAAGCGCTTGAACAACCACTACCAACTAAATACTTGTCATGTTGAGGTGAATAAATGAGACTTAGTGTCACAAATCACACCAGTTTGATCAATAACTCGCTAATACCTCAACTCGCTAGAGACGAGTCAACTCGCTACACTTGATCAACCCTCTGACCGCACCAAGTCGCTGGAAATGATATCACGCTAGACTGATCAAATTGCTATCCACACCAACTCACTACCAGTATCAACTCGCTGGAACAGTGATATCAACTCGCTAGAAGTTGTAACTCGCTAAACAGATCAAACCTCTAGTTATGCCAACTCGCTGGCTACTCAACTCGCTAGGCCACAACTCGCTAGGCCACAACTCGCTAGGCCAATAAGACAGAAACGTCACTGTCTAGCATTTTGTCTTAAAGTCCAAAAATAGCAACCCGCAAAACCTCTAACCTCAACTCGCTACACAAAACTACCAACTCTCTACCAGAAGTTAGCAACTCGCTAGCAAGAAATAGTACACGAATTACTTCAAAACTCCACAATAATGATGATATTGTTAAACCAAAAGTTACACTCGATGCCAACACCACTTCTAGATACTAAAGTACAAGAAAATACACAACAACAACACCTAACGAGATCAAACAAGTGTGAAACCTACAAACTATATTCGAACCATGCTAAACACACAAACCAGTCAATAAATTCGAGTATACCACGAATCCTAGGATAGAACCATGGCTCTTGATACCAATTGTAGTATACTCTAATATGAGAACATGGATGGTTAAGTGTTTAGGTTTATTTAGGTATAGATTTCTAGTGAGAAGTTAGAGAGAGAAAGAGATGGAACCTTAGAGAGAAATAGTGAAATGTTAGATTGCAAATGAAGGTTCAACCCTTTCCCATGGGTGGGAAAGGGTATATATAGTTACCAATAGAAACGCCCCTTGAAACAGGCTGTAGAGCGGGCTGACAGTGGGTAAAGACCCAACCCGACTCCACAAATACTAACTAATACTACACTACGTACTAACTAATATGATAATTACTACGAGCTACAATATGCTAAACTATACTCGGGGTGACCGAGTCTTCATATGAATAATCGTATTCCTAACAGGCTGCTGATGGGATGGAGTGTCTTGTGGAAGCGCAGGACACAAATTGAGTGATTCTGCAAGCTTTGATTAATCTTTTGGATGTGGTGCGGGAAGCTAGTCCTGAAAAATGTCGTCATGTGATGGTCATGGAAGTCCATGAATAGGTTTACTTGTTGTAGTCGTTGATGTTGTTGTATTGTTGTTAGAAGGTCATCTAGGGTTTTTATTTTGTGTTATGCTATGATGGTGTCTTGATGATTAAGATTTTATTCTTAATCTTTGTTATGGTCATTGTATGATATTAACTTTATCAATAAAATCCATCAGTTTGTATGTCGCTTGTCAGTGTAAATTTCATTATAGGAGATGGTAAATCTATATTCATTATGGCAACATTAGTTTATTTTACACACATATCTTCGTGGTCGGTGTCACGTTAGTGTTTTACAAAAGATTATGTGCCATTATTAGTAGCTACATACATGAAGCACTTTCACATAGTTGATTAAGTTTTGACTATTACTATATTACATATACGGAGCAAGGGAAAGTGATTAACAACCGCATGAGTCATGGATGTGGTTAGCTGCATTGGATGGACACCTTCAGTCTTTTTTGTTCCTTTTGGTATCTGATGGTTTATTCTCAAAGCATGGTCGCTTTGCAGTACCAAATTTGGCAGCAGTTTCCATTGATGCCTTTGATGATGTTATGGTGAAAATGTGTTCTGCTTGTGGTGGTGTGTTACCTGTGACAAAGTAACAATTAAACTATAATGAACATGCGTATCTGGTTATTGTTTTATAGTTGAACAATGTCTATTTTTGATTTAAGATTTGAGATAATGCTTTAGTGGTTATTTTTTAAATGAGAAAGAGTCTTACCTGGATAGTTTTCTTGTTTTGTGACATGCTGTTTTGGTGATTCAGCGTTTTTTTTGTTCTGCCGTTTTTGAAATATGAGTGGATGACACTTGCATTGTATCAGTCCTTGATCTTGTTTGCATACCTGTCTATACTTTTGGTGGTGGTGCCAATTCTACGACAGCTAATAAATTTAACTAATTATGTTATGTTATGTGCATTGTTTAATTTATCTTATTTTTAAATGATGAACTTTTGTTACCGTTTGTAGGTTTTTCTCCAGTTGGATTCAGTTGCATTGACTTTTCACCGGAAGTTGGTGTTACTACTAGAGTTGACTGAATTGCAAATACCATTTGTTGGTCTTCAGGTATGTCTACATCAATGGTGTTATACTCTTCTTGTGCTGTGTTTGACCCTGCTATATAAGAAATTGTTAGTGTTTTAGGATTTAGATATAGTGTATTGGTTACGGTTAAAAAATACTTGTTGCTGTAAGTTTATTACCTGATGCTTTATATTCAATCTGTTTTGGTTCTTCTGGTTGATCCAATAGGGTATTAAAAATGAAATCTGGTGGCCCTAGTTTGAAAGAAGTGTTTATTGGAATTGGAAGATGTGTCTTTTTCCAGTGATTGAATATATTTTTTCAGGAATATCTCGAGGATCAGGATTGTTGAGGGAAGCAACCAATGAATTACATTTTACACCAACAATGTCATCTGCCTTAGGTGTGAAAAATGTAATCATTGTCGTTGCTGAACCGTTGGTTAGGTATGCTTTGAAGTTGTGTCTGCATATGTGGATGAGTTATGTACTTTAGGCTTAGTTGTTATAAGATTCATACGTAGTAATATAGGATTACCTGTAAGATGGATTCTCCAACGGTCCGTGAACTCTACATTCAAAGACACCGTCATTATTGTGGACTTTAAGGCTGCAGTTTGTACATGCTTTGTAGTACCAGTCTCTTGATGTATTAATGGTTGATATAGTGCCTTCGCATGTAAAACAAACACTCTGCCATTTTTGTTTTTGAGAGTTAGTGATCTATTGATGGCGCCACACTCTTTTGCGAAAGTTGAAGAATAAATGTAAAGATAGACAATCCCCAGCAGCGGCGCCAAAAACTTGATGTGCGGGATTGCGCCCTCACAAAAGTTTTTACCTCTCAAGGGATCTTGAGAAGCTTGCAATCCCCGCCAGGCAGTGTACCTGATCGCTGTAGTATAGTATAGTGACAAGTACCGGGGGATTGATCGTTCAACTCAGGAATAGTGTTCGCTAGAAAAGTCTACTAAACTAGGTCTAAAGGTGAGGGATGATTCTTTTTGTATTTTTATATTTTTATAAAAGCAAATAAAAATCTCGGGTTTTGAAGGAGTGGGCGGAATTAGTTGCTAGTCAACTAACCCAATTAACTAAAAATGCAATTAAAACAAAATAAAATGAAACTTAAACTAATTTGTGGTGGAAACAATAATGATAGAAAATGTGTTTACTTAGATTTCACTACTCCCTAGATATCTTTTACCGGTTGATTAGCTTGTTACAATTGCATGGATAACGGGTTATGTTCCTTAATACTAGTCGTAGGGCCGTGTACGATATTCCCTAAATCTATAGGCTTCTACTTCATTCTAGGTCGAGCCGACTACTAGCTCCTAACGTAGTATCACTAGCAGTTGCCTACGCATTAAATACAACCAATAAATCGTAGTACACCTCCGATCATGATTCTTAAGACGTTCAAGCAAGTTACCAAATGGAAGTCTGCCAGTTTTCTTAAGCCTAACATCGAATTCAATCATCCACAACAATTATAAACAGACCATCAACTAATAATTAACATCTAGGTTCCATTACATCTAAGAAAACACAAGAAAAACCTAGCCTAGCATGTTAAAAAGAAGACAAGCAAAAGATAAAATCAAACAACACATAGACATATTGTATGATTATTGGAAAACTTATCTTCAATTGAACATGGATGGAACAAGGGTTGAAACCCTTGTTGTTACAGAAAATTCATCTAGGGTTTGCACACAAAAGTTCTCCAAAATTTCCACACTTAATGAATGAAAATTAGAAAACTATATATAGATTTTACACCTTGACGGTGTCACGTTGTAGTGTGTGACGCCGTCAACTCGCCACCAAATTAAAGGTCGTATTGCCTAGATCCAATCTTGACGCCGTCATGTTGAGAATAAGCTCTGGGCCGTCACGTATAAGTTGATCCTGACGGCCTTGGTGACGCCGTTAGGCATTTCTGCCTTGAAATAGTTCTGGGCCGTCATGTGTATTTTCCATATCCACCTCTTTTGCCAAGCTTGACGCCGTCAACTGTATAGCCTTCACGCCGTCAGGTACTGTTCCCTGCAAGGATTTTGAGACTTTGTCGTTTTCTTCACTTAATCGCTCTAAAAACGTCCAAAATGCTTCCTTTTCCAGATTTCTTCTCAAAAGTACCTAAAATGACAAAAGGAACCTCTCAAACTTGTCTACCATCTCTCTCGTAACCCCCAAACCAATTCGCTAACATCCGCACAAAGACTTCCAATCTGAAACAAACCCCCAACTTCCAACCTTACGGCAATACAAACCCTAGCAAAGGGTTATGAACCAAGAAATTAAGAATGACCAAACCCTAGAAAAGATTTGGTGAGCGTTGAAGTATCCCAGGAAACCAACCAACAACTTGCACGCTGAGATCAGGAACCCTAACTAGGTCTCAAATAAACATGAAGGCATAATCAGCAGCAAGCGAATTACAACCAAGAAAACAGATCGCAAATATATAGGATCGACCAAACAATTCCCTAACTAGGGAATAATTATGACCGAGTTACACAAGAGAATTGATCTGCGATTATAAACCCTAATCACAAAAGTGATAATATGCTAGAATCGATCTGAATAAAACCCTAAATAAATAGGGAATACTTAAACCGACCCAACCAATATGAATGAATTGCGATCAGGAAACAAAACCGACCAAATAAAAACCCTAACAAAAACAAAATCGTAATCGTTAGAGGATAGGTTAGGGTTTTTATAATAAAGTGATTTGTAAGATAAAAAAAAAAGAATATCACAACCCTTCTGCCCACACCACTCTGATTCTTGATCGTTAATCCTTAATCTCCCTGAAGAGATGAAAAGAAAACAGAGAAAAGATAGAAAAAATTCAGGCTGGAGTGGTGTGAGAGAGGCGGCCGGAAATTGCCCTATTGGTACATATTTTTACCATATATTACCCATGATTATATGCATGGGTATTTTTGTGGTATCTTCTAAAATCCCATGAAATATTTACCCACAAAAATAACATAATAACCCACTAAATACATCATGGGTAACTTAGCCATGTATCATAAATGTTGGGGAAAACAATTAGCCTAGAAGGTTTTTCCCATTTAAAGAGTTGTGTGGGTAATTCATGGGTATTAGCAAGCTACCCTCGGATATAAGCCTTTTACCCACAAATCTGATCCGTGGGCAAATGAAATAATTCTTGTAGTGCTTTTAGGTTTAAGAAGAAGCAGACGGAAGAAAGGAAACGCGGAAACATAAGAAGGAAAAGATGTAAAAGGGAGTTTGGGTAACAAAGGTATGTTGTTGTGCATGTATGTGTTTGTTTGTAAATGGGAATATAGGGATTGTTTGCAGAAATGTGTATAACAACTGTGCAAGAATTAACGAAATAAACCAATGAAATCATAAAGGTTGTATACAAAATTGCAAATATTCTATTCGATAAACACAAGTGCAAATATAAAATGTATATTAAGAGCGTTGTTAATATGATATGTATGTGACAGATGAGAATGCGAACAAAGGAGTCAAGGTTGATACAGGAGCGGGGTCGAAAAGGAAATAAATTGCTAAATTGAAGTACTACGTATTTAGTGTTTATATATTTTGAAGTGGTATACTGATAAGGATCGTTAGTGTTCATTTCAATTTAAATAAACATTTTAATTTAATAAAGTTTAAATTATATGTATACTAAATTAGTGTTTATTAATCATAGGTGATGAAAATGAAAAAGTTCAGAAACCTAAGCGGAAGAAGGGGGAAACTTCTAAAGTAGAATGTAGCAGAACGTATACGTTCCAGATGAGAAGTAGTCCCAAAAAGCTATTTAATGCTATACAAACACTAACGCCAGTTCAGAAAATGTGTTTGGAGCGAATTGGGTTAGGAGGGCTTATGGATTTTAAGCTAGATGGAATTCCAAATAAGCTAGCATTCTATGTTGTTGACAATTTTAATCCAGAAACAATGGAGATCAAGCTTGTAAATGATGCTATTGTTATTACTAAGGATTAGATTGGAGAATTGCTAGGAATTAGGAATGATGGGAAGGATATAATGGATGAAGAAATTGAGAAGGATGTAGAGATGGTGGATAGTTGGAATGAACAGTTTGATAAAAAGGAAATTCTAACATGGGACGTTAAGGCTGTGATTAGGAAATCAAAAGTAGCGGACATGAATTTTAAACTAAATTTCATTGTCCTGTTTGCAAATGTTATGGGTGGTGTCAAAGGGAAGGCAGCGTGTGATCTTAGTGTTCTAGATCATATAAGAAATGATACGGATCTTGCTTCAATTAACTGGTGTGAGTATGTTTGGAGAGGTCTCAAAAGTTGTAAAGATGGTTGGAAAAGAGAAATGACCAACATTTATTTTATGGGCCCGTGAACGTTGCTAACGGTAAGTTTGATAATGTTTTTAGTATATAACTTTACATTTTTTAGATATTTTGATTTTTGTATCATGAATGTTTTTTTAATTTGAGATTTATTTATGAAACAGATGGCGTACGTTGATGGAATCGTGTGTGACAGCTTCTACGTGCCTCGTATTAGACCACCTACTAAGTTTTGGACATTTGAGTTGTTGAAAGAACGAGAAAAAGAAGAATGTGATGGGGAAGGACTAGGCATAGGTGATAAACAAGGACCATATGTTGAAGAAAATGCCAACTGATGAGGAGGTAATGTAGGATACATATTATAATTAGTTAATATTTGTTTTACATACGTGGTAAGTATGATTGTAACATAGATGAATTTTCATTGAATGTAGGGATTCGTCTGGAAGTTGTCAAAACTGGTAGAAGGTACTAAGGAGTGCGAGGACCTGTTTTGAAAATACTATGGAGTCGGGGCTAGGAATGTTCCAGGTAACTTGTTGATTTCTGATTTGAATCAACAATACCGTGAAGCATTGATGATTAAAAAGTCTGGTGAGGAAAGTGGTAGAGGTACTAATGAGGAAGGAAGAAATTCCTCGAATGAAGATCCATTTGATTCGCCCGCATTCATGATGGGGCCGCAAACAAAGTTGGAAGTGTTTAGATCATCTGATAAGGCCAGTGATGATTTCTATATTGAGAAGAATCTAAAGGAAATGGATCGCCCGAGTTTCAGCATTCGATAATCACAAGACCCGTTGTGGGTGACGCATAAAATGGGTGAAGGAAGTTGGTCAAGAAAGGAACAACAACCTGAAGTAGCTGTAGAAGAAACTGAAAGAGTGAAATCTGGAAATGGAAGTAACTTGGATGCGGGAAATGGTAGTGGGACCGAAGATAGAGCACAGGCGGTGAATGCAGTGCCAATTAGTAGTTGTAAACCAAAAGTGGTTCGTGAGAAACGGGTATGTTCGAAGGCGGGAACGATGCTATCCCCTTTTGTATCAAGAGTGCTTGATATTGATAGTAGGTTTACAAATGAAGAAAAGCTAGTTGATGCGTACCTGTTAAACACAGATGACATTGAGTTCAAGTAAGTTGTATAAATGTATTTGTGAATATTTTTGTTAATTAGTTTTACATATGATTAGTTTAAAGATATTTGTAACTGTTGGTGGCTACTTAATGACAGTGATGTATTGTTTGAGACGGCAACTGGTGAAAAGGTTACATTTTGACAGTTAATGACGTTAGTGGGGGGAGAAAATATAGCTAATTTTGTTGTGGACGCCTGGAGTACATTTTTAAATTCGTTGGAGGAATATAAAGATCCAGCAAGCAATTCAAGATTCTATTTACCGACTTCTGATGTGGTAAGTTATTTAATTTACATGTACAAAATGTTTATTTCCATACTCAAGTCGTATCTTATCAAATTAACATGTAAACAGGATAAGAAGGAGTTTACTAGCGACTCAAGGGCAAGGTGCATCGTGCTCGCTTATTTTGCTAATGTGGAGATGTTGGCTGCTTGTGCAGGGAAACCGCGTATGCTCAACGATGTTGACGTTGTAAGTAAACTACTTATCATGAGTTAGTATATGTAACGTATGATGAGACAGTAGGTGTTAATAAGGACATGGGTGTTTAGGTCTGTTGGTTATACGAACGGAAGTGTTTGTGTTTCTTAACTATTATGGTTATATGTGTTAGTAAATGAATATATTTGTGTTTGTGTTTCTTAATATGTAAAAACTTTATTCGGATAAAAGTAAATGAATATATTTGGTTATATAAAACACTTTGGATAACCTGTTTATGTCAATCGTATAAAAAAAATTAGGTTTTTATACCGGTTAGCAATGGTGATCATAAGTTCGTTGATAACAAGAAAGTGCCGAATCCTACTGATACAAAAACCATGAGAGTTGCCACAATCCTGGTATGTACATTAATGATTCACTAATTATCTTAAATGTTGACATTATTTGTTTATGAAATTTGACTTATTGGAACGTTAATGATTGCAGCAAAAGAAATTTGCAAACTTCATGAATAGCAGAATTCATGAAAAAGCCTTTGGAATATTGAAAAGTGTCATAACTCGTGGGGAGTTTCATTGGCAAACTGATAGAAGGCCAAATGATTATGGCGTATTCGTTATGCACCACATGGAGCATTACATGGGGACAATATACTAAGGTGGGATTGCGGAATAGAGGATGAAAGTAGGAAGCAAACAAACTAGTTGGTAAAATTGAGAACGAAGTATGCCGCTAGAATATTGCTTTCAGATTGCAACATGAAGAAGGATAAAATTGTGGCAGATATGATGAAATTTCGAGCTGCGAATGCTGATGTCAAAAAAGGGAAAGTCCCAGTTAGGGGCGTTTGAATGGAAATATATGCTTGAAACACTTTAATGCATATATGTTATTAATTGTTAGAAACATTTGGTTTTTTTTTTTTTTTTTTTTTTTTTTTTTTTGGTTAGAAACAGATATGCATGAAGCATTTGAATGCATATATGTTATGACATGTTTATGGGTTTATGGTTTATTGCTAAGGCGAAAAGTGTACCACTTTTAGGGGGTCATTTAAGCCTGAATTTCTGATTATTTGATCAATTATTGCCCTAAATCGTTTCTTTTGTCATTTTAGGTACTTTTGAGAAGAAATCTGGAAAAGGAAGCATTTTGGATGTTTTTGGAGCGATTAAGTGAAGAAAATGATAAAGTCTCAAAATCCTTGCTGGGAACAATACCTGACGGTGTCAAGGCCATACAAGTGACGGCGTCAAGCTTGGCAAAAGAGGTGGATGTGGAAAATACACATGACGGCCCAGAACTATTTCAAGGCAAAAATGCCTAATGGCGTCACCAAGGCCGTCAGGATCAAGATTGGATCTACGCAATACGACCTTTAATTTGGCGGCGAGTTGACGGCGTCACACACTATAACGTGACGCCGTCAAGGTGTAAAATCTATATATAGTTTTCTAATTTTCATTCATTAAGTGTGGAACTTTTGGAGAACTTTTGTGTGCAAACCCTAGATGAATTTTCTGTAACAACAAGGTTTTCAACCCTTGTTCCATCCATGTTCAATTGAAGATAAGTTTTCCAATAATCATACAATATGTCTACGTGTTGTTTGATTTTATCTTATGCTTGTCTTCTTTTTAACATGCTAGGCTAGTTTTTTCTTGTGTTTACTTAGATGTAATGAAACCTAGATGTTGATTATTGGTTGATGGTTTGTTTATAATTGTTGTGGATGATTGAATTTGATGTTAGGCTTAAGAAAACTGGCAGACTTTCAATTGGTAACTTGCTTGAACGTCTTAAGAAATATGATCGGAGGTGTACTACGATTTATTGGTTGTATTTAGTGCGTAGGCAACTGCTAGTGATACTACGTTAGGAGCTAGTAGTCGGCTCGACCTAGAATGAAGTAGAAGCCTATAGAGTTAGGGAATATCGTACACGGCCCTATGACTAGTATTAAGGAATATAACCCGTCATCCATATAATTGTAACAAGCTAATCAACCGGTAAAATATATCTAGGGAGTAATGAAATCTAAGTAAACACATTTTCTCTTATTATTGTTTCCACCAAAAATTAGTTTAAGTTTCATTTTATTTTATTTTGATTGCATCTTTAGTTAATTGGGTTAGTTGACTAGCAACTAATTCCACTCACTCCTTCAAAAACCGAGATTTTTATTTGCTTTTATTAAAATATAAAAATACAAAAAGAATCATCCCTCACCTTTAGACCTAGTTTAGTAGAATTTCAATCCTAGCGAACACTATTCCTGTGTTGAACGATCAATCCCCCGGTACTTGTCACTATACTATACTACAACGATCAGGTACACTGCCTGGCAGGGATTGCAAGCTTCTCAAGATCCTTTGAGAGGTAAAAGCTTTTGTGAGGGCGCAATCCCATACATCAAGTTTTTGGCGCCGTTGTCGAGGATTATCTATCTTTACATTTATTCCTCAACTTTCACAAAAGAGTGCGGCGCCATCAAGTTTTTTGGCGCCGCAGCCCGGGGAGTAGTTATTATCTAGGTTAAAATTTCTTTTTATTAGGTCTACTTGCTAGATTCCTTTCTAGTAAGATTTTTACTTTTATTTTTAGGTCTTCTTTAGTCTATCTCATTTCTTCGTTCCTTTGTTCACAACTTTTACCATCCGCCATTATGGAAGGTGGTAATCTCTTTGACTCCATCAACCCACCACAACAAAACCAACAACAAAACCCACCATGACCAAACCAACCTCCTAGACCCCAAACTTTAGGATACTATTCCCGTCCTAGCCACCAAGGCTATCGAAACACCATTGAGCTCAATCAAGGAGCCAATGTGTCTCCCTTGCAATCCGACACCATCGGGTTGGTGCAAAATGGATGTGCATTCTATGGACTTCGTTCGGAAGTTCCTAATCAACATCTCAAGGATTTCCTTAAAATCGTTGACTCCATAGACCTTGATGTTGAAACTAGAGAGACGACCCGATTGCGTCTATTCCAATTCTCTCTATGTGACCAAGCTAGTCAATGGCTTGAGCATTTACCCGCGGGATCCATCACCTCTTGGGATGATCTCACCACTCGTTTCCTTGCTCAATTTTTCCCACTGGGGAGAACTACTAAGCTTAGAAATGACATCTTGATGTTCCAACAACGTCAAGGTGAAACTCTCTATGAAGCATGGACTCGTTTTAAAGACTTGCTCCAAAAAGTCCCTCATCATGGCTTAGATCTTTGGCTCTTAATTAAAATCTTCTATGACCATGTCGATTTCCACACCAAACGCACCATTGATCGAGCCGCCGGAGGTAGGTTGCGTGATAAAGACGCCGAGGAATCATGGGACATTATTGATGAGCTTGCATTCGACAGTCATGAATTATGGGAAGTCACCCATGTTGTAAACTCGGCTATCAATGCAATTTCATCACCAGGGGAAACCACTCAAATCTCCGAAGAACTCCTTTGCGAACTTGAGAAAAAGGTTGATTATCTCATGGAAAAACAAAAGAGACTTTTAAGTCCTAGACGACCAACGGTCAATTCTATCTCAAATATAAAACTAACACCGTTATCTGAGTCACCTCTTAGAGAGAATGCCGAAACCTTTCGAAAATTTGCTCGACCTAACCCACCTCCTCAAAACCTCAGCCCGGAATTCAAAGCACGAATGAGAGAATACATGTCAACCCATGCTGAGCGGCTTGTTAAATTTGAGGAGGCTGTTTATAGACAAAAGGAGGAGATGCAAAAGAAAATGATGGAGATGATGAGCTTAGTGGAGGAGTACTCAAACCTAAAAACCCTGGAAATTATGTTGTTAAGGAAGGAAAGCGTCACCCTTACTACCCAGTTTGTTAACTCTATAATAATTGTCCACGAGGGCAATAAAGAAAAAGGAATCCCTGATGCACAAACCATTGAGGAACCACTAAAATCTCAATCATTAGGGTACTACCTAAAACATGATATAAATGAGAAAACCATAACAAACTGGATAAAGGGTGACGGGCGTAACCAATCCTCCAATCAGATC